>JAQJVL010000139.1:1336750-1989821 GCA_035578905.1 Stictocephala bisonia | reverse complement strand
GGGCCCAATAATCTTTTTATAAACAGAAACTTTCTAAACTAAAACTTTTAGAATCCCTAAAGTCAGTAAAGTAGTTTTTTAGACAAGCGTATTTATACAATGGACTAAATATTTTAGTCAATTACCTAGTCATGTAAAAATTGTCTCTTTTATAAAATCTTTTTGTCGTCCTACATTGCAATCGTGGCTCCTTCTCCAAAAAAATTGACTTTTTAAATTCAGTAATATCCAAACAAACAATTTTTAACCTTTTTAAACCAATAGCAATATTTTTTCCTACCTATATTTTCTTATTTTTAACATTGTTTATATACTTATTATTTTTTATATTAATATAAGTCTAATGTTTATAATTTTGTATGAATTGTGGTATGTACTGACACTGTATAAATATAATTTTGATTTTAATTCAAGAGCAGCAGCTGTTGCAGAGAGCTCACAAGTTGTTTAAGTGAATCTGGACACTTTTTATTTCATTTTTCTTAATAGTTGGACTCTTGTTGGCCATATACTGGTAACCGGCCAGTATTTTTTTCCAAGTTTTTGTCATATTTGTTTTTAAAATTTCATGTTATTGATGGAAATAAATCATTTATTCACATAATCAAAGGTACGGCTCATCGTGCTCATATTATGTGTCATTCTATGACATTTCTTCAAGGATAAAATTCTTTCCTCTATTAAGTAATAATCTTATTTTTATAACTTGGTAGGCGTACAGTGAGATATAAAATCATATTAGTTGGTCTAAAACATTTCTTAATTATAATACGGCTATTATCAACTCTGCGTAAACCACGCCCGGAATAGTTAATGTCCATTGTATACCTTGTGATTGTTTGAAAACTAACTTTTTAACAGTGTTGCACCTAAACGAATGATTTCCCTATAGCGTGTTTTCTTCCAAGCAAAAAAATAATAAATAAATAAAACAAGATATTCTAATAGTAAAAATAAAGGTGTTCTCGTAGATATAAACATTTGTATAAATAAAGATATGGGGAGACCTCTTTATTTGTTCCGCCACCAATCCTTTATGTTTCCAAGACCGGTTTCGAAGTTCTCACTTCATCATCAAGTGAACTGAACATTCACGTATACTCTAAAATAACATTACATTTCCTAATCTAATTGAGTTAAGAAGTAGCCAAGGACAGATTCGGCCATGTTAGGGAAATACGATGTTAGTTTAATGTTTAAGTGAATTTTTATTTCTACCTGATGATGAAGGGAGAATTCCGGAACCAGTTTTTAAAAACATAAATGATTGCTGGCGGAAAAAACAAAGAGGTATTATTTTACCCTTGATCTTCATTTTAAAAACCGATGCAGTAAAAATTCAAATATGGGTATCAGGAAATTTGATATCAAAACCTGGCTCTAGAAATTACACATGTTTTTAAAATTTTTTAATTCCCCTTGAGCCCCCCATTTATCACAAAACCTTAATGGGTTTTCCCTCTTGTAAAATTTTAATTAATTTAAAAATGGCCCAAAAATGAGAAAGAAAATAAATACAGAAATTGTTTTTCAGCAAATCTTTTTTTTCTTTTTGAATGGTTAAATTTTAAACCTTAAATGCTCTGATAGAAACTTTTTAAAACTTTTTTTTCCATATCAATTCTCACCCCCCCGCTTTCTCCACCCCCTCATTTAAATTTTTTTTTACCAATTTAAACTTTTTCCCTACTATTTGAAGGGTCTGTAACTTAACGAGTTCAGTTGGGTCCTCTTTTTCCCCTAAATTCAGTTTAGTGCAAACTTTTATTTAAAATTATTTCGTCAAAAAAATAATTTAATAAAAAATCGAATAATATAACCCTGTCAACCTTTCTACTTTACGCTCTGGGGCAAACTTTGTTTCATTGGTGCAACGCAAAATCAGGTGAAAACTTTTTTTTTCTTTTTGTATAATTTTATAAAAGGGATTGGTATGTTTTTTTAAAATTAAATATGGAAGTAAAAATTTTATGTTTCCCCACTGCCCCGTGGTGGGGGGTGAGGGGGTTGGATTTTTAAACCAACTGCACGTGTGGGGGTATGGGTGGGTTTTACCACTCCCATGGGGAAATTGGGATCCCCCCCAAAAGAAGCACGACATTCTAACACATAGACATTAATTTAAAAATCTAGGGGATTTAGCCAACCTTCACCACAATAATTTAATTTTCACGTACTTGGTTTTTTTGATTTGGAAAAATTTGCTTATATTTTTAATTCCCGGGGGCCCCTGGTTTCCAAACACTAGCAAAGAAAAGTCTTTTGGGGTTTAAATTATTTCTCTTTACTTATACAAAAAGGCCTAATTCAAAATTTACAACTTTAAAATTTACATGGTTAAAATTATTTAAAAAGTAATATAATTACTTAAAACAAAACAAAGGCTAAATAAATGATTTCAAAGAGTTGGTACAAATTTCCTCCATATTAAACACTAAAAAAAAAAAAAAGGGTTTTAAATTTAAACAGTTTGTTTCCCCAAATTTTTTTTGGCATAGCTCAAAACCCCTTTTTTTCCCAAGTTTGGGGACATACTTTAAAACAAATTTACTAAAAATATTTTTAAATTGTAATTCAAAATATTTCCTAAAAAATTTAATAAAAATCTTTCGAACCGGGTTTTGAGAAAAAAATTTAAGAATTTTTTTGTCCTTTAGAAAAAAAAAACCCCCAAAATTTCAAACAGTGAAAAAGGGGATCTGGGAGATATTGCTAAAAAAACAAACCTCCCATAACAAATGTCATAAAAATTTTATCCTTCCGTTTGGTCTCCAGCGAACACACAAACCCCAACGGGAATTGACACAAAGGGAAACGGGCCCGGCCAAAAGGTTTTGGTTTTTTTCGAAAAAAACACTTTTTGGGGTTCCCGGGGGAACCCCAAAAAATTAAATTTTTTTAAAATTCAACTTGTAAACAAACCTTTTTACGATAAACAAAAAAAACTTCTCTATGCTAACGCAAAATTAGGGAAAAAAGTAAAAAGGGCCATTTACATATAAACAAGCCTGAATTTCTTTAAAAACTTGAAAAAAAAAAAGGGAAAAAAAATTTCCCTCAAGTGGCGCTTATTTGACTTATTTGGGTTCTCCCCCCCAAGGTAAAAACCATCACAACATTTGCACAGCAAACATAAAGTGTTGCCTCAAGAAAAGCCCATGAAACTTTCCCAAAGTGGGGTAATTTTCTCACATTTTTCAAAGAGATAAAATAGGGAGAGTTACCCCCATTTTTGCGATCCCAGTGGGGGAAATTTTGGAAAAAAATTATTAATTACTTCTGCATTCGAAAATAAATAATAAAGGAATGAGGGAAAACTATAGTTAAAAGTTAAAGACGTTCAGGGACTTAAAGGCCCCTTTTGTTTCAATACCAATTGGGGGAAGGGAATGGAAAATTCGTAGGAGCTTAACCATTTTTTTTTTCCAATTTCCTCAAGGGTTACGGAATGTTTTCCCAGTGAAGAAAATTTAGATTTAGTGAACAGCCGGTAAGAAGATTCAAGCCCCCTCACTTCTCCATTTATTACGAAAAGGGGATGAAAACTAGCCTATCGTATATTCGGGGAGTGATAACCGACCGATATCTTGACATTCTTCCGAAATGCTTTTAAACGAACATTTTTTAATAAAAAAAAACCGTAAGGGAAATAAAAAACTGGGAAAAAAAACCATGCAAGGCTGAAAGGGGTTTTATAGCCCAACAATAAAAAAATGTCATTTTGTAATAAATACGATAAATAATAATGTCTGTAATAAAAAACATTTTTGGAATTTGGTCGTTTAAAGCACTCTAGCCGAAAAGGGGTCATTTATTGCGTACAAAAGACCAAACCACTTTTAGAGACAAACTCTTTCGATCGAGGGTTTTTGGGGTAGTTATAAAACCTTTTGGGACATATTCAGTAGTAAACTTTCCAATAGTATTTTTCAAATTATTAAAAAAAATAAAGGGTTTCCCAAATAATTGGGCACAAACATTCCCCCATTTAAAAACAAAAAAAAAACTTTGAAAAAAACCATTTTGGGTTTTCTCAAAAAAATTTTTTTGCCAAAAACCAAAAACCTAGTCAAGTTAGAGACATGCATTTGTTACTAAAAACAATTTTTTTAAAATTAATTCAAAATTTTCCCCCAAAAAAAATAATAAAAAATTGTTGAAAAATTTTTTTTAGGAAACCCTTTTTTGAAATTGTTTTCCCAAATTTAAAAATAACAAATACTAAAATTTTAAAAACAAGGGGAAATAAAGTCTGGAGTTTATTGGCTAAATACCCCTCCCATACCAAAATTTCAAAAAATTGATCCACCCGTTTGTTTCCCGGTGAACTACACTTTCACACAGATAGCCCCAAAAAAACATACAACATACCCCAAAAAAGGGGTTTTTTTTTCGAAAAAAAAAACTTTTTTTTGGGTTTAAAGGGGAAACCCCAAAAATGGATTTTTTTTCCCCTTGAAAAAAAAATTTTTTTACGAAAACAATATTTTTCTCTTTTTTAACGCATATGGAAGAAAGAAAAAACGAAAAAAAACCCTATTAAAATGTCCTTTAAAAAAGGGGGAACAGGCTTTAAAGTTGAACTTTTAAATAAAAAAATTTAAATTTTTAAATTTAATTTTTCGTAAGGCAATGGGTTTTGCGTAAAAATTCCAAGCGCTACAAAAAAAATCCTTTAAACACTTAAAACATTTTAAAAAAAAATTTTTAGAAAAAACCCCTGAAACCCATAACATTAAACGTAAAACCGAAACAAAAATGTTAAAAGTTTTTTTATTTATTTTTTTAAATTTTTTAAAAAACAATTGGAAATCAATTTTCTCAAACCTTTAAAAATAAAAAACAGGGGGGGTTTAAAGAGAAAAAGCTTGGAACATTCAAAAAGATAAAATTTTAGGGGGCTGATGTACGGATCATATGTAAAAGTACATTCTTAGGGATATAAATTATCGTACAAGATACGCAACTGAGAAAATCATTGAACAATTAATTTAGTTTGAGGCGGAAATTTAAACTAAGGGGGTTTGGGAAAGACATGGTAAAGGGGAGGGGATAGGGTAGATAGGGGAAAAAAGAATAAAGGAATAGTGGGAAGGAATATTTTACAAATGTGACATAGAAGTTTGGCTAGCGTATAGGGGAAAGATGAATTTAGAAGTAAAACCCGAAAGGAACAGGAAGACACCTATAAGAAGGATGATGAGAATGGGAAATGGGGGATAAATGTAAAGTAGAAAAAAAGAAAATATTTATTTTGTAACATATAATTTTTTAATATAAAAAAATTTTTTGGTATCCCTAAAAACATAAATACGCAAATATGAAAAAAAATTTTTTCCCCTGAAACGCAAAAAAATAATATGGGTAACACCTCATAACGAATGGTAAAAATATCAATATAACATACGGCCATTTAAATTTAAATTTATTACATAAACAGGCCTAAAAAATTTTATAAAATACTACATCAAAATTAAAAAAACTAATTTTAAATAGTTTTTTTTCCCCGAAAAATAACTAAAATTTAAAAAATAACCCGGTTAATTGGGTAAAAGAAAAGCGTAATTTTTAAAAACATTTTTTTGATTCGTTTCCACTTTCAAAGGATTTTGGCTTTTGGGTCCCGGGCCCGCAACGGGAAAAGGGCCTTAAGTGGTTTAAAGGGAGCCTGGCCCCAGGGTGCTAAAACCACCCCCCCAAAAAATCCTCCCTTTTTCCTGGCCCGGGTCCCAAAAGGGACCAAAACAATTTTATACTGTTTCATTTTGGAAATAAAAAATAATTGATCATCTATGTTAAAAGGGGATTAATTTAAAAGTAAAAATTGCAAATTTTATATGGACTCAAAGGTTTTTTAAATGAATTTGTGAACATTGTTTTTTAGCCCTTAGTGCCATTAAGTGTTTTTACAATGAGAAATATATTTTATGTAGTAAAGAATACTACACCTACGTTATCTATTTATATTTTAAAAAAATTTAATTTTTTATATACCACCCCCAAAAAACCGTACATAAAGTAACCCAACCGCTCACCCAAACACTTTACTTTGGGTAGAAAATAACCCAACCCCCCAAAACAAACACGTACAGTGGTATAACCTAACTACCCCCCAAACACTAAGGGTAGAAACCCCAAACCCGGCCCACCCCAAACCCCGTACAGTAGTAAAACCCCAACCCCCCAAAACCCAAACACAAAAGGTAGAAAACCTAACAAACCCACCCAAAACACTTACAGTGGTAAAAACCCCAAAACCCCCCCCCAAAAAAACCCAACAAAACAGTTTTTAGAAACCCTTTAACTACCCACCCAAAAAACGTACAGAAAATAGTAACCCAACCCCGCTCACCCAAAACGAAACATTGGGAGAAATAATCCAACCGCCCAAAAAAAACACGTACAGTGGTAGTAACCTAACTACCCCCCCCAAAAACACGTACAGGGGTAGTAACCCAACCGCCCACCCAAACCCTACAGTATAGAACCCAACCGCCCACCCAAACACAAAAAGGGTGGTAGTAACCAAAACTCCCACCCAAACAGACAGGGGGATAACCCCAACCCCCCCCCAAAAAAACACCAAACACAACAGGGGAAATAACCTAACTACCCACCCAAAAAAACGTACATGGTAGAAAAACCCCAAACCCCGCCCACCCAAACACGTACATTGGTGGGATAACCCCCAACCGCCCAAACAAACCGTACAGTGGTAAAAACCTAACTACCCACCCAAACCCCGACAGTGTTTTAAACCCAACCCCCCCACCCAAACCGTACAGTGGTATAACCTAACTATCCACCCCCAAAAACGTCGTGGTAGTATAACCCAAAACCCCCGCCCAAACAAACACGAACATTGGAAATAACCAAACAAACCCACCCAAACCGTACAGGGGTGGGAAAACCCAAACCCCCCAAACCCAAACACGTACAGTATAGAAACCCCCAACCGCCCATCCCCCAAAACACGTACAGGGGTAGAAACCCAAAACTGCCCACCCCCAAACCTACATGGTAAGTAACCCAACACCCCCCCCAAACACGTACATGGAGTAACCAAAACCACCCACCCAAAAAATGTAAATTTGGTAAAAAACCCCCAACCGCCCACCCCCAAACACGTACAGGGGGTAAAAACCCCCAACTACCCACCCAAACACACAGTGGAAAGTAACAAAAAAACGCCCCCCCCCCAAAACCCAGGGAGCAGTGGAAATTAACCTAACCACCCACTCAAACACGTACAGTGGTAGTAACCTAACCACCCACTCAAACACGTACAGTGCTATTAACACAACCGCCCACCCAAACACGTACAGTGCTAGTAACACAACCACCCACTGTACCGGGTCTTGGACCGGTACAGTTTCGTTTTTCGTTGTTGTCTGCCAGGCTGCCTGAGTTTCGCTTTTGCCTTGCGTTCCGCGTACTTTGGTAGCCGTTGGCCCAGTTCCGTTTCGTTCCGGTTTCCAGCAGCTTCGGTCAGGTTGGCCGTCTTCTAGATTGTTCGAGTAGTTCTAGTTTCTCTGGAGCCTTCGTCTTTCAGGTTGGCCGTCATTTTTGTCTTTGGCTCTGCCTGCTGAGATTACTATGTTCGGGCTGAGAGACTCCAAAACTCCAGGGTCCTTGAGTAGGACGTTTCAACCCTCAGCCGGTCGTCCGGGCAAAGTTCGACCTTCTGCACTGCCTGCCTGGCCTGAGGACCAAGTCGTAGAGCCCATGTTGCGACTAAGCTGCCATTCCCTACATCTGGGTGTTTTCTTCAGTCCTCAGGTCAGTTCGTTCCATCTTTTTTTCCCGGCGGCTGAGCTGGGGGTGATTTGTGAAATAGAAAAAAAAAAAAAAAAGTGCAATTAAAAAGAAAAAAAGAAGTTTGTAGAACTTTTCATGTGGCCTAGGCCTAAGACTTAAACTTTACAGTGGATTTATGAAACAGCCATGGGGGACTTATGTTTTTTTATTATTAAAGAAATAAAACTGTTGAAATATACCACGAACTTTTAATGTTAATATTTCTGTTATTTAGTTTAATTGGTTTATTTTGTTGTTAGATTTTTTAGAGTTTATTTTTGTTAGGTCCCTTTTGTTAAATTGTGTTATTTATTTTTATGCTTTAGGCCTAGTGATTTAGTTATTTAGTTATTTATTTCGTGTTTGATATAGATGTCTGGAAGTGCTTTTTACTAAAACGGTACCGTGTTATATTTTCTTTTAAATTATTTAATTTTTAAACTTTCACAAAAGGGGATTATGGGACTTTTACTTAACTTCTAATTCGGAGCTGCCCAGGGATTCCGGCTTACTCCCTGGCCCGGTGGAATTATGGGATTCGGGCTAAATTGCCGGGTTAAAGTGTTGTGATCCAAAAGTTTCTAAATTTTCACTTCGTTTTGGGGCTTAATATTTCTTACGTTTTGGGGTGTCTCAGGCTAAACTGCAGATAGGCCATACAGTTGATTAATTGTTAAATTTTGGGTATTTGTAGAGTTTGTGGTATTTATAGCGTTTGTTATTATTGTGTGTTAATTTGTTAATGTTAGTTATCTTGTCCTTTATTTAAGTGAAAATTTATATTGTGGCCTTCTGCCGTTTTTGTTTTATTGTTTTTTACTTGGTAATAAATTGTAGTTTTGCTCAGCTGCCGAGTTTTATTTTGACCCTCCAACTGCCACCCGTGATCCCATCGCTCGACTTGTTTGAGCCATCCCCCCGGTTGGCACGCTTTCCAGCTTTGGTGGGGGGGATGGGTCTCAATTGGTAGCAGAGCGTGGTTGCCTATAAAAAAAAAAAAAAAAAAAAAAAAAAAAAAAAAAAAAAAAATACCTAGGCAATCCGCTTGGTTACTTTGTTGAATGGGTTTCATGGGTGGATTGGAGTGGTCGGCAGTGGCTCGGTAGGCTGAGGGTTGAGGTTCGTCTTGGACCCTGGAGTTGTCGTTTTTTTTTGTGTACTGTTGAGAATTTTGTTTTGCGAGATGGCCTATCTGCAGAATGTTGCGCTCCTAGTCAAGGAGGAGTTGATTTTCGAATTGAGGTCGTGGGGCGGGAAACGCTCAGCGCGGGGGGTTGCCTCCACAGTAGCTCCCCGCGTTGTTGCGACTGACCGTGGCCATTTGCCTCTGACACGTGCCCATAGCAGGAGTGTCGGGGATTTTTCGGGCCTTGCTGGCATGGCTTCCCTGGGACTTAGTGCGGTCACCTCGGTGTGTCCTGGCGTTTTTGTTTCTTTTGGTGGTACGGTGTGTCGAGCCCTTCTTGATTCTGGTTCGGCATGCAGTATCATCAGCCTTTCTCTTTTTGAGTCCCTTGACGCCTTAGGACTTGTCAGGCACACCGAGCCTTCTTCTATTACTTGCTGGACGGCATCCCAAACTCCTCTACCCATACTTCTAAAGGCGTCATTACATTTTAAAATTGAAGGATTTTCCTGGAGGTGGGGTTTTCTTGTTGCCAAGGACCTGGCGGTTTCTTGTATCCTAGGGGCAGACTTCATTTCCAAAAGTGGTATGGTGCTTGACCTCCAGAAGCGCCAGATATTTTTCAAGTTTAATCGGCGAGTTTTGGTGCCTCTAGTAGGTGATTCTGACTGCCCTCCTGCAGTCAGAGAGGTGGGTTGTGAGCCCGAACAACCCAAGGTGGGATCCAGTTGGTCATCTCCCCCCTGAGCAGGCGGAGGCCATTAGGAGGCTGTGTTTGCGGTTTCCTGATGTGCTTACGGCTGAGCTTGGGGTCACTTCGCTTCTGGAGTATGAGATCCACCTCACCGATTCTCAGCCAGTTAGGAGTCATCCGTACAAACTTGCTCCCCCAAAGATGGAGGTTATGAGGGCTATGATTGAAGATCTTCTGAGCAAGGGTGTGATTGAACCGTCTCGTTCTGCTTATGCCAGTCCAGCTTTTCTTGTGCCCAAGCCTAATGGTAAGTCTAGGCTTGTGATGGATTATCGGAGGCTCAACGCTAAGGTCGCTATTGACTCGGTACCTCTGCCTGATTTGCATTCTGCGTTTGATTGGTTCGGTAAGGCTAAGTTTTTCAGTGTGTTTGATTTGAACCAGGCTACCATCAGATTCCATTGAAGAAGGAATCACGGCCTATGACTAGCTCTGTGTTCCCTGGAATCTCTATCAGTTTCACTAGGGTTCCTATGGGTCTTGCTGTGGGTGCCCAGACTCTTACTCGTCTGCTTTGATTCCATCTTCCATGATGTGAAGTTCAAGTTTGTTTTCAATTACCTGGACGATCTTCTTGTCTACAGTGAGACTTTCGGGGAACACATGCAACATCTGGAGGAAGTTCTTTGTCGCCTCAAATCAGCGGGCCTTACCGTCAATCCAGAGAAAGTCACTTTTGCTCGTCCTGAGATTTCTTTTCTGGGTCATCTTATCTCTTCTCGAGGCGTCTGCATAGATCCTGCGAGGACCCAGGGCATTCGGGATTTTCCTCCTCCCAGAGATGCCAAGGGGATTGCCCGTTTTGTGGGGATGGTGAATTTTTACCGTCGCTTCATCCCTAACGTGGCCGAGCTTGCTGCCCCGTTGAACGAGCTGCGTAAGAAAGGTGTCCCTTTTGTGTGGGGCCAAGCTCAGCAGACTGCCTTTGATGCTCTCAAGGAGGCTATCATGCAAACTCCTGTCCTGCGTATGCCTGATTTTAGTAGAGAATTTATTCTTCAGACTGATGCCTCCTCCTCCGCCATTGCCTGCTGTTCTTTCTCAGGATTTGATGGGGTCAGGCAGCCATCGCTTTTGCTTCGAGGACGTTGTCTCACCAGGAAAGGAAAGCTTCTTCCATCTATGAGTTAGAGTGTCTGGCTGTTGTCTTTGGTACGGACAAGTTTCGGCGTTTCTTGGAACACGCTGAGTTCTTGCTGGAGACGGACAATCAGGCACTGTCTTGGCTTCTTGCCCATCCCCGACAGCTCGGGAAAATTGGTCGCTGGGTGGTCAAAATTTTCTGCTTTTAAGTTCCGAGTCAACATCTTAGGGGTACCCAGAATGTCATCGCGGATGCTCTTTCCCGCATGTACCACGAACCCAGTGATCCACCGGACTGAGGCTGTTGCTCTGTGTGGTGCTGTTCTTCTGGATTTTCCTCTGGCTTTTGACGACCTACTGTCCCATCAGCAGAAAGATCCTGAGCTGTCAGTCATCTTAGGTGAGCTTCAAGAGGGAGGTGCCCCACCCTCCCTATTTTCTGTCCAAAGGGGTACTCTGTTGCCGTCCTCGACAGAGGGTGAACCCCGTGTAGTGCTGCCTAGTCATCTAGTACCGATGGTCTTTCAGTATTATCACTCTTCCCTTGTGGGCGGTCATCTTGGCATTCATAAGACCATCGCTAAGATTCGTAGGTACTTCATCTGGAAGGGCATGGACCGGGGATGTTGCTGGCAGAGTTGCGGGCTTGTCACTTGTGCTCTCTCAGCAAGCTAGTCAGAATGCAAGGTTAGGGTTGTTATCTTCTGAGGTGGCCGAGCGTCCTTTTGAGAAGGTGTTCATCGACTACGTGGGTCCTTTTCCCCGTAGCAAGTCAGGTAGCTCCTACCTACTTGTTTGTGTGGATGCTTTCTCGAAGTTCGTTTGGCTTTTCCCCACTTCGGAGTGCCACGGCTAAGCTCACCATCCGTGCTCTCCAGTCCCCAACTCTTCCAGCACTTTGGTGTGCCTTCCACTCTTGTGTCCGACAACGGTAGCCAGTTTACCTCACATGAGTTTCGTAGGTTCTGTTTTGGCAATGGTATCAGGCATGTGACTACCTCTCCGTATTACCCACAGCCTTCTCATGCAGAGCGGTTCAACCGCAATCTCGGTCTGCCCTTATTACTTTCCATGCTGAGAAGCAGAACACCTGGGATGAGAGTCTCTCTTGGCTCCAGCTTGCCTTAATTCTTCCAAGCATGAGAGTCACAATGCCACTCCCTTAGAGATTCTACATGGCTACCCTCCTAACAATCCTTTGTCCAACTTGTGGAGGCTAGAGGATCTTCTACCTACGCCAGGTGCCACTGACGTAGTGTCCACGTGGCGGGCTGCTCGGCGCAACCTGCTACGTGCTAGAGAGAGAGTAAGGAGGAGGTATGATAAGGGTCGTACTCCTAACCCTTTTCAGGTTGGAGATCTGGTTCTTTGTTCAGGCTCACCCGGTCAGTTCGGCCGCGGAACGAAGAGCTGCAAAGTTGTGCTATCGGTGGTCTGGTCCCCACCGCATCGACAGGTTTTTGTCACCGGTGACTGCTCTGCTGGTTGATCCCCAGTCAGGCAGGGTGTTTAGGAAAGCCCATGTGTCCCAGCTTAAGGCTTTCCGGGGAACGGTTGGTCCAGGAGTTGGTGTTCCTGGGGGTTTCTTGGGGCAAAGAGATTGATCACCTCTGCGCCCTAGGTGGCTGTTCTGAGAGAGTCTTCTCTCTCTCTTTTTTCTTGTCGGCCCGACAGTCAGGGTAGTTTGCTCCCTGTTCGAGGGGTTTCCCCTCTTAGTTTCTCTTGGACGTCCTTGGAACACCACTCTTTGGAGGGTTTTCTTCTTCTGTTTGGTTCCCTGAGGTACCGAGTTCTCCCCTGCCTGGGTGTGTTGAGGTTTGCAGAGGGAGGTTGTACCGGGTCTTGGACCGGTACAGTTTCGTTTTTCGTTGTTGTCTGCCAGGCTGCCTGAGTTTCGCTTTTGCCTTGCGTTCCGCGTACTTTGGTAGCCGTTGGCCCAGTTCCGTTTCGTTCCGGTTTCCAGCAGCTTCGGTCAGGTTGGCCGTCTTCTAGATTGTTCGAGTAGTTCTAGTTTCTCTGGAGCCTTCGTCTTTCAGGTTGGCCGTCATTTTTGTCTTTGGCTCTGCCTGCTGAGATTACTATGTTCGGCTGAGAGACTCCAAAACTCCAGGGTCCTTGAGTAGGACGTTTCAACCCTCAGCCGGTCGTCCGGGCAAAGTTCGACCTTCTGCACTGCCTGCCTGGCCTGAGGACCAAGTCGTAGAGCCCATGTTGCGACTAAGCTGCCATTCCCTACATCTGGGTGTTTTCTTCAGTCCTCAGGTCAGTTCGTTCCATCTTTTTTTCCCGGCGGCTGAGCTGGGGGTGATTTGTGAAATAGAAAAAAAAAAAAAAAAAGTGCAATTAAAAAGAAAAAAAGAAGTTTGTAGAACTTTTCATGTGGCCTAGGCCTAAGACTTAAACTTTACAGTGGATTTATGAAACAGCCATGGGGGACTTATGTTTTTTTTATTATTAAAGAAATAAAAACTGTTGAAATATACCACGAACTTTTAATGTTAATATTTCTTGTTATTTAGTTTAATTGGTTTATTTTGTTGTTAGATATTTTAGAGTTTATTTTTGTTAGGTCCCTTTTGTTAAATTGTGTTATTTATTTTTATGCTTTAGGCCTAGTGATTTAGTTATTTAGTTATTTATTTCGTGTTTGATATAGATGTCTGGAAGTGCTTTTTACTAAAACGGTACCGTGTTATATTTTCTTTTAAATTATTTAATTTTTAAACTTTCACCAAAAGGGGATTATGGGACTTTTACTTAACTTCTAATTCGGAGCTGCCCAGGGATTCCGGCTTACTCCCTGGCCCGGTGGAATTATGGGATTCGGGCTAAATTGCCGGGTTAAAGTGTTGTGATCCAAAAGTTTCTAAATTTTCACTTTCGTTTTGGGGCTTAATATTTTCTTACGTTTTGGGGTGTCTCAGGCTAAACTGCAGATAGGCCATACAGTTGATTAATTGTTAAATTTTGGGTATTTGTAGAGTTTGTGGTATTTATAGCGTTTGTTATTATTGTGTGTTAATTTGTTAATGTTAGTTATCTTGTCCTTTATTTAAGTGAAAATTTATATTGTGGCCTTCTGCCGTTTTTGTTTTATTGTTTTTTACTTGGTAATAAATTGTAGTTTTGCTCAGCTGCCGAGTTTTATTTTGACCCTCCAACTGCCACCCGTGATCCCATCGCTCGACTTGTTTTGAGCCATCCCCCCGGTTGGCACGCTTTCCAGCTTTGGTGGGGGGGGATGGGTCTCACCACCCAAACACGTACAGTGGTAGTAATCCAACCATCCACCCAAACACGTACAGTGCTAGTAACACAACCACCCACTCAAACACGTACAGTGGTAGTAACCTAACCACCCACTCAAACACGTACAGTGCTAGTAACACAACCGCCCGCCCAAACACGTACAGTGGTAGTAACCCAACCGCCCACCCAAACACGTACAGTGCTAGTAACACAACCACCCACTCAAACACGTACAATGGTAGTAACCTAACCACCCACTCAAACACCTACAGTGCTAGTAACACAACCGCCCACCCAAATACGTACAGTGGTAGTAACCCAACCACCCACCCAAACACGTGTAGTGGTAGTAACCCAACCGCCCACCCAAACACGTACAGTGCTAGTAACACAACCACCCACCCAAACACGTACAATGGTAGTAACCTAACCACCCACCCAAACACGTACAGTGGTAGTAACCTAACCACCCACCCAAACACGTACAGTGCTAGTAACACAACCGCCCACCCAAACACGTACAGTGGTAGTAACCTAACCGCCCACCCAAACACGTACAGTGGTAGTAACCTAACCGCCCACCCAAACACGTACAGTGGTAGTAACCTAACCGCCCACCCAAACACGTACAGTGGTAGTAACCTAACCGCCCACCCAAACACGTACAGTGCTAGTAACACAACCGCCCACCCAAACACGTACAGTGGTAGTAACCCAACCACCCACCCAAACACGTACAGTGGTAGTAACCCAACCGCCCACCAAAACACGTACAGTGCTAGTAACACAACCGCCCACCCAAACACGTACAGTGCTAGTAACACAACCGCCCACCCAAACACGTACAGTGCTAGTAACACAACCGCCCACCCAAACACGTACAGTGGTAGTAACCTAACCACCCACCCAAACACGTACAGTGGTAGTAACCTAACCACCCACTCAAACACGTACAGTGCTAGTAACACAACCGCCCACCCAAACACGTACAGTGGTAGTAACCTAACCACCCACCCAAACACGTACAGTGGTAGTAACCTAACCACCCACCCAAACACGTACAGTGGTAGTAACCTAACCACCCACTCAAACACGTAAAGTGCTAGTAACACAACCGCCCACCCAAACACGTACAGTGGTAGTAACCCAACCGCCCACCCAAACACGTACAGTGGTAGTAACCTAACCACCCACCCAAACACGTACAGTGGTAGTAACCTAACCACCCACTCAAACACGTACAGTGGTAGTAACCCAACCGCCCACCCAAACACGTACAGTGGTAGTAACCTAACCACCCACTCAAACACGTACAGTGGTAAATTTATGAAATCCAATCTATTGGAATGATTTCCTTTATATGTCTCCTTATTCTTCTGACAATGAAAAATATTTTACTGTCAGATAATAAGGTAGAAGCTTAAGTGGAATGACATTTAGAGTCCAATAATAATAGTTTAACGCATCCGTTATGTCATTATGCATAGTGTAATATTGAATAACGAAGACAACTCTGCGCTGATATATAACACCCTCCCAAATTAGAATGTATAACAAATCTGAATTTTCATTCTAGATGTACGATTGTATCAATCAACTCTTCCCAAACTTGACATGCAGAGAGTAATGAGTGAAGTTATCTTAAACCATTGACACTTGCAGAGAAATAACCATAACATTATTCCGACTACGACTACGTACATTTAGTATTATACTTGATTATACACTCCTACATTATACATTCCATCTAATAGGAATATTTGAGTCTGTACTTTTGTTAGTTAGCGAGGTTTGCAATCAAATCTGGTTTAAACTGCATTAAATTTACATGGGACTATACTAGCGGTTCACAATGGACCACAAAAACAGCCGATATGTTGATACAAAAAATTAAAATTGGATGGAAAATGTATGTAGCCTATGTATAAAATCAATGATATCATCTACCTAAAAAAATGGGATCGTAATACTTTTGAAACTTCCATACAAAAAGGAACCGCAATATAAGGTTGACACACCTACGATGAACATGACTATAGGTCTACCACTTGGAAAAACATTGCGTGGATTGTGTCTCGCGTAGGTATGGCGTATGGTTTAATGTGAGTCAGCCACTCTGGGAATCGAGATTCTGCGCAGTTTTTTGAACATCTGTTATATATACTTGGTCTATTGTATAAAAATTAAGCTTTGACTTGTCAATATTTCCCATAAAATCATATATACTTTTTTTTATTTATTTATAAGACGCCGATCATCAAGATATGGGCGAATATGGATTTCGAATGAGTGTGATGAGTGTAGATGAGCGAATGTAGTCATTGTTTCAAACTAAGGCCGACTATTCCTTAGAAAGTGTCATTAATTAATAGCCCAATGATAAATGAACAGCCGGTGATTGTCAGCTGATCCTTTTCAAAATGTATTGACTCTGATTGGGATCGAACTGAGAACCTTTAGCACATGAAGCTGGGATTGAACCAACTACGCTACCGACCAATTATATAACGTGATTTGGAGTCCGTGGGAAGATGGATAGTCCTTAGTTCTTTTATTCTTTCATACATACTTTAATGTCCTTCAGACACTCCTGGCGTTATCATAAAAAAAAACCTGTCTTATACTTAATTGTGGCATCGACTTATAATAAATTCTGTATAATATAATAAGTGTGCTCTTTGTTGTAAATATCAATTACTGTATAGGCCTTCATAACAACTACAGCAGTGAATGTTTGAATTGCGCCTGATTATTTATAATCAATTTGAATTTGGCAATACCAAAAATAAATCAATTAAGCCATCATGCCAATATTAATATAAATATGTTATTGGGAAATGCGTAAACGTTATCCGGGATAACTTAATTGACTTAGTCTGTTCCCTCAAGCAGACACCGCAAAGTTTGGCTATCTATATGCAAATGTAGATCAGCTGATAGTTTCAATTCTTTGTTCAAGCTTTACGATCTTTTTGTTTTTGTAACAATAAATTCTGAGGATGTTTATATAGCTTTATACTAAGAATTTTAATATAACATTAATAATAATTTATTTGATTTAAAAGTTCCATTCTAAACAGTTTTTACACCACGTGTAAAGTTCCTGCTTCCACGTGTAAAGGACATTTTAATAGTTTTTCCTTTTTTACTTTCTAGCATAAAGAAAGATTTGTGATTGTCAAAAAAATTTTTGTTACAAGTGGGTCTAAAAATCCATTTTAGAGTCGCCTTAACCCAAAAAAAGTGGTTTTTCGAAAAACATTTTGTGTATATCCGAATGTGTGTATGTGCAGTTCGCTGGAGACCAAACGGATGGATCAATTTTTATGAAATTTGGTATGTAGGTGTATTTAGCCAATATCTCCAGACGATTTTTTCACTTGTTTGAAATTTCAGTTTTTGTTATTTTGATGGGCAAAACACATACAAAAATAGAATTTCCTCAAAAAATGCTTAAACGATTTTGATTAATTTTTTTGGAAAGATTTAAATTAAATTTAAAATGTTTTAGTAACAACTGCCTGTCTCTAACTTGACTAGTTTTTGAGTTATGGCAAAAAAACTTATTTGGGAATCAAACTGGTTTTTTCAAAGTTTGGATTTTTTAGTTTTTAATATTAGAGAAAGTTTTTGACAATTCTTTGGAACCATTTATTAATTTTTTAATAATAGAAATATACTATTGAACTTGTATACTACTGAATATGTCCAAAGGTCATAACTACACAAAAATGTCGATCGAACGAGTTTCGTCTCTAAAGATGTTGGTCTTATGTACGCAATAAATGACCATACGGCTAGAGTGCTTTAACGACAGTTCCACATGTTCCATTACACGACAGTATTATTATCGTATTTATTACAGATGGTATTTCTTATAGTTGGGCTATAAAACCCCCTACAGCTGCACTGGTTGTTTCCGAGTTATATTACCGTTACGGTTCTCTTTATTAACATGTTCGTAACAGCATTTCGGATGAATGTCAAGATATCGGTCGGTTATCACTCACGAATGACAGTTTTCATCCCCTATCGTAATAAATGGAGAAGTAAGGAGGCTTGAATCTTCTTACCAGGCTGTACACTAAATCTAAATTACTTCACTGGGAAGAATTCCGTAACCATTGAGGAACTTGGAAAGGTAATGGTTAAAACTCCTACATGTCCATTCCATTCCGCCCATTGGTATTGAAACAAAAGGGGCCTTGTAGTCCCTGGGAACGTCTTTAATCTATCAACTATAGTTGCCGTCATTCCTTTATTATTCATTATCGAATGCAGAAGTAATTAATAATTTTTACATTTCCACCACTGGATCGCAAGATGGGAGGTAACTCTCTTTATTACATCTCTCGATAATGTAAGGAACTCACCTCCACTTTGAAAGTGCATGATATCTTGAGACAACACTTTATGTACTGCTGTGCACTGTTGTGATGGTATACCTCGTGAGGAGAACTCAACAACTAAATAAGCGCCACTTGAGGAACTATCTTTCCTTTCATCTTCAAGTAGCAATGAAATCCAGAGCTTGTTACTATCGGAAATGGTCTCTGTTTACTTTCTCCCACATGCGTTAGCATAAGGAAAGTATTGTGATCGTAAAAAAGGTTTTTTACAAGTTGATCTAAAAATCAATTTTAGGTTCCCCTGAACCCAAAAAGTGGTTTTTACGAAAAAATTCCAAGCGCTACACTCCACCTACGATCTTCTGAAAGAGCTCATTTTAAAGCTCTGATATTGTAGATGGCGGGAAAAATAAAAGTTTTTCAATTCACCTTTAGGGCTAAAAGTTCCCATGTTGATCTTATGTAAAGAGTGTTTCTAGTTTTATTTATTGAGTCCAGCTGTGAATAAGACAAATTAAATATATCAGCTGTTAAAGTTTTATACCATAATTACCAAAGCACAAGGCCAAACCTTTAAGAAGTTGGTGTTAGGAATCTGGGCATTCACCTGTACAAGCCAGTGTTTACACATGGGGGCTACTTTGCAGTTAGTAGAGTAAAGTCCCAAGACGGAACTAAATTTATTGAATAATAGTTTATTGAAAATACAGTCGACTATAACAACGAAATAGACAATCCTTACTCAAAAAATATAATGCTCAGATAAGTTTCAACACAACAATAATACCTGATTAATCTGTATACATGATGATGAGTCCTACAAAACTATAAATAATCAAATATTATAATTAAATATTTAACAGCTACATTTTAATTTTATTTATATAGGAGCTTTTGCCGCAACAAGCCATTAGTATATAAAACTTTTATTTTAGATGTACACTAATAAGATCAGTAAATATGCAACGTTTCAACTTGATATCTCAAACCAGAAGATATAAACTATTTTCTAAAAAACACATACAGACAGATAGACAGAAAACTAAGCAAGATAGTACTATACATTATATGATGAAAATTGTTTGTTTTGACCTATAGTATAACCTCGTGAAATGTTGGTCACTACTTACGGGACACCCTGTATATCATAGAATAAAATTTAAATTACCAAAATCACTTTCACTCATAGTTTTATTCAGAATTGTATAACTTAAAAGAAAAGTCTTAGTGAAATAAGGGAGGTAAACATTAAGGTTCTGTGTCATAATACATATTTTAGCCTAAAAATATAATCCAAGAACCTAATTGACAACAAACTAAGAACAAAAACTCTCAGACCCCCCCCCACACACACTCAGTTCCCTGCTCACACTCTAGATGTAGATGAATATTTATATTTACAATCCCTAGTTACTATTGTACCATGAATAAAAATAATAAATAAACAATAAAAAGCAACCAACCGATTAGAATTCTGTTGTGTGAACTCCTACAATTTATATAGTTATTTTATTAAGGGGAAAATGTATTATTGATCTTTTCATTATTCTTTAAAAAAAGAAATAAAGTGGATTGAAATTGCAAAATTTAGTTTTGGGAACTTTGACTTCTGCATACATTTTAGTTTTAATGTCCATTATACTAAACTTTAAAAAATCACATTATTTATACACAGCTTGTATGTAAATAATTGATTTAAGCTGAAATAAACTAAATAATTAAATATGGGGATCAAACAGTCAATATAATTTATCATAAATCAATATTTATACACCGTCTTACCTATGTTATTTCTTAAATGCTTTTTGGTTGTGTACGTGTACAGCCCTCTTGTATCCAACAGTTCTACCGTAATAACATAACTTACTCAGATTGTTCGTATTAATCTTGTGGATTTAAATAATAATTTAGGCAAATAAACATCCGTTTCACCATCTGATCAACGTAGTCGTCTCGGATAAATGACATATGGTATTTTTTAATAACTTAGCACCTTATTAACGTAATGAACAGCTGTGCTGTCAAGATACATGTTTCAAAAAGTAAGAAATACTTACATTATTCAGTATTATAATTTCGGTAAAGGGAATAATGTAACAAAACATGAAATTGCCAATTTCATACTTTGGAGCGAGAGGTTTGTTTGTCTTTGGAGACTCTTAAATTTTCTGACGTCACTTCCCCCCTCCCCCAGTAGAACTTCCTGTACCAAATATGTTGTGGTAATCACTATCTTCCTTTAATATGTGAGGAAACAACTACCTTGAAAAGGAATTAAACGTTCCATCGTCAAGAAAATAAAACACTGTAATAAATATTGTTGAGTATTATATTTTATCAGAAGAAAAATTAATAATAACTATGAATAATAAGATACATATATTAATAACAGTAATAAATAGGGGTTTAATTAAGGACTCTTCTTTATTAAATAATGCTGTTTTTGTACTTTGAAATAGAATATTAGGTATCTTAGAATTGACTGATGTTGTAACGAAAATAAACATTTCAGCATCAGTTTATTAGAAATTTGTGTATTAATTTATAATTTTGAAAGGAAAAATTCAATGTAAATTTTAGGATCTAGATTAGTTTACCTTAAGTTTTCTTAGTGAAATTATCACTAATTGTATTAAGAATTATGACTTAGCTAATGCATTTAATTATGTCAATTTGCCTTGTGTGGTAGTACAAATACCAACTGTACTACCACACAAGGCAAATTGACATAATACACGGGTCGACAAATTGACACACAGGACGGGTCGATATTATCAGCTATAAAATTTTACTTAATCTTAATTTTGTTATGATTTATCTTCAACAACCTAAAATGAATCATAAATAAATTAAGGTCCAAAAGTGTAATTATTTATTGAAGTACAGATTTCCTTCCAATAATAAAAGTTACATAAAATTTTTTACATCTTGATTTTGTAGAAATATTAAATTTATTTTATCTAACCTAACTTATTAATTTTTTTTAATTCAATACTCTTTCATCAGTGTACCCATTTTCTGACAAAATACCAAAATCGTTACTTAATAATAAATCAAACAATTTTGTTCTGGTTTTAATTATTACGCCCTAGTTCAATTATACGTGTTTTAAGATTCCCCCCTTCAGGTGGCAATACGTTATCTACTTTTTACTCTATATTAATAAATAATTATATGGATAAAATAATAAGGAACAAATTATAATAAGATATAATATTGTGTAATACCGGATACTATCCTACCTAAAGCAGTCCAACAGATGGAGTATTAGAGGATCGGTGTTACTATTGTTTGAACATCCATCATTTTTACTTGTTTGGCTATTAAAGAAGTCCCTATTTACAACTTTCAGCAGTGCATATCACAGATTATATTAAATAAACAATGTACGGCTTTCCCTCTTCATTGTTAAACAACGTAGCAGAGTTCAACAATTTATTTCGACTATAACATTTCAAATATGACTTTAAAGCATCTTCATACATTCCAAGGCCACGTTTTCTTTGATAGTAATGTAGTAATCATTCTATGTAACCTTGCGCTTTAGAAATAATTTTGAGGCCGAAGTTGATATTTATAGTTTCGTAGATCCTCGTTTCAGCGTAGATCCCCTTAAGTTCGCTTCATTGTGAAAGGAACTGTTACTATAAATTGAAGCCGTTTCTTGGGGCCTTCCCTAAATTACGTAACGCCTGAAGGGGGATTTGTCAGCGTTAAGCACCGTTATGGAAGATGGTGGGGGAATGGAGTGGCAGCGTTTAATACCGTTAAGAGAGATTGTGGGGGGTAGTGTTAAGCACCGTTACGGAATATTGTGGGAGGAGTAGTGTTAAGCACCGTTACGGAATATGGTGGAGGGGGGTTGGCAGTGTTAAATACCGTTACGGAAGATGGTGGGTGGGAGGGGGTGGCAGCGTTAAGCGCCGTTACGGAAGATGGTTGGGGGTTACGCAGCATTACGTAACTATTAAAGATCAACAATTTGTTTGGATTCATTCGCAAAATTTTGATAGTTTTTCCAAAATACAAGGTTGTTTAAAAAGATATTTTAAAGTTAGTAATGTATTCTCCTTCCATTAAAAAACAAATGGAACAATCTAAACAATGACTCAATCAAAATATGAATGAAAGTTAATGACCAAAATAAAGGGCGGGGGTGTTTACTGACAGCGTTACGTAAATTTTGAAGGGTGGTAGTATTACGTTACAAGTCCGTTACACGTGAGGGAGGGTCAGAAAGGCTGATTTTAACGTTAGATAACTAAGGGACAGATAACCTAACCTAACTCTAAGTCAGATGGTTGAACTTTGCTTTTGTTTCAATTTTATAAATATAGTTTACTTCTTTATTAATTCTCAAGTAAATAGAATTCGTAAATAAATATAATTCGTAAGTAAATATCCTCTACTGAGTGCATTGTTGTAAATCCGAGAGTGCCTTGCCCTTCGTGTCATTATCAACATTGGACTACAAGGAACTTTCCAAAGGTCGTTTATCAGCCACAAGCTATTGTAGCTGAAAGCTCTTACATTAATCAAAATGGGAACTAAACATTCCTCAAAGAAATAAATGTTTTCTCTGTACTCACTTTGTGTTACACAACTTTACAATACATTTCCTCAATATTTTTCAAATTCTATTCAAAGTAAGTGGATGACTGTTATAAACGAGTTTGAATGTGTAATACAATTTATGTGTCGATGAAGTGTTAACTATTGATAGTTTTATAGTTTTCGAGTAAGCGTTTTACTATTAATATTTATTTATAGTAAATAGTTTTTTGATTCTGAAATCTTGTTATAAGACATCTAAATTACAAAGTGTTATTTTTGTTGAGTCTATAATAATTTTTCATTTCTATTGTGAATCCCTCTGGTCTGTGGAAGGTGAGCGTGGTTCACCGAAATCGATCACCATAATATTTGTGCATTTTGTTCTTAATTGTAATAAATGTTTGTTGAGTGACGTTTTTCCTTGTACTGTTATATATAATATATATATATATATATTATATAGTATCTTATATAATATAATATATATATGTGTGATATATATATATTATGATATTATATATATACCAACACGTATTATGCTAATAAAAAATCTGTTTATTATAGTTATGAATAAAATATTGTGTGTACTTTACCAGAAACAAATTGTTGCCTATCTATTCGTATGAGATTACTTACAGATTGGATATTGGATTTATTCTAAATCTCATTTATGGTTTTAAGTGTTGATAATTACAGTAAATTGTCTAACTACACGTTAAATATTGACATAATAGTAAAATAATTAAAGTTAAAATAAATTATGATCCATTATTAACAACTTCGGATACGCAATAAAACAAAAACACGTAACCTAAAAAATCAACAGAACGTGCAAGATACTCACAGATCAAATAGGAAGTCTTCCCAGATGAACACACATCAGTCTCAGCTACAGACTCAGGCAGTGTAATTATGAAATATTAATATAATATGGGAGGATATTTACGTCTGTTACGTCTGTCTGTTACGTTTTGACCATTTCTAAAAGTTTGAAAATTTTACATTTATGTTAATATGGTTATAAGAAAATAGTTTTATACATGAAAAACAAACACAATTCAAATTAAAAAATAAAGCCAGAACAGTTCACTTTTTCACGGAAGTCCGGGCCAATGACGTAACCTCTTAGGGCAGCAGTGTCCTTAGTAGACCACAGGGAGAGGAACGTACTGAAGGGGACAATTGAACCAGTCATAGAGACGCCGGACTGGTGTATACCTGTTGTTATCTCACTGTGATTTCACCAAATAATTAATGGTATTTCACGATCATGGCCCATACTTTAACCACGTTCTTAAACAGAAAGCAGACCAATAATGAAGGACAAACATTTAGCCTTGACATAAAAATGTACATAAGCAAGATATAAGAATAATAACAAGAATGACTCAGTAGTTCATTTCAAAGCAACAATAAAACAGTTAACGTAATAAAGATGGTTTTTTACTATTATTTATTTTATTCCTTTATTATTAAGACGCCAATAATCAAGATATGGGCGAATATGAATCTCTTTGAGTAATAAGTGTAATGAACGTTTTAGTCACTGTTACAAACTGACCAATTATTCCAAAAAAAGGGAAATAGATATTTCATAACAAGAGTGGAAAATGGAATTTTGATGTTGGGAACAATAGTTTGAATGTGAGATTTCGAGCACTTCAATTGGTCGAGAACATACAAAACTTTTCACTTGAGTTTTAACGATATTTTTCAAAAAACATCCAAATAAAAAATTTTGGGAATGAAAACTTTTTATTTAATTGGGAAAACATTTTATAAAATCAGTTTCTATTTTTAAAAATGCACATTTAAAATTTAAAAGTACAGTTTGATTGTTGGAAATAGATTTCCTCGCAAAAACGATAACAAAAATTTTTTTAAAAAAGCTTTCAAAGGGTTTATTAAGTTTTTGATGGGAAAAAATTTTCAAACGTAAACAATTTTACTTTCGATTGTAACAATAGACGGGTTGGGAAATATGACACTTCGTGGTTATAAACACTTAACGAAAACAGCTGAACGCATGGTAGTGTTGTGAAAAATTATTTAATAGCCCAAAGACAAACGAACAGCCAGTGGTTATCAGCTGATCCCTCTCTAAATTTGTTATGATTCTGATTACGATCGAGGTGAGAACCTATCAATTATGAAGCTGGACCTTAACCAACTAAGCTTTCGACCAATTCCTTAAGCGAAACACACAGTCATGTAAATCGTTTATGCTATCGTGAAAGGCGTCTATATTAACAATAGCTGCTAACAAGTTTCTTCTACTTAACTTATGTACACACATCGTATATTTACATATTGTAATAATGAATTAATATTTATAAACTCCTCTTGATTTTTTAAACGATGCCCAAACCTGGCTCATTAAACTAACATGGATTCCCATGAATATACGCTAATATAATACGATTTCCCACACATAGATGTACCATGGCCAGATAAAGCCACTAAAGCCAAATTATCCATGTCCAACCTTTATACAACAGTTGATAGTTTACTAATTTTCTACTAATAAATTATCAAAATAACAAAAACAATACTTATCTTTCAATCATTACTATACATAGATTTTGCCTTGCTCGATAATAATCAGTAAAAACTTTACATTTGATCCAAAATATTTAAGGTTTTAATAGATAAACAATCCTGTAATACCTTAGTCTGCATTATACCTGGCTTACGTTTAATCCAAAGAAATTAATGGGAAGACATGCGTAAAAAACGGGTGAAGGGCTTGGACCTAGGATTAGTGGGACCGTTTGTACACTTAGGGAGATAAAGATACATTACATTGTTAATTAAACAGGGCCATCTTAAATGTTACATTATTTTAATGCTATTTGTAATATACCAACTTTGTTATATGTTTTTAAACTTAGCTCTTCAAATTGTTATACAGAAAATATCAAATTAGAATATATTTTAAGCTAATTTGACTAATAAAACAAATTGTTTGCCACTAAAAGTATATTTATCGTGAGGATTTCGTCTTTTAAAAACCGAGCAAAATGCAAAAAATGAGTTTGATCTTAATGATAACTTTTTATTTATTATATTTACCCGTTTAATGTTTTGTGATAGTTGCCATAGCCGGGATGTCACAAAATGGTGACAGTCCAGCTAATAGATAGCTACCCAGGGTGTACGTACAGCTTTAAAGATTTACTGTGGATGCGAATAACATCACACCCCAGAATCCCTCTTTTCCGGAGGGATTATCCAGCATAAACCGAATCAGTGGGGGGAGGTTCAAATGGCTCGAGGGATTTGATTAGTTTTTGTGACGGGATCATTTTAAAAAATTTTATTCAATGAATTGCCATCATAACTTTTAGATTTTTATCCAAATATACATCGCAGCTTTTTGAAATTAATAAATAGACTTATAACAAACCAAAATTTTTAATATAAATTTATATATTATATAATTATATATATATAATATATTTATATATATATTATATATATATATATTATATTTATTTATTTATATAATATATATATTTATGTTTAATGCAATTTTTTGTTTTTTTTTTTTTTTTTTTTTTCTCAATAGAACTTTACTTAATAGAACTCAATAGAAAAAGTGATTGACTTGAAAAATCAAAATAAATTTTGATTATTTTATTTTTGAATTTGAATTCAAATGGTGTATTTGAATACAAAATATATAAATAGTGTAAAAATACATCATATTTTCTTACATTTCAATTAATCAGTCATGAAATGTTGAGACAAAAAGCCCTCACAGTTTTCCATGATGTAAAGAAAAAATAGATTTTACCAGTTGAATTTAGGGCTAAAAATCCCTCTCTAATACTTTACTCGAATACTACTCTAATAATAATACTAAGGGTGATTTCCGAACCACTACCAGAGACCGAGCTGCTAGCAAGAATGCGATAACTCAAACGGTACCCATCCAAGGAACAGCCACACTAGATGTTGCTTGACGCCGTTAACTTTCGATAATGTAGGAACCCTCCGGTCAAGGTTACTGGCCTCAAAGACATTATGTAGGGTTATTTATAATGTCTTTTAAGCGTTATTTACATTACTAATTGAACTTTTGTTTTTTTTTCGTCCCAGAATTATTCCTTTTTAAATATTTAATCTGATTTGATACTTTTGATTCTATTGTGAAACAGGTGATCAATACATATTTTGTGTTTATGTTAAACAATGTTCAAGATATATTTGACTTAGTTTATTTAGTTGATTATTAAAACCCAAAACCGTTAAACATGTTAAGTAACTTTTTAAAATTATTGCGGTTATCACTATGGTGAAAACACGTTGCTCAATCTGCATGAACTGAAAATAAAATAAGATTACTTAACTGTCAGCTAAGGTTACTACAGTAGTGTTTTTATTTATTATTTTACAAATAATTTATAAAGTATTTATAAAGCATTGGAATTATAATTTACCAAAAACGTTTTTTAAAACCAAGCAATAACTCCTTATATACTGTATCAATATAATGAGATTAAAAATCACTGTTGTCTATGATAGATAAATAGTTTTTCATTTTTTATATTTTATTTTAATTTTTGCATAATATATTATTAACGTTAAGAAATTGAAATTAATTGTTCAATTAATCTCGTATTATTCAATTTCATTCTCTAAAAAAGTTATTCTAAATTAAGCTCTATTAATAACCACCTAAAACTTTGGAAAGTGGCAAAGGAGATAACAATTTTGGAAATTTATTCCATTACTTCAAGGAATGTTTTTACTTTAGAACGTATTTCATGCCACCATCTCTTAGAGCCGTTGTGTGATTCGTCTAACTATATACCACATCATTTACATGCAGGTCCAAGCAGCAGGATGTTCTCTTGTTACATAGAGGGGGGAGTAAACAGCCCGAAAGTGCTTAATTGCCAGTCCCGGTCCAAAATAAACACTTCCCGTCTCCCTTACTTAGATGGAACACAGCATGAACAGACCCATTTTTCCAATATATTTTTTATGTGCGAATATTTGAGATAAATTAATGTTTACACGTGTTTCGTAAAATAAATTTCAACCATTTATGAAAGGAAACAAAACACCCACATTTTGATAATAATGAAAATTCAGTATTCAATTTTTAGTACCAGGTTTAAATAAGAGATTTATGTAATGAATGACAGTTTTTCGTATTGTGTGTTCAAATGCAGTGAACTATTTTGTTGTTTTAGAACGCCATTAGATTTAAATTTGTTAGTTAGCATATTGCAAGATAGCTTATGTTATAAATATGAGACAAAATGTACAGCAATTTTATTAAAATAAGATACGGTAAAAGAACTTAAGTATTATGTTCATCTCTTGAGTGGAGGATCTCTGTGCACACTGTCAAGAGTGGAGGATCAGTGTTTCCACTGTCAAGAGTGCATAAACAGAGACTACATTGTCAAGAGTAGAGGATCAGTGTTTCCACTGTCAAGAGTGGATGAACAGAGATTAAGAGAGATTATATTGTCAAGAGTTGAGGATCAATGTTTCCACTGTCAAGAGTGGATAAACAGAGATTAAATTGTCAAGAGTGGATGAACAGAGATTAACAGAGATTGCATTGTCAAGAGTGGGGGATAGTGTTTCCCCTTCAAGAGTGGATGAACGAGATTAATTGTTTGAGTGGATGAACGAGATTAAATTGTCAAGATGGATTTAAAAAGAGATTAAAGAGATTGCATTTCAAGAGTGAAGGTTAGTGTTTCATGTAAAAAGGGGATGAAAAGGATTACATTGTTAAGAGTGGATGAACAGAGATTAAGAGAGATTATACTGTCAAGAGTTGAGGATCAGTGTTTCCACTATCAAGAGTGAATGAACAGAGATTAAATTATCAAGAGTGGATGAACAGAGATTAACAGAGATTGCATTGTCAAGAGTGGAGGATCAGTGTTTCCACTGTCAAGAGTGGATGAACAGAGATTACATTGTCAAGAGTGGAGGATCAGTGTTTCCACTATCAAGAGTGGATAAACAGAGACTACATTGTCAAGAGTAGAGGATCAGTGTTTCCATTGTCAAGAGTAGATAAACAGGGATTACATTGTCAAGAGTAGAGGATCAGTGTCGTTCAAGAATCAGTTTAATAGACAGTTAAAAGTATGAACATAAATAAGTTGTGAGGAAAGTACGTCATCTATCATTGTTGATTGTGAATAAAGAAGGTTGTATGAAACTAAGTGGTAACGAAACAGTATTATAAGTGGTGAGCAGTTACACATTTTAATTATATCTTATCAATTTTCTGTTTTCAACCAACGTGTGATGTTGATTGTCTATAGCCCATTATTTATATTATGAGGAAAATAGCTTCAAGACTAAAGAGTAAAATGTTCAAGTCGATCGAACGAATTAACAAACAAACCTTAGTGTATTACAGTTACTAAGGGGGCACAAACAAGTAAACATAACGGGAAGTACGTACGGGGAAGTTAATGTTGATTAAACCCATGTTCTATCTCACAGAGACAGTATAGCAATTACACGCAGCAGATAAGTCGTGGATGTCTGTCTAGTTCGTTGAAAAAAAAAACCATCCGATAAATACGTCAATCAAAGATAATTATTTTCGAATTACTCCTTGACTACATATTATATTTATTTTTGTGAATATAATATATTTAGTTATTTCTCATTGTTATTATTTATTTTGTTTTTTTAATTCGTGTAACTATTTTTTATTGTTAGTATATTGTTGATTTTCAATTCACTACAAAAATATAATCGTTATAGTAAAGTTAATCCTTGTTGATTAACTTATGTTTTTTTTTTTTTTAATTCATTTATACTAAGTATATTAGTATATTTGTATGTCAGATTCCTCAGAAAAGACTATTGATCGATCTTAGGTGAATCAATTATCAGACTAATTCATGGCTGCCATAGAAGTTTAGCATACAAAATTAGTTATTATCATAAAAGCTAATTTGTAATTGGCCTTGTACGTTATGTAGCATTGAAAAATAAATATTCACTAAAAAAAAATTAAATTCAATGCAATTATTTTATATTGTAAGGTTCACTGATAAAATTGTTGGTGTAAATCGATAGCTAGGGTGGGGAGGGATAGAATCTCATTACCAGTAAACAATGCATAGCTATCGGTCTCAGTAATGATATCGTCTACCCTATTCGGCAAAGCCTAACCGATGAATACTGACTGATTAATATTATCAATTCCCCTTACAAATGATTAATTGAAAGCACAAAGCAGTACTTCAATGAGTGCCATTTTATATATAAATATTTATAATGAAATCACTACTCCAAACTGTTCATATATACAAAATGTACAAGAACCCAACTATAATATATTATTTCTACGTAGCTCTCTCAAAACAAAGACACAAAATATAACTCTTTAATTTCTTAATGTTGCTTAAAGATAAAATAACTCGCTATATTTTAGTTAGTTATTTATTTATTTAAGTTTTTTATTTTAAAATCGTGTTAGTTTGAGTGAATTACGGCATTTTTTCACGTTAAAAACTTAAACTAGTGAGCTTTAGAGTTCATTAAGTTACACTTTTGAATACAAATATTTCGCGTATGATTTTTCAAATTTTTGTTTCTCAATATATATCTGTAAATTTGTAACGATATCATTTAATTAAACATTGTTACCTTCAAGGAAATTGATTCATTAGAAATCATTATATACTTAACAAATACGTTTTAAAATATTCTGTTTCTCCATTACTAAATAGAAACCAGATACTCTTTTATTTTACTTCAGTAAATATATGACAAGAATTTTTAAATAGCTTTGGCATTATAACTGTCAATTAAACTGCATAGTCAATTAAACTGCATAGTCAATTAAACTGCTTAGTCAATTAAACTGCTTAGTCAATTAATTATTACAAGTATAAGGCAAATGCTTTATGCAGTTGCCTTATACATGTTTAATTAAATATTCTAAACAAAAAAAACATGTTTTAAAAAGCTATTACTATAATTTAACTAAAACAAAATTGAAATAAAACTGAAATGTATTTTTGGTTTGTTATTCTACTATTATTTAATCTTGGTTTCAATTGTATGGGCAGACAAAAAATGTAACTTATTAATTTGCATGAATATACAAATATTCGAAACGCCATCCATCCAAATATAACTACAGGTCAACAAATATTTCTTTGATTCTAACTTAACAGTTTATGTTTCTTTTATTGTTATTATTTAAATAGTGTATGCTATAATGGAATGTTCTTATTTTAAATGTATCCTGCTGAATTTATTTGTATTAATTTCAGTTCTTCACATTTTAAGAATAATTTGCGCTACTTGTCTCAGTAAACTGATATTGAGGTAATTACTAAATGACAGAGAATATGTTTAGTTTACAGGAATAAATTGTAGCTAAGTATATTCAGTTTTAAATCAGAAGTTTTAAAATTAAAAAGTGGTTATTTAAACAAAGAAACGCGGGAAAATGTATAAAAAAATTAAATAAACTGGCAAACATGTCTTGAGTTAGACAATGATATCTGTTTTTCGAGTATTTACTCCATATATTTAATAACAATACACGTCATGTCAGTGTAAATACTTATTACATCTGATACATGTAGGTTGCTATTGTATCTCGATACAGGGCGAATAGTTCAGTCCCTCAAACCGCCTAACCACGTCTGTCTACATCTCCAATGTAATCCAATTATAGAATGTGTCTATATATAACCCAACCAAACCACCTGGAGAATATATAGCTAATCCCTCTTGAGTTCTTATGTTACTATTGTATAAATATTGGTAAATAAACAATTTTAGTGTATTCTAGATGATATCTTTCGATTTTCCAAGAATTTCAACTCATAGACTTTACTTTCAATTGGCAAAAGAGTAAAGTTTCAGTAAATGTGAAATAACCCACGTTAGCTAACTTTGTGATAGCATATTACCGAAGTGGCTAAGTTGTCATAACTCACCTAACAATCTACCTAGTCTTTGATTTAGCGATGACTTAAATTATTGGTTTCGTAACAAACAGTTTTTTTTTTCTCTCAATCTTCTAAATAAAGTCCTGGTCATGGTGTGTGTTTGAAAGAGTGAATTATTAGTTGTAATGCTTAAAGTGGTCGATCCTTTTTCTTTTTTTTTTTTTTATCGATTTAGTTATAGAACATATTTCTTCCTTTTTGTTTAATCGTTAGTATTTACTTTTTGTACTACTACTAATAGTATCATGGTAAACTTGAATTATTATGCCTATGTTTCCTTTATAAGGTTGGGACTTACAGAGAACTATTTTCTCCTAATCCTCACCAAATACAATAATATTATATTTATCATTTCAAACAACAGTTGAAATCTCTGAAAATCCATTTTATAAAAATATGTAAATATTCAGTACATCTGCTGATGTAATTATCTTTCACCAAAGCCACTGGTTGCCATAGATCCAAGTTAGTAAGTTAACAGAAATACAATTATAAATTTATCACCGCTCGAGGGTGATGTTACCTTGCCTCATTTATCAGGTCTGCCACAGAGAACTGTACTTTCTCCATTCCTTTACAGCAACACTAAAACCTGCAAATCGCATAACAGTTTAATTTTTCCCCTGCGGCAAGTCATCAAACTAATTTCGTTTGGAATCAATAAGTTTGCGTTGAAAGTAAAATGAGCTACTCTTATATTTATTACAAAAAATTCTACTTGTTTATTTTCCTCCTTCAAAATGAATTTAAATGTTTAATATTGAATAACATCAAATAATTAAAAAATGGTAGAATAGTTCAACGAAATACTAACATTATAAACACACATAAAGCTTACAATACTCTGACATTCGACCAAATTATATTTAGTGGAATATGTTGCAAAAATATGATTTTTTTTTAAATAACTAAAATTTTAATATTTATACATAGAATCTTAGACATGTATATACTGAAATATATGTTACAGTATGAATTGTTATGTATACTAAACTACATACTTGAAGGTAATTAGAAGGTGTCAAGCTATTCGTTTATTTGTTCACATTTAACTCAAAATGAGTCAAGTTGAAAATAAAAATAATAATGTTTATTGATAATAGTTGTGAATAAATAACAACTTATTGCTATGTAGTTATAGCTCAAAGTTTATAGTATTTAGGAAGTCAATTTCAGATATTCAAAAAAGTCATTCATTCCCAGAAACGAAGAATAAATTTATAAAAGTTTTGTTAAATTTACACGTTAGTTGATAATTAATTAGAATATTACAAACACTTAACTTTTAGTGATAATATTGATATACAACAGGTTTATGGTAATTAAGCTCATTTTCAAACGATTATATTTCAATAATGACATTAACTGTTAATAGTGTTATTAAACCCAACCAAATGTGATTCTGTTTCATAGTAATTATCGAAGTCATTATCATAATTAGATTATAAATTAATTGTCTGCTTGGTATCAACACTATCCTTAACATTCCCCAGTTTTTCCTCTAGTTAATTTATTTTGTATGGTTTATAATCTTTTTTAATTTCATCTCAGCAAGCAGTAAAGGAGGGCCAGAAATAAGCATTTGTCTTATCTCTGGCCCTTAAACTTAATTAAACTTAAACTTGTTTAAAGTTAAACAAGTTTAAGTTAAATATGTATTTTTAATAAAATGGTAATGAACCTTGAGTAGTGTGCTTAGTCATTAAAATACTTTAGATTTTAAAAAAATTAAGTTTGTTTTCACGTTACTCTGTACAGCATAAATAAATGTAGAAAAGTCAACCTTTTGACAAAAATCCGCTACTTCGGTGATTGCCCGCAACAATGGGGCTTCACATTGTTGCTTTTACATTGCATTACATTCTGTCATACGCGTAACGATATAGGTGATCACCTGAATAACAATCGAAACTTACTGGATTGTAACATCATTGTTGATTTTTTTTATTTCATCTGTACTCGTTAGTACTAACCGTACTTAATTTTTTTTATTTGTGAACTCGTTTTAGCTAAAATATTGATTTAAATTCATCACATATACATTTAAAATGGTAGCATTCGATAGTCTTTTGATGATGGGTTTAACATACAAGTATATGTCTGTATAAACTAGTTTCCAAGAAGGAACTGAAAACACAAAGTAGGAACTTGGTAGTATACGATATTCAATATAACGAATGTTGACCGATGTCAATATCGAGATTTCAGGGTCAATATTTCATAGTACTTAGCTCGGATGGCAAGAGATTTGGAGAGAGTTTGGGAAACAAAACATTTAAACACACAACCTCAACAAAAAGGGGGATATCACATAAAGTAGATTGTACAACCCATAAAATGTGTACTCGATTTGTATTCAAATAAATATTATATCTGGAATTTTTTTATACCTGAAGACCAGTATGTTCAAACACTGAGATAGTACAAACATTTTATAAAAGTTTTGAAACGCCAATATAGCTTTTCTAAATTTTGCTTATAGCCTAGAGTCGGCTTGCCAAGTTCTCATATTTAACATAGAGTACAATAACTAATTTAAACTGAAGTTACATCAAACTCAACAACTCGTTTACAGATAAAAACTTTTCTGGGAGTCAATCAATTCAAATGAATGCAAAATGAGACGTAAATCAAGGCAGAGAATTGAATCCAGGCATCTTTGTTGGCTCCTGAATCACTCAGGTAAACCTCAGTCTGACAGGCGCTGCTTTGAACTTCGTTTCCATATCAATTCTCGTACTCCATTCCCCAACCCTCATTCCCACCAAGCTTCTTTTATTCTCCTTTACCGAGTAAAATTACTTCACGGCTTGAATCAATGATATTGAATGTTATCAATCGGTTTCAATAAGTTCCCTTCAAATGTTATTTAATTATATTTTAAGTTTATCAATGTGATGTTCTACTTCTTAATAAATAATTATAAAATCTGGATGTAAATAAAACTAATACTATTTTTTTTATGATCAGTAATCATAACAGTGGATTCGTACCAATAATAATCAAACTACTGGTCTTGCTGTAAAAAATTTTATTTTTATTATTTCATGATCAAAACTAAGTCTGTCGAGGCGTCTAGCTGAACCTATTAACGAACTTGACACTTTTGTAATGTTTAGGAACTTACAAATTTCACATTGTGACAAACGTGTTTTAAATGTTGTATAAAATCTCTATTTCCGGTATATAAGTAAGAAGGACTGTGTGTATAGTCCGGAATAGCTTAAGTAGTTTTGCCTTGGGTGATCTCTCTGCCCATGTGTTGTTCTCACAACTTTGTCAAAGGCCTGAGAACAAGTATCATCTAATCAAGGCCGTCACTTAAGTACATGGCTCTTAAATATAGGAAGAACATGAAGAATTATGTAACTGTTCAGGCGCATAAAAATGTGGTATACGACTGTAATATCGTTTCAGAGTCGGTTATTCTTGAAATGAGCAATAAAAAATTTAATCTAAACTGATTGGTAAAGTACTCTTCAATTAAAGTCAAAAATGTTATCAAATGTATCAAATTTTATGAGATTTTTTAAAAATTAGATTAATTAAAAAAACATTCATATTTTATTTAGTTTTTTAATTAAAATAATGATCTTCGTCTATTTTCCCCCACATATTTGAATGGGATTTGGATGCTCGGTCCTCTTAATACCGACATGGCGTCCGCTTGATGGTTGCTATCGGTGTGGACACTACTAGAGAAGTCTGTGGTGTCCAGGTTGGGTGGTAATCATTGTGCAGATGTTGTGTGGGGGGAGATAACTGAGTATCAGGCTTGTCAATTAGCTGAAAATCAGACCAGCACTACGTGGTTCGGATTCCACGTAAAGCTGTAGCTCCCTTAGTTGCTCTGGCTGTTGGGCTATTAATAAATTGTCCTTTCTGAGGAACAGTTGAACTCAGATAGTAACCAGACTACACTCATATAACCATTCATATTCACCTTAAAATACCAACAACGTTGTGTCGGCGTCTCATATGTAAGAATGTAAAAATATGGAAACTATTTTTTCATAACAGCTGAGCGATCATTTCTTACATGGTTGCTTCCCAAGGTTCATGATAACCGAATATATACCTGGAATATACGTACAAGACACCTAGTAAGATAACGTCGTTTTCAGATTCTTTCAGTGGTGTAGTTTTGCAAGGAGGACAGGTAATAATGGGGGAGCTGTATCAGAATATTTATAGGGTTCGGTTTTAAATAAACTATGTACGGTAGTGAAGAAACCCATTACTGATATAAGAGGATAGAAGTATTTACTTCTTAGATACAGATGACCCAGCCTAAATGTGCGTGTGCCCTTGAGGAGAGGCCAAGGTAGGCCCAAGGGTTCAACCTTGAGGTAGGGGTATATTTCTAAAAATATTTATTCTTACTAATCAGCTGTTTTGAAACTAGTACAAAACGTTTATGAATCATCTGTTTTGTATACTTTTTATTGATTACGCGTTTAATTAAAACATGTCGAATAATCGACATTGATTGTTGCTAATACAATAGTAATAATTAAAAATTGTTAAGTTCAATATGCATCTCATTTATTTTTGAATATTTACTCTTATATCAATAATTACTGTTATTATTGCTGTAGCAATGTGATTTTATTGTTTTATTTTGTTATATTAATACTATTTACGAGAGTGATTCAATGAGCAATAAAAATTTAAATGTAAATTGATTGGTAAAGTAACATTCAGTTAAAGTAGAAAAATTTGAATAGGTAAACTTAAAACTAAACAAATAAGATGTGTTCTTGAAGTTTTAAGTAGCTGTTTACAGATGGCCCAACCTAACTGTGATAGGAGACTTGACTGTACTAACCGTTCTGAACACGTATAAGTATTTTATTTTTGTGTCGAAAGAAATATTATTCCAAAAGGTTTAGTTATTATTTAATAATATTGTAGTATGATCGCTCAGCTGTTAGGAAAAAATAGTTTCCATGTATTTTTAAGGGAAGTGCATTTTGAGAGGAAAATTATAGGGCGCTCGTCCAGAGGGTCAAGACCTCGGTCGTGGCCTTCAAGAGAGACATGCTCCATAAGATTTGTGACAAGGCGGATCAGGACTTCCTCTCCAACCGACGGAACTTCTGGCGTCTAGTCAAGTCCCACAACACCCCATTCAATCCACCAGTCCCACTGACCGTGAATGGTGCCCCAGTGGCAGACCCCAAAGGAAGAGCTGAGACTTTCCGTGCTTCCTTGTCTGCCATCCACTCAGTACCTCACCACCCCACCTTCGACGCTACTCATTTCAACCGGACCAATGCCTCCATAACCCAGAACCATGAACTCTTTGCTTCCTTCCAGATACCCCCTACAGGCCTCCCTGACCATCCACTGACTTCCCCCATCACCTATCTAGATATTACCGCCAGGTTTAGGATCTTCAAGAACACACCCCCCGGTCCTTACGGCATCTCCAACTTCCTGGTGAAAAAGGCCTCGGTTTCGTTGATTAGGGCCCTACCTATCCTTTTCTCATCCATCCTCCTCCTAGGCTACCATCTCAAATTCTGGAATTTAGCACATGTCATAGTACTACCGAAACCCCAGAAGAACCCTAGAAATCCGGACAACTATCGCCCATCAGCCTTACCTCGTTCCTCTCGAAACTCTTAAAGAAGATCCTGGTCGCCCGACTCCATACCCACCTCAACAATCTCAACCTACTTCCAAAGTCCCAGACTGACTTCTATCCTGGCATCAATATATATGATCAAATCCTCAAGGTAGTATCTGTATTCAGCGAAACTCCTATCGAAGTACGCCTACCATCATAGCCCTCATGGATGTCCACAAGTTCGACACTATCTGGCATAACGGCATCAGAGCCAAACTCCTCCAGCTCCAACTGCCCTCTTCCATCATCATGTGGATATCCAACTTCTTCGATGGTAGGACAGCCCAGGTCAGAGTAAAGGACGCCCTTTCTCGACACTTCCATCTGTTAGCAGGGGTCCCCCAGGGATCAGCTATCAGTCCACTTCTCTCCATCTTGTATGTGCAAGATCTCCCTTCTCCCACTCTCAGGTACCCCATCGACACCACCACTGGTCTTGCACAGTTTGTGGATGACACTGCCTTCTGGTGCGCCTTCCGAAACCCCGCAACACAACGTCTTACCAAAATCCTTAATGATTACTTGACTTACTGCTCTAAATGGTGCATCAGTATCAACACATCCAAGACCCAGTTCTGCTTTTTTAACTACAACGGCAGGAAGTTTCTCATTAACCAGGAAACCCTGATCATCTTTCAAGGCAACAGACTTCCACGGACCAAGACCTGCAATTACCTGGGAGTCAACCTGGATTCCAAGTACTCCTTCATACCCCACTTCTGTAAAGTCAAGAAAACCACCATAGCCTGATTCAAAGCCCTCCGCTTCCTAAACAGCAGACACCAGGGCTGCTCTGCCAGGACCTTACCTTTCTTTACACCACCGTCATTCGCCCTGTACTCACGTCTACCCATCCAGTCCTCATCACCATCCCTCACAACAACCTCTCAACTTCAAAAAATCCGATTGACGTGCCACGCGCTTAGCTTACCACCTGGATCTCGATCACACTCCCAAGATCTTTACATTCTGTTTCATATTCCCACCTTGCGTGAGTTCCTCAATCAACTCATCTAGAATTATCTTGCCAAAGCCACTGATTCCTCCATACTGTCAGAGTACTTTACCATGCCCTACACCATTAGCCAATACTTCACCATCCACCGCCTGATTCACGGCCACTTTTGATCCACCACCCAACTCCCCCCCCAACCACTAGCAACCCTTCACACGACTCATTACTGACGCTATACTGATATAATCCCCTCTCACCCACTCCCCAACAATTAGACTATTCTCATTTCCAACTCACCCTCAGTCAGCTCACTAAAAATTTTCATTTTCCTCATGTTCTTCTTCTGTCTGTTTCAGGAGCCATGTCGTTTCCTCGGGACCTTTCTTCCGGTGACTCGGGTTACCTGCTTGCCTCGTACAGTCAGGATTGTTTCGATTCTATACCCTTAAACTTCCTATCCTAGACTGAAGAGGCCCTAGTGGCCTACAACAGCCGTAAATCCCTGCTACACCTTCACAATCCCCCCCCCCCCCACCGAGAGGAAAACAATTTATAATTTTTAAGTATGCAATAATTCAAAATACTGGAACACAAAACCACACTCTACTTATTAATCCATTCCGTATTTCAATAACAATGTTACAGTATGACAGTCACTTGGATAGTTATTTTGATTGCATATTGACACGTGTAAAATGGAATTTTAAATTATTACAATATAGATATAAACCTATTTTGAGCAAATACTGGAAAACCATAGGTCAACGTTCTAAGAATTTATGTGAACCATCATATATTTAAATTATCAAGTGGTCTACATTTGCATATAGATAACTAAACTTTGTCGTTGACCCTCGTGAGAGGACTGGCCAAGTATTCGGGACATTTTACGCACAAGCCAATAGCATATTGAAACCATTGTTCCACGGTACTAAAGTGTTTTCATTTAGTACGTATCGGCTTTAAAGGTTCAGGTGATTTTTTTGTATGTCTGGTGAATTTTTATACAAGTTTAATTTTTTTAGCCGTGCCATTGTTCCATGTACAGATAATAATGTATTTATGTTGATGTTAATATTTGTTTTTCTATGAATATGTCACGTTTCTACAGTAAATCTTTTGAAGAAGCCGTTTAGAAAGAGTATTGATTTTAAGAGTTATTTGATGATGGGGAAGTCCCACGTTAAAATTACAGAAGGTTACCTTACAAACAAGTACAGCTTATCAGTTCAAAAGAGAGCTGTGGGTGACTAGTAAGTGAAACCGAGTTGCCAGAATAGTGCAGAAAGCCATCGTCACGTGTGGCCGTATTCATATAAGTGATAATTAATTGTCAATGCCCTCAGCCCTACAAATGGCTACTTACTACACTGATGTGCATTGAAGAGCCATTTGTTACACTTACACTTTCTCGATAGTGTATGTGTTAAGACCAGGAGGTAGAGCTCAAAACTCCCAAAGACCTTGTTAATTTCAGATGGAAGTGATATTGGTATTCTTCGTTATAAATGTTTACAATCACCAATAAAAAACACTTTTTTACTAGTTCTTTCACCAGCAAATCTGGCATAATCAGGCAACACAAATCTATTTTTGGTTATAAACAAAACAATACAATAATGAATTTGGAAAACATATGTAAATAATTAAAAGAATATAAGAATATGTGTAGCACTAGATGATGAACAGAATAATGCGCATTTACGCGTACAACGCCGTTGTATTAATCGCACTTTATTTCATTACAATGTTCTAATTTATAAACATTTGTTATCCAAATTGATACATGATTAATTCTTATATACATTGGATCCTCTGATTGCCATACTTCCAAGATAAATGTCCATATATTGTATATGTATATCGTATATTATATGATATTTAATTAATTAGGTTTAAATTTAAATCCTAAATATGTGTTCCCTAAGCATAGATTATCTGACCATCTCTCATGGTTGAAAATTTATTTTGTATGTATATATATATATATATATATATATATATATATACATATTTTGTTTAAGTATTAATAATAATATATACACCTATTTAAGATAGTATAGTGAGCAAACGAGAAATCGTATGTCGTGAGAATAAAAAAGCAAAAACTCGTACTACTGTAAAAAGTTAATATTTGTTTGACTACATTTAATAAATATTCAAATAATTTTCCAAACTACAAAAAGTAAAGATTAAAAATTTAATTGTTCAGAGTATAAATCTATAAGTCAACTACGTTGACTACGAGAATGGAAGTTTTCGGAAGAACAATGGAGGCTGTTGTATGATGAAAGCAAAACGAACATCACCTGATATTAAAGGTGAGAATACCCTGTTGTGTGGCTGGTAGGTACGTAGAGAAGAGTTCCATTGTATGGGGTGGCTTTTAGCAGCCAGCAGGTCGAGCTGATGTAACCCACTTTGGGCCTTTCCTGTGTCTGACCCAGCATTGAACTCCGTCAGCGCTCCTTTGAAAGTTGTACAGATCGATAAAGTATGGGACGGTGATTTCTCTTAGAATGTTCTTCTTCTAGTTTTGTTGAAATTAAACGATTATTTCTTTAACTAACTTTTTTCGAGTTTATTTATTTTATCTTTTTAGATTACACGAATTGAATATCATTAGTTACAAAATAAAATACTGGTATAATCTTTAAATTTAATTATTTTTATGTAGTAGTTATAAATTAAAACAATTAAAAGTATTTTTTGCTATGTTTTCATTATTTTTATTCCAAATGAGACCCCTTTTAGTAGTAAACTGGTTCTTAGTTGAGTCGGCTACATTTATATTAATTGATCTTTGGTAAACATATTTCTTTTTTTCTTTTTTACCTTTATAAACTCAACTCAAATTAATTATTTAGCACTGCCTAGTACTGTCTTTTTTTATCACTTTTTTAATATAGTTTGGTGATTTGTTTTAGGCATATTGGTTGTATACTGATCTTTTAACATTACTTCTTTGCGTTCTTAATTATTTTTCTTCTGTTCCCTTTCTTATTTTTTCTTCATGTTCCACTTAATTGCAACTCTTTGCTCTATTTCTTCACATTTTTCAATACATTTCTACGTTATCCACTTACATTGGTTCGATTGTGCATTTCATCTTGGAGCCGTCTTCTATAACATGTTAATATTTGATAATGTGTAACTTCTGAGATATAGTTTCTAAGCATATCCCTCTACGTAAAAAATTCCCACGATGTGAGATATAAAAAAACTCGGCGTAAAATACTCTTAACGTGTTTTGGAAAAATTAAACGTGTTTGGGAAAAAATTAAAAATTGTTTACTATGTTTATTATTTTGAATTCTTAAAAACAAATAATATGCCGTAAAATATAGTAATCATGTAGATGTGGGCCTGTTTTGTTGTATGGTTAGAGATACTCCCTGTTTTGTTGTATGGTTAGAGATACTCCCTGTTTTTAGTAAATTATAAGTTTTCTGCTACAAATATTAGTAAATGATAAATGCTCTTCCTTTGGAAAGTACTATTCTTCATTTTCATATTCATAACACTGCTGTATTATTTATTCTTCTAATCATAGCAAATGTTGTCTTAGTCTCAGCCCCGACTTACATTCTAAATGTTAACTATTGTAGTTTTGTTGATAATTTGTTTATTAAGAAGTCTTTAGAATAACTCGGTCTACTTAGTTTTAATGCGCCGTTTAGCCACATGACTGCAATATCTGCAGTAGTCATTTGTGTTGCAAAACATTCATTCGCGTTATTTTAGGCGTTTATTTCTGTATGCGTTGAGATATGCAAACAATTTTGTTCGTTGAACGTTTTATATATATGAGAATTACATGAGTCAAGGGTGAATGCGAACTACATGTTAAGTCTTGCTGCTCACTGGGATCGAATTATGCTCATTATGAGCCATTTATTAACATACCAGATACCACAGCTGTGGAGGGACTAGCAATTTATTGCGAAATCCGAATCGGTTTGTTTGTGTCTGAATTTTTTATATACTCATATATCTTGATATTCACTTCTCCCAAAATAAGATTTAAAAATTCGGACCAAACTAACAAAATTATATGTAAATTAATATAATAATTTCTGATAGTAATAATAACTCTTACCTTTTTTGCTGACCTTATGTATTCATTTAAGACTATAGTAGCCCTAATGTATTAAGATGTTATAAAAGCTGACAAATTGTGTGTTTTTCGTTAAACTTTACTTTTAAAAGTAGATTATAAATGCAGAAAACTAGTCCCTCATAAATCATAAGTTCTGTGCATTACTGTGTGAATGATGAGCGTTTCTTCTGCCAAGGAGTGTATTCCTGGGGGCTTCAGAAAAGAGTACATACCAGAATGAAGCGGAGATCGTGAGGATCTATTATAAAGGAGTTAAAAAACACCGGAACTCTGACACAGATGGTTCCTTGCTGCAATTTCTCGATGATATTTACTAAGTAACTAACAGGCATGTAGCAAATCTAATCCAACCATTATTTTCCTACAAATTGATTTAAACATTTTATTAAAGTTTTAATAACTGTTATCCTAGTTGAAACAAAAAAGTACAGGAATTATGACTAGTTTTCACCCTGCATTTTTTATTTTCACTTTTATTAATCGAAAACTCGTTTATGTGTCGCATTTGTATTTTAATGCGTTATTAACAAGAATGTTTTATATAAGTTTTATAAATTTCAGAATGTTAACTTTTCTGAAACAACCTTTTTTTACTTCTAGAGGTCGTAAAATGAATTGCTTGGTCAAGTTGTAATTCTTATGAAATGTATAGTTACGACATGTTACTTTATATGCGTAAGTAGATCGAGTGTATAACCTAAGTTTACAATGTACTGTATATCAATTTTTAAGTAAATCAGATTTTTTTTTAATGGAATCAATTTAAAATTACATAGGCATAATGTACTTACGAGCAATGTATCGTAACTCTACATTTCATAAGGATTACACCATGACCATTTAATTAATTTTACAGCCTCTAAAAAGCTAAGGACACGTTATTTCAGTTATTTGACAGAAATGATTTTATTGAAAAGTTAAAATTCTGAAATTTATCAAACTGATAAAAAACATTCCTATCAATCATACATTAAAATATAAATGCGATAATTAACGGGTTTTTTAGTAATAAAAGTGTAAAGTTGATGCACAGTTATAACTAGTTTAAATTGTAGTATTGTTTTGTTCCAACTAGGATATGACTTTGAAACTTATAGTAAAATTGTAAAATTCTTATACAATAGCATACAACTATTTAGTGCAACTCATTTGATGAGTATGATGTTATGATTGGATTTGTTATAAGCTACTTAGCTTCTTGGTAAACATCTTTCAAACTCGGGTACATATAGTTTCAGCACCGTCAGAAGTTTATCAAACAATTCTGACAAATGTTTATAATTAATACGTGACGCAGTATACTAAAACGTCTACATTATTCTACCACAGTATCTATCATTGAGTAGATATACGTCAGCAGAGCCTCCACGTCCTCAGCACCGATCAGCTAGGCGCTTCCCACTTGTAGACTATCAATAGTGCTTTTATCCGCCGTAATCAGTTTTCTCCATCGATAATTGCATGGTAAATATTGTAGTTTACAGACCTGGGGGCTTGAGTATTAATATCAGCTGCGTTTCTAGTCTGGTGTGCATGAATAGTAGATTGTTAGTATACTAGCAGCTGTTCGGAATGTACTCAGTGTATGTTATGTAGAGTATGTTTTTAATGTATCCTGCTTTAATAAAATATTTCTGAGTAACTGATAACTTATTGTATTATATAATATTTTGATGTATGGCCTCAAGTAATGATAAATTATTATATATTAGATTGAATAAATAAATTGTAAGCTGTTTTGAGTTTGAGTGATTAATTGATTTTGAATTTCCAAGTGATTAATTTATAATACTTTTTTAAGTAACAACATTCATATTCCATCTATGTCCATCCCACAGTCATATGATTCGTTTATTTATCTTGCAATGAACAATATTGTTGCGCATCTCATACCTCAATTTAACACTCTGACACAGTAAAAAAATTTAACACCTGACATTTGTATACAAATTTTTAAACCTTAATTGCTCTCTCGAGGTTTTTTCATGGTGCTTGTTTATGTCTGGAAAATTGTGTATGTTAACAATATTTAGACCACATGAATAATGTTGAACAAAAAATATTGTAGACAAGCAATGGATCACATTGTTTATGGTTTGTTCTAAAATAAATATTACATTTATCTCACATACTACATTATGATAATGTACAAGGTGGAAAAAATTTATGGAAACTCTTTTAAAACTTTTGTATAACTTCATTATAAAAGTGAAATCTAGTAAATGATAATGGTTACAATGAACATACTTTTTTACCCCATTAGCGACATTTCATCTTTTCAGCGTGAGCATAGGTCGAGTTTGGTATCAAATAAAAGGTATATTCAAGAGGAATTAATTGCCACAAACCTGGCTTCGAAAGGTTTATCCTTTTCAGAGAAGCGGTCATTTGAATTTCAAAGTAACTAATTTGAACATTATTTCTCCGCTATTTAACGATTTTAAGTAAATTATTCTTATCAAATATTATACTTTATGGAACCATATTATTAAACAAATTAAATTATCAAATTGTCTATGGAAAATAACGTTGTTGTGAAAGCGTTTCCATATTTTTTCCACCCTGTATAACTATTCTCAAGAGTGTAACTTTGAGTCTCTGTCTAAGATAATATATAATTATTGTCAAGAGCCTAACCTTGAGTCCCTGCCTAAGATGAAAAAGGGAGGTTGGGAATCACATTGACAGGAGCACAAAGAACAACTCAATTTGTCGAGTTTGCCCCCGATTCGCTTTGAGGGCAATTTTGTTTGCTGCCTCTGCAATTCGATTGGTAACAAATATTAACCTTGTTTGTCCTTGTGAAAGTTTCCTTCTTCGTTGACATGAGAAATATCAGATTGTAAGCACAAATTGAATGTTTGGCCTTCTCAAATCATTTTCTGGAAACCCAACCACCTTTTACTACTGTATTCATACTTATAGTTATTTTACTAGCAATAATAGTTTTACTCCTGTATGCCTTAAATATCTGTTTTTAAATTACTGTAATAATGTTTTCAAAATATAAACGTCACAGCACAAACATAATTTTTGGAACTCGAAATGGCATAAAAAATATGACAATTTTAAACAACACTGGAAAATTATAAATAATATTAATATAACGTAACAAAAGTAAATATTAAGAGCTTAAAATCAAATCGAAATACAATAAGTCAATAACTATTAGCAGATAACCCTAGCACTGATTGATGGCAATATTTTTTATAATGTTTAAAAAAATGTCGATTAGTTACGTTATTAAATGTTTTGTTAGTTTAAATTACTAGACTTAGTAAAGAAAACAAAGTAATTTTAAAAAAAACCTAATTCATTCTTAGAAAGGAAAAAGTATAAGATCCATATTAAAACTTAGTCAACTTCATTATTAGCCATAGTTATATATTATTATATGTGAAAATATAAGGTGTGGGTTTAACAGATGAACTTATTCGTGTATTACAATTTCTGTTTGCGACAGTTTATACTTGTTTAAAGGCTTGATAACTTACGTAAGATATCTCGGTTCCTGTTGAAGCAGGAATATATGTATTGAATGGTATTTTTCAATGGATACAAATTTTAAATCACTAAAGTAATTTTTCTCTTTCAAAGAACATTTTTAGACTTAACGTAAACAATCACAGAACTTACAGTTACAAGTTCTAAGTTTAATCTTAATATACACTCGTAGGCTAAAATAAAAAACGACGAACTCACTCATGACAAAATCTCCGGAACACTGAACAGATGTTGATGATTTTTAGAGGGAAGTTGGATTTTGTATCACAGATCTTCTAAGAAATGATTTTTGAAATTCCATTTTTAAGGGGTAAATACAGCCCCTCAACATTTTCTTTTTTCCACAAAAGTAATATTGGAATTAATTTAATTTAGTAATTTATTTAAAACAGCTGAAAAAACATAAATATTACGAAAAGCTTAGCTGATTTGGTTTTTTTTCTGTCTACGCTAGTGTAATTTTTTTTACGTGAGTACCGGGAGACCGAGCTTCGCTCAGTTGGATTTTGCATCCTATCTTCCAGAAGATCCTAAGGATCGTTTGTTGTTGCTCAACCTCTTTGGTTACTAATAAAATTTCGTTTCGGAGATCTTCCGCGTTTACCTTTAGCCCCTTTGTGGAACTCGGCCTTCGGCCTCGTCAAGACGCTCTGCTACAGGCCTCTTTGTGGAACTCAGCATGTCGCCTCGTTAAGAAGTTCGGCCTATGGCCTCGCCAGGATTCTTAAGCAGTATGACCATGAGTTTTGGTTTTGGGGGCAGTGGAGTCCATAAACATAGTCGTTTCTTAAATCTGATGGTATATTAGTAATTAAGAGAAGAATACGTTTAATTTGATACCCAACTTGGGAGTATTAATTAAACATTACACAATTTTGGGGTTTTGAGCATATTTTTTATTTCGGTGGGGGGGGGGGAAAGCCCTTAAATGTTGTCTCTGATAAAATGTAATGGTATAACGTGATTTATGAGATAAATACCTATAGTTTGATACACCACTTTCTGCTAGAAGTCGAAATGGTTCCATATTGTTTTTTCTGCTAGAAGTCGATAACGTCTAGGAGCCCCTCGATTTTTTGTGGTCGAAACCTCCCAAAAAAATTTTAAATCCTTTCAGCCAAAAAAATTACGCCCGGATACTGTTTTTTATAGATTATAAGATATTCAAACGTTGTTGAGGGATAACGGTCCAAAACTCTATAGCAAATTTAGGTATTGATTGTAAAATGTTTCAGGTCATTTATACTAACTCTGAAATTATTCAACTTCTTTGCAACATCCCCTTAAGTAGTCTTATGGGGTTTTCTACGCTGTAAAAGTTTCTCATCTAGGAGAACGGTAGCAGGTTGGGCTTAGATAACGACGGAGGGAAGGGTGAGCAAATGATGTAGGCTAATATTTTATGCAAGCCATTATTTTCCTTAGTAATATTAAATGTAATTAACACCTAGGAGCAGTTAAGTTAAGCAAGGAAATACTTGCAGGATGATGAACTTATAATATAATTATACTATAGATTATATTATAATATATTAATGTTTTATAATTTATGTGTCATTTTTCGTAATGTTTTATTTATGGATTAGTTTCTAATTCATAGATAAATAATTATAAGAAAATAGGCTTTTCATAATATTGGTATAAATAATAGTATTTCTCAACCAGGCACAAAATTAAATGCAATAACTTAATTTACCAATATTTAATTTACATACCTATAATCTAACACGTAATTATAAAAAGTGTATGTGCATCAAAAACAAATTTTACGTTAGTAAATTAAATACATTAAATATTTACAATATTTTTTTCAAATTCCTATTTAAAAAAACATATGTTAACTATTTTTTTAAACAGTTATTTGTATTTACTTAAATTATAATTAGTTGCTTTTTTACGAAAATCAATAGAAAGCCATTTTAGGTATTAAATCGAAATATATCCAAAATAACTTTTGGATAAATTGTATTCTGACTTATAACTATAATTATTTTAATATTAACTTATATTATGACCAATGCCTGTTCAGGCCTTGCTAACTTTCTCATTAAGTAACCTAAAACATATTTATCTTACTATAACTTTATAATAAGAACACAATAATACACTAAATCAACTAATCCAATGGGAATTGTATAAGTGTTACCCAGCATGCACCACTGAACGACTTGGTCCATTGACACAGCCTTGCGCATTGCATGTAATCACTCACAGACATTTATATTGACATAGACTTGCGTCTTATTTTGAGACCTATGGTTCTGTTTACCGCTAATTATCAACGAAATCAATCTTATCGTAGTAACACGCGTGGCGGCCATCGACGGCGATATGCGCGACGAACTCTGACCCTTTGCGTCAAGTCACCACACACACTAAGGGCTGGCTGTTCACTGGTGGAAGAGTCGTCAGATTGCTTTATTGGAGAAAAACTGCCAAGGCATTTCCTGATTCCTGCTCTTATGCCTCTATAAAACATTACAATAATCTTAATTCAAGGCATTCAAGACCTACAAACACATATCCTTCCACTTCCCAAAGACAAAACTACTGAATGATTTTTCTCAATCCCAAAAACGTACACCTTTAATGTGACCCTCTTATGTACCCAATGTTGACAGCCTCTGTGTCCCGTCATGTATAGTGGCTGTATAGTAGCCCAAACTCCAGAGAATGCCAAACCATTGCATGTAAGATACCGTTTCTCAAAACCATACATTGTACCATAAAAAAAAAAATCATTATCAATTCAGAAGAAATTTTAAATTTGTATAATATTCATTTGAGTAAAATACTTCTTTCATAATAATTTTGGAATCTTTAAAGTGATTATGTTTAAAATATTACTGAAGGACACCCCATAATGCTTCGCGTTCTAACCCCATTACTCGCTGCGCTCGTGTCATCTCGGCCTGCGGCGTTTTACCGTCGGTAAAACTAGACGGTAGTAAGTCTCACTTGCTGCGCTCGTAATACCTCGGCCTTTGGCCTCGGTCTTTGACAACGTGAACTAAGTTCTTTCTTGGTGCATTTCTATGACACGAAATCTGCATTCCCTCAAAAATGCGAGTCGATCAAAAGTAACAGAACAATTATTTAGTTTTGTACAGCTGTTTTTATAATGTAAAAATAATATAAGAGTAAACATGATAAGCATATGTATTAATAAAAGCACTAAAATGACTTAGTCATAGAAAATCGTTGGATCTTTTAAAGTCAATGGGGTTGGAAGTCCAGGTGTTTTCCCACCGCCCTTGCCCCTCCAACTTTATAATAAATTTAATGACATCTCTCATCTTCTTCCTCGTTCGAGTATTTTCATGGGAACTGATTCACTTACTGAATCAATTATATAATTCCTGGATTCCCTACCCTTTGTGTTAATTGAGCCTTTTACGCAGTATTATGTAATCTTCTGTATATGACAGTTTCTAACTTGTTATTAATAAGTGTATGTCAATTTCGTTTTTCCAATGAGAAAGTTCCCTTCAATAATCAACTGCAGTTACGTTTAAGTTATTTGACATTCAGTTACTTCAGCTTTACATAAATACAATTCATCTGGACACCATGGTAACAACGGTACTAAAGGAATCATATGGGTCGTAGGATAAAAAATTTGTTTCTGACACTAATGCACTTAGGTAAATGAAACAAATATAAGTACAAAAACAGCTGATTCCCAGCTAACTAATGCAGCATTTTATAAAACCAGTTTATAACGCGCTGTCTGGTGGCGGTCGATCGAAGCTCTAACGTCAACACTTGGTTACATAATCTAACCTCAAGCGGCCGGGCCCCGACAGTGAAACGCCGTGCGCCATGCTCCATGGACGTACTTCGGCGGGCCAAGTTAAGGCGCGTGTTTGGGGTGCGGCGCAGCTCTGCCTTCCTGGGTCTGTTCGTCCTGGGATATGCAGGGTTCTTGGTGGCGGGAGGGGTGGTGTTTGCAACTCTCGAGGGCCCGATGGAGTACCAGATCCGGACCAACTTGGATCTCACGATCCAACGATTCCGAACGAGATATCCGAAGGTTTCAGGTAGGTGTTAATAGATTAGGAAGTGTATGTTGTTACGTGATTGTTTAGTAGACATCATAAATCGACAAAATAGAGTAAGTCTCCGTAAGAAGTATAGTCATCATGTCTCAGTAAATATAATTGACTAACTCAAAACATGTTTGGGGTATGTTTTGTTTATACGTATGTCTCATGTAAACATTCAAAATCAGTAAGTTATTTTAAATTCATCGTTATATTATTTTGGAATGAAACATGCTTAATAAAAATTTTAGGGAGTAAACAGCTCTCCCACTCTTTCTACTCACTCAAATATCACTTGAAGGTTATCGGTGTGAATTAGACTATGTTACTAGATCAAAGAAATTTAAAATAAACAACGCAAAGATAACACTTAACATTAATATATAGTTTTTCTTTGTTTTAACTAACATTTTTCTTTGTATAATAGATTTTCATTGTTGAAGTAAGTTATAGCTCCAACATCAGATCGTATTATACGGTCTTCACTGTTTGACTGTTCAAAACCCCTACAATTATGTACGCTTGTTGATACCAAGTAATCTACACATTTATTTCACTTATTATTATGTCTATTTTTAACTATTAATGAATGTAAAATGTTTTAAGTCTTAAACAATATAGAATCTTGATGAATTTGTTGTATTAAATAAAGTAGAGAAAAAATCAATAAGATGTGTGAGTAAGCGGAGCAAGGTGATCGTTACGTAACTTCCCGGGTCCTTAACGCTCCTTAGTTAGGGAATACCATCGGAAGCAAATCCTCCCATGGTTATTATCCTCCGGAAGCTTTATTTAAATGGTTTATTCCCATTAAATATATCATACCACCAATATTATATTCTTCAGTATAATTCAAGCTTTAAAAGAAGTTACTGTAGTTTATATTGTCTACTAGCTGTACACCCCCCCCCCCCCCGTTTCGCCGGTCATAATCACAGAGCAAACATTGATTTTGATCATATAACCGAAATGTGCAGAAGGCCATCACTTTACACTGTATCAAGTTTATATCCAATTTAAAACTGCTTATGTTATGTATAATGTACTACTTCACTTAATTATTTTTTAATTTTAAAACTATAGCCTACCAAAATGTTATTCGATTTGTTTTTATTTAACAGCTGTTAATGAAATAAATCAATAAATTAATATGAATATCATTGGAATTTTAGAGGCCAGTGGGACAGAAACCTGAGGTCGGAGAGGAAAATCCTTCCTTAGAGAGTCTCTAAGAGCCAAGATAAACCTATGTACAAAATTTCAAGTCAATTTGATATATAGTTTTGGAGAAATAGTGATAAATGGCAAATGGTTTTTATATAACTATTACAGTAAACAATGTAAGCCTACTTTGAGAGAGAGCAAAGTAGGTCAATTATGGCTGTGTGCAAATTAATATTGTAATCTTGCTATTTCAATCAGACTTTTCTTGTGGTTTACAAACGTTGATTGTCTAAACAAATCTGAAAGTCTACTTTTAGAGGCCGTATAGTACGGCAATGGACTCTAAATCAATGAAATGTCGGGGTTCTCGCCATGTTTAGACAGGTCCGATGAACTCAGGAAGATTTATAAGAGATTCGACAAGATAATTATTTGAAATCAAGACTTGTTCGTTTGACGTAGTAATAAGAAATGGTGATCCAAAGATGTTCAATTAGCTATTAAATATATATGACAGTTAAACTAAATTTATAGTTTATTATCAATCTAATTTACAAATCAAATTAACAAAGGCTTACAATAAAATTTAAAAAATATGTTATGTCAAACAAGCTGAATAAAACATAACTTTACTAAGTGATCACGATTATTTATTGATTCAAAATATAATTGGTTTGTGACAAAATTATAACAATTTGATGGATTATAAAATATTCAAATAAAACTGTTGAAATTGCATTAATAGTCTACATGTAACAAAGCCCGTTTGCTATTGGTATAAGAAATGAGAACGAGATCTTTGCAAGGAAAAGGTAACAAGTGGCTTTATTGAAACTAGATAAAATAGTTACTTAAATTAACTATTGACATCTGGTTTAATTAGATAAAATAAATACATTTCGTTTAACTCATATCTTGGATCAATTTAAAAACATTTCCATTCAAACGTAACATTTCAAGAAATGAATAAGCTAGATTGCACTTACTGTGGATGAAGTCAAAACGGCGAATTGGATAAACATACCAATGATATGTACATGTAAAATGTCTTGTAAATTGAAATTTCTTCACATATTTAAACTTTTATATATACATTTATAAATGGATTTTATTCAATTGAAAATGTGTGAGATCACAATATACAATTGTATAAACAATAGCTTTTAACATGAATAACACCATATAGGCCTTTTCATTATATATTTATACAAACCTCAAATAATAATAAGTGGCGTATCTATTTGTTTTTAAGTAAAATGTTATTAAAATAGCATGTGCTTTAAATTAGAAAAATATAAGCTAACAAATAACGCAATGTTCGTTTTTGTATGTCCAAAAATGTTCATTGAGAAATAGAACAAATTGATAAAGTTACGGAAAATCGTCCAATGCCTTTGTTTGTAGAACTCTGACTTTATCATTGAGTACGAATTTTAGTGGGGTGGGGTGGAAGGGTTTTAGGGCTACACAAGAGTATATTTATGAATCAATGTTTCCCACATTTTTTGCATCTCTCGGTTGTTAAACGTGTAAATCCAACACGTTATGTAAGTATTCCGCCACCAATCTGAATAAAGAATGTACAAAGAGTTTCACTCTAATTTTAAATTTTAATTTTTGTTTACTTTACGCTGACAAGTTATTTTTCACAAGCCTTTTATGAGATTTTGTTCATCACTCATTCCTTCACAAGCTGCTTACAATACTGTATCATCACTTATTTCTTCAGTTATTCCTTCACAAGGTGCTTGCAATACTGCATCATCACTTATTTCTTTAGTATATTCATTTACAAGCTGCTTACAATAATGTATCATCACTTATTTCTTCAGTTATTCCTTCACAATGTGCTTGCAATACTGTATCATCACTTATTTCTTTAGTATATTCATATACAAGCTGCTTACAATAATGTATCATCACTTATTTCTTCAGTCATTCCTTCACAAGGTGCTTGCAATACAGTATCATCACTTATTTCTTTAGTATATTCATTTACAAGCTGCTTACAATAATGTATCATCACTTATTCCTTTATTATATTCATTCACAAGCAGCTTAAAATACTGTATCATCACTTATTTCTTTATTATATTCATTCACAAGCAGCTTACAATACTGTATCATCACTGATTTCTTTATTATATTCATTCACAAGCAGCTTACAATACTGTATCATCACTTATTTCTTTATTATATTCATTCACAAGCAGCTTACAATACTGTATCATCACTTATTTCTTTATTATATTCATTCAAAAGCTGTTTACAATACTGCATCATCACTGATTGCTTTATTATATTCATTCACAAGCAGCTTACAATACTGTATCATCACTTATTTCTCTATTATATTCATTCAAAAGCTGTTTACAATACTGCATCATCACTGATTGCTTTATTATATTCATTCACAAGCTGTTTACAATACTGTATCATCACTTATTTCTTTATTATATTCATTCACAAGCAGCTTAAAATACTGTATCATTACTTATTTCTTTATTATATTCATTCACAAGCAGCTTACAATACTGTATCATCACTTATTTCTTTATTATATTCATTCAAACGCTGCTTACAATACTGTATCATCACTGATTTCTTTATTATATTCATCCACAAGCAGCTTACAATACTGTATCATCACTGATTTCTTTATTATATTCATTCACATGCTGCTTACAATACTGTATCATCACTGATTTCTTTATTATATTCATCCACAAGCAGCTTACAATACTGTATCATCACTGATTTCTTTATTATATTCATTCACATGCTGCTTACAATACTGTATCATCACTTATTTCTTTATTATATTCATTCCCAAGCTGTTTACAATACTGTATCATCACTGATTTCTTTATTATATTCATTTACAAGCTGCTTACAATACTGTATCATAACTTATTTCTTTATTATATTCATTCACAAGCAGCTTACAATACTGTATCATCACTTATTTCTTTATTATATTCATTCACAAGCAGCTTACAATACTGTACCATCAATGATTTCTTTATTATATTCATTCACAAGCAGCTTACAATACTGTATCATCACTTATTTCTTTATTATATTCATTCAAAAGCTGCTTACAATACTGTATCATCACTGATTTCTTTATTATATTCATTCACACGCTGCTTACAATACTGTATCATTCACAGACTGTTTATGACATTGTGTTCATCACTCATATCTTCAGTTATTCTTTCACAAGCTGTTTATGACATTGTGTTCATCACTCATATCTTCAGTTATTCTTTCAGAAGCTGTTTAAGACATTGTGTTCATCACTCTTATGTTCAGTTATTCTTTCATAAGCTGTTTATGGCATTGTGTTCGTCACTCGTCTATTCAGTTATTTTTCAAATCTGTTTCTGACATTGTGTTCATCACTCATTTGTTCAGTTATTCTTTCACAAGCTGTTTTTGACATTGTGTTCATCACTCATGTCTTCAATTATTCTTTCAAAGCTGTTTATAACTTTGTGTTCGTCACTCGTCTATTCAGTTATTTTTCAAATCTGTTTCTGACATTGTATTCATCACTCATTTGTTCAGTTATTCTTTCACAAGCTGTTTTTGACGTTGTGTTCATCACTCATGTCTTCAATTATTCTTTCAAAGCTGTTTTTGACATTGTGTTCATCACTCATGTCTTCAATTATTCTTTCAAAGCTGTTTATGACTTTGTGTTCGTCACTCGTATCGTCAGTTATTCTTTCACAAGCTGCTTTTGACATGGTGTTCATCACTCATATCTTCAGTTATTCTTTCTAAGCTATTTAAAACTTTGTGTTCATCACTCATAACTTAAGTTATTCTTTCAAAGCTGTTTATGACATTATATTCATCAATCATATTCTTTCACAAGCTGTTTATGACATTTTAATCATCACGTACTCCTTCAATTATTCTTACTCATCTTCTTTTTACAAGTATATCCTAATATGTAAAGTGTTATAATGTGAGAAAAAAATACACATTATATTGAATGCTTTGTATATGTTATTTTGTATATGACTATTCTTTTAAATGACGCTAAATGTATGCAATTCAAAAATTCTAATGGCATTAATGGTTAAAACAAATCCCCAACCACTTACATGATTTATTTCGTAACTCAATGCGGCTGTACAGTGTCGCTTGTCTGTAAGTACACATTTGTTTGGAATTTGGGAGGCTGAAGTTCAGCCACGCTGTCGAAACGTGGATCAAAGGCCTGCTATTATCATACAAGATTGTGACTAGTTCATAGACCTCTCACTTCCCAGTAACGAAAGAGGATGGTCAAATACCGACAAAGATTGTGAACAATTCATGGCAATATTGTGTAACGGCATCTGATAACGACGTTTTCACAACAAAATATTGTCAAAAAACTGAATTTGTTACAAAATACTGGTTACTTTTGTTATTGTTTTGTTTTCGCGTAATAAGCTACACATCACTTAAATAAAGGTACTTAAATAAAGCACTTTACTAATGTTATTTTTTTTAAGAGCTTTACTTCCAAACTAAAATGATTGAAATACAAACAAATAAAATCTAATTTGTTCAAATTAACTACTTTTAGTTTCAATTTGATGGATTGGTTCATTTATTAATGTAATAATAATGTTATTTCATTGAACGCTGCAAACTTAACTATACCAATATCTTATACATTCATTTTCTGCAACGTATATATTATTGAGCAACAATCATGTAACTGTTTCAAATGTGATAACTGGGACTTATATGTCTTGTTTTTATCCACGATCCAATTAAATTACCTCAATAGTATTCAACTGAGAATGTTGCTAAAATAGTCAAATATGCATTTGTAGTGCTTTTTGAACTAGAATCATTAGATTAATAAATTAATCATTCTATTTATTTTTAAATATAAAAGGAGTGTAATATTGTTAAAACTTAATTTTTCCAGAGTAAAACTAATGTAAAATTACAAAAAATGTTTTCGGTCCATGTCGGTCCATGTTTATTTTATTTTTAACTAGTTTTCTTTTTTATAATCTAACATTTTGAGCTTTGAGAAGTGAGGTGGTAAAACTAGCAAACGAATATGTCTTTTGGGGTGCAGGTGTACTGTGAAGGACCGGAAGTGTGTGGTGGAGTGTATGTGGATCGTGAGCGACTGAGAGTTTCTATTAGAGTGCAGGAATGCTGTGAGGGACCGGATGTTCCTGTTGTACTACAGGTGGGCGGTGAGGGACTGGAAGAGTCTGTTGGGACTGCATGTCAGGTGAGCCGTGAGGGACTGAAAGTGTCTGTTGGAGTGCATGTGTGCTGTGAGGGACCGAAAGTTACTCTTGGAGTGCAGTTGTGATTTGAAGGACCAGTAGTGTTATTGATTGTGTGTCTGTTATAATGCAGGTGTGCCGTGAGGTATCGGAAGTGTTTGTTATAGTGCAGTTGTACCGTTTGGGACCGAATGTTTTAGAGTGCAGTTGTGCCGTTAGAGACCGATTGTGTTCTTTGGAGTGCGGGTGAGCCGTGAGGTTCTGAAAGATTTCTCAAAAATGGCTATAACTATTTTAAACAAATTTTCAGAAAAGATGTCAATTACAATTTTAAATATTTTAGTAAAAGCCGGATATCTCTAACTTGACTACATTCCGTCACCCAATACAACGGTACTGACCCACCCATACATGTACAGTGGTACTGACCCACCCGCCCACCCATACATGTACAGTGGTACTGACCCACCCGCCCACCTATACACAAACAATGGTACTGACCCACCTGTTGGAGTGCAGGTGTGCCGTGAGGTTCTGAAAGTATCTGTTGAGTTCAGGTTCCTAAGAGTCCTTAAGTACTTATTGATTTTGAGGCGGGTAGCCTTCATGTAATATTCTATTCACAGTCTATCAAGTGTTGGGATCAAATTACAGGAATCAGGTGGTCTGGTCAGGTTCACTAATAACAAATATATAATCGGCAACTAATGAGCTACCTCACCTCAGAAATTGCATTGTTTCATTATGTAAATGTTTTGAAGGATTAGCAAGAATGTTAAATTATTTCAGATGTTTTCATTGTTGGCGTGAATATAAAATCTCTCACATTTAATGCAGTCTAATGAATACAGTGATTTAATCCACCATGGAAGACATGGGCTAATTAAAGAAATTTGTTGCCTGGTTACTATCTTTTTCTGCCTTAATTTGCAATAAATATTGAATTCCCTTATTTTATCATCAAGCAACAGCGTATGTACAAATGGAAGTTCTTTTTTATAAAACTTTTGACAATGGTTTAGTTCATGAAATAAATAACATTGGGATTGAAAAACGGGTGTAAGCGTCAAATTCGAACAAACTACATCATTCTTCTTATTAATAGATCCATCGGCAGTCAACCAGTTAATTAATAAATAATTAGTAGTTTTCTCACACCACTAGTAATAAATCTGATTATTGATTATGTTCAGTTTTTAATATAGCCTTATGGTGGTATCAGTATGTACTATTTATTCAACAAACATTACACACATACAAGCAATAGCAAATTAATTTGAATAATTGAACAGGAGTATGTCATAATTGATATATGGCCTAACAAAATGATTTTTGATTTTTGTAGTTTTGAAAAACCGCTTAACCTCCCTATAATTCATATGCTACTGAATGTAAAAAGAGTAAAACAGAATATATAGAGTTTCAATTACTGTTCTTAGTTTGTATGAGAGATAAAAAAACTGTTGAATCTCAAGTTTTATCTATAAACAATCGGCATGTAAAGCTACCCGTGTCGGTAGACACAACCCTCCCGATACGGGTCAACAATGTATTCAGTGAAGTTTCTTCTGAATTACTTTACTTATGGAATATTCGTACACATGAGTCCTGGAACATTCGTACACGTAAGTCCTGGAACATTCGTACACATGAGTCTTGGAACATTCGTACACATGAGTCCTGGAACATTCGTACACATGAGTCCTGGAACATTCGTACACGTAAGTCCTGAAACATTCGTACACATGGGTCCTGGAACATTCGTACACATGAGTCCTGGAATATTCGTACACGTAAGTCCTGGAACATTCGTACACATGGGTCCTGGAACATTCGTACACATGAGTCCTGGAATATTCGTACACATGGGTCCTGGAAAATTCGTACACATGAGTCCTGGAATATTCGTACACGTAAGTCCTGAAACATTCGTACACATGGGTCCTGGAACGTTCGTACACATGAGTCCTGGAATATTCGTACACATGAGTCCTGGAACATTCGTACACATGAGTCCTGAAATATTCGTACACATGAGTCCTGGAATATTCGTACACATGAGTCTTGGAACATTCGTACACATGAGTCCTGGAACATTCGTACACATGAGTCCTGGAACATTCGTACACTTAAGTCCTGGAACATTCGTACACATGAGTCCTGAAATATTCGTACACATGAGTCCTGGAACATTCGTACACATGAGTCCTGGAATATTCGTACACATGAGTCCTGGAACATTCGTACACATGAGTCCTGAAATATTCTTACACATGAATCCTGTTCAAAATGTCCGTAAGTTGCGTACATGTAAAGCTAAAAATTATAAATAATTTAGGCTTCCATTTTATTGCATACAAATGGTCCATTAACAAATAATATGTTATGTAGTTAAAATAATCAAGTTTGCTCTTCTTTGATAATTCAACCTCAGGGTTGGATTGCAGTTCTCTATTCAAGTTTCTTCTTCCTTTTGATATATACATATGAAACACATCCCATATTGTTTATAGTTTTAGGCATGCATCCTGGGCCTTCCTCGTGAGTTTTACCTTCAATGAGAACTTCTATTACACCTTTTTAATAATCATATAAACCAAATGTAATAATGAATCAAATATTTTACACACAAACTTTAAATATGAGGTAATAATAGACAACATACGAATAAATTACATAAGTAAAATAATTCATAGTAATCTTGAGATCATTATTTTGAACTTATAAGCAAACTTCAGTTCTCCAACCCAGACGTCTCTTGATAAGACCCCATAAACCCACAGAGCGTTCTCCCATGTAGAGGTGATAAACAGTTTGCAGTAATGCGCAGTCTTATAGGTGATAACCACCGCATTATCATCAGTAACTTCACGGGAAGTTTGGATTATTACTTTAAAAAAGTTATAGACCCGTCAAATAAAAAATATTGTTAAAATTCTGGCTTGGATTGGTTTTGTTTTCTTTTTACATTTTTTTATTATTGGGGCATTGCATGGCTCTACAATATAACACTATGGCTTATAATTGGAGTTGCGTGGCTCAGTATTGCAGTTTCCTGGCTCGGCATTGCAATTACCTGGCCGTATGTACTTACATGGCTTGTAATTTCAGTTGAAATATTTAAGTTGCTTGGCTATATATTATTGTTATTATAGTTGTATGGCTTGTGGTTGGAGTTGCGTAGTTAGAATGCCACTTCAGGAGGAGAGGTCTAACTAATGTTCAGACAGTCTTTGAGCAGGGATAAAATTTATCAGGATTTTTATATTTACATTGATTTATCACCGTTTATGGTTTATCGAGGTATCAGTGGAAACGCAGAGGGGAAATATGACGTAACCTACTAGAAATTGAACCCGAGGCCGGATGCTCCGCAAATCAGCAGTTTAGCTCCCAATTTAGGGTTGTATACGGAAATATTTGATTAAGGAAACATATTGTTTTGAAAGTTATTGACAGTTTACAGTTATTGACAAGTTACAGTTGAAAGTATCAAATACCTCATCCACACAAAAACTAGTTCGTATGAAAAACAAAGTGGCATTTTTCATTCAAAATTAATATACAAAACAAAGATGTTTTTAAAGGAGAGCTTTAACTATTAGCTAAAATTTAAACCCTTAATTAAAAAAAATATTAAACTTCTTTGATTTAATACTGTTGTATTATACAACAGATAACAAACACTCCGACAACAGTTGTTAACGACAATGCAATGGTTATCACTTATTAAAACTCTGTAGTAAAGACGCAATCACAATTTAAGTGCCTTGAAAATACATAAAAGTGTGTATTAGAAGAGATTTAGTTCCATTCGTATTTTAAAAAGATAATAGACAAATCATTTCGATTGAGCGTCTATAAACATGCAATTTGCAGCAACTATAAAACTTATAATTGGACCGGACAGTAAGCTACTTTCGTGCTGTATTTAGCGCATGTAGGGGTTCCAACAGCAGAGGGGAATCGTTCCACCACTGAGCTGCCTTAATTTCAGACTTCAAGTGTTTAGTTGAATAAAGTACCTGTAATGAACTGTACACGTTCGTTTAATTGCTATTTATTTTTTACATTATTATTCATTGTATTATTGATATTATTAATTGTAATTTGAATACTAAAGAATGATTTAATTTAATCGTTCTAAGTTAGATTCCCTGGTGTTAATCTAACCAACCAATAATCACCGCTGGTAATGGGTGGGGCTTCCTATTGCGCACAGCCTTCCATCTCCTGGTTGCCATTAAAATTGTAAATAGAATAACACAGTTGTCTGTCTCACTTCTACTACTCATTGACCGCGTCTCGCACACACCAGTGTGTTCAGTAGGTCGTTTTTTAAGCGGCCTATCTATATTGATAAATACGTAGTTTGTACAAAAGTACTTCGTAAATATGTTAGGAACTTATCTGAAAAGAAAATGAGGGGAAATGCACTGGAAAATTCAACCCAACAAATTGTAGACTTAAGAAACTTACTTCGTGACGCAAGATTGACAGTCGATGACTCGACAACAATGCCACTCTCTGTTTTGCCTTGGGGTATTGACTCACCCACCCACCCATACACGCACAGTAACCTAACCTAACCTAACCCACCCGCCCACCCATACACGTACGGCGGTACAGTGGCACCTACAGTCAATCAATACTACTGTACATGTATGGCATTAACCCGCACGCCTGCCCACACACGTACAGTGGCATTGACCCACCCACCCACCCATACACGTACAGTGGTATTGACCCACCCGCCCACCCATACACATACAGTGGCACCTACAGTCAATCAATACTACTGTACGTGTATGGCATTAACCCGCACGCCTGCCCACACACGTACAGTGGTATTGTACGGATTTGAGGCTCACCACTTCCCCCACTTAGTTGACCCACCCGCCCTCCCATACACGTACCGTGGTACTGACCCACCCGCCCTCCCATACACGTACCATGGTAATTTCCCACCCGCCCACCCATTGGTACATGTACAATGTACACCCATGTGTACATTGGTATTGGTGATGACCCACCCACCCCTACACGTACAGTGGCATTGACCCACCCGCCCGCCCATACAAGTACAGTGGCATTGACCCACCCGCCCACCCATACACGTAAAGTGGTATTTACCCACCCGCCCACCCATACACGTACAGTGATAGTGACCCACCCGCCTACCCATACACTCACAGTGATAGTCACCCACCCGCCTGCCTATAAACACACATTGATATTGACCCACCCGCCCACCCATATACGCACAATGATAGTGACCCACCCGTTACCCATACACGTACAGTGGAAATTACCCACCCGCCCACCCATACACGTACAGTGGAAATAACCCACCCACCCACCCATACACGTACAGTGGTATTGACCCACCCGCCCGCCCATACACGTACAGTGGTATTGACCCACCCGCCCGCCCATACACGTACAGTGGTATTGTACGGATTTGAGGCTCACCACTTCCCCCACTTACACCGCCATAATACCACAGTTTGTGTATGGGTGGGCAGGTGGGTCAATAAACAGTGGTGTATGGGGTATCACAGTGGCATTGATCCACCCGCCCGCCCATACACGTACAATGGCATTGACTCACCCGCCCACCCATACACACACTGTAGTATTGACCCACCTGCCCACCCATACACTAACTGTGGTATTGACCCACCCGCACACCCATACACGTACGGTGGTATTGACCCAAACGCCCACCCATACATGTACAGTGATATTGACCCACCGCCCACCCATACACGTACTGTGGTATTGACCCACCCGCCCACCCATACATGTACTGTGGTATTGACCCACCCGCCCACCCATACATGTACTGTGGTATTGACCCACCCGCCCACCCATACACGTACTGTGGTATTGACCCACCCGCCCACCCATACATGTACTGTGGTATTGACCCACCCGCCCACCCATAAACGCACTATGGTATTGTGCACTATGGTACAGTAACTGACCCACCCTCCCACCCATGCACGTACTGTACTATAACTGACCCACCCTCCCAACCATGCACGTACTATACAGTAACTGACCCACCCTCCCACCCATGCACGTACTGTACTATAACTGATTACAGTGCGTGTATGGGTGGGCGGGTGGGTCAATACCACAGTGCGTGTATGGGTGGGCGGGTGGGTCAATACCACAGTGCATGTATGGGTGGATCAATACCACAGTGCGTGTATGGGTGGGTCAATACCACAGTGCGTGTATGGGTAAGTGTATGGGTGTATGGCAATCTGGGTGTACTGTACATACAGATTGCCATAACAGTATGGGTAATACCACTGCACGTGTATGGGTGGGTGGGTGGGTGGGTCAATACCACTGTACGTGTATGGGTGGGCGGGTGGGTCACTACCATTGTTCGTGTATGGGTTGGGCGGTTGAGTCACTACCACTGTAGGTAGCCCTCCCACCCACCCATACACTTACACTAGTAAAGGCCCTCCCGCCCACCCATACACTTACAGTAGTAAAGGCCCTCCCACCCACCCATACACTTACAGAAGTAAAGGTGATTTTGTTATTGTTACAAGTGGTGATATTTGTTATTCAGTACTATTGTACTGAATAACAAATATCACCAGGAACTATGAACCTTGAATCCTCATTGGTGAATTCCAGAAACTGTGTACGAGGAATGTTTTTAAAGTAAATACCGTTTTGGAGTTCCGCCGATGTAGTACTGCTGTCGGCGTTCGGCGCAAGCACCTTGTACCTGATGGTAAGCCACAGCCGCCGTACGGATCCATTCAGCCGTATTTAAGGATGCTCATGAGTGTTTGGATTTCCTCCTCCGATTGAAAATGCCACTGACTGTGTACGCCCTGTGATAAGTTTTTTAAAATGCGTGAAAGCAGCTGACATTCATCGTAAGATCTGTAACAGTGACAATTTGGTTGAAAAGTCGTCACCATCACGATTGTAACAATATAGCTCGTTAGAGAACTGAATACTCACTAAACGTTTGTTTTTGTGGTTCTCTGTCAGCATTTTGGGAATCCAGCGTGAGCATAACTTTCGGTATTTCAAGCGTTCTGTCACAATTTCATAAATCTTATTTCTTGACAGTTGAGGGAACTCACTACAACACTACACTACATCGTTTAGTAGATAACGATGCAAATTGTAAAGAGTCTGTTTTCTCTACCTCTTTTATCAACGTTATGCACGAAGTCATCAGTAATTAAATTTTGCTATCCACTTCGTTCCTCATTCATACGGCCATATTTAAAGGCTCTCACCAATGTCCACACCATCCCATCATTCATTCTGTTTTCTTCATAAACGTCAAAGATCTCACGATGAATGTCAGCTGCTTTCACGTCTTCAACGTTAAGAACACTTATCACAGCGAATAATTCAGAGTTTGTGGAATTTTCAATCTGAGGAGGCATTTTAAACATTCATAAGTAACCTTAAATACAGTCGAGTAGATCCGTAACGACAGTTGTGGTTAGCCAACAGATATTGGTATTCAGTGCACACTGCGCATGCGCTGAACGCTGACTGCAGCGCTAAAACGGCGGAATTGCAAAACTATACTTACTTTAAAATCATGCCTCGTACTTGTTTGAATACCGGAAAAACATAACTGGTTCATATAGGAAGAACAGATTGCCATTCTCTCCGAACGTTTGTGTAGTGCTATTCTGATTTACGTATCACCAGTATATCTACCGTATTGGTGGATTGAATATCGGGTGGTATTAAATTGAGTCTGCTAGGAACACATCCTTCAGATTTTATTTATTTTTTTTATTTATTCGTAAGACGCCGATCGTCAAGATATGGGCGAATATGGATTTCGAATGAGTGTGATGAGTGTAGATGAGCGAATGTAGTCATTGTTACAAACTAAGGCCGACTTATTCCTTAGAAAGTGTCATTAATTAATAGCTCAATGACAAATGAACAGCCGGTGATTATCAGCTGATCCTTCTCAAAATGTATTGACTCTGATTGGGATTGAACTGAGAACCTTTAGCACATGAAGCTGGGATTGAACCAACTACGCTACCGACCAAGATTATATTAGATCTGTTTAAAGTATCTTGTGAATAAAAATGGGAATAATAATAACTGTACAGTAGTTAACACGTGTTAGTTTAGGTATGTTTCGGAATGTCCTCGCATATGGCAAATATTGTCTACCAAGCCTACAACTAAACTAAACTCACAAACAATGTACCTTTGATACTGGACACGTTTTTCGACCTACAAGAAAATAACTCGTTTTAGTATCAACCGGCGCCTTCTCGTAATAAGGTTAGGTTACGTTGTAAGCACTGCATCAACGTAGGTTTTTAGATTAGGTTAGGATTAAATAAATATAAGTTGACGTGTTACTTGCTTTCAAACGGAAATATATTTCATACGTGCAACCTAATTACAAACATTAATGTAATGTAATTAGTATTGTATATTTGAGCTGGCATATAGCAACAATAACATCATCATGAACCACGCTAAGGGGGTGGGAGCAGTCCAACCATCGCCTCTCGCCTCATCTTAAGTATGATAAACCACCATCAATAAAATACGAGTTCAATCTAAGCGACTTCAATGGCGAGTTACACATCACTAATATAAAATCCACTCAACTCCAAGGGAGAGCGACAGTGGAGCGCCTGGCAAAAACTAATAAAACTGTCAGCCAAGAAATAGCACAACTGCGACAGTGGAGCGCCTGACCTTGAGGCGCTCCACTGTCGTACCCTCGCGGGTCCAATGTGACAAGGGTTTTGACAGGGGTTCAAAAACTAAGGGTCTTGATATCTATGGTGAGAGTGTGTTTAACTTGAAAGCAATAGACATATATTTATTAAAATAAGCATACATGTTACAGTATTTACATAAGATCCGGGTTTGTTAACGAATTTTACACTTCAAATTACTTTAGAAATAAAAAAGCTTTCAGGTATTGAAATTGTAAATATAAGCTACATTGAAATAAGCTGTTATAGTCCGATTCATTAACACGCTTCTAAGTAATAGAAAACGTTATTGTATAAGACGTAAAATCGTGGATTGGTTGGCGTTTGACGTATTCCTAAGTAACTATTTTTCGTGGTCCTTTCTATTAAATCAAGGCTAAGCAGGTTGAACCGTCAATAATGTAATCATTTGAACAATAGCCATTAAATAATTCAAATCATTTAAACAAAGTAATAAGTTGATAGAACATCTATTTGCGGTATATATTTTCAGTTTTGTAATAAAACGAAATAATACCTTTAACATCTCGTATACTGTTCTATAAAATTTATGTAAATAGAATCAGTTATCATTGAGACACATCCAATACATTATTTTCATACCAACCAACAAGTAGATGACAATCAAATATTTAAAATCTTTTAAGTCTTTAGATAGCGTAAATTATCAAAAGACGTTTATTAGCGAGTGATAATTCAATATGCATAGCGTCAAAATCAAATTAAATTATAAAATATCTTATTTTGTCTTTCCAGTCTCCGAACATTTTTACACCTGCACAATAAATTCTTGATTTAATTAGATAAAACTGATAACTTAGTTATTTATCTTCTTTCTAATGTAAAACTCTTTTTTTTAATTTTTAAAACAGTTACACCTTATGTTATATCAGTTATATTATTATATTTTGGAAACAAGTTTATTTAATTTGATTTTTGTTCAATAATGCCTACCTTGTAGGCGAAATACCTCAAGCAAATAACACATTTATTTGAAAATTCTGATAATGTACTGTATTGTACATTAAAGTTTTTATTATCAATTATGTCTCATAGAACAGTAAACAAAATACAAACAACTATGTAATAAAATTATCCTTACTAATAAATATAAGGTTTAGGCTTACGTACATAGTAAAGTTTTTAACACAGATCTCATTATATTAAAATTAATCATTTCTTCTTAAATAAAGGAACTAAACATTAATCAAAAGTTTTTCACAAGGAAAAAAGATGTTTTTGTTTTAAGATAAGTATTGGAAACTAGATTTAAACCACAGACGGATGGTATCATGGTCGGCAGGATGTGATGTGATGAATTCATTGAACTTTCTACCATTTCCACCCTCTTGTCTTACCACGTGGAATGCACCATTAGGTATTCCGCGTAAAATATGGAAATCCCGGAGGACAACATTAGTATTACTAAGAAAAAATACCCCTCCTTCTAAACAGGATACATCCCCACCAAGGGTATCTTACAGATTTTTGTGGAGTGTGTTTTGGTGTTTATTAATAAAAAATGTTCTATATTTAATCAAAATACTATGGCTTTGATGTCAGTACCGACATTCTTAGTCATTCCTTTGTCTTAATTGTAAAATGTTTATTGGTAATATAACAAAAATTGTTGTCTACACGACTTTTTAAGTACTTTTATATGTTTTTGTAATTTTCTGTTCTACGAACAGTGTTGGCCAAATGTATTGAATCTACAAAAATCCTTCCTCGACCTTTGACTTTGAAACTGCTGCTATCACGTCTGTTTTTTTTTTTTTTTTTTTTTTTTTTTTTTTTTTTTTTTTTTTTTTTTTCATTTGTGCCAAAGCACTTGCAGGCACAACCAACAGTACGGACTTACTCGAAACTACAAAGAGTCTGAAGCGTTTGGATATTTTTGTGGGATGCTTGTTGGTTTGGCTTTCCTTCCAGAAAAAGATGTACTACAGGAGATGCAGCTGCTGTAGGGATTGGCTCCTGTCGAAGCTTTATACCTACTATACTACTTCGACGTCTACTATGTGAGCGGTACAGCAGGAGAAAACCCTACACCAGCCATGTTTCCACCATCACTCTGGAAGTAAAGTTAACAAATAAATAGGTTAAAACAAATATATATATATATATGTAATAGCCTACACAGGAGTCGTTGAAATGTTTGATTTTTAGTGCGCAGTCATCTCCAAAAACTCCGATACGCTATAGAAAGCTGCATTGACGAAGAAACGCCGCAATTTCCCCTCAAACAGTGTTCCGTTGGACTCGCCTCTTATATCTTCCGGTAACGCGTTGATCAGCTTGGCCCCTACTTCGGACGACAGTGCTTTGTAAGCCTGGAGCCTATGCTGTCCGGTTCTGAGCATGTTCCTCCCCCTGGTGTTGTGATCATGCACGTCCCTTCCCCTTGTTAGTGTATATTTATTTTTACAGTATCGAACTGTTTCAAACATCTAAAGGGACGGAAGTGTTAGCATGTTTAACATTTTAAAACTATTTCTGCAAGAATCTCTAAATCCCAATTTTGCAATAATTCTCACAGCCTTTTTTTGTAAAATAAAACATCTCAAAAAATTAAATCTTGCACAACCCCCCCACAACGTAATTCCATACGACAGGTGTGGATATATAAGACTGTAATAGGCCATTTTCAATAATTGGGTGTTACAAAAATGTGCCAAATGTCTAAGTGCATAAATGCCAGAGGATATTTTATCACATATAGCATCTATGTGTGCATTCCACGTGAGTCCTCTGTCAAGGTGTATTCCTAGAAATTTGGTCTCATTTACTTCTTCAATTTCAGTATCATTGAGTATTACTGATGGACCGCATTCTTGGAGTGCTCTACGTCCAGAAAAAAGTATGTAATTGGATTTTGACTCGTTTGTTTGTAAATTAATGTCTAATAAAGATTGAATACAAACGTTCAAATTAATAAAACTTTGTTTTTCCAATGTTTCTTTACAATTTCCATGGAATGTTATATTTGTATCATCAGCGAATTGTACCATCTGACCTTCGGCCAATGAGGACTTTAGATGATTTACATACAATAAGAAAAGGATTGGGCCAATGATAGATCCCTGTGGGACACCATGCTCAACAGTCATACTTTTTGAAAGAAATGTGATTATTTCCACTTGTTGTGAGCGGTTGTGAAGATATGATTTCAGCCATGAGAGTGGAATTCCCCGTATGCCACAATTGTGTAATTTTGAAATTAGAATTTTGTGATTTACACAGTCGAAGGCTTTGGACAAGTCCAAGAAAACACTAAGACTAGATTCTCTTCTGTCCAGTGCTTCCATGACCGTATCAACTAGTTTAGTTACAGCCTCAATCGTGCTTTTCCCTTTTCTAAAACCAAATTGTTCATTATTGAGGGTTTTAAATTGATCAATAAATGAAAGAAGTCTATGTAGGAACAATTTTCAAAAACCTTACTAAAAATTGGGAGAATTGATACGGGTCTATAATTATTTACAGAATTTGTTGATGTTGACAGTTGATGTGGTAAACATGATGTGGCCCACCTCCGAAGACGAAGGTAGATAGTGTGTATGAACAAGGGTAGATGCTTTCTATCTGTACGATTATAAACTTGTTTTAAAACAAGTCTGCAATAGTTTAACCACTATTGCAAGTGTAATTCAAATAAAATGAAATATGATTAAGAAAGTGATTAGTAGTTTTGATTGGTCTTTTAGGATAACCCCTACAGAATAAATGTTACACTTATTCCTACAAAATATGCAGTGCACTTAACAAAGTCAGTATGATAGTAGCCGTTGTGATATTATATTGGTAGGTATTTGGAAGGCCCCGCGAGCTGAACTTGATAGCAGGTAGGAAGCAGGTAGAGTGCCGAGGACAGGTAGTTTTGGGTGCGACACAGGAGCGCCTCCCCACCCCTTTTCGGAGGCGCTCCTGAGTCGCACCCCTAGCGAAAATTATTTATGACAACCCCTTAGCCAGGTAAGAGGCGCTCCTGTGTCGCGGATTCCAACTCCGATGCCAAGCCATGCAACTAGAATGCCCAACTACGCATCTCCAACCAAAAGCCATGCAAATGTAGTATAAAGCCATGCTATAAACAATAAACGATAATAAATCAATGAAAATAATGTCAAAATCCTGATAAATGTGATCACTGCTCAAAGTCTCTTACTGAATATTAGTTAATTACTCAATCAAGTTGTTTAGTTTTGTCTGGTGCAATTAAGAGTTTTCCAGTAAATGAAAACTAAATTGGTACATTGTACATTGTACTGAATACAATGTACAAGGTGTTTAAGAAATTGCCGATGATTAGTTTAAATGAATGAAGCTTACAAAATCTAATGTCGAGTTGATTGGAATGGTCAATTATTTAATTGAGTGTCATTTGCATTTACTGAACAAATTGGATCAAATATTTAGTAGAAGGGTCGATTTAGAGACGAAGTGTATATTATATGTCATAGTATACTATATTTGTTTATTGTTCGAAATAAAAGCATTTCTAAAAAACACTACTTTCTAGTAAAAAGTCATGTTTTTTTAATGTTACAAAATGTTTACATTATTTATGATTATACATAAATTTCTTTATAATGATCAAGTTTTTTCTGATTTCCCTCTCAAACAGGTTACCTTCATGCACATGCTGTTAATGTTAAGGAACTAATCCGTCCTCCGTATACTTATATGTCATTGACCCAAGGTTTATATAGGAGCTTTGAGTAAGACTATCTTTCGCACTAAGTAGATTTTGTCATCTTTCGTGTCTACCTTATTTCAATAGGCTATGCAAATTATTTGTTTAGTTAAAAATTGAATTTCAACCATAACAACATGTTATACTATTTACTTATTGTTAAAAAAACACAGCTTATAAATAAAAATGTTGTTTAACAAAACTATAAATATGTAATAAGCTGTTAAATCATTGTGTGTAAGTTCTGGCTGATAGTAATAGTGTTCCTTAAAATACTAACTTAAACAATCTTCAAGTTACTTTTACTTACATAAAAATTAGGTTAGTTAGTACAAAAAATAACACTTCAGTTTTAAAACATGTAGAAACCCCAATTTATGAAGATTTTTTTACTTGACACAGCTTGCCACCAAACAAATACAGCGTATTTCTTAAAATGTACTCAGGGTACCAAAAGCCTTTTTTAATGTTACGTTGTAAAACAACTTTAGTCGTTTGGAATTGAGAATGAAAATGAAATATTTATTGGACCCTTTTTTGTACATAATTTTTACAGTTTTTTAGTATAATATAAGGTAATATATTTGTAAATGTTACTCGTTGGTTTAAATTACATATATACAAAAAATACTTATACAATTTGCCATCATAAAAATGAAAACATTAATTTTATTACTTAAAAATACTTAAACTAATTTTAGGAAACTATAAGATATACAGTACAAGTAAATGTCACACAACACAAATTTATTACAATCACAAAATGCACAAATATATTACAATACAAGTACAAAATGCGATTTCGGTGAACCACGCTCACCTTCCTCAGACCAGAGGGATTCACAAAAGAATAATCCCGAGGTTAATACCTGTGTGGGAAGGTACATATTACATTGAACAAATAAATAAATATGTAATGCGCGAGGAAGTGATGGTGTGGCTGATCAGACTCAAAAATAGATTCAAACTATACGACAATATTTTTTTAACAAAAAACATCCTATCTAACTAACAAACAAAAACCTGAATATACAATAAACACAACAAAATATTGTTCCTTCTTATTTCACTATTTAATTTAGAATTAAAAAACGAACAATATTTCTGTAAATCTAGCCCCTCACAATTGAACATAGCATAACAAAAACATACTGCCATATGAATTATTTTTATGGAATTTTTTACCTAATTGGTAGCATAAACAATATGTGTTCAGATGAGTCTAAAAATGTAATCAAGATAAAGTTTCAAATATAAATGTAGTGTTATTATTGTGTGTTAGAAATTCTTTTACCTTCTTACAGAATAAAAGAACCTTCAGATAGTAAAAAGATATTGGAACAAGATATAAGTAATTCTTTTTGTATAATGTAAGCTTGTAAGAAGTACGTTCAGTTTATTTCTTAAAGTATCTTATCTACATCTGGCTAATATAGGCCTACTGTTGTAAGGTTGCTACATGAAGAGTAGTTTTTTTTTTTTTGTTTTAAAAAGAATAATTTAAGTTGAACGAAGATTAGTTCAAAAGACAGAGAGTTAGGGCATTTGAAATTCCCGCGTCTGCCGCCTACTACACTTAGGCACCGCTTGGAGGCGCCAGGCCGGCAAGAACAAAACCAGCCGCCCACACCCGCAGAGGCAGTTGGACTCGAGTGTTAGCGGCGAAACTAGTTCTACGAGGTAAGTGGGCCTGCCTCGACATACTGTATTACAGCTTGCCCTTCTGCTAGCTTTGTGCATTAGTTTGTTGAAGCCACTCATATAGTAGCTTGTTTTAATACTTGCATGTGAGAGGAGAAGTTTAAGTTATCAGAGACGAGTTAATCGGGGTTAAGTGTTACTGCTGTGAAAAGCGGTCCGGACCCGTGTATCATTGCCAACAGTTTTGGTTGTTCCATTCTGCCAGTAGAAGTTTTAGTTTTGTTTTATTTTGAATCATTTCATTCACGAGGCGAGTGGCCCGAGTATTTTTCGAGTTGTATTACGTAGGCCCCTTTTTGGCTTTGAGCTGCCGTGAAAGGCGGGACGGCCCAAGCGTAGGTAGGTTACGTAGGTTCCCTTTTGGCTTTGAACTGCCGTGAAAGGCGGGACGGCCCAAGCGTAGGTAGGTTACGTAGGTCCCTTTTGGCTTTGAACTGCCGTGAAAGGCGGGACGGCCCAAGCGTAGGTAGGTTACGTAGGTTCCCTTTTGGCTTTGAACTGCCGTGAAAGGCGGGACGGCCCAAGCGTAGGTAGGTTACGTAGGTTCCCTTTTTGGCTTGGAACTGCCGTGAAAGGCGGGACAGCCCCAGGCGTAGGTGGGTTCCGTAGGCACCTTTTTTTTTCTTTGGACTGCCGTGAAAGGCGGGACTTGGGGTTTTAGGACATTAGGACACAGTATCGACGTTTCCAGCATCATATATCCTCCGCACACGGTCCCAACCTACCCCGAGGCGAGAGGTGATGATGAGTGGTGGTCTTGTACCACGTGAATGATCTTTTGAGATCAAACGTACTGAGCCGTTCGCCTCGACTCCATTCCTTAACTCCGACCCCTGGAATTATACCCAGCCCGCTGCAACTATCCTAGCTGGCAAACGTGCGAAATATTTAGACGACATCGAACGTAAACCAAAACGTACCTTACAAATGGCGCCCGAACAGGGACGAGTTTAATGTCATCGAAGACGAGTCATTTTATTTCCCATAAAAATAAGGACGGTCAATTTGTTGCTGACTAACGAGGGGATTATAAGTTACATCCCAATTCGAGTCCACGAGAATCATAGATCACGATCATTTTGGTCTAGTCGAAGGAGAGAGCAATTTAGATTGCGAAAGCTTTTGTCTGTTCTGACTTTATTATTTCGAGATGCTGAGACCAATTAGTTTCTGGAGAATTCTTAGCTACTTTTGTAGTCGAATGTACGTATTGCCGAAGGGTGGATCCCAGAATACGAAAGAAACGCCAATCCAGAAAGGGGATGTGAATAAACCTGGCGTGACTACGGATAGCAAGGTGTTGGTAACCGAGAGAGGAGTGTCTGAACGAGGAGGATCAGATCAACAAACGAAACCTGCTGAGCAGCGACCCAGTGTCCCCAGGTTAACAGTAGGAACTGTCACGGACCCTTCAATTCCGTCACCTACCGAACTAGATCCATTGGTAGGATGGGTCTATCGTTTGACCAAAGCCCAGTTAATAGCTGATATGTCCAAGTACCGTTTGGACTGTGAAGGGAAAACATTAGATCAACTGAGAAGAGAATTCGTTAAATTTATCCGCCTAAATTCAGACCTGTTGGAAGGTGCTACAGGTGGAGTGGTGACGTCTAATCTAGAAGAAACGAAACGCCTTAGCGAGGGAGGATACTTGGATAAAACTAGACTAGAGTCAAGTTTTCGAGAAATATTAGATATGCATCCCGAGGCGAGTGACGACGACGTTAGAAGGCAGCTTATAGCTTTGAAGATGCAGACGCAAAAAGAGAGGACGGAGAACGTAGGTCTCGAGAACTTTGCATCCACGATACAGGAACATTGCACTGGTTCCAGTAGAAAGAGCGGCTGCCGAGCGTCTACTAATCTGCCAAGACGACACGATTCCCAGATGAAGGGTACAGTAGGATGGAGCGGAGCAGATACCATTCGACAGGATGAGGCTAGGGAGCAGCCCCAGCAATACACGCACACTGTACAGCGTAATTTTGGGTCAGCTGAGATATGCGGAGTAGTTCGGAAATGGAATTTAAGTTTCGATGGAGAAAGAGATCCTATATCATTCTTAGAAAGGCTGGACGAACTAATGGAGTCATACAACGTGTCTGGCTCCGATATTATTAAAGCACTGCCAGAACTCCTGAGGAGAAACGCTCTGCTTTGGTATAGAAATAATAAGATGTTTTGGATGGCGTACGAAGACTTCAGAACCGACTTTGAACTGAACTTCTTACCTGCTGGGTATCATTTGAACCTAGATGACGAGATAAAAAGAAGAACACAGGGAGTGAACGAGCCCATTCGTTCGTTTGTGGTAGCGCTCAGCACAATAATGCGAAGAAGAGGCAGAATGTCCCCATCAGAACAATTAGATCGCCTGTATGCCAACATGCATCCCAAATACAAATTAATCGTAAAAAGGGGAGATGTTCGAACCATTAATGAATTAGTCAATATGGCCGAGCATTATGAGATGTATACCCGAGAGACAAACTTATATCGTCCTCCTCCCTCACCGGCTCAATCTTTGATCCCGGAAACAGCATTCCACAGCAGGGATCGACGAAATAAAATGTATGATGCCGCCCCGGTAAACGACGTCAAGGCTCGTCACACCATCCATAATAACGACCCAGATGATCTGGAGACAACGCAGAACCCACGGCAAGGACATCGTCAGCACCCAGTTAGTCATGAGCAAGAATCGTGTATAGACCCGATGGGACAAAAGAAAATGGAACCGAGGAAATTCACACAGCGGTCTGGTCCAGCTCCGGAGTCGAAAACAAGAACTGGTGGTCCGAATCCAATGGAAGACTTTGTGTGCTGGAATTGTGAAAGGAGAGGTCACTTATTTCGAAATTGCCGACTACCCAAGTCACTAAGATGTTATTTTTGTAAGAAACCGAGTGTCAAAACGACAGATTGTTCATGCAGTGCGGGAAACGAGAAGTGGACTCAGAGAGGAGGAGGTCACCTGAGATCCATGAGACCAAACGAACGACCTCCGAAGAATGGGCAAAGTGGGTTGAATATGTAGGCCAGTTTACCAAGAACTGCGAGGCTGTTGCCAAAGGTGAGGATACCAGACCTTATGTGGCGATATCCTATCAGGGTACTGTCATGTATGCGCTTATTGATACAGGAGCCATGATATCTTTGGTAGATTACCATTTGTTCAGTTGGCTAATCAATAATGGAGCACGACAAACGCAGGAATCAACGATCATTCAAATGGCAAACGGAGTGAAAATGCGAGCGACTAAAGGCGTCCAGTTCGTTGGCCAGATAGATGGGAAGTATCATGAATTCAAAATGATATGTGTGCCCACGCTAACGTCCTCCTTGATACTTGGGATGGATATGATCGAGGGTGTCGAGGTTATTAAAGTGAATACTACGTATTATTTGAAGTCGGCCGAACAATTTGTAGAAGTGGCAAGAGACCCCATGCCTGCAAATACCATAATAGAACTGCAGCAGTATGATTTCTCAATAAAGTACCGAAAGGGATCATTGAATAAGGTAGCAGATGCCCTATCTAGGAATCCGGCCGGAGACGCAAATAGACCCAAGGAGGAACAACATATGCCTATTGGAACCCTGACAGTTAAGCACAAGGAAACCTCCTCCAAGAATATCCCGAGGGAGATCACCCGAATGCCGTGGTACGATTACATGATGAGAAGAGTAACGTCCAATCCTGAGAAATATCCCCGATATACTATTCAGCAGGGTAAACTCCTTAAGTATATACCACCTCGGAATACTGTCAAGCATGGTATTCCGTAACGGCAGATCTAATCGGACCGTTACCTAGATCTAGAAAAGGAAACACTTTTATCCTAGTCCTACAAGACTGTTTCAGCAAATGGGTGGAGTTAGCTCCTCTACGTGCGGCAACGGCCCACAACGTATCCTCGCAATTTGAGGAGATCCTGTTGTTGAGATACGGGTCGCCAGAAATACTCGTAGTAGACAACGGTAAACAGTTTACGTCAAAAATCTTTCAAGACCTCGCCGCTGAATGGGGAATAGAGATACAGTTTACAGCCCCTTATTCCCCTCAGTCAAACCCCGTCGAACGATATAACAAGGTCTTAGGGACAATGTTAGCTCAGTTTGTTAACCACGATCATCGAGATTGGGATATAAATCTTTCAAGATTCAGGTTTGCAATGAATACGGCGGTGCACGACTCGACTCAGTTTACACCGGCCATGATAAACTTAGGACGAGAGCTCAGACCTCCAAAGTCTCTTTTCGGACCAACTCTTGAGATTGACGAACCTGGAGTAGGTAATAGAGAGACTGCGTTTAAACGTATCCGTGACTGGTGCCATGAGAATCTAAAGAAAGCATTCGAGTCCCAAGCTAAATTTTATAACCTTCGACGAAGGGATATTAGGTATAATATTGGTGACCGAGTCCTCAAGAGAAACCACCTGCTATCTTCGGCAGCGAACGCATTTGCTAGCAAGTTAGCTCCAAAGTACGGGGGCCCCTTTGTGGTTGAAGGGAAGAAGGGCTACAACGTCTATCTCATCCGAGAAGAGGGTAGTAGTAAATCCTCCACGGCCCATGTCAAAGACTTAAAGCCATTTTACACGAATCGAGTCTCTGATGGTTAAACATCTCCTTTTTCTGTTTGCCTTGCTTTGCATGCCTCACTGCACCTTTTTCTCTCAACAGGTCATTGGTGTGTCCAACAATAGAGATGGCCCTCCGAAGATTAGTCACGTTCAGTGACGCTTCGTTTACCGACCTTAGCTCACCTGAGGGTTTGGTGAACGATGAGATCATAAACAGCTTCCTGAGGATTGTAGAGAGGAGAAACTATTATTACGCACATTCACTACCCTCAGTATTTGCGTTCGATACGTTCTTTCTAGATGACTGGAATAACAAGAAACTGTCAGCCATAGACCGAAGAACAAGAGAGCGCAATATATTCGACAAGGAGATATTGTTGTTTCCTATCCATTTACCGAACCACGGACCACAAGGACACTGGGCGTTGCTGGTGGTCTCCAACAGAAGAGGAACGATTGCCACGTACGACTCCTGTGGGTGGAACCATGAAGATGAGGCTGAAGCCATAAAAGACTACCTCGAGTATGAGGCGAGGAAACGCAAGGTAACGAAGGACAACGTTTGGCTAATGCTGAAGACGCCTCTGGACTTACCGCTTCAACAGAATCCGTATGATTGTGGAGTTTTCTTGTGCGCCTACGCCGAAATGTTGACCAGAAACGCAAAGCTGAGGAGTAAGAGATTATGCGGCAAACAGATTCGCCGAAGCGTTGCGGAGATTTTGAGGAACAGGAGAGTTGGGACCGAAAACTTTAGATTGTGGGAAAACGACAATCTCAGTAACTGCCTCGCTCCCGAGATAAGAGGGATACCCTCTAGGGTAGAAACCCCAACGAATTCCATCATCACGATCAACATCCCCGACCACAGTCCCATGGAGCTGGAAGTACATTGGGACCCAGTGTTGGAGCAGCTGACAAAGGAGGCCGAAGTAGGGTACACCCAGGAAGGCCCTAACCTGTTTTCCGGAGCCGTGTCAGAAGGACGGGTTGACACCCACAGCCCCTGTGAAGAAAGTTCACGAATTCCCGAGGACGACACATTGCTGACGTTAATCGACGAAGCCTTGGAGGAGTTAAGCAACGAAGATGAATGTGTAAACAAACTGACGACCGCCTTTGTCAGATTAGGAGCTGACGAGGATGATGCTCCCACCATAGAAGAGAAGAAAGCAGATTTCGGCGATCCCCCCTCGCCCTGCCTTTCCCTAGCTGCCCCGGATGATTGGGAAATGCTCGACGAAGAAGAGACGGGTAAGGAAGGGGCAACCTTACTGAATACGGAAGCGTCCGAGGAGAGGCGGTCCGAGAAGAATCACCAAGGCCCGTCTGACCCACCGCCTAGAGTCGTCAAACAAAGGCGGCAGAGAAGGCATCCCAGAAGAGTGCGCATCTATGGCGAAGATGGCGTCATGAAGAGGATAAATGCGAAATATCTGCCCCCAAAGTGATGGCTAAACGATGGGGAGATTTTGATTTCTATCGAAGAATTTTGATTTTATTTTAGAAGAACGAAGTACATTATGATTTTATTTAAACTACAGAGGTTATTTTATGTTAGAAGAAGAGATTATGATTTGCTTCAAGCGAGACGATTTTAGTTCATTTGCGAAGAGGGAAGTTTGGATTTCAGGAAGTCCGATTCTTTTTTTTGTTTGTTTTTTTTTACCCCGATCAAAGTGGGGGGTGTAAGGTTGCTACATGAAGAGTAGTTTTTTTTTTTTTTGTTTTAAAAAGAATAATTTAAGTTGAACGAAGATTAGTTCAAAAGACAGAGAGTTAGGGCATTTGAAATTCCCGCGTCTGCCGCCTACTACACTTAGGCACCGCTTGGAGGCGCCAGGCCGGCAAGAACAAAACCAGCCGCCCACACCCGCAGAGGCAGTTGGACTCGAGTGTTAGCGGCGAAACTAGTTCTACGAGGTAAGTGGGCCTGCCTCGACATACTGTATTACAGCTTGCCCTTCTGCTAGCTTTGTGCATTAGTTTGTTGAAGCCACTCATATAGTAGCTTGTTTTAATACTTGCATGTGAGAGGAGAAGTTTAAGTTATCAGAGACGAGTTAATCGGGGTTAAGTGTTACTGCTGTGAAAAGCGGTCCGGACCCGTGTATCATTGCCAACAGTTTTGGTTGTTCCATTCTGCCAGTAGAAGTTTTAGTTTTGTTTTATTTTGAATCATTTCATTCACGAGGCGAGTGGCCCGAGTATTTTTCGAGTTGTATTACGTAGGCCCCTTTTTGGCTTTGAGCTGCCGTGAAAGGCGGGACGGCCCAAGCGTAGGTAGGTTACGTAGGTTCCCTTTTGGCTTTGAACTGCCGTGAAAGGCGGGACGGCCCAAGCGTAGGTAGGTTACGTAGGTCCCTTTTGGCTTTGAACTGCCGTGAAAGGCGGGACGGCCCAAGCGTAGGTAGGTTACGTAGGTTCCCTTTTGGCTTTGAACTGCCGTGAAAGGCGGGACGGCCCAAGCGTAGGTAGGTTACGTAGGTTCCCTTTTTGGCTTGGAACTGCCGTGAAAGGCGGGACAGCCCCAGGCGTAGGTGGGTTCCGTAGGCACCTTTTTTTTTCTTTGGACTGCCGTGAAAGGCGGGACTTGGGGTTTTAGGACATTAGGACACAGTATCGACGTTTCCAGCATCATATATCCTCCGCACACGGTCCCAACCTACCCCGAGGCGAGAGGTGATGATGAGTGGTGGTCTTGTACCACGTGAATGATCTTTTGAGATCAAACGTACTGAGCCGTTCGCCTCGACTCCATTCCTTAACTCCGACCCCTGGAATTATACCCAGCCCGCTGCAACTATCCTAGCTGGCAAACGTGCGAAATATTTAGACGACATCGAACGTAAACCAAAACGTACCTTACACTGTTCCAAATTTTATAAAAAAACACTCTTAACACTTTAAATATGATTAAATTTATAAAAGGTAATTAAAAAATCTAAAAATAACTAAAAAAACTAAACTATATTTCAAACGTTAATCTCAATTCCTCGTGTTTCTACCTTGCAACGAACGATAACGTCTGTGAGATATAAAATGAGATGAACACCGAGAGAGAGGAGTTACTTGAGTACCGTCCATAACACCCGGAGTTTCCTCGGAACATCATCATCACAAAAGCTCTTCCATGTTTGCCCCACGTTACATCCCCTACACTCCCACACTCAGATCTAGCGTCATTATATATGTTCTTCAACCTAATATAGCTAATTTATATATTCCTCTTGAAATAAAAAACCTTATTCTTATATGATACGTGAGGTCGTTTTTTTAACGCAACTACTCCCTAATTTCTTTATCTATTTTAACGATCTAAGTGTAATAAGTTCCCCCTATGCGAAGTTGTGTAAGGTCTTCATTTTTCAATAGTTTTACCCTGAGGAGCACAGGAAGCCCTCAAGGTACGTTTTTCTGCCTTATACATAAAATAACAATGTTATTTAATAGGTAGTTATTAGGTTCATGCGTTTTCTATAAATTGTAATAAATCAGTTTGGTTAGATAAGTTTCATATTTCGTGAAGAGAGATTTTAATTGGTCAAAAACTGACAGCTGTTATAATGTAAATAATGATGTTTATAATTATTGAGAAGGTTATAGATCTTTCTTAAACTTAGTAATAAAATTGGGTGTTTATATTATTTAAACCGTTAATAGGTTAACTAAAGTGCAATGAGTGAGCTACTACGAATAAATGTACATATTATGATTTTGCTTGGTAAAGTTTAACCTCTAATATTTGTGTCGAAAATCACATGCCGAGGCCGAAGGTCGAGATGTCATGAGTACAGCAAGTGACGGTTTGGCACGCTTCAGTGCCTTAGTAAAATAGATCAGTTAACAGTTAATATGACAGATTGCAGTCAGTATATTTATTGCCTAATTATGTGTTATAACAGTATTGTTCTTATTGATTGTCACAAGTTGTGATATCAAATATGAGCCAGGATCTCATGTAAATATTAAACAACAACGTTTTACGCAGACCAACACTCCGTGTAGTGTCAATACTGTTCCTGGTTCTGGCACTGGGTAGAGGGGGACTCAAATGTGTTCCTTAAGAAACCTTTTCGCTTCAATTCGGGATATGCAGTTGTGATTTCAAGGAATAGATTTAAAACATTAGTTATGATAATGTTTAACGTACTATAGTAAAAATACTCTGTTTGAGAGTTAGAGTAGAGTAATGTTTATAAATGTACTTTTTTATATAAACCTTGTTAACAGTTACTGTTTGTTTTTCTTCAAGTCATTTTGAACTCTAGTCAATATAAAATAAAAAAAACATAACAAATATATAAAACCACTTTATAACAAAACTGCTCCATCAAATTCAATAATACGAGCATAGTTTTTCTATTTTATAATTTGAATTTATTCATTTACTCATAAACCTGGATTATTTATTTATAAATATATGAATAAAAAGTAAATACTAAGAATGTACTTAAAATTGTATGATGTATTGTGTACGATATTAAAATCAACTGATGAAAATTCCCACGCAATAATTCAAACTACAATGAACTAAATAACCCTATAATAAAAGTAACTCCTGAACATGAGCTGAGGTTTGTAAGTTTCTGACCTGTGCCCAACAGTTAGCTTTCAAACAACTAAAAACCTATCTCAATCCGTGTCTACTTGCACTGTCATACTCGTGCTTGACTGATGTATTTTCATGCTGGTACTGTAAAATATCTCCTCCAAATAAAACAACAGCCCTTAAAAGTATTGTTGCCGTTGTCTGGTTGGTGACGGGGCAAAGTAATGGCCGGTATCCCGTAAATGGCCTGAACCACTTCTACCCGACTGCACAAATGGCTCGCATACATATAAATGTCCACCACTGTTATAAATATTTATTTTAGTGGGACGCTCTTATTCAAATTAGTTCACTACCCAGACAAAGGCTGCACACTCTATGTGACTTTTAATTACAAAATTGATAAAGTGAATGATAAATATAATGAAGTACCCTTTTTTATTCATTTTTATAAAAATATATGACCGGTTTCGGCTTTTAGGCCATCTCCAGATAGTAAATAATATAACCTAAAATATATTAAATTTATTTTATATAAATATAGATTTAATTTATATAAATTTAATTTATTTGAATTTATTATATAAATTTAATATATATTATATAAATATATTATATAAATTTATATAAATTATACATTTACAAAATTGAATACGCATATAAATTAGAATTACTAATAAATAAAAAAAATCTATAAACAACTGAAATAAAAATAATACCTATACAATAATGACGTGTGCTCAGAAAACCATATGTTTACATGTGCATTTTTACTTCGTGTAATCTAATTACAGATCTCAAATACTCATTGCAAGATGTTTATAGTTTTTAATATGTAAATGATTATTTGGATTGTCTTTTGGAAAAAATGAATTTAAGTATATTTCTGCTGGTTTTTGAATGATGAAATAAAAAATAATGTTAAATGAAAACTGTATTGGTCTTTCAGTAACATTGTGAAACTTTCAGTTGTATCTGTGTACGTGTAAATGCCCTTCTATAACGTCTTATTATATATGCATAATTTTTAAATATACGAGTTGGAAAAAATATAGAAACGCTTTTACAACTGTTGTATGACTTCACGTGTGAGGCATCTTGAGTGAAATCTTGTACATGATCATGGTTACAAAGAACACGCTTTTTGACACCATTAGCGAAATTTCATCTTTTGACGGCCCACGAGTTGAACGAAAATATTCAGCATAATTCTGCCGACTTTGGTATCTAATGAAAGGCCTATTTAATAGAAATCAATTCCCGCAAACCGGACTTCGAAACTGTTATACTTTCCAGAGTAGTGGTCAATGGAATATCAAAGTAACTAATTTAAACAATATTATTTCTCCGCTATTTAATGGTTTCAAGTATATTATTCTGATCAAAATTTACACTTTAGGGAACACAATTACTAAAAAATATTAAATTATCGAATCATCTATGGCAAAAAATAACGTTGTTGTGAAAGCGTTTCCATATTTTTTTCCATCCTGTATATAATGTTACAATAAATGCGTATATTTTTATCTTTCGTACAAATTTGTGTTATCAGAGGATATACCGCAAAGAAATAAATAATATTCAGGTCATAATTGTTTTGGAAAAATCCATAGAACAATATAGGAATCAATCTGACAAAAAAATTATACAAGATTTAATTCTGTATTTTTATACAAGATTTAATTCTGTAAACTTTTTATTCGTTTCGTTAATGACTTTTTAAAATACATTTATTCAATATTTTTTTAAGGTATGTAACAATATGTATTATTTTTGCTTCGATAACATTTTATACTTGTACTTTTACATTTTATACTTGTACTTTTACATTTTATACTTGTACTTTTACATTTTATACTTGTACTTTTCCATCCTCCAAGGAAATAAATTGCAAATAAGAGAGTCCTTGTCTACATGAAACTGTAAAAAACTTCAAGAGCCTCTTGAACGGCGGCATTGAGGGCAAGCCTGGGCTTCCTCAAGAAAGTGGGCCTCTTGAGCTATATTCTACTGTCATTCCAAAACTGGATCGGTTCTTTCTTTCCTTTGCTGGGATTTTCAAACAAAAGTACTTACAATTCGTATCTAAACTCAATCTACTTTTAAATGCCATTAAATAAATAATCCGTATTAAAAAAACGTTCGTAAATCCTCATACCTCATACGCTTTGTTATCAACTCTAGCTAAGTTATTCGAGTCAATTTCATACAATAGAGTCAATTTTATACAATAGAATTTTTCATCACGTGCAAAATTATATTACCCCTTTTCAGCATGGATTTTTTTCTGGGCGCTCTATTAATACAAATCTTATGTATTTTACAGATTTCTGCTCTTCGGTTTTAGATCAAGGGGGTCAGGTTGATGTGGTTTATACTGATTTCTCAAAAGCTTTTGATAAGGTCGATCATTTGGAATTATGAAAAAAATTGTTATTTTTTGGGTTCTCGGAAATTGCTATTAAATTTTTTTCATCATACCTCGGAAAAAGAAAGCAGATAGTGACATATAATGGGTGTTTTTCGAACGAATTTTATGTTCAATCTGGTGTGCCTCAGGGCTCCAACCTTGGCCCATTATTATTCATTTTATTTATAAATGACATTGTGAAGTGTGTGAAAAATAGTAAAGTCTTGTTGTACGCAGATGATATGAAAATATTTCGTGAGGTCAAAACTTTAAATTATTGTGAATTGCTGCAAGATGAGTTGGATCGTTTATTCATATGGAGCCAAACTGGTCTGTGATTTAATGCTGACAAGTGTGTTGTAGTGAGGTACACTAGAAAAACAATAAATGTAGTAAACTTTAATTACTCCTTAAATAACACCTTTTTATCGGTCTGTTCAAGTTTCAAAGATTAGGGGGTAATTTTTGACACTGCATTCTCATTTTCGAGTCACATAATTGATATTTGTAAATCAGCTTATAAAACATATGGTTTTTTATGCAGATTTAGTGAAATCTGCGCAAATATCTCAACATTAAAACTTATGTATTTTGCTTTAATTAGATCAAAACTTGAGTTTGCTTGTGTAATTTGGAACCCCTTCCAATGTTATTTAATTGAAATGGTAGAACAAATACAAATCAAGATTTTGAGGTTTTTGTATTTTAAAATATTCCGAGTTTACACTTACTTGATACCTTATGCCGAATTATTAGCATTGTTCGAGTTCGAGAGCCTGCGTAGGCGACGTTGTGTGAGTTTGCTTGCTTTCTTGAAGAAATTGTTAATTGGGAAGGTGGACTGCAGTGACCTGCTTGCCCGTTTGAACTTTAATGTCCCCAACCCCTCGTCAAGAACTCGAGCGTTGTTCAGACCTCATTTTGCTCATTCAAATCTTGGTGCTCACTCCCCCATTAATACTATGATGCAGCTGTACAACGCTCTACCTGATAGTGTTGATGTGTTGTCATTGACCTTGAGCTCATTCACTACGAGTGTCAGACACTGCTTTGAATTCTAACATTGCTGCTTCTTACTTTCAAATTAAAGTTACTAAGATATTTAAATCATCATTTTTTAAGTGTATTTGTATTGTTAGTGTAGTTATTTTGTGTGTGCTGGGATGTATTTATTATAGATTTAAGCTTAATGGGTTTAAAAGGTCTATTTATATGTGTTTATATTTATATATACATATATTTCTTAATACTATTGAAGACATGAGGAGCATGATGCATGGACTTTGATTGAAACAAAAATATTTAAATTTATTTCCACTTGTAAACTAGGATTAGTAGAAGCTTTTATTAATATGTTGCAATGTAATTGGATTTATATCTGTTTTGTAACATGTAAAATTTCAATAAATAAATAAAAAAATACAGTATATAATACGTGAAGCCATTTTTTGTCCAATTTATTTCGTGAACAATTTAAATGGTTGTATCTAAAAATTGTCCTCTGTTGGTAGTTGTGCAATAATGTCTTAATTCTTCAAAATTTTCACCCTGAAGGGTTTGGGAAGCCCTGAAAGTACGTTTTTCGGCCATAAGAATAACATGGAGAGAGATTTAAATTAATCAAAAAGTAACAGCTGTTCAAATGTAAATATTGATTTCCAAAAAGTGTTAACAGCTGTTGGAATGTAAACAATAGAGTTCATAATATTGAGCAGGTTTCATCTTTCATCATTTAAACCAGAGAAGGTTGTAAGTTTAGTTTTATTCACATTCTATTGTAGAGTCCCTCTCTACTGGACTTGAAGGCTTTAATGGTGATGTAATGCAGTTACTGAATTAAATGTCCTGCTGCTAAACAAAAACAAATGAAATAAACACGTGTTAAATAGGTTAAGTAATGTACTATTGGGTGTTTGTTTATCTATACATTTAATACGCAAGCAGATGTTGGGTCACGCTGTGATCTCAGGAACTACTAGACCGATTTTCATGATCGAGGTATCTTTGAAAAGGTCTCGATCTTTAGGTTTGATGAATGTCCTTTTTTACGAATATATTCCAAAGAATAGGGCAAGAATCAATCCTAAACTTAGGGGAATCGTTCTTTAATTGTTGGTAGGCCATATTGTTTTTAGAGTATTTTTCAGGAGACAAATGTTTTGTTTGTAAACAAACTACAACTAAAAACTTACAGACAGTTTAACCTTAAAACAATATGGAGTCCTCATTGATGTTATACAAATGGACACTATTTTATTATGTTTTACTTTTTATTTTATTGTTTTGCTATTTTTCATTAAGTTCTTCAGTTATTATTTAATTTTACTTTCTCCCATATGCATTAGCATAGGGAAGGTATTGTGATCGCCCAAAAATATTTTTTTTATATGTTAGTCTAAAAATCCATTTAGGGTCTCCTGAACTATTCGAAAAATTGTTTTGTGTCTGTTCGTATGTGTGTCTGTCTGTGTGTTTGTGCAGCTCGCTGGAGACCAAATGGATGGATCAATTTTTATGAAATTTGGTATGTAGTTAGATGTATTTAGCCAATATCTCCAGACCATTTTTTCACTTTTTTGAAATTTAGTTTTTTTTTATTTTTATTGGTTAAAAACATACAAAAATGGAATTTTCTCAAAAACGGCTCTAATGATTTTGATTAAATTTTCAGGAAAGATGTGAATTACATATTTAAAATTTTAGTAAAACCCGCATGTCTCTAACTTGATTAGTTTTTCAGCTATGGCAAAAACCTATTTGGGAATCAAACTGGTAATTTTCAAAGTTTGGATTTTTTAGTGTTTAATACGGGGGAAAGTTTGTGCCAATTCTTTGGAACTATTTATTTTTTTGTTTTTATTTCAGTTATGCAAAATGTTATAGACATAGTTGGTGATGGCAATTGCCGGTTTCGTTGTTTTTTTTTTCTTTTTTTTTATGGTCATCGAGAAATTAGTATGCGAGTTGTTGAACTTATTTGTACTATCAATGTTTTGATGACGTTTTAATAACAAGGACATTTAATTGGAGAAGAACGAAAAAGTCTAAAAAGTATTGTTTATAAAGAACTGGTGTAAAAACAAGCAATTGTAAATAATATTGCTACAATTAAAAGAGGTACTGAATTTTATTTTTTTTTCATTGATAAAGTTTCATTGCATTAGTTTAGTAATTAATTACTTAGTTTATCGCTATCGTGTTAAAATATATTCATATATACCCTGAATTAAGAAATAATTTAATTGCTCGATTTCGAGTAACGGGATCCACTAGTATTAAAAATTAGGTATAAACGCAAGTAATGTGAGTGAGATACTGCAAATAAATTTAATATTCTGATTTTACGTTATACAGTTAACCCTCTATTATTTGTAGTCAAAAGTTTCATGCCGAAGTGTAACGAGTGAGTACAGCGAGTGACGGGACTGGCACGCGAAGCGAGCAGGGGCATCCCCTAGTTAATTTCAAATTCTTGGTTGGGCTGTAGCTAAATTTATCAAGTTCTTTGTAACACATTAAATAAAACCCCTTAATAATAACATATTCACTGTATAATTATTTATTTATTAAGAAGGGTTATATGAAGTGTTTCTGTTATCCTCCATTAATGGATCTTCATGCACTAACCCATTCTTATAACTCAATAACACGAACCCGTTCTGTTCTTTCTAATAACTAAAGGTTTTATCTACAAAATTTACAACACAGCATGGGCGAAATATTTGATGATGTAAATATTGTAGATAAAACCTTGTCGAGGTCGTTGCCGGAAGCTTTAGTTATTAGTAATGACATCGGCTGCTTAAGCCTACGAAATAAAAATGTTCTGTTCTTGTTGGCCTAATCTGTTAGTACCAGCTATACACAGACGTCCTGAGATACCTTTCCAGATGTGAGGCCGATGTACTGGGAGCCTTAGTCAAGACTCGAGAGTTTATAGTTAAGAGAGCATACTGATTTTAAAAATTTGCAGCGACTTTCACGCCCATTATGCAGGTTTATTTATTTATGTCACTCTATTTCATAGTCATTCAGAGATACTCAGTAAACGCTTCACAGCTGAAATAAAATGTTACTGTTTAGAGCGCTGTTTCCCGATCGACCGCGCGTGTTATTCCACTAACACTGCCATCAGTTCTACGATGCTCAGCGTGAGTTGTGATTGACAACATTTTCTCGTATCCGCTCCCATTCTGTTACGTCATCAGTTCTGTGTTTGTTGGAACAGACAACTGTGTGATAGGTAAACAACCCGAGCTTTTCTCACAAACAACAAACAGCTAACACCTCGTTATATTTTATACCATCCGTTTCTGTTAGTCCAATTGGTTATTTCCAGTTTTAGTCACGATTGCAATTAATATTTTTACTTTCTCCCACATGTGTTACCATATAAAAAGTATTGTGATCGTAAAAAAATTGTTTACAAGTTGGTCCAAAAATCCATTTCAGGGCCCCCTGAACCCAAAAAAAGTTGGTGTTTTAAACAAGAAATTTGATGTTGTCCGTAAATGTGTCTGTTTACTTTGCTGAGACCAAACGGATGGATATATTTTTATAAAATTTTGTATGTAGGTGCATTTAGTCTATATCTCCAGACAGTTTTATGGATCTCACTACTGTACGTTTATGGATGGGTGGGAAGGCCATTACCACAGTAGGGGTATTTTATGACTACTGTAGGTGTGTGAGTGGGTAGTAGGTCCACCATCACCATACGTGGTGTATGGGCGGTAGGAAGGCCCATCACTACTGTAGGGTTATGAATGGGTGGAAGGGTCATAACCACCGTGGGTGTATTTCATCACTACTGTAGGTGTATGGGTGGTAGGAAGGCCCATCACTACTGTAGGGTTATAATTGGGTGGAAGGGCCACTACCACCGTAAGATTTCATCAGCACTGTAGAGTATTGGGTAAATATATAGTGGACTTATAACATACACAAACGCGAAATGAGATATTAAATAATGTCCCATTTCAAAGAATGACCAATGCAGATAATGACGTTATCACCCCACCATCACAGTTGTCGAGTGCCACTAATGAGGGGCTGAAGAGCTCTTCAGCCCCTATATTTTATCCGATTATTCAAGCTGTCATTTACAACGAATTTCACAGTCATTTGTTCACTTTCGTTGTTAATTTTGTTTTCGTAATCACAATTAACACCAGTTCTCGATAAATATACCATTATTTCAATTCGAATTGTTTCTTGAAATAATTATTCCATAGAATTAGGCTCGACTTTTATGCTTTAAAGAGTTGGTGGACGAAAATAGTCTTTTAGTTTACCTCAAGATTTGCTTTATATCAGTTGAATTTGGATTTAAAAAACACAACTAACGCTCAAATTTACAGTGTTCGTATGTAGTCTTTATACGGGCTGACATCATAAAATGGTACATTCTTTAGTTGTATAGGATTTCATAATGTACTGATTGAACTGTGACACGAGGTTAGGTAGCTTCAAACCACATTATGTAATAAATGTTGATAGGGTAGGTGGGTTGTTAATTAAATAATTTATATTTCATATTTTTTAGATATCACTACCGTCTGAAAAGAGAACAAAATACAAAGCCTGATATAAAAATCCAAAATATTACGCTACATATGATACTTTCAATCGTACTGTATGTAACTGTTCTACTGAAATAAAACTGAAACGACCTAAACAGTTGGAAGTGTACAAAGTTTTTTTTTTAGGGTAAAAAAAACGATTGAATATAAAGCATACTTAATAAAATGAGTATGAGCACGAATATAAAAATGTGCTGTGCTAAATACAGTACTAAATTAGCATGCTAGATAAATTTTGTGACAAAAAGTAGAAAATTGTAGTATTTTTATCAAAGTATAGTTTTTGTGCTCATTTTGGACAAATTATACTAAATCTTCTTCAAAGGGTTCATGAGTCAAAAAATGGCTCTGTCAAAATGCTAAGGATCTTAGACTCGAGCGTATATCTAAGTTTATATGAGTTCTACGCAATGTTCTTGTTGCAGACTGGAAGAGAATCTACTTGAGCAAAAAGGAAACAACAACCAAGCAACACTTTTACTTTATCGATTATCTAATCAGATGTATTACTTTTAAAATTGCTAATAGGTATTATAAGAAAAAATATAAATCTATAGTATTACAAATAAAACCAAGATAATAATAAAATGCTGCACAATTTTCAAATGTTGTGGGTGTGCAGACATTTAATGAGCTGACGTTGCTGTGTAATTGTCATTCTACACCGTCACTCAAACGAGAGGTTAGAATCCAGATAATTTCTAGATCTACACGTCATCAACCAACAGATGTGGCTTCGCATAACTTAAAACTGAATAAACAATGAAAAGGTTATCTTCCTTTGAAAATTGTGTTAGGAATGAAGCTTTCGTCATTTTGTTTGTCGGATCAACGGTTTGACCTTTCAAGCAACTGCTAATTGATGTATCAAATTGCATTGTTCTATGTGGCAACGAGTTGTATAACTTTAAACAATTATTAAAAATAATAATAACTAAGCTTTATTTCTCATAAAAACTTACAACAATACATAACAATACAACAGTAAATATATAAACTTAATAATACTTACACTTAATAATGTTAATTTGAGAAATAAAGGAGTTAACTCTCAGGCTAGGCCTGTTTGGAGGATTCCTAGACACAGACTTGTATTAAAAAAGCAGCTAATGGCAATGCTAATTACTTATAAATAAATAGTCATAAATTGTTGTCCCTAAATGAATTCACGTATTTTAATTTAAAAAATATTTCATTTTAACTAAGGTTATATCAAACTGGTTTTCTGAGCCTTCAATACAATAGATTTTAAAAATGTTAATGTCTTTCGGTCAAACAATTAATAGAATAATCTTAGAACTTAGGCTTAAGCGGCCGGTGTCATAATTAGAATCTACAGTTTCCGGTGACAACCGCGTCAAGGTACTATCTACAATATTTACAAGATACCACTGAGGATGCCACATCACAGTATGGGCGAAACGTCTGGTCATCTTGTAAATATTTTAGATAGTACCTTGACGCGGTTGTCACCGAAAACTGTAGATTCTAATTAATAGAATACTACAACTAAGAAACAAAAAAATATATTTATATGAGTTACAACAAACAAAAGGTAAGCACACAAATAATAAGTGCGTACAGGGACACGATTTATAAAAAAGTAATACATAATTAATTTAACAGTACATAATTAGTATCGCTCTTATTTGTATCATAAGCTCTATTCATTTCTCATACCGTCTTTGGTTTGGAAAGGGAAATCATTAATTCAAGTGTGGGATGAATATAAAATGACGACATATTGAGGTACTAATACACGTTGTACATTAGTTCTACAATATACTGTATACATACAATATAGTATAGACCAGTTCTCGTCATTATAAGCAAATTGATGTATTTTTATACCAATTCTTGTAGTTAAGGTTTTAATTAAGTTTATAAATTCTGTTGAAATTAAATGATAGTAACACTTTTAACTATAATTGTCTTGAAATAACTCATTAAAACTACAAACATAACTTCACTCCAATTAATTACCTATTGGAAACGTTTTATAGGCTAGTGCTTATAGAAAGACCGCTTCGAAAGAGACCTACAGAAAGCACATGTACAAGATAGATGGAGTGAGAGGTGAAAGTGAGAGAGATTTAATGTTGTCGTGGGAGCGAGGAAGCCGGTAGTCAGCGGACTTCAGCGCAGAAACAAGATCCACGTTAGTTGGAGTGATCAATGGTTAATGGTTTTTTTGATTGACACTCACGAATCAAGCTTAGTCGATTCAACTAAATCATTTTATGGTATTTAAAAAACAATTAATAATTAATAGCTATTTAACAAGCTTGAACTTTTCAACTTTTTTTCAAATAAACACTAAACCGTGAAGTAGGTTAGTTCAGTGGTGGAAAGTCCCTCTCTGTTGCCGAAACCCCTACTTGCACTAAACATAATAACACGTGGGTCGCTTACTGCCCGGCCCAACTATAGTTACGTTTTCGTTTTATATTGGAACACATTTGCCATTATTGTTAGTATTTCAATACTACGTGATTTACACCTTGAAAGTTCACCATAGTCTCAAGATGGCCGCCGTAGTAAGATGTATTGGCAAATTACTGTATGACGTAACCTAATCTTGAAAAGACGATAATCATCAAATCGTAAATAAGTTGCTGCTTTTATTTGTTTAACCTTCATATCACAGTAATGAAGTCCAAGTCTTGTTGATGGTTAAGCTTATCTTGTACGTCAAACTCGATTGACAGAAGAGTCGATTACCTAATGGTCATCTTAGCCAATAAAAACATAACATAAACAAAATATTTCCGAATAAACCCTATTTCAAATCAAACCGTTCATGACAGATATTATTTTAAAATGTAATACATTTAATTTTAAAGGTCCTAATAAAAATAGGCCTACATAGAGATTTTGATGAGTGATGGTACTTTTTTTCTTGTCTCAGAATGGGGTTAAAGAGCTTAACCTTATCTATTACAGTCCAACAGATAGTTGCAGTACTTAGTGGCCCAGATTCTATATTTATATTCTTAATTCCTTATCATTTTGCGAATGTCTGATACAACAAGAGGCTGTTGTTGCTGAGTCTGTAGAGGTTGTCAGCCATTCGGTTTTAATCCCGTAAGAATAATTTTATTTGGGAATCCATATTTTTTCGTTATTTATCGATCAAAATTTGTGTATGATGTGTCATTTTAAACGCTATCATATTGCGCATTGGATTTGCTTTTGATATTTTGAATACATGCGCCTAGTTTTAGAAATAGGTGAAAATAAAAACTTCAAACTAAATATTATTATTATTTTTTCTATTAAACTAATTAGGAATTCGCAAAGCAATTCCAACACGCAATTTTATTGTTGATCAAATGCAATTTGTTTGGACAAAATCCGTCTAAAAATAACTGTAAATAATTGTAAAATTCTGACAATTCCTTACATTAATCTTTTTTTTTTCCTTTTATTTTTAATCTCTGATTATGGCTGAAGCCAATAGAGAAAAAGGATGCTACTTTAAACCAGATGAAAAAGCATTACTGCTTAATATAATTAGGGAATATTCAGACAAAAAAATCTAAAAAGACACATGGACAAAATAGTAAGCATTGCAATAGCATGTGCTACTTTTTTAATGCATCAACACAATGTACTAACATTTTCTTTGTCGCCCTTCACAATTTGAAAACTCCCACTTGCAAAAAATCTTAGGTTAGTCAGCACTTGTTCAGTCGGAGTTAAAGGATAATTTCTATTACTGTAATAGGATATTCTAGGGCACTACGTTCACAACTATTTCCTTAGATAACCTGTACCGTGAACTAAATTTAATATCGCTCAGGATATTAATTTATCTTGCCTAAAATGTTGGCCTACCCTTTCAGGAGCAATATTCTCTAAATATTCAATACATAATAATTCAGCGTCAAATTCTTCCAATTTATATATATTAATTTGTTACAGAGCTGACAAACATTTTAAATAAATCCAGTTTTGTAGGCAAAATAAAACAATGAATACCTAACCTTATCACTACGCAAGAGTGCAATACAGAACGTCGACGAAAGCAGACGATATTTGTTACTTAGCCACGGTTAGAAGTTTTAACTGGACCTCTGACCACATTTTATATGTAACCACGTTTAGCGGGCATTTAACGGTGGTTAACTAAATACAAAATATCAGCTGATTAAAACACGCTAACCGAAGTTGGTAAAACCGACCATTGGTGTCCCACAACTGTCTTGACATCATCTATATCCTAGGACTTATTCCAAATAATACCTCCTTCAGATGACCAAACAAATGGAAATCAAAGGGTTTTAATGGCTGCTATAAGGAGTATTGGGCAATACCTCCAAGCCCATTGTATCAATGATTACGCGGGTTAGCTGAGCAACGTGAGGACGTACGTTGTCTTACTGAAGAATCACACATCTGAACTGGAATTCCCTGTAGCAACACCAACTTAAACTGTTTGTGCAATGATTTCCTCTGTGATAGTGGTCCACATGAAGAATCTCAACAATTATTCAATTTTCAAGTAGGCCTAAGAAAGTTGAAATTCAACAGGCTTACTAGAACGAGAACGGTATTCTCAGTCACTTATTCTCCACCAACTGTTATACCCACTTGTAAAATTTGTCACGGTTCATATAACTTTCATCATACATTTAGGTAATTCTAGAGTATATATTGACTGTTTTCACTCCCAGGAATTTAAAAATCCAATTACAGAACGTTGTTCAATCAATGTGGGTAATTCGAAAAGACCCGACTCATTGAACTAAATTCCCAGATTATAAACATAGCTAAAGTGTGTCCATCAGCTGATTATAACTCAAACTAGTGATGCCAACTAAAATCCTAAATGTATCAAACTCCTAACCGTCTCTTCCTTCGACCAATTTGTCTCTGTAATTATTGAATGACTCTCGCAGTTGTTGCAAAACAACAAAAATTCAACCCAATAGCTGAAATCACTGTGAATTAAACAATCAAACGGATGTATCCTTATCACTTTAGTTTCCCTTCCTCCCACGCACCAATTTAAACTGAATGTGTATTCACCATATATCAGTGCCCGGCCAGAGTCCCTTCACGGTCTGCCAGTCAACTACCTCATACAGTAGTTAAACAGGCAGTGTTTTGGGTTGATTTCTTAAGTACTTGTTTGTAAGCGTTTGATTTTTAATCTTTATCAACCCGATTAGGTGACGAAGGGCCAACTTCAGTATTATTGCTAATATCCACTCACCATTAATCAGCTATAATGCCATACATAAAAGTTTACAACAATTTGCACGAGCTACAGTATGTACTATTAGATTCTACGCCCAATATACGAAAACAATTTAAATTTCAGCTCCTTGTAGTGTCAGTATCTCAGTGAATTTTACAAAGTTAATTATATCTTTACTAGACTATGGTTTTAAAAATTGATTGGACACTTTGTATGCATTATATTTATACCAAATTATTTTCTTGAATTTTAAGTTTCTGCCCTTTACTATTCCAAAATAGTGGACACTTTTCTTATTCAAAGTTAAATATTCTAAAGACGCAAATTTCCTGTCAATGTACTTGGATACCTTTCGACTTGGGAAAGTACAGCTTTCTCTAACCCAACATCTTGTATGATGTTACTAACGGAGCGGTCATTGACAGGAAATCTACCAGTTTCACGCAAACAATTATGAACCCTTACAAATATTCTTACATAAGGAATTCTTCTCTCTGGAAATCGTCGAATGAATTCCCTACGACTTTCAGCTGCGTTGCCAGAACATAACCCGTACACAAAATGTACATCACCATATTCTACATTAGTAAACAGATTCATACTTCACAACAAACGTTTCACGCAATGCCACAATAGAACAAATGCTAATACCCTCACTAATTATGCTTAAGTATAAAAATAAAAGTAAGAATAAATATTTTCAAATGGTCCAAAGAAGATGATTTGTGTTTTCATAGACTAATATGAGTAACTATTGTTCAAAATGGGGTAATATTTACAACAGCTGATTTCAGGTAGAGCATAATAATAACAGTGAAACAGTGGATTTCAAATAATAGTCCAATCAGCTGATTATGGAAGTTACATACAAAACAAAAAACAGGCACAAGTTGAATTTGGTAGTTAAGTGCAACCGATTAAACCATGTTTTATGAAATATTTTACGTGTTATTTATGGTTTCATAATATTCAACCTAATTAAATTATACATCTATTCCAATCTTATTAGTGAGACAAGTTTTCTACTTAACTTTACATTACATTAGACTACATTTATGTGCTGATATGGCGTCTTAAACAATTGGAGAAAAAGACATGTTGCATATTTGTTTAATAAACTTCCTCTAGGAAATCTAGTTTTTATTTAAGTTTGCTTGCAAAATAATTGAAATTTATAGAGAATTTAACGATATTTTCAATTGTATTAATAAGAATCTGGTAGGTGTTTTGTTTTTATAGCTCAATCGGTGAGTTAATGTCAAATAATTTTAAAAACACACAATATGAGCCCTTACAGCCAAACGGTTGAGAATCGGACACGGGTTAATATGGACTTTTTTGATCCTTTTTGTGAGTACAACAAACAGGTAAATTTAAAGGTGTCAGTAGACACTCACCCTGTATATTACATAGTTAATTTGTTCTCAATATCTGTATAATGTACTGTATTAATGTTTATCTAACAATAACACTTCATGTAATATAACTGTAAATTAACATATTTTCTGTAATTGAATTAACTTTTTCCCAAATACAATTTAATACAAATGAATAATATGTAATATACGTGATATCTTTCAAAATAAATATAACTATTTTAAGATTCATACGTCATTTTCTGAAATACAAGTTTAAATGGAGTGGAAAAGTGTAGTTTCTATTATGATTTTCAGTAAATCAGTAATCAGAACCCACTCCTCAACATCTAGTGTTTTAAGGTTTGGTGTGGTTGACTTTGTGGTTACGTTGAGGTCTACCACAGATGCTGCTACCAAGGAACCAGTTTCTGTAAGATGAGTAAGAACTCAAACAAATGTGAATTCATCTGGAATATTTATGTTTGGAAATTTTCAGAATATAAGTAGCGGGCTTAGTATGGCAACAGTTTGAATGACTGTAGAAGATGCATATCATCAGCCATCTCTTGAAAAGAATATATTTGTAGAATTTTTCAACTAGGAAAATAACTTTAAAACACACCAATGCATAACGAAACATGTAAACAGGGGCGTAGCCAGGAGGGATATCGGACATTCCCAGAAAAAAAATACATTCAAAATTATGTTGATATCTACAATTAAAATAACCCAAAGCTGTAATGCATCATTAAAATAATTTTAACATGTGCACATTCTTAAATTTTGTTTTTTATTACAATCCATGCTCCACCAGTAGCAAGTAGCCGTTTATGAACAGGTATTCATTCCCCGTGTCACCGAGCTATGATTTGTATATAAAAAAATTGGGTGTGCGTCGGACCACACGGTGGAAGTTATACTTCTTTGGCCCTTCTCATACACCCACTCACGCAAACAAACAGACAGGATATATAAATGAAATATAAGACATTTTTCAATATTATTCAATATATTTATCTTCAATATATTATTCGTGACTTCATTATTATATTATACACCTATATTATCATTATCAGTAATTTCTTCGATTAAATTTCTTCGATTAACAATCGATTAATCGACAGTTCTTAAAAATTTGTTCTTACTTTTCAGCGTGACGCGGTTTCTCGACCAACATCCCATCCCAAAGTGTCTAACGGGCGCAAAGAAGTATAACTTCAAAAAACTTAAATAACTTATTTTTTATCAATTATAATTTTATACTCAGTAGTATGCTCTAGTAATCTGAACACAGGCCTACATTGCACAGTATTTGTTTAGTTTTAAATTCAATTACCAATAAGTTATATAAGTAAGTTAAATATAACTGAACATTGGGACAACAAATAGTACCTCTAAAAACATTATTAAACTATAAATGTTTAAACTATATTATCAAGGTTCTATTATAACAACTTAAGTTCGTAAAAATAGACTGATACAGCCTACAGACTTGTCTATTATGAAAAATCTAATTTGGTAGTCTACTTTACTAAATAGTCTACTTAAGATAATGCTTCAATAGATTTAATGTAAGACATAAGACATTTATTGATCATTCAGACACATTTACATAATATCAATAGATTTTGTCAATTAGAGATTTAGTTTAAGGTAACTTTCACATTTGGTTAGGCCCTATAAAAAATATACAAAATAGACTCTACTGGTGCATAATTTGAAGATCAAGCAAAGTCATTTTCTTGTATAACACAATCGAAAAATTCCTTAATGTTAGAGAAAGGATGTTTCTTCAACCAACTGCACAGTTTATCTAAGAACTTTTTACAGGACATGTTTTTGCAAATTGCAGGCAAATTGTTAAACATTTTTAAGCCTAAAGATGAGTGATATTTCAAGGTTTTTGTTAATCTACATCTATTTAATTCTTTCTAGTTTATTACAGTTTCTTGTATTATGGTCATGTGTCATAGTTCTAGTAGGATAGTTATGCAAGTTAGTTTTAACTAAAAATAACACTTTAAATATATAACAAATATATACAAATTTACTACGGTAAGGATTCCTATGGCATCAAACAGAGGCCTACAGTGCTCAAGTGACTGAGAATCAGTTACTGATATGCATTTGCTACAAGAAAAGTTTTAAGATTTATTTAGTTGGCAAACAATTAAAAACTATGGAATACCCACCAGACCCCAATATCGGTCCCCCCTCCCCCCGAAATAAATTCCTGGCTATGCCACTGCATGTAAATCCTTCAACTGCTGTCTAAAGATAAGAAAATCAGGAATAATATTGTTTAATTACTGTCCAGTTAGATGATTTTGCCTTTTAAATCATAGAAAAATGTGGCTTATGCTTAATGGGACTCTGCCTCACTTTAACTTAAATGTGAGGCGTTACTTGAATTCCAATTTCAGATAGAGTAGATTGGACGTAGCGGACCAATAGTGGTGCCTGCAAACTTAAATTCTATAGACTTATGTTTGAGTTAATTCACAAGTCACTGTCGAAGAGCTCTCACGTCATATGGTTAAGTACATTAATACTAATACTGGAATTATTGTGATTCTATGAAACACCGGATACAAAAGTGTATTATTGTTGAAAGAAGCATGCAAAGAGAATCTCGCTGGAGAGTAATGATAGCGCAAAAGTTAGCACTCTTTAAGCAAAGTAAAATCAATTATTGTAATTTGTAAGAAAACTATTGAGCATCATTTTAACTTTTATATTGTGACTCATTTATTTTTTTTAAATGTGACATTTTACACTTCAATTAGTAATTAGTATTATTTTAGTACCCCCAAAAAGCGCAACTTTTTAGTTACTTTTCATTTCATTTTAAAAATCTATATACCGTTATTGTTTATCAAGAACATGTTTGATTCTTTTATTTTTTTAATATAAACATTTTAAGGATGTTTTAAAATTCATATCAGAATAGAATTTGGTGTAGATATAAGATATAGCAGGTTTCAAATCAATATTTAGAGATGGTACATGGTTAATTTTGTACCAATCTTAATCCAGAATTCACTTCTTACTTTAAAAAGCACAAATTTGTCCTACATCAGGTGATATTTAAAGCTAAACAGAACTACAAAAACAACTTCATAAAGGAAAGTCAAAACCTGAGTAAAGCAATTGTCAGTGGAGGTGTCAATGGGGAGCTTCGTCGAGCTAAGTTTTCTAATAACCCTCTTTCTTTAGTAGAGCCAGTTGGAGCTGTTGGAAAAGGCAATGAAAGTGACAAAAAATTTCAATCAATTTTATCTCTGTAGAAAGTCACCTCCTCAACAGATTTAAAAAAAAGTCATCTCTCGACTATCTAAGGCAAATTTTGGGTTCTTGTTGTAATGCTGAACTTTCTTGAAATGTATTTTCTCCCGCCTCCATTCATGAAGTTTTTCATGCTATACATTACTTAAAATTCTCAAAATCCAGTGGTTGTGATGAAATAATGTCAAAGGTTCTCAAAAAGATGTTCATTGTTTCACATTTAGTTTATATAGCAAACCAATCCTTCATGGACGGTAATAATTTTCCTGAACTTCTAAAGCGTCGATTGTTCTTTCTACCCATTCTTACATTCTTATATATGAGACGCCGACTCAACGTTGTGCGTATTTTAAGGCAAATATATATGATGATATGAGTGTAGGATGAGTGTGGATGAGTGTAATCTGGTTACTAACTGAGTTCAACTGTTCCTCAGAAAGGGCAATTTATTAATAGCCCAACAGCCAGGGCAACTAAGGGACCTACTGATTTACGTGGAATTCGAACCACGTAGTGCTGGTCTGATTTTCAGCTAATTAACAAGCCTGATACTCATTTATCTCTCCCACACAACATCCGTGGAATTATTATCACCCAACATGGACACCCCAGACTTCTCTAGTAATATCCACGCAGATAGCAACCATTGAGCGGACGCTATGTCGGTATTAAGAGGACCGAGCCTCCAACCTATCGCCTACAATCTCCCAAACACTTTGTCCCCAAGTAGCTGGGTTACAGCACTGCGCTATCAGTAAGAAGGTCACAAAACTGTATACCCTTACTCACCCTGCACATGAGTATATATATGTTCACTCTCAGTGTCTCAGGTATATAATTTAAAATAAAATACAAATGTGGGAATCAAATAGTAAGATTTCCAGATTTTACAAATTTTTTACTGGATTTTACTGTTCAGTCCAACTATAGTTAATTTGCATGCCAAATTGTAGCAGATATGAGCAATTGACATTTCTGAATTATTTCATGTAACTTCTTTGCTGTTAAGGAAACAAATTGATTCTGATTCTATACAATTTACAAATTAACAGACTGATACTAACTGGAGTGGAATTTCAAAAATGTTACTCCAGATATGTTGCTTTTTATTTAACATAGAATCCAAAATTAGCAGCCAGTGCACATTTTGTAACACCCTGTATACAATTTGTAGTACTGACTCCGAAGACAAGTTTAAATTTACCTGGCGTATGCCTTACAAGCGATCTGGAGCAAAGTTAATTCAAGTATTGGCCAATGTTATCTAAATACAATGAAGCCTTCTAGATACTGTCTTTTAATTCAACAGTTTAAAATGTATGCTTTATGTTCATGTTGGTAAAAAGTATATTTTTTATCTGTTAACTACTAGCTCCATCTTGTTTTTCGTGGGAAGGCAGGTTAATCAGTTGTAAAGGTTATCATCAACAACCTGGTCATATTACTGATCAATTTAAACCTAAAGCACACCCACACCTTGTTTCTCTTGAATGCGGGTTTTTTATGTGTGAAGAGTTTGACCATCAACATTGTACATGTGAAGGGTGGATATCAATGACAAGGATTCATTTATCAGCTTCCCAGGTCTGGTTATGATAAACGTGGTTTACTGAAATCGATCACCATAAGATGTAAATTTACACCATTATATTTACTTAAATTGTATAGCACTTATGTTGTGTGAAGTGTAATTGAATTATAACTTATATAAGTATGTGATATGTTAAATAAGTTAAACACATTTGTGTATGTATATTTAGATGAAGCCAATATGCATTAAAGTTAAAAATGACATAGACAGGTTGGTGAATTAAATTTATTTCTTCACCTTTAATTGGATCTTTATTAAAAATAAGTTCTTGAACAACCTCATTTGCATGTTCTAGATGACGACTTGGAGGCGTTGATAGAGGAGGTAGTGCGAGCCAGCAACAGAGGGGTGTCAGCTGCTAAGAACGTTTCCAGTGAGCCTAACTGGAGTTTTGGCCAATCTGTGTTCTTCTCCAGCACTGTTGTCACCACCATAGGTAAAATTAGCATTTATAAAAGTTTATTTGTCTATTTAGAGAATTGTTTTTTAAAATGTTAACATATCATGTATGTCGTTGTGCTTCTACAGTATATGTTACTAACATACATTTCCTGTTATTGTTTACACTTCGTGATTAATTTATTGTTATTATTTTTTTGTTTTTTATTGTTATTGTTGTTGTTAATTTAGATGTGTATCATTGTTATTAATGCTGATGTTAATTTATATTTTCAGATTTTATTTTTCTCAGTTGTGTTTCTTGTTTATATCAATTTATTATATTATTGATACGTTTATTTGTCACTTTCAAATGTATTTTTCCAATAAATTAATATTGTCACTGTTGCTGTTTTCTGCTAGTCAGCTGGAATGTTACCTGAAGAGTATGGAATTTAGACTTTTAACTCTAACATAATAGTCCAAGAGCCCGTGAGTGCCAGACCTTCGGATTTTTATAAAAGCTGAAAATTTTTCTATGTGTGTCCCTAGTACAGGTAAGAATGATCCACACCCATGAAGCTGAGGCAGCGGTGGCTTTGGCAGGTAACAGGTAACAAAGGTGTATAAAATTCCATCTCAAATTTATCATAAAATAAAACTGAATTTTTTTATATTTGATTCATAATAATATTAAAACTCGCGTTGCTCATTGCCAAACAGTTAGTATGGTTGCAACCCTCTGCCGGACACCCTTAAACTATTATAATTTATAATTATACTTACGTTATATTATAAAACCTAAATTTTATATATAATTTTTTGGGGGCCAATTAATCTATGTTTACATAATAGCCGGACAGTTTCGACGGTTCTATCATATTGCCAGACGCATTCAAAGTGAGCAGTAGTTCGGAGAGCAAGGAGCGTATACAGTAACTAGTGCGAGTGAGACAGAGCGCTTGGTCTATTGCGGCCCTTCATTGCGCATCAGCTGTTGTTTATTGAACCTATCTGGTGAACGGCTAAGCTCATAATAAATGTATTATTTTTCTGTGCAATTTATAAAATAAATGTGATCAGTTGTAATAAAGTGCTATCATGAGTGACGAAAAAATAGTTTGCTTTGTTTGTAAGAAAAGTGATGAACATATAATAATATTTTCTGAGGAAACTTTAAAAAAATGCCAGACTATTCTTAAATTACGAAAAATACATAACCAAAAATACAGAGACATTATTTTACCCAGTGAATACACCGAGAGTGGTTATCACAGAGTATGTTACAAGGCGTATTTATGAATAAATATTTCACCTCTCAACCATTGAGTGCTGAAAAAAAAAAAAAAAAACAATGAAGAAGGCGATATGGAAGACGATCAATCCACAGAATGGAATAATAGTGACGAGGAATATGGATGTATTGACGACGACGATGAAAATGTTTAAAGGTTTAATCAAAATAAATGTATTTCTCTGTAACTTTTTTATTTAAAAAAAATTTGCCCTTTGATATAATAAACAATAAAATTTGATTTACTTTAATCCATTAGCTTTACAATTTCGATAGAATTGAAAATAATAAACTTCGTAAAAATGAAAAATAATATAAATAAAATTATTAGAGTTTCGATATGATTGAAGTTGTATTAGAACAATTTTACTGAGCATTGTTTTAAATATTTGTTATTCAAACTGTAAAAATTTATTTAATGAAATTTCTTGATTAAAAAAAAATTAAACTGCACAATTAGAACTTAATAACAGCTGATGCGCAGTGAAGGTCCGCAATAGACCAAGCGCTCTGTCTCACTCTCACTAGTTACTGTATACGCTCCTTGCTCTCCGAACTACTGCTCACTTTGAATGCGTCTGGCAATATGATAGAACCGTCGAAACTGTCCGGCTATTATGTAAACATAGATTAATAGGCCCCCAAAAAATTATATATAAAATTTAGGTTTTATAATATAACGTAAGTATAATTATAAATTATAATAGTTTAAGGGTGTCCGGCAGAGGGTTGCAACCATACTAACTGTCTGGCAATGAGCAACGCGAGTTTTGATATTATTATGAATCAAATATAAAAAAATTCAATTTTATTTCATGATAAATTTGAGATGGAATTTTATACACCTTTGTAACCTGTTACCTGCCAAAGCCACCGCTGCCTTAGCTTCATGGGTGGGGATCATTCTTACCTGTACTAGGGACACACATAGAAAAAATTTCAGCTTTTATAAAAATCCGAAGGTCTGGCACTCACGGGCTCTTGCTCTATAAAGCTGAAGAATCACTTTTTACAGCATGTTAGATTTGTTTCATATTTAATGCTACATTGTAATTGTATTTGTATCTGTTCTGTAACACAAATACAATTGTTAATTTATACACATGGACTTACATCATTAAGAGGGTTTAAAATTAGAAAGAAAGAAATTTTAATGGGATGAGTATATGACTATTGTTTTCTTTTAGCTGACATTCTGAAATGTTACAATACACTCTTTTTTGTAATAATTCTATTTCCTAGGCATAAGTGGAAATTAACACTGCCATATTTCATAAACTCAAGATTTATTGGATTAAAATTCCAATTGACTTGATCTTCATTTTAATTAATATTTTATAAATGATAAGTCATTTATTGACAATCAACAATGTGTTATCAGTAAAGTCACATCAACATTGTCAGTATTTAAGAGTTAAAAATTAAATATATCAGCATTGTTTATTGACAAACAGGTCCAATGAGGTTGATTGATTGAAGTGGATTAATCATGACCACATTTGAATCAACATTGATAAGCGTATGGTTGATTGAGTGTGTGTAATATCCCTATTGATAATATTGGCACCAGCACAAATCTGTTAAAGATTACATTCCAATCAGAGTTGCATTAAAATGATTGAATTTCTAGAATGCCAAATAATTAAAGTATTTCATTACAACTGCTGATCGTCAAGATATGGACAAATATGAGTAGGAAATAAGTGATGTGTAGATGAAGGAGTGTAGTTATTGTTAGTAACTCAGGTCAACTGATCCTTAGAAAGAACAAACTATTAATAGCCCAAGAACCAGAGCAACAAAGAGACCTGCAGATTAGCGTGGAATCAAAACCTTGTAGTACTTAATTGATTTTTGACTAAATGACAAGCCTGATAATAATTTCTCTTTCCTAGACAACATACAGACCCTGACCACCACCCAACATGGACATCCCAGACCTCTCTAGTAGTGTCTACATCAATGGTAACCATTGATGGAATGCCATTCTTATGTTAAGAGGACTAAGATAAAATCTTATCACCTTCAACCTTTACAGCTCTTAGCCCCAAAGTAGCCAGGTTACAGCACTACCACCACACTGCTAGCTTTTTTATTATTAGTTTATTTTAAAGTGCTTTCAAAATGAATTTTTTTAATTTTCTCACTCCCATAACAAAACAATAGTCTTTTGGTGAAAGCAGTCTGTTGATGAAAAATCATTCCAAGGATTAAAGTTAAAAAGTTAAAGTTTGTCTTATTTTACCAGGTTTTAAGTTAGGGCTAAGAAGCCCCCTCCAACACTTAACCTGGGGACCAACGGTTTAACGTGACCTCCGAACCACGGGAGCGGCAGAGCAAAAACTGTTAATGGTCATATTGGGAATCGAACCCGAACAAACTGCATGGCAAGCCAACGCCTTAGCCCCTTAGTTACGGCTGCTCCCGTAGGATTATAGTAGACATTTGTCTTCATTATTACAAATCGAAGATCAATCACTATAGATTGAACTCAACCATCTGTCATCAGGTAAAGAAAAGAAAGCCTAAAGCATAGTAAGAAACTTAATTAACATGAAAGACCATAGTGAGTTGTATAGTACAAAAGAAACCCCTGAAACATTAGGGGCTACATGAAATGCTGAGTCAAAAAAGTATCTTATCATAAAATAATTGTCTATTATGTTAATAAAAATGATCATTGTTATATCTCTTGTAAATGCTAATTTCATTTTATTTGACTTCATTTTTTACAGAATGACCAGCAAACTGAAATTAATCAAGTGCAACAATGAGATAAATTTGAATATTTTAAGGATAATTGATACCATAACAAAGTCTTGAGAGAGGTTTATTTAGATTTTTATAAGATTACAACCAGCCCTTTAGTTCCTTATTTCTATATACATTAAACATATTTTATAATAACTTGATTTTCAAATCAGGTTTATTTATAAAATTAATGGTATATTTATCTATACAGGGCATAACAAAATTCTATAGCAACTTCAGGATATTGTTCCTTGGGTGAAATTAAGCACCTCATTCCGTTTACTGTCTGTATTAAGCACCTCATTCCGTTTACTGTCCGTATTAAGCACCTCATTCCGTTTACTGTCCGTATTAAGCACCTCATTCCGTTTACTGTCCGTATTAAGCACCTCATTCCGTTTACTGTCCGTATTAAGCACCTCATTCCGTTTACTGTCCGTATTAAGCACCTCATTCCGTTTACTGTCCGTATTAAGCACCTCATTCCGTTTACTGTCCGTATTAAGCACCTCATTCCGTTTACTGTCCGTATTTGAGTTTTACTATTTAAAATCTTTAAGCCAGAATTACACAAAGATTAATGGTTTTATGAAAAAATACCAAGATAGGTAGGTATTAGTTGGTGCTATCAATATGAATTAAAATGATATCTTGTATTTGAAAATCTAACAACAGACAAAGAATCTACAATGCTTTTTTCTGTAACACTGTACAGTTTAGAATGGACTCAGAGTTTAACAATGGAGGACACAAGTAATGGGCTTTATAATAACGTAGTAACATTGTAATCTAACACTTTTAATTTATTTCAAAGAAAAGAAAACTACATTATGTAAGGTAAAAATATGAGTATTTATTAATCAATTACATGGTATTATAAAAGGATTGCACTTTTAACTTAATAAATTGTTTGCTAAATTAAATGTGTTAAGTGCCACACACAAATCATTGTAAATTCTTTATTTATTATCTTACTAGGGGACACCCCTGCACGCTTTGTGTGCCAACCCCGACTCTCACTCCGCTTGATACACCTCAGCCTTCGGCCTCGGCATGTGACTTTTACTACAAATAATAGTAGTTTATCTGTTAACGTAAAATCATAATATTAAATTTATTTACAGTATTCCACTCACACTACTTGCGTTGCTACCTATTTATTAGTATGGGTATTATTTTGCCTATTTCAAATGTGTTCATTCCATTTGTTTTTGTTTAACAGCTGAAAATTAAACTCTTAATGCATCAAAAGGGTAATGTCAAACACACAAAATAAACATGTTTATTTATTTACAAAACAGCTGTTATTAATTTACTAAAATCAACCCAATATTATTCTTATGGAAAACAAGAAATTTTGAGGAGCTGTTTGTACAAGTTAGGAATGGAATTTCAAAAAATCTTTTCTTAGTGGGTCCCTTCAATACTAAAGCTAACTTTCTTTAAAATTTTGTGGAAATCCGTTAGGCGTTTTTGAGATTTTGTCGTCAGTGAGTGAGTGGTATTTGGCTTTTATATATACATACATTTTCAAAAACAAGGCATTGTTTTAATCTGTACTAAGAGCACTAACTATTGCCTATCTTGGTATATTTTCGTAATTTATTTATTTTTTATTTATTCATAAGACGCCGATCGTCAAGATATGGGCGAATATGGATTTCGATTGAGTGTGATGAGTGTAGATGAGCGAATGTAGTCATTGTTACAAACTAAGGCCGACTATTCCTTAGAAAGTGTCATTAATTAATAGCCCAATGACAAATGAACAGCCGGTGATTATCAGCTGATCCTTCTCAAAATGTATTGACTCTGATTGGGATCGAACTGACAACCTTTAGCACATGAAGCTGGGATTGAACCAACTACGCTACCGACCAATTTAATTACGTAAACCATTCTTTTTTTGTAATCGGGCTTAAAGATTTTAAATAGTAACAAACACATACAAACAGACAGACATTAAGCGGAATGAGATAGACCATTAGCTGCATTAAGTGTTTTGTTCTCATTTCACCCAAGGAACAAAATCCTAAAATTTGTGAAGAGAATTTTGGGACAACCTGTACATAAACATCTTGCAAATTATTAAATCAGTGAAGTGAAAGGTATGTATAGTAAAATTCTAGTCTCAGTGAGACAGAACCACTTGACTGCACTAATGTTCCTATCCCTATCATCTATTGTGTCAGCTTCCTTTGATAAATAGGTATGATTTTTGCTAAACAATAATAGACCAAGTAACTAATTCACTAGTATGGCCTTGTTTCAGTTTAGCAATAAAAGACCAAGTCTCTAGAATACCATGATGTGTCTTTAAATTTTGAAACTATAATGCTTTTAAGCTTAATAAATTCTACAAAACTAATCAAGAGTTATTTGTATTGCATCTATAATCTTTACTTTCTAAGAAATAGTCGGCCTTAGACTACTACCATTGATTTTATACACTAATAGATCTCCCATCCAATGTTAAATTTTGAGTCTCAAAATATCAGCTGTTTTGTGGTCAATTGTGGAGTGCTAGCGTAGTCCCATGTTAATGTAATGCAGTTTAAACCAGCTGTGGTTGCGGGTCACACAAACTAACAAAATTACTGCCACAAACATTCCTATTAGATGGTTTATCTATTGTAGGTTTATATAATTAATGCTACTACTAGAGGGAGTTTGTAACAATGGCTACATTCGCTCATCTACTGTACATTCATCACACTCATTCGAAATCCATATTAGCCCATATATTGATGATGGGCGTCTTAAGAATAAATGAATAAATTAAATAGCTTTTATTTTTTAGAAAGTCAAGTAAATAAAACAAAGTATTTTATTTATTAATAACTTCAAATTGCATGTAATATCACAACTGAATAAAGTACCAAAGATTCCAACATACCCATCAATGTCATCAATTATTATATTGTATTCAGATAAATTTGAATAAAACCCCTTAGCTTCGGCATGGATTAGTTGCAACATCGAGTTAATATCGGCTAACTTTGGCCCAAAACAGATTTCCCAACTGGCCAAAGAAGAGCTAGTTTTTGCATGAACAATGTAGACAGGTGATTCAGAGTTACTTAGTGAGGTGATAAGTGGTCTTGAACTCCTTCAACGAGAAATCCCTTTTACTATGTCCAAAACTTGTTGTTTTCCCCTAAAGCGTTGGAATAATTTGTTTGATGTTAAGTGATTTGTGTTAACAACTTCACTATGTGTATCTTTATTATGCCCTTTTCAAGTCTAGACACGAAGAGGAAATACTTCTGCATACGACTGTCAGCTTATTTGTCTTTCTTACATTTTTCATTATTGTGATGTAATCATCTGGAGTGTACAATTTGCTGTGTAGCTTAAGTGCACACTCTATATCGCCAAACTCTTTATCATTCGGAAAATATGTGTGAATAATGTGAAAAAAGGTATCGTAATGTGATTTCTTTTTCAATTTTAGGGTAAATTGCCAAAATGCTTTTAAACAATAATTAAACCATTTTAATGCATTTAGTAATGATTGCCCTCCAAGTGAATCTGACCACAGCATAAATTCCTTTATATTTTCACTTTGGTACATTTTTAAGTGCTTTATGTTGCAAGATCCAACCACTTGTGTGTTCCTCTTCTAGTTTCCCCCTCCAACCAAACATAACATTACCATTGTTTGCTTTTTCTGGAGTGTATACCAAGATTACATCCTTCCTTCCTCTGAAATACATTTTAAAACTTTAAGTGTAAAATGATCTCATACAATAAATATTATAGTCTCAAGCATAACCCACTAACTCCACTAACTACTCTACAACGATCTTACTCAGAGTGTAACGATGCACAAACTGTATTGTATTACCACAGTCTAGACATATGTTATTAGACTGTGGTATAATACTAACAGACCATGTACCAAAAACAGCTGTGGTCTTTCATTGCTAAATAATTGGTGATGGCTCATGTTATGAGTTCACTTAAGTTTGTTTTACAATAATGGACCAAGTGACAGTTTTGTGGTGGTTGGTCTGTTAATGCAAAACTAAAGTACTGTGGTTTTTCTTGCAAAACTAAAATTAGCTCATAGGCCACTTGTTGGTTAGGTTTTTTGAAGTTATTTTTAGTTTGGATGGACAGAAAACAATGAAATGCATTTTCCTAGAAAGGACAGAGTAATCTGAAGCCAGTGTTACCTATAACTCAATTTTGGCTAAATTGGCGCTTGGTCTGTTATTGCATAACACGATCCAATTAAGCTATTACATTTTTTAATAATTTATTATTTTGACTATCAAAATCAACCAATTTTCTTCTAATTTGGTAATAAAAAACGGTGAACAATGATGCATATTTTTTGCTGTTAGATTTCTATAACCAAAACGTTACATATTTGTAAATATTGGAATAATCAAATGTGATAGACTAAGCTCAACCAATAGCTACATGACAAGTGATGCTTACACGGTCGATGGCATGTGAAGGCACATTAGTGTGGACGACTGGTACGTCACTGTTACTTGAATATTACTGTAGAACCATTCTCCCATATGTGAGGCCTACGTTAGTAAATAATATTTTTAATAAATTAAACCTCCCCATTGAATAAAAATAAATATTTTTGGGTTCAGAGATATTATAAAAATTCAAATATAGAATAAGTCATAATAATAGCTACCTTTAAAGTGATTGCCAATTGTGCTCAACTTAACATTGTATCGACAAACAATTTCATGCTTGTTAGGTTCATTTAATGTTCCTTCTGCTCTGATGAGTCACACACTGTGAATATCATATTTCCCGGCGATCCTTGAACTTCTTTCAAGGGTTAATAGCATTTATACATCTTATAATAGTCATTAGAGAATATATGAGTATAAAATGATAAATTATATAGATTGAATCATTTATCTTGAGTCAAATTTTATTTGTAAGCCATCAAAATAATTAATATATTTCTTGCTTACCTTAACACACAAAAATAAAGCACATTTTCCTTGGTATACAATTAATTAAGAGGGCATTAATTTTTTTTTAAAGTCATTCTTCATCTTTATTTCATATTTATTACATTCAAATTTTATGGAAAACCCCGGTTGTTTGTTGCACCAACTTTTCATGTGAATTATTTGTAGGACAAAATAAAAACTTACAGTTTTTTTGACAAAAAACACATGCTAAAAGTTGTATTTGAATAATAAGATTATATAAACCTTTACAGATAACACTAATAGGTTTCAAACACTAAGGACTACTGTCGTCACAAAAAAAGGTCTACCCCAGCTTCAAAGTTGTTTACTAAGAAACTAAAAGGCCTGTCAGAAATCCAATCACATCATTATTTTACTCATTTAACTGTACGTTATGACATGTGCATTTTTTAATAGTATTATAATATTTATCCCAGTTGGTATAAAAAAGTACCGGAATTTTAATTAGTTTTTAGTGTGCATCAACTTTACATTTGTATTACTCAATACCCTGTTAATGTACTGTATTTTTATATTTTAATATGTGGTTGACAGGAAAATTTTCTATAAGTTTCATAAATTTACAGAATTTAACTTATCAAGAAAATAAGTTCTTATCTTTTTCCTGAAACATCCTTTTCTTGGTTTCTAGAGGTCATAAAATTAATTACTTGTTCACTTGTAATCTTTATTAAATATATAGATACGGTACATTAATTATACATGCTTAAGTAAATGAAGTGATTTTAAATTGATTTAAATCATCATGGATAGACTTCCATAGTTAACACTATTTTGTAGAAATTCTTGGTCTTCAGGAAATGGTTGTGTCAATAAATTCCATGCATTATGCACTGGATCGAGCCATCAGGGCGACAGACTGCAATTAACTGCTAACACCACTGACTGGTCCTGGAATTAATTGATAAACGTTGGCTGATCATGTGCATAATGTATGGAATTTATTGACTTGGTCATATCCCAAAGACCAAGAATTTCTACAAAATGACATCAATTTAAAGTGATTTAAATTTTTTTTTATCTTTCCAGTTTCTAGTTCTTTAAGTTTCCAGTAATTCATCCTCATTTGAGGCTTGTTTTTGACATTTTGTGACACAGTGGTGTTTTTTAATTTAATTTACTTTAAGTTACTGACCCCTAAATACAGAATGATGTATATGCACAATATCTAGAATTTGAGAACAAATTTTAATTGAAGACAAAACATTCATAATTAATGCAAGAAATAAATATAATAATTTCTTCATTATTAATGATTAGCTTTTTCTCCAGCTATCATAGTCACATTTCCTTAAAGTACTCCAAGCAGTGAATTAACAATAAATTTAGTATATGAGTGTTTGATAGATATTATATAAGAACGGTCATTTGGAAAGTAACCAGTTCAATTATAATTTTGTTGATAATATGATCACAACACTATATTGAATATTCAATACTTTCAAACCATTACCTCCTTAAAAAAGTCCTGAAAATTGTCTATATTTAGTATAAATGTTTATATGATCAGACCACAGGTACAATTTTTTTTTTCTTAGCCATGTAGTATTGAAACCCAGAATTTTATTGGTTAGATTAGTTTTTATAAAGGATTATGATCAAACACCGATAATATTAAACTTGTATTAAATTGTTTTTATTTCAGAAAATGATCACTATTATTATTATTCACTATGCAATATTATTTGTTGATGTAACAGATGAGATTCAAAATAAACTTCAAAGATATTACAAAAATACACAAAATTAATAATGCTAGTTACATTATAGATGTATCAGAAAACCCATCACATTCAGGATTTGCCAATTACTGAGGGCTTTGATTTCTCTCTGATGCAAAACACCAACCAATTAAAAACCTTCCAAATATTCCACATACCAGCAAACTTAATTATGTACAAATGTGCCAGAGTCTATCTGAATTATATTACAGACCAAATATGGCAATTACTTGTTGCCAACGTGATGTGGCATCATTATCCTCTCTGGAATGCTGTGCGCGATCTAGCCTGGTGCAGATCATTTAAGTAACAGAGTTATAGCGAATAACAGTTAAAAATTACTAACTTTCTTGGCACTACATTATTGTAACTTATAAGTACTATAATGTTAATTCAGTAATAACTATATATAGTAGTAACTCGATACAAATTCAGAAAGACATATATTGTTACATAAATACATAACTTGTTTTTAAATTTGTTACATTTCTAAATAAATCACTGTAATGTTTCCCAATAAACATTATTTTTTCTTTTGTGTTTACCATATACTCCTTATGGTTGACATTTTGATACTTCGACACCTCTGTAGCCCACAAAGTGTCGAACTATTGAGGTTTTACTGTAATACAAGTTAATAGCCATATTACGAACGTCTTCCTACACTATTTCCATTTATATACCTGATTGAGAAATGCTTATTCTGTCATTTATGTCTTGTATAGTATATAGTATGACGTAAATTTAGAAAGAATATGTTTATTACCTCTATAATATTATTACGTCAATACATACAGTGGTACCCACTTGGTCACCCACCCATACCCGTACAGGGGTTTTGACCCACGTACATTGGTATTGATCCTCCCACCCACACATAGACGTATTGTGTTACTAACCCACCCACCCATCAATACAAGTACAATGGTATTTACCCAACCGCCCACCCCTTCACATACCCATAGGTGGATTTATCTATAATGCCTATAGGCCAAAATAAAAGGAAAATGTCCTCTAAAGGTATTTCTCAAAATGCTTCTGTTCCCTGATATCCACCACTTTTGATTCTTTTACTAAATAATTTATACCTTTAGAATGACTCAACCAATTGAGTTAAAATTTGTTACACTCCTCATCCATAAAAAGATCAATTTCACAAAAAAATAATCTATTTGGTACTGTATTATGTTTCAAAGTGGTGGCCATATTAATGTTTTAAAGTGAAATAACTAAAAAATTTAATGATGTAACATTTAAAATCTTTTTTTATTTTTATTTTTGTTTTACCATTTTAGTTTTCTTAAAACTGAAATCTTAAAAAGGCACGTTGAAGACATTTTATATGTACTAGTTTATTTCTTTATGACATTAATTTCAATACAACATTCAAAGTGAATAAAAATGTGCTGGTTTATATCTAGTTTTATTAAATGCAAGCTGTAATAGCAATAAACAAACAAAATACAGCTAATATAACATTTGGACTGTGTGATGAACAAAATATAGCTGTTATAACATTTGGACTGTGTGATGAACAAAATATAGCTGATATAACATTTGGACTGTGTGATGAACAAAATATAGCTGATATAACATTTGGACTGTGTGATGAACAAAATATAGCTGATATAACATTTGGACTGTGTGATGAACAAAATATAGCTGATATAACATTTGGACTGTGTGATGAACAAAATATAGCTAATATAACATTTGGACTGTGAATATAGCTGATATAACATTTGGACTGTGTGATGAACAAAATATAGCTGATATAACATTTGGACTGTGTGATGAACAAAATATAGCTGATATAACATTTGGACTGTGTGATGAACAAAATATAGCTAATATAACATTTGGACTGTGTGAAGAACCAAATTTGAGTTTTTATCAGGCTAATTTTAGGTATTCTTAAAATTCACAAAACCATATCTGAAAAAGTGTTTTAATATGTTCATATAATGTGTATATTTTAACCCTTTCGCTCCCAGGAATTTCATGAGTAGTATGTCTCCAAAAACCCGGCCTTCTGACACAGGGTCCCAGGATCCGGCCGTCTCTCCCAGGATCCCACGGCCAAATTAGGAAATTTGCAGCTTTTTAGTAAAAAATGTATATAAAATGTATTTATGATCAAATTTTTATAATTTTTTAAATTATGTTTTTAGTAAGGTAATCTACACACTAACATAATAAAAATGATGTTTACTCATCATGTGAGGAAATAATTTAAGAAAGAATTTTAAAAAATTAATTTTTTTTTTATTTTTGTACAATTCATCTTACAATAACAATATAAGAAAAAAATCCCACAGCATTTAAATTTTTATGCCTAGAAACATAATTTAAAGATGAATATATACAAAAATTCAACTTAAAATTAACACGTAAAATGCTGTGAGCTAGAGCAGCTGACTGACGAATCTGTCCAACCAACAATTAAGGACCAGTCATCTTCGAATCAAGTTTCTTTAGACTAAACTCTAATTATAAACCTAAATCTAGTCTATTAATAGTAAATTATAATATTCAGGGAGCTAGTAACAAATTAGAGGAACTTGACATATTCTTATCATCTCTGAACACATCTTCTCCAAAAAATATTACTTATGACAGAGCATTGGCTAAAAGCAGAAAATAAAAATTATTTAAATAGGAATGGGCTTTGTTATGTTGCTGGGTACTTTAGGGAATCACGTTACCGAGGAGGTTCCTGCATTCTTGTAAGCAGTGAATTAATGCCATATGCATCTGAATTAGTGGAGTATCAACATTTTGCCATTCAACACACATTTGAAGTATTAGTGGCTGAAATAAGACTTAAAACTGCCCTATATTTAATAATATGTATTTACAGAATCCCTGATGCAAAACATTACGAAACATTCTTTTTTCAATTGGGGAATCTTCTAGAAAAGGTTACCAGAAAAAATAGCAGTGTTAAAAAGAAAATAATACTGGGTGGAGATCTGAACATAAATACCTTAACAGATAATAAATATGCAAAGCAACTACTGGATGTGGCCTTAGCCCGTGCCTCAATGCACCGACTAGGATATCAAAAAGTTCTTCCAGTTGTATTGACCACATTTTTTGTAATTTTTTTAATTTTAAGTGCTTCTGTAGAGGATCCAGGTTTGTCCGATCACTCAGCTGTATTTGTTACGTTAAGAGTAGGAAATGTAGAAACTCAACACACAATTTCATGCAGAAAATTCTCAAATAAAAATATTACACAATTTTACAATAGCTTGGCTGACGATGACTGGTATGAACTTTACGAAATGTCAAAATATAAGGATCAGAGTGATTTTGTTAACTCCTTATACAAAATGTTTTTGGGTACTTTTCTTTTACATTTCAATAAATGCTTTCCAAAAAAGTGTTCACAAAAAAGCATAAATTCTCTAGAAAGAAATGGGTATCAAATGATATAATTAAACAAAGTAGAGAAAAAAGAAATCTACATGTAGTGCTTAGAAGTAACATGCATAATGTAACTCTTAAAAATAAATACAATACCTGTAAACGTAAATTAAGAAGTTTTGATAAGACTAGCCAAACTAAAATTTAATAATAGGAAAATCGAGATGGCTGATAATGTCTCTATGGTCTCCTGGCAAACCGAACAATAGTGCGGTGTTACCTAAATTACAGGTTAAAGATAAAAATCAGTTGATGAAGTCTGGGGCTGAAGCAAAAAATTTACTAAACAGTCACTTTGTGAGCGTTAAAGATAGGTTGAGATTGACTCCAAATCTAAATGCTGCAATGAATGCCTGTGCTGACTATTATGATCTAGTAGAGGAAATATTCTTCTTGTCTCCTATTCTAGAAAATTAAGTGATTGGTGTCATCAGTGAAATCAAAAATAAAAAGTCGGCAGGGTAGGATAAAATTCCAATGTTCCTTATTGGACACTGCAGACATCGTAGTACCACACCCAACTTACATTTTTAACTATTTGCTGTCACTAGGAGTATTTCCTAAATTAATTAAATATTCAGTTATAAAGCCGATTAGAAAGAAAAATGATTCGGACCTTGACAAGTTTCTTCCGATATCCAAACAGCCCATTTTTTCTAATGTACTTGAACGTTTGATCCTAAACCGATTAGTTCCCTTTCTCACAAAACAAGGAACATACAGGTTTCGAGAAAATCTATCAACAGTTGACGCGATGTGTAATTTTACAGACTTAGTTCATAATTGCTTCGAAAATAGACAGTCCTCAGCCGGGATCTTTTGCGATTTGACGAAAAACCTTTGATACAATGAACAGAGTTATTTTAATTGAAAAGATGGATAGGTATGGTATTTGTGGTGTTGAGAAAAATCTTTTTACATCCTCTTTTCACGATAGATTTCAAAGAGTACATGTAGAGGATAAAAAAGGAAAATATCACTCTCGCTGGGAACGGAATGATACGGGATGTCCTCAAAGTTCCATCTGTAGACCAATTATGTTCATTATTTTCATGGCTGTCCTCATTTCTTCTTTAAAATTAAAATTTATTGATATCTGTCAATATGTAGATGACACGTCAGCCCTAGCGAGGTGCGAAAATCCACTTAGTCTCTCCACCAGAGTTAGTGAATGCTTAGAAGGCCTCAACAAACGGTTCGATGCAAACGGGCTGAAATTAAACTTTTCAAAAACGCAAATAATTAACTTTTCAAAACACAATTTACAACTTCCTCATATTACAAATGTAACGACTCTACCTTCCACTAAATTTCTGGTTGTACATAAAGATTGTAAATTAAATTATAATACCCACATTAAGTACTTAGCAAACAGACTTAATTCTGTTGGTTTCTCTTTAAAAATCTTGTCAACTTGTGTATCAGAAAATATAATTAGAACAGTTTATTTCTCAAATTTTCAAAGTTTAATCGCTTATGGAATAGTTGTTTGGGGCAGCACAACATTTGAAAACCTTAATAGAATCTTCAAAATTCAAAAATATGCATAAGGATATTATTTAAGAAACCATTCTGATCTCACTGTAGGCCTTTATTTTTAGCGGGAGAAATTATGACCCTTCCAAGCCTCTATATTTATAAAATATGTAAATATTTTTTAAAAATAAAAACAAATTTAAGAATACAAACTACTTAAATTATAACACCAGGCAAAACTTTCTAGAATATCCTCTACACAACAGTTGTAAATTCGAAAAATCAACACACTACATGACTTGTAAAATAATTAATAAAATATGCATTAGTAATAATATTAATGAATTTAACAACTATTTTTTAAGATCAGTCAAGAGACATTTTGATCAATTAACGCATTTTACACTTTAGAGGAGTTCTTAAATTGTAATATAGAACCACTAATATAAAATGGCATATATTTATTAGTTAGCACATAAATTAGTTCGTAAGATATTTAGGATAAGATATCTAGTATTTAAGTTGACTATTCCTATGTACAGTATTGTATTTTACAGGAAAAAATAATGTCTTATGTCCAATTACGTTGCGCCACAGCCACCTAAAACAATGTCCATTGTTGCTTGCACGCTTTGATTAGCTATATAAAGTTATTTTAACATACTAGTGTGATAAAACATTTATTTCTTAACATGGCAATATAAACATATTTCAAGTTCATAACGTAATATATTTTTATAATTTTTTTCTAAATATTCGAAAAGTCGGACGCAGGATAAATTAGGAGATACCATTGCTGTCCGAAAATTCGGACGTCAGATAAATAAGCAGATGCTTCTGACGCCAAAAAATCAGACGCTGGGAACAAAAGGGTTAATATATAAGATAAAAATGCTGGACTTCTCATAAATGTTTGAAGAAAACTTTGACAAAAAGCCATATCTAGGAAGTGAATAGGATCAAAAGCATGGATGGGAAAGAAAAAGTACTGTAAGGTGAGAGATATGTGATGTCCTTGCCAGTTGCCTAGTAGTTCTTCATCAATATGCTATAGCATATTCTCCTCCAACTCAGGAGTTCGAATAAATCTTTGCATACCTTTAATATCAAAGTTTGTTTTTGTTATTACAGCTTACATTTACCAACAATGTATAAAAATCAGCTGAATTTTCTTTACTTTAAATGTTATATTGAAATGAATCTCATAGATTGATAAACTATTAACTCATGCGAGGGCCTAGAGCAGGGTTGTTACTCACTAGGATTTCATGACGAGCCTTATTACTTTTCTCAAAATAATCTAAGGGGCGCAAGTACATATACATACATTTTGTATATACATGTATATACATACATTATCGGTAAAAAAACATATAATATATCAAGTAAACCAAATATGCTGTTAAACTTACTTAAAATAATCAATTGGAAATAACAGACAACAGATTTTATTTGTCTGAACTTCAATCAATTATTGCAGTTCTAAAGTGTTTTTAGGGCCACAAAAAATAGTGTTAAGGGCCATTTGTCATGAATATCCCTTAACACACCCAAACAAATAATTATCCGTGAGGAGTTTCATAGAAATGTAGAGTTTTTAGATATTCAAAATATTGATATAGCAGCAATTTTTAAATTTAATACAATAACGCATTGATTATTTTTTGTAAAATTGAACTTTTTATAGATGAGGAGTGTAACAAATTTCAACTCAATCGGTAGAGTCGTTCTACAGGTATAAATTGTTTAGTAAAAGAATCAAAATGGTGAATATCAGGGAATAAATCATTTTGGGACATACCTTTATAGGGCATTTTTCTTTATTTTGTCCCATAGAATCAGTTCCTGAAATATGTTTGTGCATTACAGATACATCCTGTATTAATTAATAGAAATGTGTGATTATAGAACTGTACTTTGATATCATTCAAAATAATCCTTGAACTTTGTATGATAGCTTTGAAAATTCTTCTAATTAATTGATATTCAATTCTGTCAAGGTCTTTAAAGCATTTATTCTCTTATCTATAATGATATTTTGTCCTATATTAGCTCATTTATAAATACTGTTCAAAGAAATTTAATTTTTTAATTTTCCAACAAAACCGTTTAATGTACGGTATTTATTATTATTAGAATTTTAATGAATTTCAATAACTTACATTGTTATTTTATGATAAAAATATAGTTATAATAGTGCAAGTTATAACAAGAGAGGTGCAGAGTTATCTAACATCCAAATTAAATGTCATTGTAAGTTCCATTTAAAAACAATCATAAATAACCCACCTTTATTAAACAAGGATAGGTAATCTTGTGTCATTCTCAAGTTTACTCCTAATACCTAAGTTAAAAATGTCCAATAAATAAATAACATTATCAAAATGTTCATTTTGATAATATTATAAATTTACCTTGTGAAATCAAAAATTCATATAAATCCTGTTAATAAAATATAAACTTTTAACATGTCAACTTGCACTTGATGTTGTTCATAACTTAAACTAAAATTATGTTTAAACAAACATTTAAATAGAAATGTTCATACTGTAGTACTGTAGATACTATAGAAGTGCTCTTTTTACAAGACAACCTGCATTCTAGATTAATAAAATGTATATTTTTAAGACATCTTGCATACTGGATGCATGAGATATAAATGTTTAACATATGAACTTCATTATGAATCCTCTTAAGTTTTATGAGGTAACGTACTAACTATACTTAACTGCCATAATTATTTTTTAATATTAGTTATGGCTATACACATTAATATTGATTATAATATAGCTTAACTTGTAAAGTAAAAGTTAAACATCATTTTTTATTTAATATACAAGTTCATATTCGTGAAAAAATGGCAATAAAGATATATTTTTGAATCACAACAGGACTTGTTCCATCAAATAGAACTATTTCGTCTGGGTGCACCCTGGGAAGGGAGATTTTTATGGTTCACTTTTAGTTTTGGTTTTTCTGATACAGCTTAGTGACTCTCAACTCATAAATATTATCGAACAATAGTGTTTTGTTTGATTCATATAAATTAATTGTTGATATGTTAGAGTCTCATACCGGAAAATTATTATGTTTATCACCAACATTAGGAGCGGCCGTAGCTAAGGAGCTAAGGTGATGGCTTGCCACGCAATTGGTCCAGGTTCGATTCCCGGTAAGATCACTAACAGTTTTTGCCCTGCCGCTCCTGTGGTTCGGAAGTCATGTTAAGCCGTTGGTCCCCAGGTTAAGTGTTAAAGAGGGTTTCTTAGCGCTAACTTCGCCTGGTAAAATAAGACTAACTTTAACTTTCTTTTATGTGTATTTCATCACCAACTTACATGTAAAGGTGAGCAGAACTGTCATCATCACTGTGCATATATGATTGTACACCCAGCTATTTGGTTTTCAGTTGTAGATATTATTTAGTTACTGATATCTAAACACTTCTTTTACAGTGGTAATATATTTATTTAGTTATTCTTAGGACACCGATCATCAAGATATGGGTGAATATAGATTTCGAATGGGTATGATGAGTGTAGATGAGCGAATGCATTATTACAAGGTAAGGCTGACTATTCCTTAGAAAGTATCATTAATTAGTAACCCAATAACAAATGAACAGCCGGTCCTTTGTTAGAATATTCAGGTGAACATAGGTTTAATTTAACTCATTGACACGTTTTCTATATTTCTTTCCAGCTAGATTACCTCTTTTCCAACAAAAAGAATTTCACTCCTTTCACCTAAACAAAAAAATTTAAGAAAATATTGTCTAAAATCACTTTTAAATGTTTATGACACATTACGTTTTGTATATTTTTGTCATATTACCTCCAAATCTAGATCAAAAATTTGAAAATTTAAAAGGTTTTTCTAAATATTGGGTGATTCCAATATTAATATTTCCAATTGAGAGTGATTACTTATCTGCAGGAAGAAAATATTTATTTTTAAGTTTATCCTCTCTTTCCCTCAAAATGATGATAAAAAATTACAAAAATATTTGTTTAGTTTTATATACTACCCCATTTTAGTTGTTTTATTCATTAAAGGGGTGAAACAAATTTCTCAAGTGCTTTTACCACATCTACTCAACTTGTACACAAAACCTTTTTGCTATATTTTTAATCATTCCAACCCTATTTAGAATAGTGTTATCCCCTAGGGCAGTTCTAAATCCCATATTTTACCTTAACTTTGTATAGACATGCTAAATGTATGATTATTTATAAACATTGGGGTAGAGAGAAAGTGAATTATTTGATAAAAAAAATGTACAACGTAAATGTGTTTATATAATTGTCTTTTGACAGCTACAATATTATTTTATTTTTATTAATCTTAAACTGATAATGTCCTTCAAGATTGAAGAGCACCATTCTAATATTTGTATCCTCTATTGAGATTGTCTTTAGTAAGTAATGGAATAATTTATTAACATTAGAGAACTATAAGTGGGAATTCTTCAACAATGTAGTCAAGGGAGGCTAAGAACTGAATGTGAGTAAAGAAATTAAAAATACTTTTAAATACCTAATTAAACTAGTTTAATCGAGTGAGTAATGAAATGACATTGTTTTTATCAGGGTATGGTCATGTAACACCCCTGTCTAAGGGAGGCAAAGTATTCTGCATGTTGTACGCTATGCTGGGCATACCCTTGACTCTCACTCTGCTCTCTGCTCTGGTCGAGAGACTCATGATCCCGACCACTCTCATCCTGCAGTTTCTTAACAGTCGTCTTGGCCATCTCTACCAGGTACATTATCTATTAAAGTATTATACATTTGACTAATTAAAATATAATATTTAAGTGTGTTTGTGAGGACGGATAAACCGTTCCTTTTTTAAATTCATAATATGTTATAGAGATAAATAATATTAATAAGATCTTTTTCATTAAATTGTGACATTATAATATTAACTAATTTAACAAACATCCAGAATAGGAGTTGTAGCCCATTTTGCCTTTGAAACACTCAGAATAGAGGAGATGAAGCCCATTTTGCCTTTGAAACATCCAGAATAGGAGTTGTAGCCCATTTTGCCTTTGAAACACTCAGAATAGAGGAGTTGAAGCCCATTTTGCTTATAAAACACTCAGAATAGTAGTTGGAGCACATTTCACCTTTCAAACATCCAGAATAGGAGTTGTAGCCCATTTTGCCTTTCAAACACTCAGAATAGGATTTGAAGCCCATTTCGCCTTTAAAACACTCAGAATAAGAGCTGAAGCCCATTTCACCTTTCAAACGCTCAGAATAGAAGTGCCTTTTTACCTTTGTATGCTTTAGTTGGTAGTAAGCCAATCACAGAAAAAAAACTGTATTTAATTTAAAAAAATTTTTCATCATGCAAAAACGCATAAAATAACATAATGTGAATGACAGAAGTATTACTGATATAGTGTGACTCAATGGATTGTTTTGTTACCACCCCAACAACGTAATTAGAGAAACATTAATATATTTTACAAGAGTTTGTTACTGTCTTTGAAATTTTAGGAGGCAGTTGATTACATTTAAAATAAATATTCATATATTCATTCTAAACATTATATGCAAAGGTTTGTAACACCCATGCATGGCATGTATGAGGAATCCAGAAAATTGAGAAATACACTTCTTAATAATACATTTAAGTAAAACGTATACATAATGTTTAAGTTTAAAATATACATCCTAAGATCAACGAGTCTATATCAATAAAAAATAAATAAACTTAATATTAACTTTGTTTTAGAGTAACTGTTGCGAAGAGAAATGTGTATTTTGATGTGGTATAGTAATAATAATACAGTTTATACTTTTATTTAGTGGGTAAGTGAGAGGAGGTCTAATAGCTGTGTGATATCTATATTTATAAAAGAGGATGTTTGTAAATTTGAAGTTTATGCGCTGCCAAACCATCCAACCAATTGCCATGAAACTTTAGGATGTTGTCCTGTATACTCCCGAGATGGTTTCTGTAAAGTTTGATGCAGATCCGTCCACAGGGTCCCGCCCCACGGGCTCCTAAAGATCCCATGTTATTCAAATGGAGAATCTGAATTGTTTACAAAAAACATATTATGACTGTGTGGTTTAATGTAGTTTCACATGCCATAAGCAGATTGAAGTTCTCACAACAACAGGACTGTATATGTTTTGATTTATTGTAGTTCTACATTTCACCTTGAGAGTGTGGCACATACTACTTTTACTTGATCGGGTGATCTGTATTTGGTGTTAACCTTTTTTCCTCTGTAATTAAAACATGTGGTGAAACGTGAAAATAAAAAATAAATAATTATTTGTTTTGCAGTTTACTTTTTATGACATGCCTCCTAAAAAATCTAATATTGGTAGAAGAAGCAAAAATGCTCGAATTCTTTCACCTATTAGGTTCTAAATCAAACTCAATATTATGACCGGCGAAGCGGGCGGGTACAGCTAGTTATTATATATATGTTGTAATGGATGGGTGGGAGGCTCTTTAACCAGTGTTTATAATAATAGAAATTGAGGTTAAATAATTTAAATAAAGTTTAAATAACCCCACATTCTCAAACAAAATATAAAATTGACTGTTGCCAAACATTTCGAATCCTTATGTAGTTTATGTAGAATTTTGAACTTTAAATGTTTACAAATTTTTAAAATGTAAGCATAAGTATTATTAAGTGGCAAGCTGAATTTTATTTATATTTAAAATTTCCTTGTCTCATCGTAAATATTTAGGTTTACAGCAAGTACAGTACAAATGTGTTTCACAGCAAATAGTGTGTTCTTTGAGAAGAATTAAGTCTATTGTATTGACAGCCTTTCAATATTCGGGTACTGCACCTGTTCATCATTGCAAGTGGCCATATTTGCTTCTTCCTGCTGATTCCTGCAGTTGTGTTTGCTACCCTGGAGCCTGACTGGGACTACCTTGACTCTCTCTACTACTGCTTCATCTCCCTGACCACCGTGGGCTTAGGGGACTACATTCCGGGTGACTCTCCCAACCAACCCTACAGACCACTCTACAAGGTGGCCACTACCTGTACGTATATATACAAATCATAAACCAATCTGTATTACAGCAATCTTTGCATACTTATATTTAGAAAAAAGAGAATATAATAAATGTAGAATTTCTCATGAAACTAAACTTTGAGAGAAACAAATTTATAAAATAAAAAATTTTACTTTAATCAAAGGTGACAGTAAGTTAATGTCTGAGTGAAGGAATCTGCTAAAAGTTATATTAATATGACAGATGTAACAGAAAAAAATAACAACATAATTCAAATCTTTATCTTTTTACCTTTCAAATGCTGCAAAGATCAAGTTGATATGTATAGATAAAATATTAAAAATTAAGTTTTAACCTTGAAGGATAGCATAGTAAAAAATTAAATTTTGACCATGCATGGCACTGCCCAACTTAGGTGATTACCAGTAGGAGCCAGTTTTAGATCATTAACTTTCAGACTTCTGTCAGGATTAGGATTAAAATCACTAAAAGTACTGAGAGACACTTTTGGTGGAAGATTCCTCTTTTTTCTTCCGTGATTATAGTTATTAAAAATGTTTTTTACTGTCTGTTAATCAACCAATTTATTTTTACATCTGTACATGCCACAGGTTACCTGCTGGTGGGTTTGACATTCTCAATGCTAATTTTAACCATCTTCTATGATATTCCGCAACTGAACTTCGGCATCCTCTTTCTACGAAGATCTGATGAAGCCACTACTGATCCTGAAAAAGTACGGCTGCAGGCACCAGGGTCTCTTGGACCTAAATACACCCAACAACATGGGGACCAACATATCCCAGTCAAAATGGATACACCCAGTCCGGAGGACACGACCCCTGTTCATGCCCGTCCTTAAACATCACTCCCAGTGTGCTGTCGATCCATCCAAATTGTCTACTTGTGGCTGCCTCCCAACAACACCCTGGTTACATTACAGGGAAAGTATTTTTGTACAGTAACAATTGTATTCCCTATTTATGTTCAATGCCATTTATTTTTTCTGTGAACAAATTGATGGCACCCTGATTGGAAATGTGATATGTATTTTGAGTTTAGAGCACTATTTTTTATCTTTTTTACAGTTTTTGTACTTAGAGTATTTAGCTTAAAATCCTTATGTACTTATTATTCTCCTTTCTTTATAAACATTTAAATATGTTCCCAAGATGCATGACTGTGAGAAACTTATCAAGAAATGATTGTACTTCTAATTATTGTAGTGCAAGCAATATTAAACGTAAAATAATGAGAAATTTTAAAGTTATTGTTTTTATCTTCCAATATCTAAATTAATGTTAAATTAATATAGAGTTCAGTACAATTTTACTATTATATTTACATAAAAGATTCACTAATGCTTCATTATCAATATTACGATGTCCAGTAGAATTTCCCATAAGAAGCAAGCAACAGTTTTAAAAAATTAAGCAAAAAATGTTTAAAAACATTTGTTAACATTCTTTTAGTTTATTTATAACGTGATACTCAACTAACTTATATTTTTAGTTTTATTGAATTGTGTAATAATTTATGAAACAATTGATGTACCATGTGTCTCAATAATTATTGTTTTTTTATTTATCACCTCTGCAAAATTATTATTATGTATAACATATACTTTCTTGAAATGTTATAAATTACAGAAAAGTAGAATAAATTATTATATGTATAGCTTACCTTTAAAAAATTTTTATTTATTTCTAGGCACCATTTTTTCTGAATAAAAAAATATAATTGTATTATGTCTTGTACACTGTTCATATTAAAACATTTTATGAAAGATAGTTTTTTGTAAATTATAACACTGCAAATCAAAGCTAAGCTTTAAATATTTATTTTTCAAAAAGTTTAATGAAATTTTATTTTTGTACTGTATAACTAAACGGAGAATATTGTAACAATATACTAACAATGTAGAAATCACCTATTGAAAGGCATATTATTCTTGAAATATATTTATTTACTATAGGATTACGATCATAGTGCATCCATATTTTTAGACATTGTACAATAAAAATTGTGAATTATGTTATTAATAGAGAATTTTGGCTATTATATTGTGACAAATACATTATTCAGACTGTTAGAAATGCATGTTATCTATTCTTTCTTAACACATTTACTAAGGTCGTTAACATACTTGGTTAAAGCCCAACTTGACTAGCTCATTGGGAATAGGCTCAAACTGATGGGATTCTCAGTTTGATCCCATTCAGTGTCATGTTGAATTTTGAAAGGGTTCAGCAGATAACCACCGGCTGTTCGTTTGTCATTGGACTACTAATTAATGACATATCATAAGGAATAGTTTGCTTTAGTTTGCAACAATGACTACATTCGCTCATCCACAATCATGAACTCCATATTCGCCCATATCTTGGCAATTGGTATCTTAATAATAAATAAATATGCCAAACACTGATATATATATATATATATATATATATATATATATATATCATTGTAACAGTCAGAAGTAAAAAGCAAGCACTCATTTTTTTTTATTATTTGAAACAATATAAAAGTCGTCTGATGAAAACCATTAGTTTCTATAGTCTGTGATTCTCGTCTTTATATGTGTTTAAATAACTATGAACATTTTGATTCCATTTACTTTAAATTTTAATGTGGAAGTTGTGTGAGGATTATTACAAATTTTGCTTCTTTGTTCCATTTAAATATCATATGGTTTTCAAGGCCCAGTACTTTGTAAGATCTTACAAAAAGGGGTGAATCAGAATAGATAATACTTTTTTAACTCTCTGAGAAGTAATGCATCTTTGCATTGTACATCTGGAGCAGCTATGATGTTTAAATTGATTCTACGTACTGTGGTGAGCATTACGTTTAAGCTTAATCATCAAAAAAGATTTTCGTCTTTTAATAAGCTAATTTAGTACTCAGGTGAATGCAGGCTACTTCTGTCTTTCTTGGATTGGGTTTTAGGTATCAGTTTCAAAAATAACTGTTGAGTACGACTAAATCAGAAGTAAGTGTTTTCTCTTGTGATATGTCCTCGAATTGCGTTACAAGAACAATATCGTCTTCATACATGAACTCTCTAAACTGTGTGGTGGGAATATTGGCAGTGTATAGTTTTAATGAAAGAGGAACAAGAACAGAGCCTTGTAGTAGTCCGTCATTAAGGTAAATAAAAGAATTTTCTCTGCAACCCAGGCAAACTTTTATTAACCTTAGGGTGGACTGAAACAAAATATTTTTTTTTTCATATTGCTATACCACGGAAAAGTTAACTCCTAAGATAGAGTAGTACATTAATAAAAAAGAATGTTCATATTTCTTGATATCTTGATACGTATGTGCTGTAACATTTAAAAAATTTAGTTTTTGTAATTTTTTAAAATCACAAAAATAATTTATTCCGTTTTGCTATACCACAGAAATCTTTCCTTGAGGATTCAGAATTAAAATGAAACAAAGAGAAAAAAATATAACATGACATATTCCGGTCGCACATCGCCCATGAAATATAAAAAAAATCATCCTTTGTTGATATATCACAACCTTCATGCTCAACATCAAATTTGACATCAAACAGTGTTTCATCCAAAGAACTTGAAGGAGAAGTAAGTGATGGAGACGATAGCTATGAACCTCCTGTAAAATCACTGTGACAAATGCGAGTTAAATTAAAGACCATAGCCTTAATTAGTGACTGTTATGTAGTGTCAGACCGTGCGACCACATCGAGTGTTTTGAAAGAGATAGGTATGATTTCTGATATTGATAGTTCACATGTTGTGTATAAAAACAAACTGAGACGGGAAAAAGAACGTACCCGCAGGGAATCACAAGATGAAGGTAAATGTTTAAGTGAACACTAACCCCTGCTGGGTCACCTCTTTGATGGTAGGAAAGACAAAACACTTGTCTTTGAACATTTACAGTCTAAACACCATCAAAGTATTAAGAAAGAAGGACACTACTCCCTAATAAAAGAACTGGGTTCTATATATATATTGGACATGTCTCACTTCACCCTCTTCCGGGTCAGCTCGTGAAATCGCTAACTGTATTATTTCTCATTTGTCTACGCTTGACATTATCTTGGACGAATTGGATGTTGTTGGCTGTGATGGCACAATAACGAAAACAGGCTGGAAAACTGGTGTTATTCGCCTAATTGAAGAGACCATTTTGAATAGACCATTGCAATGGAGAGTGTGTATTTTGCACTTTAATAAACTACCATTTAATCGCTTATTTCAAGTTCTTGATGGTGAAACAACTGGGCCTAAGTCTTTTAGTGGCCCACTAGGAGTTCAGTTGAGTGATTATGAAAATCTTCCACCTGTCAGTTTTGAAAGTATTGAATGCGAAATTCCAGAAGTTGACTGGAATATACTGAGTAAAGATCAACTTTGCTTGATATTTGTACTGCAGTGAAGTCCAGACAGTTTGTGTCGTCACAATCCTGGACCTCTTTTCCACTCAAGATGGCTAACCACAGCAAACCCTATTCTACGACTTTACGTGAGTACGATAGAACCTACAAATGATCATAAAATATTAGTTTCATTCATCATGAAGTCTTACATGTCTGTCTGGTTCAGTGTTAAGAGAAGTAAATATTTCACAGATAGCACATGTTCCAGGCAATAAAATCTTCAAGATTTTTACCTGAGCACCTCCTGAAAGTTGTTGATCCCGTCATATAGCAAAATTCATATTTTGCTTATCCCGAAAATTTGCTTCTGAGCATGCTTTAGAGGACAGTGAGCATTAGAGAACTAGCTCTAATAAGGGTAATAAAAGCGAGAAAACAGGAATATTACCTAGGAACTGTATTACTCCAAAACTTATTTTCACTGCAACTGACTATACAGAGATTATAGACTGGGGCACATATCACTTTTCGTCCCGACCCCTACTACGAAGATGAACTGATGAAGACATTTCTTCAATGATATCTCGAAATGTTGGTAAATGGAAATTTGATATGTTTCTATGCCACACACAAGCTATGAAGCGATGTTTGAAGCTTGTGACTGAAGCGTTGAAAAAAGTCGTTGGTACTAACTCCAAGGATGGATTGATCAGGACAACACTTAATTCACGATCTTCAATGCCAGAATACACACACAAATTACAGTTCAAGTGAACAATGAACAATTGAACATCGAAAAATACCAGTCTTTACAAATTGAAGACTAATGATATTTTTTTTACATCTAAGACTAAAATTTAACAATAAATGTATTTTTATATATATTTGCTTTTTTATATACACTGTAAATATATGCAAATCTGTATGAATGAAAAATCAATTTAAATGTCTAGGCTATTTTTGGTTGTGTTTATTATAGAACCTAGAATCCCGTTAGAAGTAAGACTACAGAATTTATTTTATATTATACTTTTTTGTATTTACAAAGCATAAAATTGTATTTTTTTAAATATTTGATGGGTAATGTACGACCGTAATGTGTCATGTTATATTTATTTTGTCATTCTGACTCTTAAGGAAAGATTTATGGGGTATAGCAAAACGGAATAAAGTTCTTTTGAGTTTTGAAAAAAAATTGTTAAAACAACCATTTTCTTCAAACTTTGCAGCCTATGTGCGACCGGAAGATATTAACTAGTATTACAATTACTTACTACTCTATCGTAGGAGCAACTTTTCCGCAGTATAGTGACACAAATAAAAAATATTAATTTTTTTCGGCCCACCCTACTGTACCTGCTGCAAACACATGAAAATAGTTTTTTAATTAATTACTCATATTTTAACTATTTTAAACGTATTAACAGTATCCAATAAATTTCTTGCCTTCTGAAAATTGAGGTACAAGTTATAATGAAAATTGCTAATTAAGAAAATATCATCACAAATCTCTACCAATGACATTATTGAGTAACAGCAACTATCCGTGGTACCAACAAAAACTTCCACCACCAGTTTGTCCTTGAAGCCCATCCCCACTCTTCCATTGCCTTCCCTCTCTCTGCAGTACAACATAAAATTATAAATTCCTTGTCCCACCTTCAACAGCCTACAATATTTTACAATGTATATTGTTTTGTTAAAACATGCCTACAAAGTACAGGTATGTTAAAGTATAACTAAGTAAATCTAAATATATAAAAGCCATTTACCACTCATCACTATTTTTCCAAACTATACGTTCAATTGACTAGCAATTTTGTACATAGGTTTATCTTGGCCCTAGAGGCTCACTAAGAAAGAATTTTCCTCACCTACCTCAGGACTCCGTCCCACTGGCCTCCAAAATTCTTATGGAGCTATAATAATAGACCAGGGGACACCTCTGCACGCTTCACGTGCCAACCCTGTCGTCACTCGCTGCGCTCGTGAAGTAATCTCGGCCTGTGGCCTCTCCTGGGAACTCTACCTGTAGCCCTTTTGAGGAACTCGGCCTGCGGCCTCGTGGGGGAAGCTCGGCCTACGGTCTCGCCAAGACACTCTGCTACAATCCCATTTGTGGATCTTGGCATGTCACTTTGTGAGAAAGATCGGCCTACTGCCTCGCCAGAATTTATAACAAGTTTGACCAACAGGTTGGTTTTTGAGGCAGTGGAGCCCCTAAACATAGTCTTTTCTAAAATTTGATGGTAAAATGTAATTGATCAGATAAATACCTATATTTTACACCCCACTTAGAAGTTTTATTTTAATACCACCCTTTTACTGGTCTGTTTTTTTTTTTTTTTTTTTTTTTTTTTTTTTTTTTTTTGAGGCATATACCCCTTAATACTTACCCTGGTCAAAATCAGATGTGATATTTGGATTCAGGAGAGAAATAGCTTTAAATTTTACCCCACTTGAGTAGATAAGATCAGTTTTAAACATTTTTACATTTTCAATTCAAGTATACATTTTAGGGAGTAGGACGTCGGGATGTGCCTCAACATTTAGTGTCAGTCAGCGAGTTACTACATCGAGCATTATAGTATATAAATTGATTTATTTGACTAACAGGTGTTAAAATAAAAACAAATTGAATTAAAGTGTGGTAGGCTAAACTTTTAAATTTAAAACTAATTGAGTACAGTTAGTAGTAAATTATACATATCATCAGCTTTTCTAGATTGGATAAAAATCAATATTAATATTATGACCAGTTAAGCAAGTGGGTACTGCTAGTGTAAAATACAATTTTCAAGTAAATAAACTTAATTTATTTTATTTTTAAAATGTTGTTTTTAATATATTTTTAATAATACAGTAAAACCTGTTGTATCCGGCGTAATTTGGCACCAGGGTAAGCCAGATAACTTTGAAGCTGGATCTGAAACAGTGAGTACAGAATATAAATAGAGAGGACACCGTGTGCATTAGAGGTGAGGCAAGACCCGACAACTTGGTACGCAACTTGGGAAGAAAACAGGGCTCTGACACTACACTTGCGGCAGTGTTCTCACGCCAAAAACACCAACAAAATTTTTATACACTTACTGTGGAGCTAAAAATTTCATACATAACACGTTTCCAGTATATAGTAGAACTTGCATACAATGGAATCACCCACAGAGGCCCTTCATGGGTTTAGAGAAACCAGGATTGTTTGGGATCTTACATGATGTTTTCACATTAGTTTGGCTGTATCACTTATCCATTTCACCTGGCTCAGGACTTGGGCAGTTAAAGCGCTTTTAAGGGCCCACGCTCCCCCACCAGGTGACCAGGATTCTGACCGCTTTGGACACTTTCAAGCGAAAAACCAAATAAATAAGTGTTATTCATCACTTATAATTAATAATTAAACGTTAAAAGAATTATGTAATTTTTTATTTGACAAGAAAAAATTAGTCAATTGTTTTCAAAAGTTAGTAAAACATTTTCAATTGTTTTCAAGTTAGCTTTTTTATTGTTTGGTCAGAGAAGCGAAAGTTGTAAGGGAGATATTGAATTTAACATAACAAAATATTTTTAAAATATAAGAGTGCAGGTTGATCCACCAAGAGAGTGTACTTATTGCAGTTAAGCGGTGTACCTTATTGCAGGTCTCAGTGAACACATACTGCAGTGAGCGTGTAATGGTGTACAGGGATCAGTTAGTTATAATATTATGGCTTTTTAATACTTATGAATCGTTCTTGCCTAGTTTAAATACTGATCTTAATTGTTTAAGAGTCTTAAATGTTCACCTAATGTCTCAAATGTTTTGGAAGTATATTCAAATTTCAAAAAATATCGTATAAGATGATGTATTATTTGTTTGTTTAACACATTTTTACTGTGAATTTCAACAAATACGTGACATAATTTAATGTATAAATTAATAGACAATAAAACTAATTTAATCTAATTTTAGTTTAATCAATTAATTACTGCACTATTATTAAACATTACACAATTGCTCCATAGTGTATAATATAATACATACCACATTTATATTTCTAACCTTTGTTATGAGATAAAATTTCTCATTTGTACTTGAAAATAACGAGTAAAACATATAACTATTGGCCTATATTTTATTTTATAGTACTGTTTACTATAAAACAATGAAAATGATCTTATTTTGCAGGCTTAGCAGCCGGTGTCACTAGTAATAACTAAAATTTCCGTTAACGACTGCGTCAAGGTGTTATTTACAATATTTACATCACCAACATTTCGATCATGCTGTGATGTGGTATCCTTTATCTCCAAGACTGTGATGCCAAAGCTTTAGTTAGTTGTAATGGAAATATTATCATATGGCTAAAAAGCTAATTAGTCAACATCCAGTTACACATCTTCAATTGAAATTGAAAACAGAAAATTCATACAATTTTCTATTATATTAAAGTGTTTGAGTTATTTTAATACCTCATTGATCAAAGTTAAATTTCGTCTTATTTTACCAGGCGAAGTTAGGGCTAAGAAGCCCTCTCTAACACAACTTGGGGACCAACGACTTAATGTGACTTACGAGCCACAGGAGCAGAAGGGCAAAAACTGTTAATGGTCATATCGGGAATCGAACCCGGACCGTCTGCGTGGCAAGCCAACGCCTTAGCCTCTTATCTACGGCCGATCACTTGTAGTAACGAAAGCAGCTGTCCAAATTTTTCTTCTGCAAAAATGTGACAATGTTTTAGGTCTGCCCCCCCCCCCGTAATATCAATTAATTAGTAACAAACAAATAACTCCAAATCTTGGATGTCGTACTTTAAAATCTTTTTCTCCCTAAACATAAAAAATACAAAAGATTTAATATTTTAACATTTTATCATTTGTAATTAAGTTGTTCTTACCTATGGAAAGAAATCCCCACGCCATACTTCCTGTTACTACAGCCATAAGCTGAGCTCCAAGGTATATTAAAAAACAAATAAAAATAAATTACTTACAAGACTAAGATATTTAAGACTAAATTAAATACATTAGGAAGTCCTATTCCTCTAGAAACGCTAAGGAGGATACTAAACAAGCCCTTATGCAGTGGCCCCCCTGCTTGCACAGGACTGCCACAGCACGGTGGGAAAGTGCCTGCACGCAACACTCTCCACTACCCACAACACCAATAATATGCCGCCATATTGGTCGGAGACCCTATCTCAAATGCGGTAACCTAAGTCCTCTCTTTTTATATTCTGTACTCACTGATCTGGAATTACCATAATAAAGGTGTGGTTTTCGTGTAGCGAATGAATCACAAGGAAATTGCAGTTATGCTTTGAAGGAACTACGTAATAATTGGATTGTTTAATACTGAATTGTAAGGATTTATAAATATTTAGGACATGAAAAAAAGCAATATATTATAAATATGATTTTATTTTAGAATATTCAGTAAATAAAAAACAGTGAAACAGTAAAATATAGTACACTACAAAAACTATCACAGTTTTATATAGGTACCCATACGTGTATAAGTGGGTGTGTAGGTGAATAACATCAAACTTCTACAAGTAAACCACTTATACCTTCTTCTTTGTTGGATACCACTGAAGCCTGGTTGGACTATGTCAAAATTTAAAACTTAAAACTGACTTCCGGTATTACTTACAAAATTTCAAATTGGCGGTGGGAACTGAAAGCGCTTCCAAGTCTTCTTCAAAAAATTCCCTGTAGAGTAGTGTAGGTAATTCTACTTTTCAAAGTAGAGAGGTCTTCTCCTGAGCCAATCCTTCATGACAATTCAAGTCTGTTGTTTCCGATAGCTTAATCTTGACCGGTAGCCTATTAAACATCTTGATAGCAATATTTGGTAAACTGTCTCATATTAGGCTGTCTAGAGAACGGGATTTCAATGTTGTCCCACCTTCTTGTTTCATGGTAATGATGTTAACCTCTGATCTGGTGGTACCACACACTGTCATCAAGTGATCTTAAATGATTGTCTCGTAATAACTTTAAGTTTTCTAGCTACAGGAGACCATTCCCTTGTATAGGAAAGGAACTAACACATACACAATGTCGACACCATCAATTTGCAACTGTTTGTTGATCTAACATGCCAGGACAATGTTTCCAAAAATAGTGTAGGCAATGTTTGCTGTGGAGAAACCCCTCATTACACTCCCCACCTCTCTTTTCTAATGGTCAAACGCTGGGAACTAATATTTTTTTCTCTTTGTCACCAAGCGGCTCGGGCTGGTTATTAGAGGTTCCGGATATCAAAGAAAACCTTTGCCGGATAACATTTATGCCAGGTTTTACTGTATTTGTTTTTGTTACATCGACATTCGATTTCAATTCAACTGCCATTCTCAAAACTTCATTCTTTCTCTTTGTTGTTCCAATTTCCATTATCCCTTTGGCTGCTATGGTGAAAATTTTTTTTTACCTCTGAAAATTGCCAGGGTTTTATGCATTTGTGTACCAAAAACTGCCGAGCTAAAATCCTTGTTTTAACATACATTTATAGAAATCTTAAGTATTTTATGTAATTTTTAATATTGGATATAGTTATTTGAATGTTTCATTTTTATTTATTGGCTATATATGTCAATATGGAAATATATCCTAGAACCCTATACAAATATATTTTTTGCTACCAAAATATAAACTAAATTTTGGTTTATTTTTACACTACAAAAATATTTTATATAAATACTAAAACCATTCTCTATATTATTTTCCAAAATCAAATGTTTTGAAAAATAAATCCTGAAAATTTCAAGAGTATTGTACTAAATTTACAAAAGTTATTATGATAAATATAACAAAGTGTCACTTATCTGGTTTTTGGTGATATGAAGTACATCCTTGTTTATGCACAATATAGTTTGTATAAACATTAGTTACTATTGGATTCATTCAACATTCCAAATAATCATGTTTTAAGAATAAAAAGAACATTAAAAAATATTTTTAATGTATACACAAGTGTTTTTACAAAAATTCACTGGCAAGTATGGTGGATGAGACACTGGGTGCACCCGAAGTCTACATCTAACGCACACTGTGCGTGACCTTTTTTACTAACTGGTAATTTATGTCCACTCATGTTGAACAAAACAAGAAACAACTTGCACAATTAACCTCACATCACATAATAAACACAACGTAATGAGTATGATAGCCACTCGACAATAGTGCGCCAGACGTCAAATACCACGACGGTCAGCTGATGAGATTGACATTTTCCAAAGTCGTATAGTATGAAATAACATACGTAATTTAGTATTGAAACTAATATGAAATGAAATTATCTATCTGTTTTAATATTAAAGCAATTTCATAAGGATAACCCAAAAAATAACGCTACGAATTAATTACGCAAGAATGATATATCGTTGTGAAGCAGTTTTCGGTAAAAATAACAACGATATATCGTTGTAGGGCAGCCAAAGGGTTTACAGTAACAGATGACCCCCTGAACTCCATTTTTTCAATTTTCTTTGTTATTGTACTAACTGCCGTATTTTATCAACACCAGAGGATACTTGCTGATACTATTATTACCAATCCAATAAAATAGTTCATCGATCGTCAACATGTTGGCGAGGAAATATAAAGGTTATGTTGACTGAACAACTTGAATATAAAGTCTAGAACTCGTTTGAATCGCAGTAATGGGAATCAACCTTTACGATTGATTCTGATTCCAATGCTGATAATCGGTGGAATCAACTTTGAGATCAAGAATCAACCCATCCCAAATAGTATACCCTTTGGTAAAATTAAATATAACAGTAATCTTTAACACATTCTGAACATTAAAAGGCCTAATACATTTTATCAAATTATATCAGTTTTTAACTTAAGACCCATAGTCAATGTTGCATACTTATATATAAATTTACATTAAATGAAGTTTCAGGTGAAAAAGATGTGATTTTGGTAATGACTAAAGTTATAGGAGTTAAATTCATTTCGGACTACAAGACAGTCAGGAATGTGATTGTAACTAAATAAATTCTCAAAACAAATCTTAAAATAAACAGCGTTTATTGAACAGTTTTAACGGTATCCATATGACTTGATTATGTTATCAAAGTGTTTTGTCTGCTTAGCAACCTTCAGTCCTGCCTGCTTTGTCAGTTTCTGCAAAAGAAAAACAAAGTTAGTTTAAATAATGTTATAAATGATATGAGACATGGGATAAGCTTTAAAAATTACAAATTTAATTCAAATGTTCGAATGAAGATCCTTAACCCATCGCGGATCGCTTTATTTAGACGTGTGCACCCCAGCACACTCTTTTCATTGCATTGCTTCTACTCTTTTCATACTCCTCGATGTTGTCCCTAACCAATTTTCCTGGCTATTGAAGAAATCCGGCAGGGTCTTTAATGTTGGGTCAATTCTCGATGGAGTATGTCTACATGCAGCCTTTGAATACCCTTTCGATCTCCACGATTTCTAGATGTTTCTTTCCTCAGATAAGATCTCCCAATGCTATTTTAATCTTATTGGACCCTAATACGATCGAAGAGCGCTCAGTATCGACGATTTATGGTGAGCTGATTGACGGCGTCCGAGCGAGTAATCTTGGACGTTGAGGTAAAAGTCTGGACCCACCCGCCCACCCTTACACGTACTGTGGTATTGATTACAGTACAAATTAATTTGCGTACTGGCAGTACACAATAATTTGGGACAGTAACAGCACAACACAATAAAACTGCAGGTAACTGCTTAGATGTAACAGTGGCCTGCTGGGGTATCAGTGATATAGCAGTGGCAACAAGTGTTAGGAAGGTTATAGGGTGAGGAAGGTTGTAGGGTGGTGGGGACGATGTCAGAGTAATAATCTAAATATCAAATACACAGTTCGGACGAAGAGATAACGTCCAAGTCTCGAATAGACTAGACTTGGCGATAACAATGGCCTCCTCTCAGTCCTCTGTGTCTGTTTCACTAAACTCAATGTCACTTGCTATATTGGTACACCAAAGTGGACAGAATCGCATTATATCTAAATTAAAAACAGTATTATATTACTGAACAAATTATAAACTGTTTCTTCCACTTCAACATACTACTGCAATCTATTGGATATTAATGAAAGTTTTTATAAACAAGATCAGGTTTTAAAAATATCCAGTTGATGAATAGAGATGCTTACGCAACCTAGTAGAGTCTATTATAATTATTTGGAGGTAAAAGTAAAAGCAGACCGCTTATGCAAGCTGCAAGCTGAGCTTGTCATTGTGCCGCTAGGCCCAGCCACTGCATGTGAGCTGGACTCGTCAGTGATCCACAATCAGTTATGAAGTTCTCAGCTACTTTGTGGTTTTAATTTGACTGATTTACTCATTTTAAACAGCACAATCGGTGAGTTAATTTCAACACTAAAAATCACAAAGAAGTAAAATTTTGATGAATTTGCATTCTCCCATTCCTACTCAGTATTCAATTCCCTTTCCCTAAATCTTTTCCAAATTATTACACTCATCTTTTGAAATTAGTTTTGAAACTTGCCTAAACAATTTAAGAGCAATTCACATAGACTTATATAGGACAATAGTGTGGTAAACTTTACAAATAAAAATCATACAATTTAAAAAGTTGAGCATTCCTTCCTCCTTTCGCCCAACTTACACACAGCTCTTCCATATTAAATTGAATGTTAAAGGACATGGCTCCTACCATCACTTGCTTGTCTCATGTACCCCTCCACTCTGCAGTTATTTCTCATGCATATTCTTACATTCTTACATATGAGACGCCGACACAGCGTCGTTGGTATTTTAAGGCGAATATGAATGGTTATATGAGTGTAGTCTGGTTACTAATTGAGTTCAACTGTTCCTCAGAAAGGGCAATTTATTAATAGCCCAACAGCCAGGGCAATTAAGAGACCTACAGCTTTACGTGGAATCCGAACCACGTAGTGCTGGTCTGATTTTCAGCTAATTGACAAGCCTGATACTCAGTTATCTCCCCCACACAACATCCGCACAATGATTACCATCCAACATGGACACCCCAGACTTCTCTAGTAGTGTCCACGCCGATAGCAACCATCAAGCGGGCGCCATGTCGGTATTAAGAGGACCGAGCATCCAACCAATCACCTAAAATCTCCCCAAACACTTTGTCCCCATGTAGCTGGGTTACAGCACTGCACCACAAGTGCCGACCCATATAAATAGAATATATCCCTATAAATGTTACTATTACATTGAGCTGATCACAATTCAGATGTTTATAATTTTGGTTTTATGTTACATTTCTAAATATATTTTTTATGATTTAATAAGCATTACATTAGACAATAAGTATAAATTCAGCAAAATAAACAGCCTTTTAAGGAAATAACTGTTATTGTAAAATATATCTAGTCAATTTGTTTTGTTTTAATGATTTTATTTATCAATGATTCATTAAAATTACCACCTTGTGTCAGTAAATTGTGAATACACTTTAGTTGTAAAAAATAATCCACCGTAGTTAAATGTATCTATTTATATAAAAGCCAAATAACACTCACTTACTGACCACGAAATTTTTACATGGCAGAATTTACCACCGAACGGATTTACAAAAATTGTTTAAGGAAATTAGCTTTAGTATCAAAGGGACCCACTAAGAAAGGATTTTTTGAAATTTCAATCCTAAGGAGTACAAACAGCCTCTCAAAATTTCCTTTTTTCCATTAGAATAAAATTGAATTGATTTTACTAATTTAATAGCTGTTTTGTAAATAACATGTTTATTATATATATTTGACATTACCCTATTGATGCATTGAGAGTTTAATCTTCAGCTGTTGAAACAAAAACAAATGAAATAAACACGTTTGAAATAGGCTAAGTAACCCTATATTAATAAATAGTTGGCAACACAAGTAGTGTGAGTGAAATACTGTAAATAAATTTAATATTGTCATTTTACTTTATATGGTTATCTACTATTATTTGTAGTCAAAAGTCACATGCCGAAGCCGAAGGGTGAGGTGTATCGTGCCTGAGCGCACGAGCATCGGAGTTGGCACACGAAGCATGCAGGAGTTCCCCTAGTTACTATAATAAACCACGATTCTTATTACAGTACAATAAATATGTTTAACCCTTTGCGATCGTGCGGCCCGGCTGCCGGGCCACAACAAATTCCAGACAGCTCGGAATAATTTATTGGTGAGTTGTCCTCGCCGCTCGCGTGGCCCGTCTCCCGGGCCGTGCCGTTCTCAGCACCAGCTCGGTATTTAACATGGCTGCTACCTCCCATCAACTCAGAATTATTTACTGCTACAAGCGGCAATATTGACATCGGATATTTAAAACTTAAAAAACTAGTACCCGATACTTTATAAAACTATTGTAAATTATACATTTAAACAGACCATTTAATAAATATGAACGTCAATTTAATTGTAAAATACTAGTTTCATTGGTTACTTATTTTAAAAAATTAAATAAATGATAGTTTGCAAATCTACTTGTGCAGTCACTATTAAAATTTGCTATTTTATTATAATAATTAATATCCTGACTGTCTATTTTGTACATAACATTTATATTGAAAGTTATTAGTATTCAATAAAATTAAAAAAGTTTACCTTGCTATTTATTTAATAACGAAATTCTCTATAAATATATTTGTTACCTATGCACTCACAATGGATTTGTCTCATTACTTTATCGTGAATAAAAATAGTTTACCAACGTTTTATAAATAAATAATTATTATGATGATTGTTTATATCCTTAAGTAACTGTTGTGTTGGTGTAACTACAAATAAGAAATTATTAAAATACAAAATTAACAGCATAAAAAGGATGTAAACAACTGTCAAACATTCACTGCAATAGCCTACGTGAATAGGCAGTGGAAGACACTTTGTTATTTTATATTCTCCTGTGATTTGATTGGCAGTAAAATAAGAACAGCTGGTGTTTCATTTAGTTCAATAGTTTCTCGTTTGATGTCAGCACTTTACGGCTACACCAGCACAATGTAATTATTTCTAAATGGAGAACGAATTTATTGGGCAGTCACACGGGCCATACGACCGTAGAAGGAATTCTATAGTGGCCAGTCAGCCGTGCCACGCGTGCGCTGAGGACAACACAAGTCGAAACTAATATGAGTGGCGCAAAAATGGCTGTGGGCCGTGAGCCAGGCCACGCGTCCGCAGAGGACAACCCATATATTTCAATGTTGATCGCAAAGGGTTAAAGAAAGGAGTCTCTTTATCTATATGTTCAAACACCACGGTAGGCATACACATTTAGAGTAAATTTATTTTACCATCATACACCCATTGTGCCTATACAGTACATATGTTTGATAAACAATATCAAATTGTTTATTATTTTGTGCACTATAATAATATGTTGTTTATAAACTACTAGTTTTTTTTTTTTTACATAAAACGCAAAGAAGAAAAAAATGTGGAAAGTTACAGTATGATCATAGTAGGTAATCAAATAGGGCATGTAAAAACTCTAAAAAATTACCATTGAATAGACAAAAAAAGTTGTTTAGGAAAAATAGTCATATTGTACCCATATACAAATTTTACATTTTTAGTTTGTTGTGGAAAATAAAAATGTTATCACAGAAACGAAAAATTCTGTGAAAAATTACATAACAATCCATAAATAAGAGGTATGTATAATTTTTTTGCTATATGTACTTTATTAGTACAATATATTAGCTACAAGAAAATGTAAAATATATGAATATATTCCAAAAAGTATAAAATTTACAACACCAAAAGTCAGTGTGCGCAAATTGTGTAAACGGCTCTTGAAAAGTTATGCATATTGTAATAATAGTATAAATTATAAAATTTTTTAGGATTTTTTCTGAGTTTAAAAACTGATAAAACAGATATTTTTCTGAATAAAAATATAAAAGAATAATTATATTCATGACAAAAATAAAGTTTTGACGTAGGATAATAACATACTACCTTATATTGTTGACGATAAATAAAATAAAATCGTCATTTTGAGTAAATACAAATAATACATATTATTTATTTTTCCAAATTTTAGATTATTATGAGAATACTAAACTAATACCATATTTTTACTTGTCTTATTTGATCAAATTAGATAAAAATAAATGTTTAGGTTAGTACCTACATAAATATATACATGGTTGTAACAATGACTCACCCTTGCCAGACCTGAAAATTAATACTAACACCAAATATCTAGGCACAATTATTGATGACAAACTAACATGGAAGCCATATATTGAGCAATTATGCAAAAAACTGTCTGCTGGAAACTATGTTATACGAAGAATTAAACAAATAAGTGGCTTGGACACAGCTAAGCGTATTTAGCCCCCCGGCAAGATATGGCATTGCCACTTGGGGAGGTACGTCCAAAGGAAATCTTAGAAAGAATCCTGATCAATCAAAAGAGAGCAATTAGATGCCTTGCAGGTCTAAAGTACCAAGAAAGCTGTCGTGAACACTTCATAAACCTAAAAATACTGACAGTCGTATCGTTCTACATTAAAGAAGTGATTCTGCACACATTAAAGCATACATCTCAGCAAAGATTTTGTGACCTACACCAATACAATACAAGACGTGGTGGGGACTTCCCACTGCCTGCTCACCACCTAAGCCTCTACAAGAAGAAACCGTCATACAAATGAGCCACCTTCTTTAACCACCTACCAGGACACCTCAAGAACTAGCCCTCCCACCGATTTGGGAAACAACTGACTCTGTGGCTCCAAGAAAGGCCTTTCTACACTGTGGAAGAATTTACCAATGGCTGAATATTGTTTCTAACCAATCATAAAAGCAAAATGTATTTATTTTAATCAATAATGACGCAATGTACTAATCTCTAAGATTATGGCAATAAAGTTTATTGTCTATTGTCAAATTAAAATTCACTACAAAAATGAAATATTTCACTCACTCTTAGTTCTCCATCCCTATATTGCACCATTTGTATGTAGGATTGTTATTTTAGGATTTTTAAGTGCTAGTGATAGTGCTTTTATATAAAAGTAAAAATAAATTACCTCTGTCAACAGTTCAAATATTTTATAATGTGTATGACGATCGTTTCAACATTATAATGTCATCTTCAGATATAAATAAAGGTTATAAACAAAAATTGTATAAATTGACATTTTAAAAATATAGAAAGATGTGTTTGTCTTGATAATTAAGTTATTCCAGGTGTAGTGGTGTTATCAGCTGGCCTTTGTTTTCTTGGTGTTGTTTTTTGACTTAAAATACTATTAAAAATAAAATGGGATCTAAACTGTAATTTATCATTTAAAATATTTTCATTGTGGTTTTTTTGAGTTTACTTTATATATTTCGTATTCTTCCAGAGTATCTAGTTTATTTCCTTTTTTGCATGTATGTAGAATTTGTAGGCCTGTATTTAGATCACTAATATCATGGTTTTTGTCAACCAGATGTTGGGCGAATGTTTATTTTTGTTTGTCTGTTTTTGGATTAGGATGGTGTTCTTTATATCTTGCTTTGAATGATGAATTGATGAAAATGTTTTTCCAATATAAATGCTTGGACAACTAGCACATTTAATTTTATATACACCTGATTTGTCACCTTTTTCAATATTCTTTTTGGAGTTATTTAATTGATTCAGGGTCTTGTTATTTGTTTTGAAAGCTAGTTCAATTCCATGTTCAAAACAAATAATAAGACCCTTAATCAATTAAATAACTCCAAAAAGAATATTGAAAAAGGTGACAAATCAGGTGTATATAAAATTAAATGTGCTAGTTGTCCAAGCATTTATATTGGAAAAACAGGGCGTTCATTCAAAGCAAGATATAAAGAACACCATCCTAATCCAAAAACAGACAAACAAAAATAAACATTCGCCCAGCATCTGGTTGACAAAAACCATGATATTAGTGATCTAAATACAGGCCTACAAATTCTACATACATGCAAAAAAGGAAATAAACTAGATACTCTTGAAGAATACGAAATACATAAAGCGCATACTCAAAAAAACCACAATGAAAATATTTTAAATGATAAATTACAGTTTAAATCCCATTTTATTTTTAATAGTATTTTAAGTCAAAAAACAACAACAAGAAAACAAAGGCCAGCTGGTAACACCACTACACCTGGAATAACTTAATTATCAAGACAAACACATCTTTCTATATTTTTAAAATGTCAATTTATACAATTTTTGTTTATAACCTTTATTTATATCTGAAGATGACATTATAATGTTGAAACGATCGTCATACACATTATAAAATATTTGAACTGTTGACAGAGTTAATTTATTTTTATATAATCTTAAAACAGTTCAGAGGCTAAATAAACAGTTTTTGAATAGTGCTTTTATATAAATATAATGTAACGTTGTTTAGTGGTAGGACTTGTTGAACAATGCCTATAACTAATTACCTTTTATTCACACAGTCACTTCCACTAAAATATATAATATGAACTAGAATACACAATTCACTACACTACACTTTCATTTCAATTCACTACACTTATTATGGTAAATACGAACAGTCAAGAGAGCGTTGTGTAAAAACAAAGATAAACGTAAACTGACGACCGCTCTTCTACATCATCGTTGTCACGTGACCATTGCCAACGTACAGCACGAAATTTCCTCAAGACGGTACCAACCGACGCAAGAACTTACTGGCTTTCTATCCAATTTGTTAATATCGCAATAAATGTATCTTTTACAACTTTTTACAACAGCTTGTAATGCACCAATACTGGCTTTTGAAAGAACACGTAAATAAGATATACAAACACATTTTTTGTAAAACAACCAAAGCACCTACCACCACACTGCAATTTGTTTCCTTGGATAGAGTATTTCATTCACTACAGACTGACAGTTTGTACACCTGATCATGACTATTGGTTATTGTACAGTTATGCGACAAACATCGGCCATTTTTCCCACTCCTGACCCCCCCACCAGGCGGGAATTGAGCGGGAATTTTAAATTACACGTTTTAATTTTATTCCTACATTAATAAAATTGTATACCGAAATTATTTAAAATATGAAATTTACAGAACAGAACATTCTGTGTCGATTGGTACCAAGTTTGTCACACTTGCTTTATAATAAACATATGTTTTATTGAGTTTTACAAAAGAGCATGCGACGTGCCTACTTTCGCCATTGCCTATACGTTTGAAAAAAGCATGCGAAGCGCCAGAATTCGCGATCTAGGGTTAAAATGAATGGACTCTGGTCACTACCACATAGTTACACAGCACTAGACAGTTTCGTGCCACCCTATAATTCACCTGCCTTTTTTACATCTTGATCCAGAATTATCATTACCTAATAATACTACTTTATCTATTGAACACTACTACTTGATATCGGACTTCTTTTGACTTGGAATTGTAAACAATTCTCAGGTTTTTTACACTCTTAGAATGATTTTATACAAAAATAGAAAAAAGTTCACCTTGAGTCCATCACGTTTTCTGATGCTGAGGACAGCCTTAACCTTCCTCTTGGTCTCAAGTGCACGCACCACATCCTTGTACTTCCAGCCCACTTCATGCGACAGACGCCCTAGGTGACAGAAGGCGCGACCAGGTTTGAGACACATTACACGCATGGCTGTAGGTACAACAAGTCGCTTGCGTTTGTCATATGGTGGGGGACATCCTTCATATGCCTTGAACCTCTTCAGGGCCTCCTTCCCTCGCTTGGTCTTGTGAGGGATCATCCCTGCAATCAAACAAGATAGAATTCACTACCTCATTAGGTATCTGCAGGGTAAAATCTATTTTCAACATCTAGCTGCTTATAATTTGTTTCAGATTGTGGGCTAAAGTCTACAGTAAATAAAGAGGCAAATATGACTGCATTTACTAATTTACTGTTCTTCTTAATCTTATATTAACAAACAAATTAGAACTAGTATTTAATAATTAACCTGGAAAACATTCATTTATTTAATAGCTATGGATTCATGTTTTACCTAATGAAAAAATCCCTGATCTACAATAAAATACAAGCTTTAGAATGAAATTGGGGGATGGTAGCTAGGCTAAGGTTTTTGGTGAAGTAGGGCTGATTATAAAATGTTTTGTCATGTCCAGACCAATCAAGTCCAATTTAGGACCAATCAAGTCCACCAATCAAGGTGGATAAACCCAATTTATTAATTATCCTAGAGGGCCAAGGCAAGGCACAAGGGGATATTTTCATTAAAATAATTATCATAATTAACGACCTATAGGAGCCTTCCTAATCCTGTTTCCAACAAGCCAAATATGAAGTGCAAGATCTATGATTTTCAATAACGACAATTTACTATAGAAAACCAATTTAAATTTACAAGTAAAACCATAGCAACCTAACAAAAAGCTTATAATTAATTTTGAACTGGTACATTTAGAAATTATGCCAATTAGATTAACCCTCCGATGGTTTAATGTCCAACGATCGACCTTTACAACGTATCTGCCATGGTTTAGAGTCGAAAAATCGACCTTCACTATTTCGTTTCTTACGGGTGTTCATCCTTCACTAAACATCCTATATCATATGTCATTTGAAACAGCTGGTTCTACTGTTTAGTCTGGTGAGTCTTATTTGGATGGTGTTGGCCTAGACTAAAAAAAATACAATTCCATAATTGACAGTTCCAACTGTCAGCGCGCCATTGTTGTTTACTACTGTGTCGCATGTTCATTGTTTTGGTCGTAATAATGTTTAGTTTTTACGTGAAAATGTCTGAATTACATACGAGTGAGATTGATAGGGAGTTGTTCAATGATTCTGGAGACTCCAAATTACAACACTTCTGGAGACCATCTAGGGGTAACAGGAAAAGAGAGCTCCCATCAGCGGGAGTGAGTCAGATTGAGCGGTTTTCACCATTGTGCCTGTATATAGTTTTTGTACATAACTTATTTATTTTAGTAATGAAGTCCTTACAAGTTTATATTTTCTTATTCAGTTATAAATTTTACACAAAAAGGCTATCTTAGATTTTTTGTATTGTACATAGTGAAAATTTTGTGTGTGTGTAAAGTGTGAAAAACATTGTGGATTTTCTTATTCTTCCTCTTCTCTCCGTTAAAGAAAATCCCAAACTACTTGTTAAGTCATTTTGAAATACATATAATAATACTCCATAGTTTTATGAACAAAATGATGTATAATAAACCCTATTCAGATAAAAAATAATTTTTGTACAGATTTTTAAAAATAAGGCTGCAAATTGGCAAAAATGGGCTGAACCACCATAGCTAAAATGGTGAACCATCGGAGGGTTAAATAATTAATTTGGTTGGCCCCGTTCACCCCTTATGACCACTCTATCCCTAAATGGGGAGGTTCTAATGAATCATTAAATCAATTTCTAACAACTAGAAAATACTTATTGCCAGGTTGATGGTAAATTCGTTGATGAATGATGGTAAAAACATTTCTCCTAGGGTGATGGCCAACTCACGAATGTTTCTGTTCCGTCTTACCATCCTCTGTGCAGTGGACGGATGGTTTTTGGTGCCGAGAGAAATGCTTATGCATATATACAGTATAATATAAAAAGGCTACATCTTACAATCAGCACAGCTTTGGTTTTAGAGAATCCTGTTTTGAAATCTTTATTATATGACTTAATACTATATTTTTTCATAATCTATAAATACTTACTTACTTACTTATCCGGTCCCGTTCCAGTCAATCCTGGGTCTGGGTTGTCACCAAGCCTCTCCATCTTCTCCTGTCCCTCCACATCTCTTCTCTCACCACTTCCCCCCACACACTCCCTCTCTTTTCCACGTCTGTCCTCACTCCATCCAGCCATCTTCTTCGTGGTCTTCCTCTGGGCCTCCTTCCCTCCATTTCCCATTCCTCCATCTTCCTCGGCAACCTCTCTACACTCATCCTTTTTACGTGACCATACCACCTCAACCTTGCTTGTTCCACTCTTTCTCTTATACTCTCCTCCACTACATCCTTCCTTATCTCACTATTCCTAATTCTATCTCTTCGAGTTCTTCCCTTTATTGCTCTCAAGAACCTCATTTCCCCTGCCTGTACTCTACTCCACTCCCTTTCTGACATCCGCCATGTCTCTGCCGCATAAGTAATTTTAAGCCTATAGTAATTCTTGAACATCATTACCTTGGCCCTCCTTGGTACCTCTTTGTCCCATACTAGGTGTTTCACCGTCCGGAAGAATCCCGCTCCCATTCCTAATCTGGCATTTATTTCTATAAATACATTACGTCTAAATGAGAGCAAATTGCAGGTTCCACACATTGTGGAGTGTGCAATAGTCAGCTTGTGTGAAAAATGTATAAAGTTGAAGGTTTTAAGGTTAACTAAATGCTGTAGATTCATGAAACAATTAAGCACTTACACTGATTTGCAAGTAGGAGTGTACGATGCATCTAAATATCAATGCAATTCGATAATGTAGATTAGTTAAATATATGCATCAAGTTACCCTGTAATGAAACTAAACAATATCAATGAAATCTCAGAATTACATTCGCTAATAAGGAACATATGTAAGAATGAACTCAAGAGAATCTCAGATTAAATTATGGTTCTTCATAAGTTCAGATAATGTAGGTAAGGTAAATGTTTGCATCATAGAAACTCTGGTTCATTAATGTATTTTAAAAAATTGGAGAAACTATCACAATGGTAAAATTATTAAGTTATAACCAATAGATACTCATTACCAACAAAAGATTTCAATACCATTGTATGGTTATGGTTGAGTGGGTGGGTCAGTACAATAGTATATGTCTTGGTGAGTGAAAGGGTCAATACCACTGTACATGTATGGATGGGTAGGTCAATACCACTGTTCATGTATGGTCGGGTGGGTGATTAACACTGTGTCGATATAAATTTCTGTAGATGAGAGCAAACCGTTAGCTCCATGTATAAGGAGCTAACTAAGAGAACGTAAGTTTAAATTATACTTCATAAATTCAGATAATGTAATGTCATGCATGTTAGAAACAATGGAACTTACACATTATTAATCCTACAACATCATATGCCATACTTCACAAGCAAGCATAAATATTTCGCTACTACTGTATCACAAACTCTACATATTTAAAGATGGTCAGAAAAGTGCATCAATCAAGTTATTTTTAAACTATTTGAACCGGTAACTAACCACAAAACGAATTCCAACCAGTCTACTGATTATATTTTGTATTGACTGTTCCTTTAGTTTTTGTTTCGCCAAATAGATCCATTGCAGGTGCTATCAGCTTACATCAGTATTTTGAGAAGTAGTTTATGATACTATTTGTTTTAGCTCTACAAAATCTACTTTTCTTTTTTCTTTTTTTTTATTGTATTAGAACAATTAAAAGTTTATAACTTTAAGTTAAGTTTTTCAATTATTATGAAAAAAATTTTACTTAAGCTATCTGATATTTTTTTCTCAGTTGTATTTTTAGTCAGATTTTTTGTTATTAAGTCAATTATTATTACATCTATAATTTGCATTCAAATGTTATTCTTTTTTAATGTCAATTGGAAAATATTTACAGGTTTTGAATTAACTCAGTAATTTTACAACATATTTTCACAAAAACGCCGGCAGATGGGTGTAACTAGAAGGGGGGAGGAATTCGGACTTAAGAAGATTAAAAGATTGAGTAGAGCATAATAATTAAAATAGATTAAGGTGGCTGTCCTTCAATTGATGTCACCGCTAGAAAGTAGACAGTCCTTAGTAGGAAAACATGCGTTTCTATTTCAACTGAACAATTTGAGATTATTATTATAATGAGGTATAGTGAACACTGTCTTGTAATGATAAAATAATTCTTCCAACATTAAAAAATATCTATGAAAGTGTCAGTGTTGTAGATTAAAGGTTCAATCTAGTGGGAGATAAGTTGATACTATAAGTTTTTAATTTAAATCTTCAAGAATTACATGTAGTTTCTCATATTTAACTATAGAAAAAAATAGGAATTATCATTTCTTACAAAGACCAACTTTTGTACTACTAGAAGAGTTTTTCACCAATCAAATGACACTTAAAGTGTTACTGTATGATCATTATTACAAAACATAGTTAAAATATAATCTATTTTTTAGTGTTTTTTTGTGGAGCGTAATGGTCCTCTTAAATTAAATCAAAAGATGTTTTTTACTTACAACAAAGACATGAAATGAAACAAAACAATATCAATTAAATCTCATAATTAGATTCATTAATATGGATCATGTATTAAAATGAACTCAGAGAATCTCAGATTAAATTATGGTTCTTCATAAGTTCAGATAATGTAGGCAAGGTAAATTTATGCATCACAGAAGCTCTGGTATATTTATGTAAAACACATTGGGAAACCTTTATCAAAAACGTTATAATAATTACGTCCTATCATTACAAGTATACATAATTTATAGTCTTATTATAACTTTACTTAGTTAAACTAGTAAAATAATAGTTTTTTTCTTTTCAGCACAGCTCTTAGGTACATAATTGTTCATTAGCAGTGAACATGTTTAAGGAAACAACGAGTTTCATACAAAGGAACTAACTCAAGAGAATCTCAGATTAAATTAGACTTCTTCATAAATTCAGATAATGTAGGTAAGGTAAATTTATGCATCATAGAAACTCTGGTTAATTCATGTAGTTTTATCAATTTGGGGAAACTATATCAAATGGTAAAACCGTTAAGGTCTAAACCAACAGATACTAAAGATCGTTTTAAAAAATGAATATAATCTAAACATTTTTATCTAAAACTATATTATTAAAGCAAACTATGAGCTTAGTATTAAAAGGAACTAACTCAGAGAATCTCAGATTAAATTAGACTTCTTCATAAGTTCAGATAATGTAGGTAAGGTAAATGTTTGCATCATAGAAACTCTGGTGAATTCATGTAGTTTTACAAATTGGGGAAACTATATCAAAATGGTAAAACCATTAAGGTCTAAACCAACAGATACTAAAGATCATTAAAAAAATGAATAAAATCAAAACATTTTTATCTAAACTATTATTAAAGCAAACCATGAGCTTAGTATTAAAAGGAACAAACTCAGAGAATCTCAGATTAAATTAGACTTCTTCATAAATTCAGATAATGTAGGTAAGGTAAATTTATACATCATAGAAACTCTGGTGAATTCATGTAGTTTTATCAATTTGGGGAAACTATATTAAAATGGTAAAACCGTTAAGGTCTAAACCAACAGATACTAAAGATCATTTTAAAAAATGAATATAATCAAACCATTTTTATCTAAAACTGAATTATTAAAGCAAACTATGAGCTTAGTATTAAAAGGAACTAACTCAGAGAATCTCAGATTAAATTAGACTTCTTCATAAATTCAGATAATGTAGGTAAGGTAAATTTATGCAACATAGAAACTCTGGTATATTTATGTAAAACACATTGGGAAACCTTTATGAAAATCGTAAAAGTCGTCCAGTTAGAAATCAATAGATACTTAACACCACAAAAAAGTGTAATCTAAACATTTTTATCCCATGCAAAACTGTATTATTAAAATGTTTAGTGTGTTGTGGTACAGAACACTATATGCGGGTGTAGCACCTTGTGGCTGGCACATTACACAAAATTGTTATGCTGTATGCTAACGATACCTGTCAGCGTTATTGATTATTTATGATAATTACGTCCTATCATTACAAGTATACATCATTTATAGTCTTATTATAAATTTACTTTGTTAAATTAGTAAAATAATAGTATTTTATTTTTTCAGCACAGCCCATAGGTACATAATTTTTCATTAGCAGTGAACTTGTTTAAGTAAACAATGAGTTTCATACAAAGGAACTAACTCAGAGAATCTCAGATTAAATTATGGTTCTTCATAAGTTCAGATAATGTAGGTAAGGTAAATTTATGCATCATAGAAACTCTGGTGAATTCATGTAGTTTTACAAATTGGGGAAACTATATCAAAATGGTAAAACCATTAAGGTCTAAACCAACAGATACTAAAGATCATTAAAAAAATGAATAAAATCAAAACATTTTTATCTAAAACTATTATTAAAGCAAACCATGAGCTTAGTATTAAAAGGAACAAACTCAGAGAATCTCAGATTAAATTAGACTTCTTCATAAATTCAGATAATGTAGGTAAGGTAAATTTATACATCATAGAAACTCTGGTGAATTCATGTAGTTTTATCAATTTGGGGAAACTATATTAAAATGGTAAAACCGTTAAGGTCTAAACCAACAGATACTAAAGATCATTTTAAAAAATGAATATAATCAAACCATTTTTATCTAAAACTGAATTATTAAAGCAAACCATGAGCTTAGTATTAAAAGGAACTAACTCAGAGAATCTCAGACCAAATTAGACTTCTTCATAAATTCAGATAATGTAGGTAAGGTAAATTTATGCATCATAGAAACTCTGGTGAATTCATGTAGTTTTATCAATTTGGGGAAACTATATCAAAATGGTAAAACCAACAGATACTAAAGATCATTAAAAAAATGTATATAATCAAAACATTTTTATCTAAAACTATTATTAAAGCAAACCATGAGCTTAGTATTAAAAGGAACTAACTCAGAGAATCTCAGATTAAATTAGACTTCTTCATAAATTCAGATAATGTAGGTAAGGTAAATTTATGCAACATAGAAACTCTGGTATATTTATGTAAAACACATTGGGAAACCTTTATGAAAATCGTAAAAGTCGTCCAGTTAGAAATCAATAGATACTTAACACCACAAAAAAGTGTAATCTAAACATTTTTATCCCATGCAAAACTGTATTATTAAAATGTTCAGTGTGTTGTGGTACAGAACACTATATGCGGGTGTAGCACCTTGTGGCTGGCACATTACACAAAATTGTTATGCTGTATGCTAACGATACCTGTCAGCGTTATTGATTATTTATGATAATTACGTCCTATCATTACAAGTATACATCATTTATAGTCTTATTATAAATTTACTTTGTTAAATTAGTAAAATAATAGTATTTTATTTTTTCAGCACAGCCCATAGGTACATAATTTTTCATTAGCAGTGAACTTGTTTAAGTAAACAATGAGTTTCATACAAAGGAACTAACTCAGAGAATCTCAGATTAAATTATGGTTCTTCATAAGTTCAGATAATGTAGGTAAGGTAAATTTATGCATCATAGAAACTCTGGTGAATTCATGTAGTTTTATAAATTGGGGAAACTATATCAAAATGGTAAAACCATTAAGGTCTAAACCAACAGATACTAAAGATCATTAAAAAAATGAATATAATCAAAACATTTTTATCTAAAACTATTATTAAAGCAAACCATTAAAAGGAACTAACTCGGAGAATCTCAGATTACATTAGACTTCTTCATAAATTCAGATAATGTAGGTAAGGTAAAGTTATGCATCATAGAAACTCTGGTACTTTTTCATACTTAAAAGATCTGCTGAAGCATAATCATAAAAGATTTAACTAAATCGATTAAGGTGTTTTTTTAAGTCTTAATAAAGAATTACCTGATAATTCTAAAAGTGAAAAAAAAAAAACAATATCAATGAAATCTCAAAATTACATTCGCTAATAAGGAACATATATAAGAATGAACTCAAGAGAATCTCAGATTAAATTATGGTTCTTCATAAGTTCAGATAATGTAGGTAAGGTAAATGTTTGCATCATAGAAACTCTGGTTCATTCATATATTTTAAAAAATTGGAGAAACTATAAGAATGGTAAAATCAAAAAAGGTCCAAGCCAACAGATACAAGATCACAACAAAAGGTATTCACAAAAAATCATGTATGTGCATATAAATCTAAACAATACGCTTAATTTGTAGGCAAACTCAGAGAATCTAAGACTGAATTGACCGTTAAAGAGAACATACATTGGGTTGTTATTGGTACCCATATGTACTTCTTCAAAATGATCACTAGGTAGAAGGGGAGACCCATCAACACATACACTACATAAGTAAGAAGACATGGGTAGGTGGGAGGCCCTGTTTCATCATAAATTCAGATAATGTAGGTTACAAGCTAAGTTCATGCATCATAGATTATAAGGTTTTTATTCTATACATTTAAATGTAGAATAAAAACCTTACCTACATACCCACCCATACACGTACAGCGGTATTGGCACACCCACCCATCCATACACGTAAAGCGGTATTGGGCCAACCGCCCACCCATACACGTACAGTGGTATTGACCCACCCACCCACCCATACACGTACAGCGGTATTGACCCACCCCGCCCACCCATACACGTACAGTGATATTGACCCACCCACCCATACACGTACATTGGTACTGACCCACACGCCCACCCATACACGTACAGCGGGTACATACTATGTTAGTTTAAAGTTTCTATAATTTGTGTTTCTTAAGAACAAATTATAGAAAGAATAATTTTTAGAGGACTTATTCACCTAATTCAAACTGGCTGATCTTTAGATTCACATCAAACATGACTATGAGATTATAATTCTAGATCAATTTATCTGATTCTAAGCAATTCCTACTCCATAACATAGTAGTCTGGTTAACATTCTTTCAAACATCTAGAAATGTTCTTAATCTTGGTATACAGCTGGAAATAAATGATTTTTATTAACCCTTCCCACGCGGCAAACGGATATATCTGCAAACATGACTTCGACCGAAATGTGAATAACGAGTATACTCGCAACTCGTTATTTAGTCAGCTGGTGAGGTAACTAGTTTACATAAGTCCCGTTAGAATGCAGGAATATGTTCTCCGTATATTCAAAAGGACGTGGGCGTGTTGTTTTCTCATCGGCACTGGTCAACAATAGATCGAGTCACCATTTTGTATCCAGGCGCCAGGCGGCCGGCCACTCCCCTCCCTTTCTGGGTGCGGCAGACGAGTATATTCGCACGCTTTTAGTCAGTCTGTCTAGCGACGTGCTCTGAGTTAGATCCGCACCCGCACTATCGTTTCTTTGTCACTCAACAAAGTAACATCTCAGCGTTATATTGTTATATAAAGAAAAGGGAACTGTAAGATGCTTAGTGTGTACGAAGAGAGGAATGCGGAAGGAAACAATATACTTCTGTAAGACCTGCGCAGCGAAACCGGCGCTACACCCGGATAAGTGTTTCGAAGCGTATCACGCGTTACCAAACTTCTGAGATGTGTTATACAAATTTTGTTTAGTTTTCTTGTAGTTTGTATTCTTTTACATTTTTGACATAGGCCTATATTATAATAGTAAACCGGTACATAATAAATTATTTTTAGTCAAAAATGTGATTTTTTTATTAAAAACCTGTAACTTTCACCTAAATTATAATAGGCATACACAATTGAAGTATCATAAGTTTAATATTTTTTTACTACTATTATATATACAAAACCAAAACAAAAATTAAATTTGAAAAATAAACATACATTTTTTTATGTTAATTCAGCGTTACACATAAATTAGGCTATTTTATGCCGCGTGGGAAGGGTTAAAGATCAATTTGCCTATATGTTTGTGTATTTACCAAATGAGAAATGCTTTTAACCCTTTCCACTCGTATGTCAGACAGTGTTTCGTTTGGTTGTTTGGTTATCGATGTTCCCCATTCGTGCTGCTATCATGCGATAACTATATGAACAGATCATGGCTACTGGAATGTCGTGATGTTATTCTTTATTGTTTATTCTACCCTTCAGTTCGATATTTCGTTAGTTGTCACTTGACAGTAGTTGTAAAATGTCGGCTCTTAGTAGTACAACAATTACAACGTGATTTATCATCAGATGGTGAATCAAGTGAGGATGAAGATGTTAGTAATGATGAAGTAATTTATTTTCTTGTTTCCTGCATTACACTGCTCTGTGTCTTCTGATGAATTCTAAATAGGGGTGTGCGAGTACTCGGAACTTCCGTATTTTATTACTCGAACTCGACTTGAAGCTTCTGAAACTACTCGAAGTTCGAGTAGTTGTATTTCACGAAATATCAGATTTTAATCTTAATTTAGTTTTAAGAGTAAACAGTTTTATAAGTTATGAATAAAAAATGTGCACTTCCTTGTGTTTTATTTTACCCCTAATCAAAAGTTAACAGTTTGAGTTTGGTACACGTAATTATGAACTAAACATTAGGCCTAACAATAGGTAGTACACGACGATAGTCAAATGAACTAGTCGACGTAGTGAACAAGTTTGTTCATAATGATTTGAGCTAGTTCAATTCAAAGTGAACAACAGAGCTGGGAAGGAAGCAATCACACATGTAGGTTGTCCAAGTCTTACTAGCCACTTGTAACCTAACCTAAAATAGCGTGAATAAAACAGAAATGCCGGTTAGTGTCTTTAAGACCTAAGACAGTGGACGAGAGACCCGGTTCAAGATGCTCAAAAAGATCTGTTACTGATACAAATCTAATGGTCTGTATGCCGTGGAAATTATGCATATTTTCGTTCATATCAACAATACCGCACAATCAAAATGGTACCAAGGACAAGTCACTTTAGATCCCACAAACTTTCCTATCTTTTTTCTAGATTCCCATCTTTTCTAGACGAAAGTTCATTTCGGTTGTAGAATACGTTCGTGCAAAGAACCATTCAGCTCCTTTTCGGAAATGAAATTATCGTATATTTCTTGCGAGTCGATTGAGGTCTGTTTTGTTTTTTATTCTGATCAGGGAATCGTCCAATGATTTGACGCAAGAAAATACCGTATCGTACCATATAAAATATGGTAATGGCGTTCTAGCAGAGTGTGACACAACATTATTGATTTATTTTCCGTCAAATAAATAAATATATATATATATATAGCCGTGGCGAACGTCTATTGACCCGGGAGAACACGTGCAGTAGAAACTCCAGCCATAGAACGCACCTGAGCGCTGCGCTCAGTTCGTCTGAAAACCATTTATTTTAGCATAAAAGCCTAAAACACTTGAGTTTTTATTCTAAAATTGATTAATAACAAGCAGGAAAAAATAAGTTTAGTCAAAATTTTAACAACATGTTTTTAATTGTGTCCAACAATAAACGAAATAAATTGGGCCACATTAAATTGTATGATAAAAATTTGATTCATTAGTGATTGTAAAATTTAAAATGTAATATTTGAAATACATATGAACCTAATGAATGTATAGTTCTTACTTGTCAAAATTAGTCTTTATAGTATTCTTGTGGTGTTCATTGTCATTACGGCAGCCGGTGCAAGTAGTCACTGTATGTTCGCCACAAATTGCCGCACCACATGATGCACATCGGACTTTTGTTTTCCTGTTCTTTAATCGAGGGCAATATTGACACTTTTCACGTTGAACTTGTTCATTCCTAACTTCACGAGGTGGCTCCTGAATACCTAATTCCATCTTTATGAGAGATTTTAGGTCTGGGCGCAATGCTGGATTTTCCATTCTTGTTCTAAATTGGTTTTTCACTAGATCCTGCGCAAGTTGTTTTATAAACGATCTTCTAGAAACAACAGAATTTGTATTCATGTGATAAATACAAGGTACGTCCAGAAAGTAAGTTCCGTTTCCATTTATATCCGCTGCAGCGCTGCGATCGCAGTTCCGCGCATGCGCGGCAGACGCTCTGTATCAAGGAGAAGAAACGTGCGCCATTTTGAGATCGCTGTCAGTCTCGTACGCTTTGTTGTGCTTGTTTAAAATGTCGGTGTTGATCGAAAATCCCGCCGCTTGTGAAATCAGATCAATCAGTGATTCGTTTTCTGAATGCTAAGAAAGTGAAACCGATTGACATTTATCGGCAAATTTGCGAGGTTTACGGACAAAATGCGACACCCCAGAAACTAAGCGGCAATCAATGGAATGGAGGCACACTTCATCTCCAGCAAAGGTTAAGCCGAAATATATCTTGACACCTCGAAAAATCATGTGCACAGTGTTTTGGGACAGGAAAGGTATCTTACTGATTGATTTCTTACCGCGAGGTCAAACAATCAATGCAGAAGTTTACTGCGAGACACTGAGGAAATTGCGCCGCGCAATACAGAATAAGCGCCGAGGATTTCTGTCCAAAGGTGTTGTTTTTCTTCACGACAATGCACGACCACACACTGCAAATGTGACGAAAAACCTCATACAGGGATTTGGCTGGGACGTGTTTGACCATCCTCCGTACAGCCCTGACCTCGCTCCTAGCGACTTTCATCTGTTCTTACATCTGAAGTCTTTCCTTGGCAGTCAACACTTCAACGATGACGAAGAGCTGAAAGAAAATGTTTCCAAATGGTTGAAGACACAGGCGGCAACCTTCTATGAAGAAGGCATAGAAAAACTTGTGCCACGCTATGACAAATGCCTGCAAAATTTCGGCAGTTATGTAGAAAAGTAGTTTAAGAGTTGTAGATTTTAGTGCAATAAATATTTTTTCTGTATCTGTAGACAAATTATTTTTATTACCAAACGGAACTTACTTTCTGGACGTACCTCGTAATATGACTGTTGATCGTTGCAATGTCCATAAGGGTAAAAAATATCGCTAGAGGCCATCTATTACACACTCTCTTCACTGAATACTGTTTTCTTTTTTGATCCACTATATCAACGCCTCCTTTTGTTTTGTTGTAATAAGTTATTATTTCAGGTTTATTTTTATCTCCAGAAGAGGGGTCAATTTGGTCATAATGGTGCATGGTTGATAATAGAAGAACATTTCTGTTCTTTTTAGGTACGTAGCTAACTAAAGTGCACCTATCTGCAAAAACAAACAAGCTACTTTTCTCGGGCATTTGTCGTGTTTGTTTAACCATTTCTGGAATTTCCCGGCGATTTTTTCTAATTGTCCCAACAATTGTTGTTCGGTGATTTTGCAGAAGGTCTCTAGCCAGTGTAACTGAGGTAAACCAATTGTCACAGGTTATATTTCTGCCTGTTGAATCAATTGGCTCAATCATTCTCTTCACGACAGCTGATGGGCTATTATCTACAGAATAAGGTCCCTCTGGTTGTGTTCCTGCATAAATTTCCATTTTCAAAGTGAAATAAGTTTCAGAATCGACTATTGAAAATATCTTTATCCCATATCGGTATGGTTTACTTGGGATATACTGTCTAAATGGGCACCGCCCAAAAAACCTTGCCAGCATTTCGTCTATAGTACAATTAGTTCCCGGTTTGTATGAGGCCATACATCGTTCTACAAATCCTTGAAACAACTCTCTAATTGGAGCCACTTTATCTGTTTGTCTCCTCTCCAACCTATCTTCAATGTTGTCGAATCGTAAGGCTCGCAACAGAAGCTTGAACCGATTCACTGACATTACCATTCTGAATATCGATGGCGACATCATGGTATTTTGCCACAAATCAAAAAGATCCAAGTGAGAGGACTTTAGTAAACCTGCATAGTATAACAGTACAAAAAATGACAAAGTTCATCTGAATTAGTGTCTTTACAGTCTCTTTCTCGGGAAAAGTTTGGCCTAATCTTTGCTAAGAGTCGGTTTGTGTGAATAACAATGTCATTGATTACTTCGTCTGGAAAAAATATTTTCCAAGCTTCAATTGGTGTAAAAGCATTCCTTGCATTACCCTTCAACCCTCTCGCCTCAGTCACTACGTTATGTTGTCTGGTTCTAATTCTGTTTTGTTGGAAGCTATGAAGACGCCACTTTGTTATTGCGTCTTTACCTAGCACGTATGGAACTCTCGCATCTGACACAAAAACACTGTTTCCGGCCTCACCCGCTTCATTTTCGGAGTCAGTTTGATGGTCACAAACTGCTGTTTATCTTGCTCCTCTATACCTTCATCTAGACCGGCTTCTTCACCCAACAGCCTTTCGTCTTCCCCCAATTCATCGTCACTGTCACTTAGCCATATTAGAATATTACGTTGAAGTCGCTCAATATCCATAGCTTATAGTAAAATCACAACACACAACAAATAATATAAATTAGAGATTATATATATATATACACCTTACAATAACTAATAACAAATAAAACAAGTATATTGGGACACAAAAGTAACTGTACTGTCACGACACGCACCTGAGCGCTCCGCTCATTTGACATAACTGAAGTGGTTTTTACTGACTAGAAGGAGAGGTAGGTGGATAAAAGGTTCACTAGACTGACGCCAGATTGTTTCTTGGAAGGTACACTCAGTGCTAAAAGTTTCGGACTAAAAATGTTGAAGTACAGTCAAAAAAACACTCATTACTGAGCGCGCCGCTCAGGTGCGTGTTCTCACGGGTTAATTATTATTCCGTAAACACCTTAGATCACCAAAAATGTGTATAATATTTGCGTATACGATATTTTTTCCTATCAATTTGTTGAACGGTTTCCTGAATAGGTTAGACAAAAACACAGTTGGAGTATAAAAGGTGGTAAAGTACGATAATTTTGATTCGTAAACTCACTGAACGGTTCCTTGTTCACATTGACGTCGATGTAAACTGTAAAACAATCACGAATCAACCTAGGTGAGGGAGAAATATGTTGGAAGACCTTTTCTAAACAAAATAACACAAATTTAGAGATTTGGAAAATAATTTGTATTGATCAAAGCCATACCAACCGTACCGTTTTTTATTCATAAGTTTATATTTCAGACTGCATCTCGTCGCCGATATCGGTTAGATCAATTAAATTAGCCGACTACGTCTATGGTTTTCACTCGATTACACCAGGTTTTCATGAATTTCTTGTTATGAAATAATTATTTATCTGTTGTTCAGTATAGCCTCATGTATCGAAATAGTTTTAAGTTGCACAAATTTCATTACCGATCATAATTTAAAAACTATGATCATCCTAAGCGACTTTAAATTTATTTTTAGTAAACCTGCTTAGTTATTACAGTATTATCAATCGATTGAACTAATTTCACTTTGGATGACTTAGGTCTTTGTCATCCAGATTTTAAAATTTGATTATATAATTCAAAGCTTATTTCCGATTAGTTGTAACCTTGTTATTACTGAATTAAATACCCACAGAATACAGATCCACTCTTCTTGGCATGTACACAATCAATTTTTTTTTTAGAGGAGGCAATTCTGAAAGCAAATTACTGCATTTGGCGATGACGACTGAATTTTAGCTTCAGTTTTGTTGAATGCATCTTTTGCCAACAAGCTTAGCTACGTTTTCGCAGTACACTTTGAACTGAACCGCCAGATAAACATATCGGCCGGCTGTGAAACAGTACAATTGGCATGCATAGAAAATCTGATCTGTGATTTGAGTGAACAGATTAAATCTTTATAATCTACATTGTTTCAATTAATAACATACTTTTTTAGTTTCTTTCATCATATTAGTTATGAAAAAAGGAAAAAGGTTAAACAAAACAATGCCACATAAAAATGTAGAAAGGCAGGAAGTAAAAAGTTTTATTTATCAAATGTTACAGTTACAAACAACAAATCAAAATAATTGTGTTCAGTTTAGATGTATATATTTACGAATCTGGCAAAACTTAACATAGGCTTATGACGGTGTCTGCCTTTTACAGTTGTCTTGGATGAACAGGAAATCCTTCTGTAAATACTCGCTCGAAAATACTCGATACTCGAAAAAAATGCCAACTACTCGACTCGAACTCAAAAATCACTACTCACACACCCCTAATTCTAAACATTTATTTTGTATAAATTAATTTATACAAGAAGCAAAAATAAACTATCAAAAAGACATAAATAATAATTTAATCATATAATTCATTAAAAATACAGTATAATAATGAACATTATAATCAAACGAATTACTATACATTAGTGTAGCAATATGTGATATCTACTTTTCAACAATAATTGTTGATTATTATGTTTATTAATAATTATTAATATTCAAGCCTATTTCAAAACAACAATTGAAATTTTATATCCATACCTCTAATTGTCCTGTAAAGGATTGCACTTGGAGCCCTAAAGTGATATGGGCCTCGGGCAGGGTTTACATTGCACCGCTTGCGCAAGAAAGCCAAGTACTTCAACTTAGCCCTGAAATATAATCAAATTACTCATTAAAAGATGGTACAGTTAATCAAGGATAAAAAATATAATAGTGCCACTTTCCTAATTATGTTGATATTATTTTTGAGATAACCATAAGAAGAAGGCAGAACAGTGATAAAAAGATCACAGAACTTCTAACTACTTTCAGTACCACAAGAGTCTACACTTTCACATTGAGAATGCTCTTAGTACTTAATGCAAAAATAGTCAGTGTGTTGTCCTTTAAAGACTAGCTTACAAACATATTTTTCCAAAACCATAACGTTTGACCCTTTCCACCCTAAATATTTTAACTATTTGCCCCCATCTCAGTTAGTATTTATTTTGATATATCTTTAATGTACAACATCTGTTTTGTGGTACAGGTAGTCCTCGTTATACGCGGTCCCGATTTACGCGGTTTCGCTTATACGTGGATGGGCCGGACCGAATTCCTCAGGCGCGCCCCACCCGTCATTGTCTCTTTCTCTCGAGCACTGTTGTTTATTTATTCGCATTAGTGGTGTATAATTTACTTCTTGTGGCGTGGCATTGAGAACAATATTGTTGTAAGTTGTGTTATAATGTCGGGAAAACGTGAGAAGAAACAGATAGATGTAAGTAATAAACGTGTTAGACATTCTCTTTCTTTAGAAGTTAAACTTGAAGTTTTAAAACGTCTCGATAAAGGGGAGCGTATAATTGATATCCACCGAGTGATGGGCCTTCCAGAGTCATCATTAGGACAATCCGATCAAATGCTGAAACTATTCATAAGAGTGTGCAGTCTTGTACAAATTTAAGTTTAGCACGTGTATCTAAGTCCAGATCTGATTCGATGGAGAAAATGGAAAAACTACTGTCAAACTGGATTGAACATTATAATCAGCTCCATGCACCCATTTCGATGGCAGTCATCCAAGAGAAAGCAAGAGCTATCTATACAGAAATTACTAAGGATGATCAAAACGCCCCAGACTTTAATGCCAGTAAAGGGTGGTTTGACCGTTTCAAGGCACGCAACGCTTTTCACAGTTTAAAATTAACAGGTGAGGCGGCATCGGCAGACAATGTAGGCGCTGAAACTTTTAAGGCTATAACTTTTTAAAATGTTATTGAAAAGGAGGGGTATACGGCCAAACAGGTTTTTAACCTTGACGAAACTGGCCTATTTTGGAAGCGAATGCCAAGCAAAACATTTATTTCTATTGAGGAGAAAACTGCTCCTGGATTTAAAGTTGCTAAAGATCGCTGCACATTACTCTTTGGTGCAAATGCTTCTGGGGAATTCAAACTTAAACCACTGATGGTTTACCATTCAGAAAACCCCAGAGCACTAAAAGGCTGTGACAAATATATGTTGCCTGTATTGTGGAGGTCGAGTAAAAAAGGCTGGATGACGGGTAAAATATTTCATTATTATATTTCACTAGTGCTGCAAAATGATTTAAAAGTGTATTGCTATGAAGAAAAGATTCCTTTTAAAATTTTGATTCTGGTAGATAATGTTCCAAGCCACCCTCCTGAAATAAGTGAAATAAATGAGAACATTAAAGTTATGTTTCTACCCCCGAACACTACGTCCATATTGCTGCCTATGGACCAAGGTGTTATTTCAGCTTTTAAAGCCAGCTCTTAAACATACATTTTCTTTACTGATTAAAACTTGTGATGCTGATGATAAATTATCTAATAAGGACTTTTGAAAACAGTTCAACATCAAAATGGCTATTGATATCATAGGCAAATCCTGGAATGAATTGAAACCTAAATGTATGAATGGTGTTTGGAAAAATTTGTGGCCAGAAATCGTCAAATATGATGTAGAAATGACTAAAAATGTCAGAACAACGTCAAAAGATATTGTGGATATGGCACAGCGTGTGGGATTCACAGACGTAGATGAAGCGGATGTTGATGAATTGATTACACTACAAGAAGAGCTAAGTACCGAAGACCTATTAACAATAGAAGATGATAGGTTTTCTGAAGGATCCGATAAGGAAGAAGAACCTGAAAGTGTTAAAACCTTGACTAGTAAAGGAATGGCAGATTATTTTGATTTAAATTATTTTGAAGAGAACGACCCAGATGACACGAGGAGTGCTAAGGTTAAAAGGGAAGTTGAGAATGTGATTGTGTTATCGTGAACTATATAACAATAAATTAAAAACAACAACCCAGCTCTCGATTAAGACATTTTTCTCGCAAACAGCTGAAAAGGTACAAACACCTGTTAAGCAGACGTCATACGTAAACAAAGGCAGGCAGTCTGACCCTCCCAGCCCAGTGGCAGGCACATCAAAAGATTGAACTACTGTATATGATGTACTTTTTTAGTTATGTACTGTACAGTACTTTTATTAATTTTTAATATCCTTTTCTCTTTGAATTTAATTTTTAATTAAAGTATGCCTATATACATTTATACTGTACGTTCTTATTTTGTTTGTTCATGTAGTAGTCAAATTTGAATTCAATAAAAGGTGTTGCTGAATTATTATAGGCCTACATTTATATTTCCATTATTTATTTCCATATTATATTTCCAAAACAATTAATTAATCTTTTGATAATCTTATGATATTGTAGTTTGAATTGCGTACAGTACTAATAAGCAGTAGGCCGGCCTGCTGTGGCTACAGTGGTGTAACCCGCTTTAGCTCCGACTCGTTATACGCGGTTTCGTTATAAGCGGCGCTTAGGCGGAACGTATCTACCGCGTATAACGAGGACTACCTGTAGTTAGTTTTAAATTCTTCCAAACTTCATAATCAATGTTTAGCAATAACTTTTAAAGCATAGGCTAATTTACACCTGAGAATACCAATGTTTACTCACCTAAAAAAGTTACCAGAGATGTTTATTTGCTCTGCACGTACCACCACTACTTTATCACCCTGCAGAATGGTCTTGGCAACGATAGCAGCAAGCCGACCCAACAGGTGACCTCGCCCATCGATCAGTATTGCCTATATAAACACAACATTACATAGATATTTTATTCAAAGTTAACTTAAATAAACTGAAGAAAGAATAACAAATATGCTAATTTATTAAGTACAATTTTGGTACATAATTGTGCACTTTAGATACAAGCATATATACAGTTCTTGACTTACATAGATAGAAGGATGTTATAGTTTTTAATATAAAAATTACCTATAGGTTATGTAATTACCAACGGTGGTCTTGTCCATAGACATGTGGCCTGAGAGGACAACTTATTAAAAATGACAGACCTGACAAAATGAATCGATTTGGTCCTCTTCATACATCTGACCACAAAGGGTTGAATTACCTCTACAGATTCTGCTTAGGCTATTGAAAAAAAAAGTTAAGAGCTAAAATAGTATTGTCAGTCAAATATGATTGCCTATTGAACGGGAGCAAAATGTTATAATTGTGAGCATTGCTCATCGTGGGCTAACTTCCCTTATGTAGATGTTTTATACGTTAAACTACAATATTTAAATGTCTAAACTGAGCACTGTTTTGAGTCACCATGCTGTTTTCTCTATACAGCGCCATCTAGCACACCACTTTCAGCCTGCATAAGAAGTATTATATAATATTCTCTTCATACAACAATAGATACAGCAAATTTTTATATTTTTCAGGTGAGTGGAACTGCATAAGTTAATAGTCATCAACATTTTTACTTTCTCCCATATGCAGTAGCATAGAGAAAGTAGGCTATTGATCGTCCAAAAAAAATTTTTTACAAGTTGGTCTAAAAATCCATTTTTGGGCCCCTTGATACCAAAAAAGCGGTTTATTGAAAAGGAATTTTGGATGTCTGTCCATATATGTGTCTGTATTTATGTGCACTTCACATGAGACCCAATGGACAGATAAATTTTTATGAAATTTTGTATGATGATGTATTTAGCCAATATCTCCAGTCCATTTTTTTCACTTTTTTTAAATTCTAGTTTATTTTATTTTCATAGGCAAAAACACACAAAAATGGAATTTTCTCAAAAGCGGCTCTAACGATTTTCATTAAATTTTCAGAAAAGATGTGAATTACAATTCAAAATATTTTAGTAAAAATCGCATGTCTCTAACTTGACTAATTTTTAAGATATGGCAAAAAAATATAGTTGGGAATCAAACTGGTAATTTTTAGTTTTGATTTTTGGTGTTTAATATGGAGGAAAGTTCACTTCATTTGTTTTATGCTTAGAAACAGCAAGACTGCACAAAACACTAATCCATGCAACATTTACAAGAAGTGTTGTAAATTCGTGAGATGACTAGAAATTGTCCTATCAAGGATTTATTTCTAGCCCTATAAGGGCGTATTAGAGGGGGGCGAAGGGTGCAATCGCTCCCCCTGATTTTTTTAATCGCTCCCCCCGGAAATATGTGAAAATATACTAAAAGTTGTGACATTGGTTTTTCCCCATAAAATAACGTGGTTTAAATTAGTAATTTGCTTTAAATTCGGGTGCCTGACCTCTGTGTCGGCCTATCAGCCGTCCCGCCGGTGAGAGTACTGGTGAATTGAGTTTTTGTGGTTAATAGTTAGTTGGTGTATACAATGATCACGTAATGGCCGCTAATCACTATTGACTGCAAATGTAGTTTTTCCGAGAATATATCTTGAAAAATAATTGTTATAGACCATAATAAAAAGCATATCTTGTAATAATAGACCCATTACCCAATAGACCAATTTTAAACAAAATTTTCCAATTATGTTTGGCAAGAAACTGCCAAAAAAATTGGAAGAAAATTGACAGAACATTATTACTGTCAACAAGGTTTTTTACATAGTAGCTTTATGTCCAGTAGAATCAAAATTTTTACTATATTTTAGTTTTTTCGAGCCACCTGTGCTTATAGAAAATTATGTAAAAACGTGTCTACATAATATTGGTGTTTTAGGGCTCGTCATATAAGAAAGTTAATGTCATCTTGTGTTCCCATCTATTCTATTTATTCTTTTTGTATACAACTTATATTTGAGACAGTCAACATAAAATGTTAATAATGAAATTTTACAATCTAAAGAATATTAAACATACATGTAGCATTTTAAACTACAGCCCAAACCAAGTAATTTGACAAGGTTTGAAACCTGAGCAATAATCGTTGAAAAATAAGAGCCATTTTTAGTGTTTTAAAAACTGACTGGAAAAATTGCTCTATAAGTATCAAATTTAATCGAACATTCTTTAAAATCATTTACTTGGCAAAATATTGTTTTCAAAAAGAAAACTAACTGATATTCAACTAGATTTCAAGTGTCATGACAGCCTAAAATGTGATTTCAAGACATCTCATTTCAATTTTTTCCCCAGGATAGCCCCCAAACCCCTTACCCTCTTTTGATTAGGGGTATTTCATACCCCTCAGTACTCTACAAGAGGCTAGTTTGCCCCCCTGACAAATGCTCACTAATCCGCCACTGAATGAAGAATATCACAATCACTAACTTCAGTTCTAACTACATCTAACATTGCCTGACAATTAAATACCCTCACCCTAACCCTGGCATTACCCAACAAAAATTGGCGATAACTACCTAGTGATCTGAAATAGGCAACGCCCAAAAATCAGACCATGATGCGTGCGGCCAAAAGTTTATTTAATATAACAGATGTGTTGCCGTGATCAAAATAATTGTTATTAGCCTAGCGTTAATCAATTGTTGATAAGAAAAACATGTATACACCTACATTAAAACAAAACATATAATAAATGATGAAAATTAGTGTTAATATGGAAAAAAATTTGGTGTTCCCACATTGTTGCCAACCAATCATATGATACATAAGGATATAAAACATAACTAGGCCTACTCGTTTACTACAACTAGACAACCAAAGCAACTGTTATATATCTTCAACATCTACTAGCACTACGCTATAATTATTATCAAAGGGCATTTTCTGTTTTTAATTTTTGTAATAGGCCTATGTAAACTTTTACTATTCTATACAAATAAAAGGCAATATTCATCATAACATAGGTACCACATTTTAATAAGTAAACTATTTACTTGACATATCTGGATAATATTATTTAAAATAGAATATATCCCTATAAATGTTACTTTTAAAACAGATTTGTTAAAATATGCTTCCATAATACATAACAAATGACCTATCAGTGTTATGGGTGAGTCAGATAAATCCGTACGCTCCTTTCTAGGTTTTATTCATGTTATTTTAAACAGGGTAGATCTTAGTCTATATAGGAAATGAAAAAAAACATATATAACACTCAATGCTACCAGATATCAAAATCCGGACAGTCTAAGTGGATCATAACCTAACCAAATTCATTGTCAGCCTAGGAAAGAACTGCTTAGGACCTAGCTTTACCTACACCAAATTATCGTGAATAACTAGCATAATTTGCAACGGAACAACTTACCAACACTTACATTACTATCGAATCTTATATGTATAAGCTATTTTCACGTGGCTGAGAACAGCTTTCGATATCCACAGACTAGGTTATGTTACGAGATATTAACATGTACAATACCAATTTATTTCAACTAATTCTTTTAAATGTTGTAGTGCTTAATGAATAGCAGATTATAAATGACTTAAACATGTACGCTGCTATAATTCAACAGTAGAATATATACAACAAGCTCTACTTACTTTTTCGCTGAAACCCGTCATCGCGAAGATGGACGAAACCGGAAAGAAATCGTATAATTATATGGATAGACTTGTACTGGGCATAAAAAATATCAGCAATACTTGAAGTACTAGATATGTTCATAAACGGAAGTAGCTTCAACTATACAAAATACTATAAACAAACCCTTAAAACAAAAGCAGTGAATTCATAAGATATATCATCAATTTGTATTTAAGATTGTATATATTCATTATAAATTCGATAACTGAACAAAATGTTTTCGATGAATAAAATCAATACAATATACATTATTTAACATGTATTAAAGTACTTCAAGGTTGTGGTTGAATAATGCTCCAAACCCATGGATCTAAATAGAATGGACTTCTAGGGATTTTATTTATTTATTTATTTACTGTCTACGCCAGTGGTATTTTTAACATTATATTCATACGTTGTTGGGGGGCACCAGTCCAAACTTCTATTAAAAATTTAAGTGGACCTCCCGGGGTTTGAACCCATCACTCCCAGCATTGGAAGCAGAAATGCTAACTAGTACTATGTTAGCAAGAAGCCTATAATGAACCTTTCATCCTATCAAATTCAAGTTATTTATCTTCAAGGGACTTTTTCACATCTCAAGTCGACATCGTGTATTTGGCTTCTCCAAATAGACCACAAACTTTACTTGATTTAAACTGTACAAGTAAACGTCACACAACACAAATTTATTACAATATAAGAATCTTTTGTGAATCCTTCTGGTCTGAGGAAGGTGAGCGTGGTTAACCGAAATCGATATTCGAGCTTTTTGTACTTGTATTGTAATATATTTGTACATTTTGTGCTTATATTGTAATAAATTTGTGTTGTGTGACGTTTACTTGTACTGTATATGTACCAACGCGTATTATGCTAATTAAAAAACTATTTGATTTAAACCACTAAAATGCTGATTTGTCAATGTTTTACACTATTTCTCGTTTAAAAAATTGTTTGTTTTTAACATAGTACTATTTTTAATCATTATATGGAAGTAGTATATTATAAGACTATAGAATGAAAATAAATAAAAGATGTTCACAACATTTTATTTGTTGATATATGAATTGTATAGTTCATTTTGTTAACTTGTAATAAAGATTATTGTGACAGTGATTACACGTCTTAAATTAACGATTTTTTACAAAACAATAATATTTATTAACATATTTAAATATGTTTGAAAATTGTTATATTACTAAAATTTCATGGAATACATTTATTTTTATGACGCCGATTAACAAGATGCTAACGAATATGTATTTGGATTGGCTGTACTTTGAAAATGAACGAATGTAATCATTTTTACAAAGTAAGGTCAACTATACCTTGGAAAGTGTAATTAATGTAATAGCCCAATTATAAATAAACAACTAATTGACATATCTAAAATATAGAAAAAGCAACCAACAACAAAGACCCCATGAATATAAATTCGAATTTCAAGAAAATAATAGAAACATACTGAAGCCACATTACTTGAAATTTAGAGGGTGTCCTATATATTGAAAGTGAGTGAACAATCGGGTCATTTAGTTCATTCACTGTCTGATCTTATTACTCAACAGATTTTGATAACATTTTATAGTGGTTTAATTTCACGCGAATATGAATATGTTGGACACAATGAACTATTTCGTTTAAGTAGTTTTTCCTTGAATTTACGTTTAGAGTTCATGTTCAACAAACTAACAATATTGTAACATTTGGTTGGTCCAAAAGAAAAGAGGAGGTACACCGTAACAAAAAACATAAATAAATTAGACAAAGACAGGTACATAAAATCACAAGCTAATAACTTTCGAATCGGTTAATGCTGTGCAGTCTCCAATCGTGTAGGCCTACTCAGTTTGACATCTCATAAAACACAAAATGTGTTGTGGAAATGGCAAAATTAATCTTCCTGAATCGTATATGCCTCAAGAGCTACAGCATTATTTGTTGGTACAGATAAACTATCAAAAAAATGTATCCTATAACTAATATTCGACAATAAAACAATGCTGTGTGCTTTGTGTAATTTGGGGCCAATGTTGCGTTACCTCCTAGCAGTGGACCATATTGTTTTAAAGTCCTTGGAACTGCCCACCATTTGATTTCACCTCTTTATGCAAACCACAAAAATGAAAGTTCATATGGGCATTATATATTTCAGCTAATAAATTAGTTTAAAATCATCAATCTATGCTCAATCGATCAATTTGATCAAGAGGAAATTTTAGACAGAGTTGGGCTTTACCATTAGAACCTTGGGCTTTACCTACCACAGCCAGTATTTAGACATGGCCAGCTATATGTAGCCCTCTCTAGAGCTAGAAATTTCAAAGACATCAAGGTGGAAATCCGTCATAAAATGAATAGAACGGAAAATATAGTATATAAAGAGAATTTATAAATTTTAATATGCTAATTTAATTATGCGTTTATATTGTTGTTTATTTTAATACCCATTTGTATTTATTATGTGTTTTAACCGCAAAATTTTGCGGGGGAACAGCTAGTCTATAATGAAAACTGTTTCTATGAAATGGATCATCTACATTTCATGTATCACTTATCACATTTCGCTTATATACATTTTGAAACCCTCGGTGAATAAAGCTTCTTATGAAAGGTTTGTGATCACTCCAATTCAGTTTACTTTAACTCGGACTTAGTTTACTAATGACACTCATTTATATGACTTATATGTCCATTATTCACGAATTAATTGACGTGCAACATTTATTTTTGCCACTTAATACTTAATGAAGCGCCTTTCATCATAATTGGTTGACTTTGAGGTAGGTTGTAAGCGAACAACTAACTCAATCTCACTCTACTTGCACCCGTTTCTTCCACTCAGTTATCAATTTTCAGAAACTACTTGCCGTAAATTTGTTTCCTGACATTTTAGGAGGAAATTCGAGAATTCCTAAATTTGTAGGAGGCTCTGGGGCATGGACCATTGAGATAGGGGTCGGAAGATCTTCACTCCTGGAAGATTTTTTTAAATAAGTTTGAAAATAACGCATTCAAGGCTTTCTAAATCATATTTTTACTAAATATATTTTATATTTTTGCTCTTAAATCAGTACTATGTATTTATTGATACAATAACTGCTCCATAAGTATGTAATTTAGCGTAGAAATGTAATATACAGCACATTTAACGTAGTAGCGAGTATCTTTTTGTCTAACCACGGACTCTAAGGTATACTTACTTTGAAAATGCTATTGTAAAGTTACACATTACAAAAATTTATATTCATATTGTTTTAAAGTATTTTTTAATTATCAGTAGATCGTTGTGTGTGACTGAAAAAGAAGTGCAAGTAAAGTGAAGTGCAAAATTCAATCAGGCTTTCCTATTTGGAAGCAGCTGAGAAATTAGATGAAAAATGGAAAAACGAGCGATTCATTTTTTCTAACTAGAATATACATTTTCTAGTGACATCCGTATAACTCAGCGATACCATTAAGGATGCCACATCACAGCATGGGCGAAACGTATACGTTGTCTTTTAAATAGTGTATATAACACATTGACGCGGTTGTCTCTGCAAAACTTAACGTAGTTCTTAGTTATGTTACGTACCCCTTAAGCCTAAGATATAAGAACTCGCTTTTCTCTTACATTGCATGTACCTAAGAAAATAAGTCAATTCATTCATTTGTGTGTGTATATATATATATATCTATCTATAATATGCTTAAATACCTAATAGCATTCAGTTGTTCATTTTATGTTAGGGTGTATAGTTATTATTTTAAATTATTATTTTACTATCCCTTTTATGTAAAGGGGGACACATTTCCCTGCAATAATACATTTTTGGGCTCGAGAACTAATTTATTGGAAGGATTATATTCTGTAGACAAGTCCATGTCAAATGATATGAACTGTCATGCAGGAAGGACAGAACAGGAAGAAAGTTATGTAAGAACCGTAACAGACCACTCCCCAAGGACTGTGAGTTCCTTAGAGGCTGAATACTAAAGAATGCAACTTTGCTTAATGACTGGATTTTTGTGATGTCATGCTTGAAACACTATAAGTCTCACCGTCTCTCATGGCCACAATTGAAATTGATGTTGTTGTAACTGCCTACCACCTTGCCACACTATTTAAATTAACTAAAACTAAAGAATTATACATCTATTTATTCTATTTATAATTTTAAATTACTTCTTCATTTAAGTTCTAACATTTTGTATTACCCTTGATTATATACACATACAATAGATATTCCATCTAATAGGAATATTTATGCCTGTAATTTTGTTAGTTAGTCAGGCCCACAACCACAGTTGGTTTGGACTGCATTATATTTACATAGGACAACACTACCACCCCACATTGGACCACAAAAAAAAACTGATATTTTGAGACAAAATTTAATATTGGATGGAAAATCTCTTTGTGTGTAAAATCAATGGTATTGCGCAGTTTATATAGTTTGTGTAAGTAAAATGTGTAGAATGTAAGACTGCTTAGGACAAACTGTAGTTAATTTTGGACCTCACTGAAGAGTGTGTTTTTTACCTAGTGAGGCCACAAAATATGTCAAATTATTTCAATAAACTATTCTATTCTACTTCGTAATATATATTGTTACTAGCTGAACCCGGCGGACGTTGTCTCGCCTTTCATTTTCATAAAAGGTAAACTGCAAAACAAATAATTATTTATTTTTTATTTTCACGTTTATCACATGTTTTAATTACCGAGGAAAAAAGGTTAACACCAAATACAGATCACCTGATCAAGTAAAAGTAGTGTGTGCTACACTCTCAAGGTGAAATGTAGAACTACAATAAATCAAAACATATACAGTACTGTTGTTGTGAGAACTTCAATCTGCTTATGGCATGTGAAACTACATTAAACCACACAGTCATATGTTTTTTGTAAACAATTCAGATTCTCCATTTGGATAACATGGGATCTTTAGGAGCCCGTGGGGCGGGACCCTGTGGACGGATCTGCATGAAACTTTACAAAAACCATCTCGGGAGTATACAGGACAACATCCTAAAGTTTCATGGTGATCGGTTGGATGGTTTGGCAGCGCATAAACTTCAAACATATGTATATACAAACATCCTCTTTTATAAATATAGATTACTAGGGGACACCCCTGCACGCTTCGCATGCCAACCCCGTCACTCGCCACTCTCGTGACGCATGTAACTTTTAACTTCAAATATTAGTAATTAAACTGTATTAAGTAAAATCATATTATTTAAATTCATTTACAGTAGCTCACTCACTGCACTTGATTTGCACTCTATTTATAATATAGTAATTATAAACAACCGATGTTATTACTATGTCTATTTCAAATGTTTTCATTTTATTTACGGCTGATGATAACATACACACAGACAGACATGTATTCCCTCTTTTATAATAAACTAGCTGAACCCGGCGGATGTTGTTTCGCCTTTCATTTTTCATTGACATACCAAAATAAAGCAATAAAAAGAATTGTAGAAAAAACCATTATTTATTAAATGAGTACAAGAGGGTAAACAATATTTTTTGTCTTCTTATTTGGTGTATAAATGTAAAGGTTTTTTGTAGTGTGTGCTACACTCTCAAGGTGAAATTTAGAACTACAATAAATCAAAACATATACAGTACTGTTGTTGTGAGAACTTCAATCTGCTTATGGCATGTGAAACTACATTAAACCACACAGTCATATGTTTTTTGTAAACAATTCAGATTCTCCATTTGAATAACATGGGATCTTTAGGAGCCCGTGGGGTGGGACCCTGTGGACGGATCTGCATCGAACTTCACAGAAACCATCTCGAGAGTATACAGGACAACATCCTAAAGTTTCATGGCGATCGGTTGGATGGTTTGGCAGCGCATAAACTTCAAACATATATATATATACATATATACAAACATCCTCTTTTATAAATATAGATTTCATATTTATTCAGTACTTCTGTTTCATTTTGTGTTTTTATCTAATTGTTATGTAATGCATTTTCTTGCATGTATTATCTATCTGTACAATTCAATTTGTAAAAGGCGGTTGCCGTGTAAAATAAAATAAATAACACGTTTTTATGTGTTATGTTGAAATGAATTGCGGTCCACTTTACACTAATAGAATTGTCCATTGTCATTTTATTAAAATGTGCAGTTCATGAAAAGAAACTAACTTTTCCCAAACCAGTTTAATTATATTCTATATGGGTAATTGTTTATAATCATCTTCCACTTAATTAGGAATAAAAAAGTAATGATAATTAAAAAAAAAAAAAAAAAAAAAAAAAAACATTTATGTTCAGTTTTTGGAAGGAGTTTAAACAATATTTGAATAAGTTAAAAGTATTTTCAACTTTAAAGTGAACAATTATTAATCTCTGATAGGTGTGAAACTTTATAGTCTAATAATATCTAGTGCAATAACACTAATACCATAGACCTTCTATTATACCTATAATAGAAGGTATAATAGAAGGTCTATGCTAATACTACGGTTTTGGTAATGGATAAATTGGCCAATATTACACAGTTAATCACTTAGTACCAGGAAAGCCGATCTCCGATCGGGTTAGTGTCTCATCTGTAAAAATTTGGTTTTGTTATTAGTTGTTTGATTTTGTTATAAACACAATAATTATCTCCCATTATGAAAATTATTAAAATATATTTGGTTCTAGGAAAAGACGATGGAAGTATAATCTTTTCTCCCAAAACAGCATTATTTTTTTGTGCCATCTTATTAAGATAATTTGTAACAGATGTATAACTGTCTGCAAGTATTTTCTTCTGATTCAACTTTATCCATTGAATTCTATCATATTCTATTCTAATGTAGGTATCTACAAGATACTGTTGAAACAAACGTCCACCAAAATGCAAAGCATTAAACTTAAGGTTACGTAAATCATATCCCCTTATGGTTTCGTCCAATGAAATACATTGTGTTAAATGAGGTCGAAAAGCAATTCTATATCGTGCAAGTTCAAGTCTAGTTATGTGACCTCTACTTGGATATCCTTCTCTCAGTAGCATACCCGGTGAAAAACCAAAAGTTCCTTTAGGAAAAAATAGTGGGTATGTTAAGGGTTCAGCGTGTTTATCAATATTTTTCATTATTTGCACTGATTTTCCTCGTTGCCTAATAATAAGTGGATTATCTGGAAAACTTTGATCAGCGTTCAAAGTAACGACGGCACATACTTCATTGCTTTGAGGAACATTGTATCTTGTTGAATCAAGTCCTTCTGGGCAAGTGAATAAAAGCCTAACATTTGGTGCTGGTATCTGTTGAAGAGCCGCTTCTCGTTCAGCTTGGTCTGCTACTTCTCTCATCATCATATAACCTCGTGCAAAAGGATTTTCAGAACGAATGATTTCCTCTAATAATTCAAATAATGGCACACTAATACCATCATTTAGAGGATGGTTTCCTCGCTCCGTTACAGCTTCCTCTGAATCGAGAAAATACATCTGTCCATAATGAGGTTTTTCAAAATTACCTTCTGGAGTTTGTGTTGGCTGTGCAGCTGCATTTATTTTATGATATACCTGGCTGTTGGCAATATAAGTATATATTCCACGGTTATTTATTGTACGGTCATCATCGCACGAATAAGATGCCATTGTATACGATGAGTTTAGATTTTTAATTCTTTGATGAAATTCAGGAGATAAGGGATGTCTACGCGAAAAATTCTTGCTAATTCATTTGGAAAATCAGCATGTTGAATATCAATTTTACCCTTCAAACAGCAATCCCCAAATGAGTTATTATTTCTATTACCTACGCGTTCCTCAGGAAAATGTAACGCTCCACAATGCACGCACGCAACATTAAATTCTCCTAAACGGTGACAAGCAACGTCACTTTGAACAGCTAACTTGTAAGTAGGCTTCAACGAATTCACTAACAAACGTCTTTGGCGACGAGCATTCCGACGTCGCTGTTCTTCAAGACGCTGTTCCCTGCGAACATGGGTTTCAGCAGCTCGAATTTCATTTGCACGCATTCTTAAATTTTCTAATCGCTGACTTCTTTGATCAGGAGTTTCTTTCTTCATTTCGTTGTTGACTATTTCTCTGACGCATTGCATTTAATTGCTGACTTCTATCTTCAGGAGTTTCCGCATTTCTTTGTTGGCTGTTTCTCTGTCGCATATCATCTAATCGCTGACTTCTTTCTTCAGGAGTTTCCGCATTTCTTTGTTGGCTGTTTCTCTGACGCATATCATTCAACCGCTGACTTCGTTCTTCAGGAGTTTCCGCATTTCTTTGTTGATTAATTCTGTGACGCATTATATCCAACCGTTGACTCCTTTCTTCAGGAGTTTCCGCATTTCTTTGTTGATTAATTCTGTGACGCATTATATCCAACCGTTGACTCCTTTCTTCAGGAGTTTCTTCATTTCTTCGTTGATTTTCTCTTTCGCGCATATTACTCAACCGCTGACTTCTTTGCACACAAGTTTCTTGAGAGACTCGTTGAGTGACTCTTGAAAGATCATCACTCAAACGTTGTTGACGCTCTTCTGCTGTTTCATTCAATTTTTTGTTACGTTCCCGATGAATTCTTTTTTCTTCTGATTCTTGACTCTGTGAATCATTCAAATCCATAATAACTCCTATCAATCTATCTCTGCAAGCAACTTCCGCTTTACGCATTGGTCTAGCAGTAGCAGGAGTATCATTACTTTCTTGATTAAAAATTGTTGTTTGGACGACATTATTAAATGTTACCCCCGAGGTTGATGGCAAATCGTAATTAAGAAAGTTGCTAGAAGTTTGTAAGGTATTTCCAGAATTATTTGTAGAAGTTGTTTGCAAAGTATTAATACAAGTCATAAGATTTGTTTCATTTTTTGAATCAAGATCTGTATTTTCAATTTCAGCTTCATAGCATGTTTCAGTATCTTGGGATTCATTTAAATTCGGCATTGGTGGCTCATTTTTATTAAAATTAAACTTGCGTCGTTTTGGAGGACGCCCGCCTAGCATCTAAGAAAAAGTTAAAATACACTGAACTGAAGTTATCAATGAACTGTAAATTTATCTTACTTGCTGTAATCCAGCTCGAAGGACCATAAATATGCTTTGCGGTGCGTTGAAATTATAATAAAAATGAAATAAAGTTCGAGAATAACTGAATTGTGTATATTAGACATAGGTAAGAAAAATACAATAATATTTGGTTTTTTTACATTTTAACAGATTCAGAAAAACATGTGTTATTTAAAAAAATTAATTAAAATCATAACTCACATGTTGAAATAGTAAATAGTAAACATTAAACAGTGGTATTGAATGAGATAGAAATGAAAAAATAGAATTGAAAAAAATAGAAAATGAGTTTTTTCAAAATTGTCACCAAATCCATTGGATTCCTGAGGTAGAAAACCTTTTTATAGACAAAGTACGAAGAAAATCGGTAAAGCCGTTTTTGAAATAAAAAGACTGGAAATAGGTACATATAAAGATACATACAATTTCTTGCTCGTTTTATAGTATAAGATGATAGTCGCACCACAACACATTTATGTAATATTGTCAGTGATAATTAATATAGAAGTTTAATTTTACAAAGACAAAAATAGGATCATGTATTGCCATTAGGGGCATTACGAATAGTGCTAGCCTAACATTTATTACCCCTTTTGTTTTTGAAACACCCAAGTATAAGATTATAGATTAGCGATATGTATGGGCTTCTTACACTAAACAGTAAGTGTCAAACCAATTAAGTACTGTCCATAATATTCACCAAAGTCATATAAAGAATATGATACCACACCTCCATCGCCTGGGAGATAGCACACTCGACAATGTTAATGTTTTCTCCATGTCATGTCTGAGGTGACTTTTAAAAGGGAACTCTTCAAGTTATTTGGTTAATGAACTGTATACTTCATTTAATAATTATAAAAGAAGTTATTTTTATCATCTTAATTAATTCTAACTGTATTATCTAAATACAACTATGTAACCATATGAAATGAATAAATAAATGGTGGCTTGTATTATATATCTATGGAAATGCCTCTCAGACTACGCTGACGAGATGACTGTCCTCACCATCGAAAGTCGAAAGTATTGAACTAATGTCAATCGAATTAATAGACAGTTTGACCATTGACCAATGATCGTAAACAAACAGAAAACTTACAAGATAAATACGAGAACATGTGAATTGAATGTGTGGTTAGTGAGGTTATTTAGTTTTGTTTGTTTTTAATTACAGTTCTTAAATTACAATTCCTCTCTTAGCGTCTAATTCATATTTCGATAGTTTATTCTCCCATTAAAATGGTAATGTAAATATATGCCTTAATTCTTATTGCAAAAAGTAATTATTGATCGATATAAAGTGTTGATACATTCTCATTTTAATCAAATTAAAATTAATTTCAATTCTTGTTTATTGTATATTGTAATATCTGAATAATGAAGGTAAAAATGCATAGGCAACATTCATCTAAGAAGAATAACATAAAACTTAATCCCTTTGAAGTTCATATTAACCGTTCTAAGCACCAAGTTCTAGGAAGAAAGCTAAAGAGTGATAAAGGTATGCCTGGAATTTCAAAACATAAAGCATTTAAGAAAAGAAAGGATACACTACTTCAAGAATATAAAACGAGGCATAAAAGCAATCACTTTATTGACCAAAGAATAGGAGAAAGGAATTCAGGTATGACTGAAGACGATAGAATAATGGCAAGATTTACTGCAGAAAGAATGCGTATGTTTAATAAAAAGACCATGTTCAACCTGTCTGATTCTGAAGTTTTGACTCATCGAGGCCAAACTCTAAGTGAAATTGAGAGATTTGAAAGTACTAAAAGTGATGATGAAGAAGAAGATGACCCTGGCAGAAGTGGTGCGTTAAAAGCAAAATTTGTTGGTGATGCTCATTTTGGTGGTGGAATGCTTACTAAAAATAAACAGGACCGAGAATCACTCATAGATGAATTAATAAATGAATCTAAGAAAAGAAAGGCTGAGAGGCAACGAAATAAAGAAGAAACTTTGGAAGCAACTGAAAAATTAGATGAAGAATGGAAAGTTCTTGGACAAATTACCACATCAACTACTGTAGAAGATTCGGTTCCAGTGAAATCTGTCAGTAAAACTAAAGAGGACGACTATGATGTTGTTATGAGACAATTGAAATTTGAACCTCATGGACAAGCTACTCAGAGACTCAAAACTGACGAGGAAATTGCTAAAGAAGATAAAGAAAAATTGGAAAAATTAGAACAAGAAAGATTGAAACAACTAAGAGAAATAGAGGCGACTAAGTTTGGCAATCATCGAAGTTCAGATGACATTGATGATGGCTTTTCAAATTTAACTAGTGATTTTTTGGCAGATGACGAAGAAGATATGGAGGACAATTCTGAGTCATCAGATAAAGATATTGACGTTGATGATGTTGATAATAGTCCGGTAGAGAGTAATGATGAAACAATAATAAATAATAAAAAGAATCATATGCTTTCAAAATGCTTTAAAAATAGTACCAATGATTCTATTAAGCATCAAGAGGAAGAAGATTTTGTAAATACATCGGATCTAAATGATCCCTCGTCTGGTGATGAATACAGTGATGAATCATCAGTTGAAGAATGTGCAATGGAGGATTTAACTGATCTAATGCCCATTTTAAATCAAACAAAAACTGACCAAAATAGTGTAAGTAATAAAGGAATAAAAACATCAATAGTGACCAGCGGTAATAATGTAGAAAAACCAGTTGAGGAATCGTTAAATGTTCCCCAACCTTCTTTACAACTGTCAGTAGATTTGGATCTTCCTTACATCTTAGATATACCTGACAACTTCGAATCTTTTAAAGATTTACCAAATAAACATTCTATTGATCAACAAAATTTAATACTTGAAAGGTTACTAAAAAGTAATCATCCTACCCTAGATTCTGCCAACAGAAAGAAAATTTTGAAGCTATCGGAATACTGTATACAATTTGTAAGTGAAGAAGAGTTTACTTTGGATAAACTTCCAAATATGATTTTGCACTTCAGTATTTTTAAAGAATACAACAAACAGGAATGTTTAAAATTGTTGATTGATAGCTTGTCAAAAAAGTTTGACGAATTTGATGAAACTAACCCTTCTCAATGGACTGTTTCTGTTAAGTTTTTGTTGTGGTTTGTTATGTTGTTTTTAAAGCCTCAGGGTATGGATGTATTGCTTCCTATTAACAAGCCAGCTCTTAGTTTCTTAGCCAAAGAGGTTTCTCAGACTGATTTTTGTTCAAAATCACAAATAACAACCAGCCTGTTGTGCTGCTATTTATTTTTGCAGGATTCTAAAAGCTCATCAACAATTTATACAGATGCAATTGTATTTTTGCATAATTGTCTTGCTAATTGTCTTTGTAATGGTAGTGAAATATGTGATGAGAGTGAAACGCAGAATAAAAGTGATCGTCAAGGCAAGAGTAGGACCTCAAACGAGAAAAGTAATTTACATGAGGAGTTTAAATTACACCTTACAGGTTTAGAAGAAAATTATAGTTTACGCCAAGTAATCTACTTAAGTATAATTCTTATTACTGATTTCGTTAAGGTTTATAGAAAATATCCTCAGTCTAAAATTATGTTTAAAAAAGTTCATAATACTGTTAGCAAGATTGAAACTAATAGCTATCCAATGCCAATAAAAAAATCAATTGAAGAGTTAAAAACACTTCTGGACATTCTCAAAACTGCCTCACTTCCTCCAGTGGTTAAGGCTGCTAAGAAACCTAAAGCTCTTCGGCAATATGAACCATCATTCCATATTATAACTGAAGGAAAGAGGTCACTCAGAAGATTGCCAGCTGAAAAACAAGAAGAACAAAAGTTATTGCACAAATACAAAAATGAGATGAAGGGAGCAATGAGAGAATTACGCAGAGACAGAGTTTTCTTGGCCAATGTTAAACTTAAAGAAAAGGTGCAAAGTGATGCTGAAAGGATTAAGAAAGTGAAGGAAATCTTTGGTGCTGCATCTGCCCAGCAAGGAGAACTGAGAAGTCTAAAAAGGAAGAAATGATCTTGTGAATTAAAGTAAGTACCCTGAATTTCAAGCTATTGTCGAGCCAAAGCATGTGCATGATTTTAATAGCATATCAAATCTACTAACTGATTTTTTTGAGCATAAATTTAACCCATTACTGGTAATTTTATTAAAACTCTGGAGGTGCCTGGTAAGTTAGTACCATGGTGCTTACTTTTAGACTACTACTAAACATATTACTGTAACAATATTTCAGTTACAGTAATACCTTGATAGTCAGACAGTGTGAACTATAGAGGTGTCAAAGTATCAAAATGTCGAATAGAGATAAGGAATGTATGGTGAACCTAAAAAAAATTATATTCGTAGGGAAATGTAGCCTTTTTTTATTCTCTTTATGAATAATGAAAAAATAACTTAACAAAACCAAAAACAACCTAAGTGTTATTGTTCAAAATATGTCCCACTGAATCTGAATCTATATCACTGTACGTGTGTGGGTGGGCGAGTGAGTCAGTAACACTACACGAATAAATGGGTGAGTCAATACCTTTCAACATGTACAGTATGTTGGGCAGATTGCTTAATAGCTCTGTGAATGTACGGATAGGCGGGTGGGTCATTACCTTTGTACATGTTTGGGTGGGTTGTGCAGGTCTCTCTGTACACCCCACCTATACACCTCTGTACGTGTATAGGTGGATCAACACCACTGTATGTGTATGGGTGAGTGAGTAAGTCAATACCACTGTACACAAATGGATGGGTTCGAGTTGATACCTCTGAACCTGTATGGGGGGGCATACCCACGTGTATGGGTGGGCGGGTGGGCCAATACCTCTGTACATGTATGGATGTGCGGGTGGGTCATTATCGTTGTATATGTTTGGGTGGGTTGGGCAGGTCGCTTAATACCTCTGTACGTGTATAGGTGAGCAGGTGGACCAATACTACTGTACACGAATGGATGGGCAAGTTAATATCTCTAAACCTGTATGGGTGGGCAGGTTGCTCAATACCTCTGTGCATGTACGGATAGGCGGGTGGGTCATTACCTTTGTACATGTTTGGGAGGGTTGTGAAGGTCTCTCAATACCTCTGTACGTGTATAGGTGGGCGGGTGGGTCAACACCACTGTATGTGTATGGGTGGGCGAGTAGGTCAATACCACTGTACACAAATGGATGGGTTCGAGTTAATACCTCTGAACCTGTATGGGTGGGCAGGTCCCTTAATATCTCTGTATGTGTATAGGTGGGCTGTTGGGTCAATACCTCTTTACATTTTAGGGTGGGTGAGCAGGTTAATACTACTTTACATGTATGGGTAGGTGGGTGGAGTTAACACAAAAAAGCTACACAGTTTATATCACTATAATAGTGATCAGTTTATTTTCTTAGTCTATAGGCTATTTCAGGAGAAATCTTGGAACAGCAAGGGCCTAGAATCGTTCCCTTAGACCATCCCGAATGTCCACTGTTGTACCTACATTACAGACAATGGTGCATGCCATTATTATACTCCAGCCGTTCTAACTTTACCTCTGAGGGGAGTACAGGACAAGTGATTTGTGGCCGAAGAATGTTGTTCTGAAGCGTTTTTTATTTCTGAGGATACCTCGCGGAGTGGTAAGCTAAATCTTGAAAAACCAACAAGTGATCCTGTACGTCCTACAGGTAGGCCTAGTCATACAATAAGTTGTTATCTTAAATTAGCCATTTTAAATACCCAGTGTCTGAGAACCAAGTTTAACCTTGTAGCTCAGTTGGTTTCTGAATCCACCTTAGACTTTGCTTGAGTGAACATTGGCTCACAAAATGTGAGGAGGAGTTTTATAGTAAAATTGAAGACCTTGAATTAGCCTCAGCTTTTTACTGTACTCTACATAAGAACGGAGGCATATTAATTTATATAAATAAAAATATTAACTTCAGACCACTTGAACTTAGTAGGTTTTGCAGTGAGTTTGTTCTTGATATCTCAGGCATTGAGCTACTTGATTACTCTGTGATTGTAGTTTCACTTTACCGATCACCTGATGGCAACATTGAAAGTTTATTTTTAACCTACTTGATCAGTGCTTAGCCTACTTAAGTTGTTTTAACCCGCCCATCATATTAGGAGGTGATTTTAATATTAAGTTTGGAAATACAACTGATGCAGCCTATCTACCCCTAAAGTATAACCTCCAGAGCTATGGCCTATATATCACCAACTTTGCACCTACTCATGGGAAAAATTACTTGGACACTATTGTAACATCCCTTAACAGCTGGGACTATTCAGTGTCTATTCTAGATCCTGTCATTGCCGACCATAGTCCAGTAGTCTTTAGCGCCAACCTTAAACCCGATAAGCAGACCCAACAATCCTATTTCTTGCCAAAACGGGCAGAAAGACACTATCCAGATAGTCAAAGATGAAAATCTTCCTTTTTTTAAGCATCTCTTGAGCGAAGTTGATTGGAATTCCGTGGTAGCACATGATGAGCCCGAAATTGCCTTCAACTCTTTCTTTGAAAAGTTTAGGAATGCCTTTGATACTTCCTTCCCACCTAGGGTCTTGAAGAAAGTAAACTGCCATCCAAAGCCTAGGTCTGTACGTAAGCCTCCCAAAACGTGGTACAGTGACGAGTTAGCCAAGCTAAGAAATATTACAGTTGCATTAAATGATAGGTATAAGGCAAGTAATGATATAGCAATCAAAAGTAATTTATATTCGTCTTATTTAAGAGCAAAGCGCTTGTACAGGCGTAGCATAGATTTGGCCAAGAAAAAGTTTAATATGCAAGCAATTGAAACCGCCATCAACCCCTGTAAAGCTGCTTGGAGCCTTGTTAATCAGACAGTTAAGAAGAACAGCCCTCTGAAATGCAACGCTAGCCCGGACGAATTCAACACTTTTTTGCTTGGTGAGGTGGATCGTTTGGTTGATTCATTGCCTTATGCCGACACTACTGCGGCTATTACCATTGCTACACAAGCAGTTGGGGAGTGCCATAACAAATTGACTCGGTGGCACAAAATTACTGCAAGCGATGTACTTGCTAAAATAAAAGGGTTCAAAAACTCCCATATAGCCTTGATATTAATGGAATGTCAGTGATGCTCCTTAAGTATGTTGCAGACATTATCGCTTGCCCATTGGCTAAAGTACTCAACTCCTGTTTACATCATGGTATATTTCCCTCTTCACTCAAGATCTCGAGGACAGTTCCTGTGTACAAAAAGGGTGACCCTGTAGCCGTCGGAAGTTATAGACTCAATTATACCTATATTTGCCAAGGTCTTTGAGTCATTTATGAATAGCCAGCTAACCAAACACCTGGAAGGAAACAATCTACTCGTAGACTCCGAACATGGATTCAGAGGGGGAATCAGCTGCGACCAGCCTATTAACGTCGGTCCTTGATGGTTTTGAGGAGCGGCATTCAACGGCATTGACTCTGGCAGACTTGAGGAAAGCATTCGACTGTGTCTCACACAGTATTATCCTTAATAAAATGAAGATCTATGGAGTGCAAGGCAAAGTCCTCCAGATGTTCGATTCTTACCTCAGTGGCAGGTTTCAGGTTTTCTCAGTGAATGGAGCCAGATCCCAACCTCTACCAGTCAAACATGGCTTCCCATAGGGTTCCGTGGTTGGCCCTCTTCTGTTCCTCATAATGATCAATGACCTCGGTCTACTGGGTGACATACTACTGTTCGCTGATAACACAACAATTATGTCCCGTGGCACATCCCCTGAAGAGGCTCAGTTGTCGGCCACAGAGAGGTTTGCTGGAGCTAAGGAATGGTTTGCTGCCAATAAGTTCAGTATTAACGAGGACAAGATCCAAGAAATAATCTGCAGCTTAAGTCGTAAAAACCCAATCTAACTAATAGAGGTTAACCTTCTAGGATTTACATTGACTCCAAGCTAACTTGGAATAGTTATGTTTCCAGGGTCTGCACCAAACTTGCTAGAGTGACCTACCTGCTTCGTAGGCTCAAACCTATGATCACCACAGATTACCTCATTACTGTGTATCACGCTCTATTCCACAGTCAGTTAAGCTATGGTTTAATCCTGTGGGGACATGCAGCTGGCTGCAGTGATGTTCTCATTTTACAGAAGAGGGCAGTGCGAATCATCTCGTTGCAGGGCATCTTGATCATTGTAGGCCTCTTTTTAGACGTCATAACATCTTTACTCTCTTTGGACAGTACATCTTCCTTTGTCTTGTCAAAGTGAAATCCAATCTTGCCTCCTTTGACTTGAGGGATGCCCTTCACAACCACAACGTACGTAGTGCTGCCAATATTAATGTTCCTTTCTGCAGACTGAACAAAAAGAAGGACAGCTACCCAATTTTTGCAGTCAAACTCTTCAATCATCTGCTTGTGGGGTTCAGATCCTTACCACTCACCATCTTCAGGGCCCATTTGAAGACTTGGCTCCAGCTTCATCCCTTCTATAGCTTAAGGGAATTTTTTGGGGAAGACAAAAGTAGCCTAAACTAACCTGGCGTCAACAAGTTATTGTAAATAGTCAATTTGATGTATATATTTTATTGTTTAACAAAAGTTGTGATCAACTTAGAAATGATATTTGACGCAGTCAATCCAGCTTGCGCTGGTCAAAGATGAAGGTCCAGGTAATTATTCAGAGGTAATTAATTAATTATACAACATGGCAACATTGTATGTCTCTTGGCTCCTTCCTTCCTCTTCACGAATAATTTGTTTCCGGTCTAGATAAATCACAACTAGGGCTTGATAGTTTTTATAAGTTAAAATAGTCCGATTTACTTTGTTTCTTGATATTTGTAAATATAAAAAAAATACATCCCAGTTAAGCACTAAAAAGATTTAAATTTCCATTAAAAAAAAAAATGTGTACCTTCCAACATTATTCCCAATTGTGAGTCACCAATTGTGAGGACGTAAAATTTAGAGGAGGGCTGTAGCAGTCTGGATATGAAGTTGCCTACGTTGATTTTCCTGTTTATCCCGCAAACCTCAGAGATAAAGTTAGAATGGCTGGACTATCCTTCTAAATTAGAACACTTCTTTAAAATTACTTAAAGCACAGATACATAAATGTTCTAACGGTTTATAAATTTCAACTGTTAGAACTATTTCAACTATATTATTTGACTGTAAGAGTTTTATTTAATTTAAAGCTAGCCAGATCGTGCATGGTCTGCGATGGACAATATTGTATACCTTGCCGAGGCCAGTGTCGAAATACAAGGACTGTTTAAGCATCAAATGTTGTATTATCGAGGTTTTACTGTAATGTAATTATGTGTAATCACACTATTCAATTTTTTAGTTGTTATATGCTTTAAAAATTAGGCAATATATAATTATTTGTAAATTAAACAAACTTTGTGTAAACTCCGATTTTTATTGTTGAAATATAAATTAATTTTAATGCAAAGTATTTTGCTTTTATTTAAGTATTTTACAATCAAAGTATCATGTAAAATGCTTGATGCATTTTCCAGCATGCTGGATGGAAACAAACCTGTTTTATATAATGAGAGCTTACACATCGGGATGCTGCACAAATATGCGTGGTGCATGTGCTGCTACATGAATCGACCGACCGATCGACCGAAGTTTCTGGCTCCATGAATCAAACATTTTCAGTTCATCAAATAAAAAAAAAATGCATGTTGAGGTAGATCCTTGTTTGATGTTACTCGCTTTCACCACACTGTTTTCCATCCATTCACCATTGAAACAGGTGAATTTTTGTTTTTTTTCTGTTGATTATGTTTGTGGTTTAATGAGATAATCAAACTCCAATGAATTTAATGCTGAACTTAAGTTGTATGAAATGAAAGAGTTCCTAGTAATACAGTTGATAAAATCTAGATAATTCTTTCCTGATAAGCTGCAACCCTAATAAAATCACAAAAAAATCACTTCTAATTTGATTTACATTTTAGAAATAACTAAAAATAACTGGTAGAATGAAAAAAGTTAAATCTATTTTTTTCAGCCTAAATATTTTTGCTAAATAATTTAACATGTTGACAACCGATTCTGTGTAATTTTTTTATTTTCCTATTTATTAAACTTTACATTATTATGTACATAACACAATGTTTTGTCAGCAAATTTTGCTTTTGTAACACATAGATTATATTGTCAGTCTCTGAACAGCATAAGCTGAATCTTGCTAAAGGTGTGCTTAATGCAGATTCTCTTAACCAAATGGAAGCAAGATTTTAATAGCAAACTATACTATCAGAAAATTTGACTATCCAAAATAACCTCATTCTCATCAAGTTCAGATAGTCATATCCCAAGCAGACTATAACCTCATTCTCATCAAGTTCAGATAGTCATATCCCAAGCAGACTATAACCTCATTCTCATCAAGTTCAGATAGTCATATCCCAAGCAGACTATAATCGCATACTCCCAGAATATCTGGAACCTAGCTCGTAATGTGAAGCATACAATCAACTTACATATTAGTTCTGTGCAGCACTCAGTCAATTACATGAAGCATTTTGTGTGACATTCCGGTGTGTAAGCTGCTTTAGTCTTAATGGTCACTTTCATTTCTGTTTTCATTAAAACTTGTGCAGATTCAAGAACCTTTACTGTGGAACATTTTATCATATGTGTTAACTTTTCACATGTACTCTACAAAAAATATTCACTGAAAGATCGCTACTGGGGAGGGTGCTCACAATGTGTGAAAAACTCATAGAGAGGGGTAGAAGGGTGTGCAAGTCGAGAGACACAGACTATACTCATAGAGAGGGGTAGAAGGGTGTGCAAGTCGAGAGACACAGACTATTCTTCATTCTACATAGACTTTGTTGCGTAGGATGCCCTTAAGCCCTGTAAATCAAATGGTATTTGTAGCGGTACTAGTCATAAAAATATTACCATAGTGCTTTTCTCTAATATCAGTGTCACTAATCATACTCAATCTTTAGTGGTTTATTTCATAACTTCATTTACTACTTCTTTATCAAACTGCTTTCTAGTGTTATTTTGAAAATGTTTACTAAAAATCATTGGATCTAGAAGAGCTGGATTTTCACTTCTCTCAGCTCTTACAACAATGTCAATATAGTTTTTTCTTATCTGGGAGTAGTACGCTCCTATCAATACAAGGGGTGTTAACACAACTGGTCCCAACTCCCTATATGCAATTGTCGTAGAGTGCCCTTAACTTTGGGAGAGTTTCTATGAGCTCGACTCTTTTTTCACGGTGTGAACATTGTGACAAATTTTTCACTTCTCTCTGTGAATAAAAATCTTATTGTGCATATCCTGCTTCATGGTGATTAATTTGCTTAACCACATATTCTATTCTGAAAATAGACATATTCTCAAGGAAATTATTTCTGATTATTTCCTATTTAAGACTTTATATTGTAAATTTGCCTTTAATAGAGTTGTTAAGCCCTTGATGGTCATGAAGTTGCTTTTTCATTATCTACTGGGTGTATTGTAATTTATAAGTTATATAGGTATATATTGTTTAGGTGGACTTTTGTCATTGAGCTATACTGAGCTAATATACTGTACATTTTCAAGGATAAGTTGTCTTTTGTTTGTAAATGAGTCTACATTTAGGCCTACCTACCAAAATTCAAATTTATTAGCAATCTATATGTACCCATATATTAATAATCAAGGTTGTAGAGTTACCGGTATATTAACAAACAAAAAACCGCAAACTCCAGGCCTTACGATGTGATATTTAAAACTTTAAATCCATAGGTTGCTCTAGCTTAAGGAATTGGACGTGTCACTGTTGGTGGATTGTGAATGTCCTATCGAATATGGTGACAGCTGCAACTAAATTAAATGACGAAATGGTCAGCGTCTATCCCCAAATGGTCAACGTCTATCCCCAAAGGTGCTGCTTAAACTTGTATATTGGAACAAACCCTTCCAATCTAAAACTCCTGGGTTTCCAAACATCTGATAGCAGGTATTGTTACGATGGCTTTATGATTACAAAATCCTCTACCATTGACATTGGTTCAATGTCTTAGATTTTAGGGCAACTGGGTTAGAATGCCTTATGAACTATCAGATTAAGTGGAGTCCTCTAGCCACCTTAAAACAAAGGCATAATCATTCTTTGGCTTCTGTAATAAAAATATGCTGTTGTGACCAAGTAAATGATTTGTGTTAGGAATAAAAGTACAAGAGCAGAATATTCAAATTTAGCTTGCTAAGAGTCAAAATGACATGGGTGTCGGCTGTTATGAACTTTTTAAAAGTAAAACAAATAAAATAATTCTAAAAAATACTCCACACCTGGAAGTTGCATTTGCAATTTCTAAACTGTAAGGCACATGAGACACTAAAGCATAGGACACTTGTGAGGCCAAAGGCCAAGATTATCATACTGTACAGCAAAGTTCCGTTGCGAGTCCTAAAGCAAAGCTCCCGTATGAGGTCACAGACGGAATTCCCTCACAAAGGCTGACCTTCTCAGACATAAAGTTGTATAATTTGGGAAGCCAAGGTAGCCACTGACTTATTGGGTAGTCCATGATCAATTTGGGAAGCTACTGATAACTTAAGTAGACCCTGACCTACTTGGATCGTCTATGAAGTGATATTGATGTTGCACCACATAATCTAAATTTTTTTGTAAAAAATCTCAATTTCAGGGCTAAGAAACTTTTAATGATCTTCCTTCAGCAATTAATAATGAACCAGAACTAGTAAATTTAAATATAAATTTAAAGCTTTTCAAATTCAAATGGCTCCTTATAATTCTTGTAAATTTTTTGAAAGTGTTCAAAATTCCTAATTTCTAAAATATTTATTTTTTGCAATTTCTTAACATTATAATTGACATATTGTAATTCTATGTATTGTTGTATTATAATGCTGTATATTTAGTCAAGTTTAATGACATCATTCATTTGTATTTATGTGTATACAATTAAATAAAGAGATTTTGATTTTATTTGATGATAAACTTTGGTAGCCTTCTGTGAACAACTTTATAGGTCATTGTAGATAATTGCATTGACAAAAAAAAATGTGTTTGATATAAAAGAGTTTTAATGTAATGATGATTGTGTTTTGGTATCATTATTTTAAATAAAAAGTGAAGAAAACGATATAGTTAATTAGCTTTGCATGATATGTTGTGGAGAAAATTGACTAATTTGTCTAACCTAAACAATATTAACCCCTTCGCTTCCGACGTCCATTATATCTGACGTCATGGTTTTTTCGAAAACTTCCAACGTCCGATATATCGGACGTCCGCGGAAAATTTTTTTTCAGTTACTTAAATTCGTCCGATTATCATGAAACTATAGCAACGTATGCATAAACATACAGGTTACACTATAAATTAGGTTTTATCGTCTTTGGAATAATAACTTTAATTTTACGCATCTTTGAATTAGAACGTCTGTGACTTACAACTTGAGTTGTTGTTCTGAATCAGCTGTGCGACACTATTGCTAATTCAAATCGTGACAATTTGAAATTGTAAATAGTTGTAAATTTAATAATTTAGTAATATTTTTGTAACTGTATGTTTACTCTGAGTTGGTGTGGTGACAATTCAAAAGTAGAACTTTAATCATACTCATTTATGAATCAAGACCCAATTTGTTGAAATTGGGCAAAAATTCCAAACAACATGTTCAAAAAAAGAAAATTCTACAACTCAGACATTTTTAAAGGTAAGACCATACAAATTTGTAAGCATGTTAGCAACAAGATTATCTTTAAAATGTATATCTTGAAAATGTTCTAAGATTTTTTTTGTGCACTGTAGGTTAGTTCAAACTACAAAAATAAAAAAAAAATTAAAAATTATTTATACATGTATATACATATAAATAAACATTTTTTAACTAATAAATATTACTTTATCAATTATATTTATAGAGAATTTAATGACAAAAAAAACAAAACAAAAATCATTCAATTCCATTCATAAATAAAAAATATATAGCATATTTCTTAAAACAATGCATTTTCACCAAAAAGGACCTTGGAAGTCTTCGCAAATACCACATAACGGACGTCGGAAGCGAAGGGGCTAAGATAAAATTCATAGATACTGATTAAAAAAAACATTTATTGATTGTGCAAGTTGAGTGTTGATACATCAAGTATGTTTTAATTTAAAATATTTGAAATTTGTTTCAGCTTTAAACAACAGAGAAGCCCAAGAAACCTAGAGTAATGTGTATTTAATAACCAAATAAGCATCTTTTATTATATATTTTCATATATTTATCTTAGAAAAGTTTATTCTTGTATAACAAATATTTAAAATAAAAACCAGTTCACAGAGGAGATTTAGGAGGACCGGTGAGAGAGATGTCAGTGGCAGAGGCACAAATTGCTGCCAGCACATACCAATATTATTAAATATTCTGACGGTACAGTGACTTGATTTAGGAAAACATCCACAATATAGGTAGCTTGTGATATTGAAGTGGTAATATCCAGTTATAAAATAAATATTGTTTATGTTCCTATTAGACAAAATTCAGTTTATTTCATATTTGTTAAAATTAATATATTTTAAAGTTATAATTTAACTCTATCAAAAACTGAAAGAGATAATTATTTGAATTCTATCTAGCTATAGTTAAAAAAAGTATCTTCAACTTATTTTTGCTTTTATTGTCGAAAATATTTTTGTCATCGCAAGTTGTATTAACACAGTAAATACTAGAACTTGTTATTTACCTTAGAAAAAATACATGTCAAAATCAAGGTATCTTACATAGTCTATTTACCAACAATCTGTAATAGTGTGATACTGATGTATTAGATTTATTCTAAAATATTGGTTTATTTCTAAAAACTGTTGATGAATTTGTAAATACAAATGTTAAGTAGTTTCTTTAAGTAATTAAGGTTAAATAACAATAAAATGTGTAAATAAAACTTGTTAAATATGAAAAAAGCGTATACATAGGAGATGAATAAGTTGCTGTAATATTTATTCTAGTTTTGTTTAACAGATTGTAACATTTTGTATTAATTAAAGCTATGTTAAGTATTGTAATGTTGTATTATTTAATGTACAAATCACTATTGAGGTTTTTTCAGATTAAACAGGTACAAAAATTATGTATGCATTTTTATAGCCCTAAATTAAAGCACTTCTCTGCTACTTCTGCTCTTTTTCTAAAGTAGAAATGGACTAATATAATTTGTTTTATACTATTACATGTATTTTATAAACATTGGAATATGCAGATTAAAATAAAAAACCTTGGAGGTATTTGATCATTTAATTTGTTCAATGATTTTAATGCTTTAATAAAAAGCTTTAAATGCTTTCTTAGATTAGATCTGAGGACATGGTTTAGAGTACAATTCTTTAACTTGAATTTGAAGGTGGCTTGGCTTTCATAAAACATTTTGGCTTTTATCAAATACTAGAAGAGTACTCGTCCTTCGTACAGGGTTTACGTTGATTTATATTGCGCTTTTTGCATTCAGTAATACAAAACATGGATGAAAAAGTTAGCTCTAGGTTGTTTATGATCATGTTTATAAAAAGCAGTTTTATAAAACAGACCTACAAACAATATTTAAAGCTTTGTTTCTCTTTTTGAAAATTTGCAGGTTCCCTTGAAACTGGAGAGTGCAAAAATGCATTGTGGTAAGGTTTGGTATTTACTTCAGAATTATGTTAGTTGTTTGTTTATTCTAAGAGCTAATTAATGAAACGATTATAAAAAATGTTATATTGGAGAGATAGAACAGCAAACTTACCTTAGAAGACAAGTTCACTAACACCAGAGTAATAGTAACATACACAAAAGTCACATAATCCCACGAATTTTCAGTACCACTGGCACTTTCTTCAGTTGAGTAGAGAGAGAGAGAGAGACTGATATGACTTCCACTATTAGGTAGGTGGCAGTGGTGGGCGTTGTACATCCATAGAGCAACATTCAGGTATTGATACAGTTTTTTTTCAGTTGGTTTGTATATGAAGTTTGCTGATGGGGAAGGGGTTGAAAGGAAGTGGTCTATCTTATGTTCAGATTAGGTGGGTCACGGGATTTTGTTATTCATTGTTGTGCTAGTTCCATCCTTCGGAGTTGGGAACTATTGGCATGGGAAGGAAGGGATCTGATTACTTTAATGGTGTTAAACTGATCAAAATTATGGTTATGGAGAAGAGTATCGGTAGAGACAGATTTTTCAGGATTTTGGACTTTGCATTCATGCATTTTTGAAGGCCGATATATTGGGCAGGACAGTGCTGGCACTGGAGTTGATGAATTAAATTGGTGGAATCACAGGAGTGGTTGCCAGGTCTCTTGTAGGTTAAGGAGGTAGTGTAGCTGGTAAAAGATGTGCTGGGAGATAAATATGACAAGTTTTGCAAGATTTCTTGTCACAAGGATAGGTCAGGATGTTGGGATGAGATAAATTAGAACGGACCAGGATTTGGCAGAGATTTTTCTTTTGTCTGAAAGTCACAGTAGGAGGTTTTTCAAGGAGATCTTAGGTGTGTGGGGAAGCTTTTAAGATGTTGAAGCCATCTTTCAGGATTTGGTTGAGTTGGAGGCCATGGTGGTAATTAGTGACAAGGGATAAGCATTGGGAACTACCTCTGGTTTGGGGTTGGTTTTGGGACTGGGCTAAACTGATTTGGTTTTTAATAAGGTTGGTAGGATAACCTCTCTTTTGGAATGCACCAACAAGTTGGCTATTTTATTTATTTAGATTTCTGGGAGAGAAAATGATACATTTGGCACAGGTGGCTAGGCTATAGGGTAGGGAGCATTTAGTGTTGTTCGGGTGACAGCTGGTATAGTGGAGGTATTGTTGTTTATTGGTAGGTTTGATGTGAATATCAGTTTGAAGGACACCGTCCTCCAATCCAATTTCAACATCAAGGAAGACTATGCGGTCAGAAGAGGATTGTCTTCTGGAATTCAGGGATGAAAAGTTTTGTATGCTTTGAAGAAAGGTTTCAAGATTGGTTTCGGAATGTTTCAAGATTAATTTTGGAGTCAGTCCAGATCATGAAAATGTCATCGATGAAATGGAGTCAGCATAGGGTTTGGACGGGTTGTTTTTGAAGGAAAGTCTTCTCCAATTTCCCCATGAACAGGTTGGCATAGGAAGGGGCCATAGCGGTACCCTTGATCTGGAGGTAGTTGATACCAGAACTTTGGAAGTGTTTTTTTCAAGGATGAATTGAGTCAGCTGAACTAGGAAGGAAGTGCTAGGTTTGGTGTTTGGAAGGCGTATATTGAGGAAATACTCAACCTTTTTTTTTAAATTGTCAAATTGGTATTGCCATAGAGCGTGTATTGGTACTTCTTAGAGCCCCTGGGGCGGTGCACTTATGGAATTTCAAAATAAAGATAGGCCTATGTGTTAACCAGAGACCCTAAGAATATCTATGCAAAATTTCAGCTGAACGGGTTCAGTAGTTTTTGTGTGATTGAGTAACACACGAACAGACACCATTAGATTTTTATATAACAGTAAGATTTAGACCAAATGAGTTTTGAGCTATGGGTTTGAAAAGATGGAAATTGCTGATATCAAAGTTAACTTAAACAGCTCTTGATTTGGGCTCAAAACAATAGTAATCATTATTTTAACCAGATCCTAGATTTGGCAGTTGGTTTTAAGTTTAGAAACAACTTTAAAGTCCAAGTAGTTGGTACCCAAAAGCACTATTATGCGCTCTTTGCTAATTTCCCTCCAGTAGGCCTGTCTTGTACTTCAAAATTATAGTATACATGAACGCAATGTAAATGGCATGTAGTATGAAAGACGGGGAACTTCTTCCACCACAGTTCCCTCCAGTGGAAGAGTGCTGCAAGGTACACTCAAATCTCCAACTTACCCTATTAAAACACTAACTGCTGTATTATTTAAGTCCAGTTCATAATCCACTTTTATAAAAAGTTGAGATTGCTGTACAAAATAATAGATAGTCTCTCTTTAAAATATGTGTTTGCAAATTGTGATATATACACAGTATTGTGTTGCCTTACATTATGATACTAGCACAGTACCCGTCCTAAGTACGGGGTGTACGCTGATTTATATTATGCTTATTGCATTCAGTAACACAAAACATGTAACAACTGACATCTGTATAATGCAAAAGTGTGTTGTGGTCACTGTACCCCTAGGAAAAAAGATGTTAGGTATCTCGTGCATCTCCTATGACGTCACATGGGTGAAATGGCAACAACAAATACAAAAATACTGTTCTAATTCCTGTAGTTTACAATTCCAGCTGATAAGTGGTAGATAGCTTGCCTACTATTTAGCTGGATGCTTTCATGCAATTGTTAGATTTAGTTACCGGTATTTTATTGAATAATCATCCTAGGTGATTTCACCCATGTGATTTCACAGTCTACTGCGCAGCCTCGTCGTGATATCTACTGTCTTTTCTAGTTACCGTAGTTGTGGTTAGGTTTGGTCCGGTATTTACTTCAGAACTATGTAAGTTGTATATTTATTCCAAGAGCTGATTAATGAAACTATTATTAACAATTCATTATCACATTAGTATTGTCATAGGGATTGCATTGATACTTCTTAGAACCCCTGGGGTGGTTTCCTAATGTAATTTTAAAACACAAATAGGCCTCTGTACCACTGTACGAGTATGTGTGGGTGGGTGGATCAATACCACTGTACGTGTATGGGTAGGTGGGTGGATCAATACCACTGCATGTTTACTCTTGAGAGTTTATCCGGTCGTAATCAATTGAGTACAGCAGATGGCTATCTATTAGAAGTACAGGCACAATTCTACTTTCACCAGGTTAACCAGAGACCCCAAGAATGTTCAAGCAAACTTTCAGATGAATGGGATCAGTAGTTTTTGTGTGATTGAGTAGCATACACATAGACACTATTACATTTTTATATAATAGTAAGATTGAACAGAAATAATATTGAAATGGTCTGCGATGCAATACAATTTGCTCTTATCAATTTTTTTAATGTAATGTACAATTTTCAAATGGATTTTGTTTAAATTTATAATGTTTACATTACGATTAGTTACATAAGTATATTACAGTTTGTAATGCATTTCATTTTCTATTTCATTAGAACAATAACTAAATTAATTTATTGCAGATCAAACAGAAAACTTTGCTGCATGTAGAAAGCAAATTGAGAATACTGACAGAGACTGTACATCATCAGGTGATTGTACGTGGTGGGAAACACAATCTGTTGCGTATGCACTGTCTGCACGCCATTCACTGACGTGCACTATACATAAACCTACAGTATACATGTTGCTTTATGTATATTTTCAGAAGGGGAGTTATTTTTAGTGAGTTCTTAAAAGTCAGAAATCCTTTATTCATAATTATTTTTTGGATCTAAAATTACATGCATCTCGCAGAGTGCACGCGGGGTTAAAATTTTACACACTGTTATCATTCACTAATTATTAATAGTGGCAGCACCGTCTATTGTCCTTCACCCTGAATTCATGCAATATTTTTTATAAAGATAATTAAATAACGACATTAAATACAGTTTTAAATATTAATGAACAGTGTGCTATTTTCCCAGTTACAGAATATGAGTTTTTTTCCATTTTTTTTCATGCTTCTGATTATATTGGGATATTGTAGGCGATAAGTCCAATGCTCGGTCCTCTTAATACCAACACGGCGTCCGCTCAATGGTTGCCATGTATGTGGACACTACTAGAGAAGTCTGGGGAGTCCATGTTGGATGATAATCAAGGTTTGTATGTTGTGTAGGGGAGAAAACTGAGTGTCAGACTTGTCAGTTAGCTGAAAATCATACCAACACTACGTGGTTCGGATTCCACGTAAAGCTATAGGTCCCTTAGTTGCCCTACTAATTAATGGCTATTGGGCTATTAATGAATTGCCCTCTCTGAGGAACAGTTGAAATAAGTTAGTAACCAGACTACACTCATATCATCATTTATATTCGTCTTAAAATACACACAATATTATAAGTAAGAATGTGAGAATATAAAAATCAAGTCTTTTAGCCCACTCGATACATACATAAAAAGGGCACAAGCCCCCCTACATAAAGTTCTAAAAAAAAAGAAATAAGTACAATATTAAAAAACAACACAAACTTAGGAACAAAGAATATAAGACAATAATATTCTTTGTTTCTAAGTTTGTGTCGTTTTTTTAATATTGCAGACAGTCACTAAAGTGCAAAAGTTCCATGATGTTGGCTTTTTAAAACAAATAGTTCATCCAGTGCAACTGTTTCTGTCCCAATGCCGTTCTAGCCATTTTAAGACGTATTCATCGTTGTCTTCAATATTTTTATCTTTGCTTGACTAAAAAGATATCTCAAAATTTGATAGTTTATTTTGGCCAGATTCTAAATTTATTCATAATTTATAATTTTGCTCATGTGAGTCCTATTTTTCCTCAACACTTAAAGTGCATTTATAATGCATAAAAATGTAATTTCAATAATCCTTTACTCATTAACAACGGGTCAGTTATTTGTTGTACCTTACCATTGATGGAACATCATCAATTCCGAGAAAAATGGAAACCACTCCTCAAACAAAGCATTACGGTTGGAAATAGAAGGGAAAATGGAAGAAAAGCCAGCTCTGATTGCTGAACATTTGAACAACTTCTTTTGCAATATCGCAAATATAACACTAGAAGAAAATAAAAACAGTTTCAAAATGCTGAACATCCAGTGGAAATGTCCTCCACCCCTGGTAAATATAACCTCTCACTTAATCTAACACCAACTGATGAGAAAGAAATACTAGAAATTATAAGATCACTGAAGCCAAAACTCTCATGTGGTATTGATAAAGTTCCATCAAAGGTGGTGAAGCACTGCGCAGAACAGTTAGCCCTACCATTGGTTAGTATAACCAATAAATCCTTCAGCAATGGACAGTTTCCTTCATTGTTAAAAGTGGCAAAAATCTATCCTAAACACAAAAAGGGATCAATGGCCAAGACAGAAAATTATCGCCCCATATCGCTCTTATCCAGTTTTCAAAAATAATTGAGAAGACTGCGTTAAAAAGAATGCTAGCACACCTGGAAAGTCAAAATATATTAACAAAAAATCAGCATGGCTTCCTACAAGGGAGATCTACTATCACTGCATTAACAAGTCTTGTAGAGCATATAACAGATGAATTAGAAGAACGAAAGTATGTCTCGGCTGTTCTCCTCGACTACAGTAAGGCGTTTGATTGCTTAGGACACGATCTAATAATAAAGAAATTGTCATCACTGGGATTTCAAGGCACATCAAAAAAATGGATAGCTAGCTACCTTAAAGAGCGCAGCCAAATTGTTGAAGTCCAAGTGTCTGAAAATGGGAAAAAATCCTCATATAGATCTAACCCCTGCCAGTGACCAGAGGAGTGCCACAAGGGTCAGTCTTAGGTCCTTTCCTGTTTGTGCTATTCACAAATGACTTTCCAAGTTACATTGGCAACAACAACTTAGAGACGATCATGTACGCAGATGACACGACACTCATCCTGGCTAGTGACAATGTACAAGATCTGCATTCACATATTTTATCTTCAAACGACAAAGCTATAAAATACTGCCTACAGAACAACTTAGCCATAAATCCATCAAAAACTACTCATATAAATTTTAGTAGAAGACACGATCCCCTTCCAGAAATCCCACATGCTCATTTAGAGAATCAAGCAAAATTACTAGGTATAACCATTGACTGCGACCTCACTTGGACAGCACACATGCACAATTTGTGTAAATTATTAAGTTCAGGGATTTTTGTTATAAAAAGAATCATGTGGATTGCAGGGCTAGAAGCGGGAAGAACAGCTTATTTTGCGCTAGTAGAGTCTCACCTGAGATATGGACTTACTGTGTGGGGCGGAACATCTGAATATAATCTTATTAAATTTTGACCATTCAAAAAAAGGCTATTAGAACGCTTGCAAGTTTAAATCCACTAGACAGCTGCAGAGAAGCCTTTAAGTCCCTAAAAATTCTAACAATCATTGGCCTATACATCCTCTCCGTAGTCACATATATAGATAAAACTGCAAACGAAAGGGGGAAGGATATTCACACATACAACACAAGAAGAGCCATAGACTTTATACTTCCACAACACCACACTACCCAATACAGTAAAAAACCTTCATATGCAGGGCGCAAGATATACAACTCTCTGCCGAAGCATCTGAAAAACCTCAGAGGGAAGAAGCTCAAGAAAGGGCTACAAGACTGGCTAGAAGAACGACCCCTATACACAGTAGGAGAATACTATCAACTAACAAAAACTTTTTTGTAAAGCAAGCATAACTTTTTAACAATGACGCCATTATACTTCTTAAAGAATGTATAAATAAAGAATTTATGATTTTTCTGATTCCTGATGCCAAAAAGAAGTCGTAACAAAATAAATTCTCCTTTTTTTCAAGATTAAACTAAATATTTTATAACAATTGACTGAATGCTTGTCTGTCTGAAATAATCAATTCTCATCTGTTAAATTTCTCAAACAAAAGTATTGTTTTTATTCTCATACTCGTTACTAATTTGATAAAATTTAGTATAGTGATTACAATTTTAAGAATTGCTTATTTAATACAGTCTTTAAATAGTAAAATTTCCTTAACAGTTTGTCAAATGGACACATTTTAAAATTTGTAATTAAATGATTTATTACTTAATCCTAAAAAATTGTGTATTATCTAGCTGAACTTCTTAGAAGAAAAGTACAATGTACATTGGTCATAAATAAATACAACAAAATATAAATTTACTAAGAAAATATTTATTGGCATATATTTTAGAAAACAACGTAAATATACCAGTGAATATCTAGAACTGGAAATTGAAATCTATCACACAACAAAAGACTAGACAGTTTTGTGTATTTAAATTTTATGTGTATGGAATTTGTGTATCTTCATTAATCAATGTAGTGAATAATATAGCACATATAGCATACATACACAGTTACAATATCATTTATACACTTTTAATATACACATCTTATTAGATTACTATGAGGATGTTAAGACATACAAAAATTATTATATACAACAAATTTAATCTCTTGATACAAGAGATCTATACAAAAACCAAACTAATTTACCTAAAGCTCAAAATAAGATTGGTTAGCTTATGACATCAACTTAAAAAAGTAACGTACAATGTCAAGTCATCAAATTGAGGTACAGTTTTCTCATGCATTTCATTAGTCACAAAGCTGAATATCTACATATAATTTAATTAAATAGCCAAGGACTTTTAAGGACTTGTTTTCAATTGATAAAGAAGTCTTTTCTTATTGGGCACTAAATAACTGTTAATTTAGTTTTGTGTTATTACTATCAAAGGAAGCTAGAATACTTTCAAACTTGTTTATTTATATCAAATATTTTGTAGAGGATTTTTTAAATCATGTTGGAAAGAAATGGTGATATTTTCTGACAGCGATATATTTACATACAACCCAGAGAATATTTAAAAGATGTTCATTGGGTGAAACTCTTTGATCTGAAGAGTGGTGCTATCACACATGTAATGGTGAACAGCAGTATTAGTTGGCCTCACTAAAACCCACACATGTAGGGTGAGCAGCAGTCATAGTTGGCCTTACTAAAAGCAGTCACAGTGATATTCAGTGGGAGCTCAGCTGATGGCAAGTCTTGACAGAATTCGCTCTTGAGTTAATCTTCGCCCAGCATAGAGATCTGAAGTAAGGCCAGCGTTGCAGAATGTAGAGGAAGGGGTTCAATGTGAAGTGGAGTGCCATGAGTACATCAGCCAAGCAGAAGAACATTCGATTAGATTTTGATTTTGGATCTATTTGTGCCATTGGAATGGATACCTGAAAATGAATTGTTCAACTTTTAATTCAAGATTTTTGTTGCTAATGTTTTCTAAAAGAATAAGCAGCTTGTTAAAAGTTAACTTCAATTTCAAATATCTAAATATGTTTCCTCATATTTAAAAACTAATAATGATCACTTCATTGGAGGTGATTTACAAACAAACATCTTTCTTGTTTTTATATAATATTTTATGTTATTTACAATTTAAAATGTTTGTATTGAAATAACATTTGTATTTTGGATGTTTTTATTTTAGGTATTCACAAATGTGTATATTCTAACAGACTAAAAATTGTCTAGACAGGCTGATGTCAGTTCTCACATAAAAAATCACAGGTCCTTAGTCCAGAAAACCACTATCTCCTTACAATCAATGAACTTGATATTTAAGAAAATTGTCCTTATAATTTTCAACTTAATTAAAATGAATGTATGTATGTCTCTTTGTCCTTTATGCATTATTACCCCATTCATCTGCAAGAGATGAAACTTTGGGAAGTTATATATTTTCCCTGTAGGAAGTTTTAACTAAGGTTTTATTCAATAGTTCAATTCAATAAGTATGCCTTTACTATAATGTAAATATTTAAATTTAATTATATTATTCTAGTTGGGGGTTATACTAAAATAATTCTATTACTTAAAATAAAATAATTTTAACTATCTTCGGACTGAAACAGTTTTAAGAAAGTTTATGGTGGCCAACTTTTTTAAATGAGCGCTAAGTGTTAAAAACTGGTCTACTGAAAAAGATTGATAAACAGTTTATCAACAAGATTATGGACTATTTAAAAGGTAGCTTACCATTTATACGCAACCTTTCATAAATGAGTTAACTGGAGCAACTGTAGCAAAGGGGCTAAGACAGTTGCTTGCCACCAGATGACCAGGTAGGATTCCCGATGTTCCCATTACAAATTTATCTCTATGCTATCTGTGGCTTGGGAGTCATGTTAAACCATTGGTCCAGTACCTAAGCTTAAAAAATAAAAATGGATTCTGCAGTTGAAGGGAACTGTGTCTTTATTTGGCATCTCTCCCCACTAAATACCTCGAGATATATTTAATATCTATTACAAAATATGATATGAGGTTATTTCTTCAAATAATCATACATTTTACCATGGGTATACCTTTTCAAACAAAATGTAACAGGATTTTTAACTTTTTCATTCCATATTTTTTAAGTGACTAAAACCTCTTACAGTTCTATTTTCAAATTACAATATCTCAGCAAAGTATAAGAAGATATGTTTTAAATTTTCAAAATTTGTTACATTTTTAAAAATAAAGAGGATGATAAAATATTAAATGTGTTTATTATGTCAATGAAAATAAATAAAACTAATAGTAAGGTGTGCATTTTTAGAATGAAGACGTGTCTTTTAGATTATGAGTAAATATGAGAATCAATTACCAGTATATTACTGTGTTATATACACATCAATTTTGTACTAATAAAAAACTTATTTTATTTTTTATTTCTGCAAGTCAGTGTTTTAAATTACCTTAATCAACAGTAAAACTCTTGTAGATTATGTTTTGTGCATAAAAGAATCAATACAGTTTGTCTTATTATAAATTGGAAAGACTGATGCAATTACATGTTGTCTATTGATGTTGTTGGCTTTTTTCAGTTAGTCACGCGTGAGGAACAAATGGCCCACTTGGTACTTAAAGGATTAAGGAAAAAGAAATGTTTTAAAGAAAATATAAGAATGTATTCATCTTTTTACCAAATTTTATAATAACTCAGTATCACCTAGACATAATTAGCGTACTATCAAAGAATGTAGAATAAAATCGCCAAGACTGTTAAGTACTACTGTAATTGTTTTTAAAATTTTCCACTTTAATTTGTAAAATATATAAAATCTAATGTACTCAGAGGACAATGTACCATTTGCGGCATCCAACAGACAACAAAGATGACACACAGCAGAGCCATAAGTCTTGCAAAGGCAAGTTCTTCACGAGTGCAAGCGTTGAATGTAAGTGACTGGTTACGGCTGATACGTCGAGGTAGAGTGATTGGGTGTGGAGCCTTAGTTGCACAAGGTTTGCTGTGACATAGGGCTCGCATCACAGCCAAATTGCACCACACGATACATACGCATAATAGCGTTCCTGCAACAGAGTGGGTAAACATGACCTACATTGCTGAAAATATTCATGTGATAGAATAATCATTAAAAATATAATTATATTAGAAAATATAACATTTACTTATTATATGTACTTATTGTAGTATAGATTGTAAAGATTTCCATAACACTCTATTGACTATAGTAAAATGCTTACTAGTCAAAATTATTGAGAAACGTATGAAAATGTTAATTACCGGTACCACACATATTTTCTTGATCAATTGTAATACATTATTTTAGTAAAAAAAGTGTTACTACCATAGTAGTAGTTATACAACATGGTAATTTACAAAACATACCATATTGGATTGTAAAGTAGTATTTGAACCATTTTACATTATATTACATATGAATGAACTAGAAAAATCGTTCATATCTCACACATACATTTTTCAAAATAAGAAAAAAAAGAAGAAGAGAATAACTAGTAGAAACAGAAACAAAGAAAACATTAAATTCTAACTATCAAATAAAGATTAATCTACTTCTACCTTAAACATAGAATCGGAGAAAACTTGGAAAAAAGTTGGCTAGTTAGTTTTTCTCGACATGGAAAGCAAGCACAATAGCAACTTATACCAAGCTTTGAAAACTTAAAGAACAAAGGAATTAATGTAGATAAAACAACAAATATTAGAATAGTATGGTTAACACTGAATAATTAGTATGGATGGTTAACATTGAGTAATTGTAGGTACAAAAATAACTGTTGTATAGCTGTAAATGCAAATATATGACAAGGTAGTGCTCTGGCACATTGCATTTCAGTTCATTACGGTGGTACATGAAATCATGTCTGGGGTAGAATAAAAAATTAAAGATATTAAAATGAAGTTTAATGGTTTTTGGAGATAATTTAAGTGTAAGGTAGGTATGAAAAAGTGCATGAATAGTGAAATACATAGTTCGAGAGGTAGAAAAGCATAGAACTCAGTTTAGTTAAGGAAAATTAAATAGGTTCAAATCATCTATTTCAGAGCATAGATACCAAGACACGAGATAAATGGTTGGAATAAAGAATAAAAAGGCTATTCGTTATATTCGTATTACTCACAGGAAGGCCGCTTCTTACCATCCTTTATAGGTTTACCATCCCCGTTAGGCTTCCTCTGCCCTGCCCAGTCCTCGCCCACCCTTTCTGGCCCCGTCCCTCGGGATGGGGAAGAAGCCGGTCCCTTCGGGGACCAAACCTCCTCCCACCGGCCTACCGCCACCCAAGACCGCTTCCAAACCAACCATCTCCCTGGCCCTAACACGGTCGAAATCCGGCACCCTGCCTCCTCCCAACTACCTCAACGGCCACCCAAACATCCCTGCTCCGAAACCCATCCCCAAGCCTTACCAACACCGCCTTGAACCTGCGAAGTACCCCACCAAACCCCGACCCATGCCTGATTGGAGCAAGCTTCTGTCTCCCGCTTCATCGACTTTCTCATCCACCCCTTCATCACCCCGCCCCACGTCACCCTCTTCACCTTGCCCTCAATCCCCGGTCCCAGGACCCTCCTCCATCTGGTCACCAGTCCCGGTGGCCGCGACTTCCAGACCTCCTGCCCCGGAAACCCACCCTGAGGACTCCCCATGCCCGACCTACCCACGCACCCCGTCTAACCGTGTGACCATTCGTGGCCACACGATAGGCGGGGACAATCCCTTCCACCTCAAGAAGGTTTTGACTTCACAAAAACTTCGCATCCCACCACCCCAGAACTTCCACTCCAGGAGGAATGCCTCCACCCTCCTAGTCTTCTCTAACCCGTCCGATGCCTTGAGATTCGTCTCTAAGGTACCAACCTCAACCTTCGGCACGAACTCGTCCTACGAGTTCGCGCCACGTCCCCGCCAGCCCAAGCCCGCCACCCAGCCCCTGCTAGCTAGGCCCTTCTCAACGTTGTCGTCCGTGGCGTCCATGTTGATGTAGGGGACGACGAGTTCCTGACCGTCTTGCCCAAATCCACATCCTGTCCATGCTCCGGATTCTCCCGCGCCCGACGAATCGTCGGCCAGAGTGGCTCTCCTACGGGTCTCATGAGGATTTTCTCATCCTGTGAGGCCTGTGTGGCGACCACGCTGGAGCAAGGCCTGTGCGTCCTGGGAAGGACGTACAGGGTCGACCCCTCCCGCAACCAAATGATCCGGCCCTGCCCCAAGTGCCATCTACGGTCACGGACCGGGAGCTTGCACTCTCCCTTCTCCACTCTGCCGCGTCTGCGGCGCCTCCCAGGAAGGCGTGGGACCGTGCTTGCACGAGGACCACGACCTCTCTAAACCCTTCTGCGCCACGTGTAACCGCTTCCGCCATTACACGGGGCAACGTCTTTGTCCCCGCTACCCCAAGGACCCGGCTCCTGCCCCACCTCTATAAAATTCATTCCGGCCCCTCTACCCACCGCCAACCCTTGGAAGCTCCGCCTGGCGGACTTCCCTCCCATTTCCCCCCCGTCCGACTTCTGCGATCCCGCGCCACCCACCGCTGATCCAGATCCTCAGGCACCTACCCCACTGGCTGACTCAGCTCCGCAACCTGCGCCTCCACCACCCTCAGCCCCAGTTACCACCGACGCCCTATACCCCTTCCTCGAGAAGCTCCTCACTGTGATCAGTGAGGGCTTTGAGAGGACGTTTGATTCCCTCACCACCATTGTCCTCTCCACAGTATCCCCCAAAGACCGTCCCAGGGTAAAGGAATCCATCAACCGGGTATCCAAGTCCGCATTTGACATGCGGACTATCTTCCACTCGGTTGGCCCGAACCTTAACCTCCTTCATTCCGCTACCACCCGTCATGGACCCACACCTCACTAAGCCCCGTTCGGCCCTACGGGTCTGCCACATCAATCTCCGCTCCTTTTTCTGTATACGCACTGCCCTCAGGGAAGTCGTGACAGATTACCAACCAGATATTTTTACCTTCAACGAAACGTTCCTAGCCCCCACATCCGCAGCTTACCTCCCCGGGTACTCCTTCATCAGGAGAGACCATGCCCGAAGGAGTGGCGGATTGGCCATTGCCTTCCAAAACTGTCTGGATGTTGCCCAGGTCCCACTCCCTAACGACCCTAGGTTTGCCTTCTTGGTGATCCTCCCCAATCAGCCCACCATCCACCTTGTAACCCTCCATACCTCCCCTTTCCTACCGGAACACGCTGACCTCCTGGCACAGCTAAGACAGTCCCACGACGGCCTCCTTGTTTCGGCAGACCTGAACTGCCACCACACGACTCTAGGCGACAGACGTACCACCCCAGAGGGCAGAATCCTAGTGGCGCTCATCAACGCTACAGGCCTATGCCACCTACCAACCCCCTACACACGCTTCCCCAACCACGAGGCTGACCTCCCTACTTCCCCTGACAAACTTCTCATGACCCCGTCCATCGCCTCTAAGGTGATGAACGTATTCACATGCTACTACATCGGCTCAGACCACGTTCCCCTCTTTCTTGATCTCAAGATCAAACACGTCCCGTATGCCCAGGAAATTCACCCTCCCCCGAAGGCCATTACCGACTACAAGAACGCCGACTGGGCAGCGTTCGCCCAATCCATAGATACCGACATACGCAACCTGGGCATCACACCCCCCCAATCCCCCGACCATATAGACGCACTAGCTGACTCCCTTACCACCACCATCATCAGGGCCAAGGGGATTTCTGTCCCCACTAAGTTGGTCACACACACTCCGTACCGCTTTCCAACTGACATCATAGCACTTATCAAACAAAAGAGGCGAGTCAGGCGCCTACTCCTCAGAGATCCCGGATCCGCTTACTTGCATGGGTCTTATAGGGCGCTTGTCCAGAGGGTCAAGACTTCGGTCGCGGCCTTCAAGAGTAACAGGCTCCGTAAGGTTTGTGACAAGGCAGATCAGGACTTACTCTCCGCCCCACGGAACTTCTGGCGACTGGTCAAGTCCCATAACACCCCCTTCAACCCTCCAGTACCGTTAACGGTGAACGGTACTCCCGTGGTAGACCTCGAAGGAAGAGCTGAGGCTTTCCGAGCTACCTTGTCCACTATCCACTCGGTACCCCACCACCCCACTTTCGACGCTGCCCACTTCAACCGCACCAATGCCTTCATAGCCCGGAACCGTGACCTCTTTACCCCCTTCCAGGTACCTCCTGCAGGTCTGCCTGACCATCCACTGACCGCCCCCATCACCTACCTAGATGTTGCCGCCAGGCTTAGGACCCTGAAAAACACCACCCCCGGTCTTGACGGCATCTCCAACTTCCTGGTAAAAAAGGCCCCCGTTTCGCTGATTAGGGCTCTATCAATCCTCTTCTCATCCATACTCCTCTTCGGCTACCACCCAAAATCCTGGAAGCTAGCCCATGTTATTCTACTACCAAAACCCCAGAAAAACCCTAGGAATCCAGACAACTACCGTCCTATCAGCCTCACGGCGTCCCTCTCGAAGCTCTTCGAGAAGGTCCTCGTTGCTCGCCTCCACACTCACCTTAACGACCTTAACCTGCTCCCGAAATCCCAGGCTGGCTTCCGTCCTGGCATCAACATGTATGACCAAATTCTAAAAGTAGTGTCCTGTATTCAGCGAAACTCCTACCGAACTACACCTACCATCATGGCCCTTATGGATGTCCACAAAGCATTCGACACCGTCTGGCACAATGGCCTCAGAGCCAAACTCCTCCAACTCCAACTGCCCCCTTCCATCATCAAGTGGATATCCAGCTTCCTCGATGGTAGGACAGCCCAGGTCAGAGTAAAGGACGCCCTTTTTTTGACCATTCCAGCTGTTAGCAGGGGTCCCCCAGGGATCAGCTATCAGCCCACTCCTCTATATCTTGTATGTGTGAGATCTCCCTTCACCCGCTCTCAGAAACCCCGCCGATACCACCACTGGTCTCGCACAGTTCGCAGATGACACGGCCTTCTGGTGCGCCTCCCGTATCCCCGAAACACTACGAAGACGACTTACCAAGACCCTCAATAATTACCTCACGTACTGCTCAAAATGGCGCATCAGGATTAACACTTCGAAAACCCAGCTCTGCTATTTTAACTACAATGGCAGAAAGTTCCAACACAACCAGAAAACCCCTATCACCCTCCAAGGCAACAGACTTACACTGACCAAAACCTGCAAATACCTGGGAGTCACCTTAGATTCCAAACTGTCCTTCATTCCCCACTACCGACGATCCAAGAAGACCGCCACAACCCATTTCCACGCCCTCCGCTTCCTCAACAACCGACACCAGGGGTGCTCTGCCAGGACCCTCTCCTCTCTCTACACCGCCGTCATCCGCCCAGTACTCACGTTTGCCCACCCAGTGCTCGCCACCATCCCTCACAATCACCTCTCCAACTTTGAAAAAACTGAGCGACGCGCCATGCGCTTAGCATACCACCTTGACCGAGATCACAGTTCCCGAGACCTCTACACCATGTTCCACATCCCCACCCTGCGTGAGTTCCTCAACCAATTGAACCAGACCTACCTCACCAAAGCCACTGTCTCCCCCATTCTGGCAGAGTACTTCACTCCACCGTACACCACCAGTTACTTCACCATCCATCATCTGATCCACGACCATTTTTAACCCCCCCCTTCCGGCCCCACAACCATTAGCCATTCTACCCATAACCTACTACTGACGTCCAACTAACGGCATCCCCTCACACATATTCCACGTATAATCCTCATCATAGTAATCTCTCGTCCCTGTTTCACCCTCACTTAGCTCTAAATCAGTTTTAACTTCCCATGTTTTTCCTCTGTTTGTTTGTTTCAGGTGCCATGATGCCTTGGGGCCTTCTTTCCGGGGATCCGAGCTGCCTGCTTGCCTCGTACGGTCACGATCGATTACCCTTCACCTACCTATCCTAGGCTGAAGAGGCCCTAGTGCCTACACCAGCCGTAGCTCCCTGCTACACTTCACGATCCGACTCCGATAAAAAGGCCTTTTGAAGGGATAAAGAAGAATAAAAAATATAGGGGTACAGTATAAGATTGTTAATAAGGCTTATAGACATATTAAAGTAGATTTAATTCCATCATGAAAAGTCCAGTTCGAATGTGTCCAAAGGTAAAATAAGATACTAAAGTACATTTATTTTATCAATGTGCAAAATGCAACCCAGTTAAAATCTTTCAATAAATTAATCTTCTAATACAACTTGGGTTCAAATCTTTCCTTAGGTTACATTTATTAATTACATTTATTAATGCATCTTCCTTTTAATCACATTTTTATTACATTCTTCACTGACAGTGGTAATTCTTACCGAAGGCAAGGAACACGTAGGCATATACAATATCTAGGGGTTGTTTGGCTAAGCGGTAGCGGACACAAGTTGTTGTCTCTGTCTCCCAATAGAGGCCGAACCCAAAGAATGGTAGGCAGACGATGACCAGCACGACAGCCCACAGAGCGAAGATGCTTTTTCGAATTACGGCTGTAGTCACATGCTGAAAAATATAATGAGTATGAGTTTCACAAACGTAAGTAGTTGCTTGCCATTACTTGCATACTACATGAGGTAGGCTATAACTTACAAGTGTCAATTGCCTCAAAATAACTGAGGCCACAATTAGATGTTTCCAGATTTAATGTATTATTTGTTACTTTTCAGCCACGTGTTGTGCAGCATTGATAACACGCCATGTATATATTTAAACATTTGAATGATTAGAAGCAAGAAATTATGAGATCATGACCAACATCGTAGTCTTAAGAATGACACTCTAGCCGTAAAATGTATAAGACCTTCATGAAGAGTTAATTTGATATCTGTCATATACAGGGTTGGGCAAAAGATTGGTATACCTCATTTTAAAGGTCTTTGTTTGTAAAACACAAGAGTGCAAACCTGAGGTCAAGAGGAAGACCCAGTCAGAAAATACAGCCTCTCAAATGATCAAATATCATATAACACTGCTTAAGACTAAGGTAAGATTGTTATGATCAATTGCTGCATAGAGCTGTAATTTATCTAACTATGAGAAATTAATTTTCACAAAAAAAAAAAAATAGAAACAAATTATTATAATAATATTCTTAAACTACTTTAGGTAAACCTACTGACAAAAGTGTTTTAATAATTTTTTATTATTTTTATCTTAGTTAAATAGCATATGTATTTTTATAACGCAGTGTTTGTTACGATTGTTATCGATAAAATAACATAATCAGCAACAGGAACCTGAACTATTAAATAAATAGCCTTATAATTGAGAATAATCAGTAATATGACATTAAATTCTTTGAATCACTGTATTTTGTGAATGGGTCATCCTTTTGACCTAAGATTTGCACTTTTGTATTTTACAAACAAAGACCATTAAAATGAGGTATAGCTTGAGGTAGGCTTACATGTAAAATTTTTAAGATTTCCTTCATGAGCCATCCCCTGGATATACAAAAAACAAGTAAAATATGTACATATGGTTTGTATAGGGACAAGTACATAACTACAAAGTTTCATTACTTTTCTTTTAATACTTTTAAAATTAATAAATACATTCCAGACTTTTTCCCAACGCTGACATTAAATTCTTTGAGAGGCTGTATTTTCTGATTAAGTCATCCTTTTGACCTCAGGTTTGCATTTTTGTGTTTTACAAACAAAGGCCTTTAAAGTGATGTACAACTCAAGGTAGGCTTACATTTAAAATGTTTAAGACTTCCTTCATGGGCAATAACCTGGCTATGCGAAAAACAAGTCAAATATGTCTAAATGTTTGATGAAGGAACAGGTACATAACTGCAAAGTATCATTACATTTCTTTCAATGGTTTTGAAATTAATAAATATATTCCACACTTTTTCCCATCCCTGTATATTATTTTTTACAGAAAAAATCCTTCGTATACATGGAGCATACCAACCACTGAACACTCCTATTACTCACTCATTATTAATTTTGCTCTCGGAGTCAATTGACAAACTCTCAACACTTAACTCTGACACATTAGTAGTAGGAAACCTCGACATTTGACAACATAAACAATTATGAAACTCTCGACACTAACTCTGACACATTAGTAGTAGGAAACCTCGACATTTGACAACATAAACAATTATGAAACTCTCGACACTAACTCTGACACATTAGTAGTAGGAAACCTCGACATTTGACAACATAAACAATTATGGTAATGAGGCTCAGGAAATACCTTTATAAAAACTCTTGCAGTTTGTGTCTTCAATCAGTTATTGTTTTCATCGTAGATTGTTCATTCATAGTTTTGTTTAAACTGAGGTGTTCAGTGTAGTCGTGTTGTACAAAATGTAGTCATGAGCATAACATATTATTGAGATGAACATCAGACTGTCATACAGTTCATAGAAACATATACAGTATCTTCCAATGGTCAAGTAACATTTGTTTAGTAGTTGTGGATAGCAACTTGGTATTTTATAAATGAACTACTCGAATACCGTACAAGATTAGTATTTTGTCAATCCACTATTGAATCTACTCATCAACTCACAGCATCCTCTTACCTTCTCAGGTCTAATGGTTTGTAGAGAGGTACACCCACTCGCCCACCCATAAACGTATAGTGGCATTGGCCCACCCGCCCGCCCATACACATACAGTGGCATTGGCCTTTCCGGGGTTTTATGGCAATATATACACATCATAACTAATCATAAAGAAATAAATATATGTTTTCTTTATGATCATAGTGTAATCGATTAAATGTTACTGATTACTAAAGCTAACCTAAGCCCACGCATGCACGTACAGTGGTATTGACCCACCCGTCCACCCATACAAGTACACTGGTATTGAGCTGTGAGGAACAATCTGACACATGCACTTCACCACTACCAATATTTTGTTCCCTTCCAGGGATAATCTTGATTCACCAGTTCGACACCTAAAAGTAGAAGACTCATTACTCTTCTTCCATCAACACCTTAGTCCAACAGTAATAAAAAACATTTTCAAAGGATTGGAAACAAAGACAAAGGAACAGTGGAGCCTGAGGAATTCAAATTAGGCGAAAGCAAAATGATATATTTCACACTTACATAAAAATGTTTAATACTTCTAATAAAAGTAATTCAAACAGGCTGCACCACATGCATTCATTATTGAAACTTATTATAAATGATTATATAAAAGAATCTCATAGTTCTTAGACCACACAAACTCTTCATGTTCAATGAGAGTTAGGATAATGCCTAGTTGTTCTGATTTGTGATAGAGAGATACAGTTATACAAATTTCAAATTGTTGCATGTTTTATTTATTATTATTTGTTGACAGAAGTTTGATGTTATTGTGAGCATATAAAACATTATGTAAGAGTTGTGCATAATGTTGTGGTGCATCCAATGTTTTAGTTTTAGTTTGAAACAAATATACAATGTTAGTAACCCACCCGCCCACCCATACACATACAATGTTAGTGACCCACCCATACACATACATTGCTAGTGACCCACCCGCCCACCCATACACATACAATGTTAGTTTACACATACTACACATATGTAAACTCCTATAAGTCCTAAAGTCCTATACTTCAGTACCACTGTACGTGTATGGGTATTGCTGTAGTTTTGTGTGTGGGGTGTGTGGGTACCCCATATGCACAAATTATTAGTAAGTTTCAATAGGCTTGTATTAATTACTTTAAAAAACTACTACTACTCTTCAAGCTCAATCACCCCTAATATTTGCTCATATGTCTGAGATCGGTGTATTAAACCATTGCTAGGTTATCAATTTTTTCTAAATCTGGTTTGTTTCTATCGAGTCTATTTTTCATTGGCAAAATGGAGCTCACTTTATCAGTACTAATAGAACTTAAAGCGATCCAGTCCTTGCACGCAGCACGCCGTTGGTCCCCATGTGAAGTGTTAGAGAGGGCTTCTTAGCCCTAACTTCACTTGGTAAAATAAGACATCCTTTAACTTTTTTTGACTTGGTCATTATACGTTTTACAAAAGTATGATTCTTTGAGATTATTTAGGACTAGTTTTTGAACTACTGAAACAGTCCTATATTGTGTGATTGTGTGCATATTTTAGAACTGCACCCACCCCATTTACGCTACCCATTTACGTACAGTGGTATTGAATACACGTACAGTAGTATCGACCCACCCGCCGACCCATACACGTACAGTGGTATCGACCCACCCACCCACCCATACATGTACAGTGGTATCGACCTCCCCGCCCACCCATACATGTAAAGAAAATTGGAGTAATAATTTTCTTTACGTGTATGGGTGGGTGGGTTGGTCGATACCACTGGACGTGTATGGGTGGGCGGGTGGGTCGATACCACTGTACGTGTATGGGTGGGCGGGGAGGTCGATACCACTGTACGTGTATGGGTGGGCGGGTGGGTCGATACCACTGTACGTGTATGGGTCGGCGGGTGGGTCGATACTACTGTACGTGTATTCAATACCACTGTACGTAAATGGGTGGGCGAGTGGGTTGGGTGGGTTGTGTATGTGCCACTGTACGTGTATAAAGCTACAGGAAAATAAAGCTACAGGAGACAGGTACGGAATATGATAGTGAACGCTTGAGATCGGTTTTCAGAGTCCAACAACTGTGGGAATGATGACATAAAGGTTTTAAACAAATAAAACATACACATACAGTGGTATTGACCCATCCACCCACCCATACATGTACAGTGGTAGTTTTTGGGGTTTTTTATTGACATAAAGTAAGATTTATGTCTATAAAAATGCATGGATATTGTAGTTATTCTAGTTTTGTTTGGTTTTTAGTAATAGGGTGAACCTGTGATCTCTAAACATATTAAATATTGATACATTGTTATCAATTAGTAAACCTATATAATATTGTTTTTGACAATATTAGCATATTTGACAATTATGAACTAATAATTTAGTGATTTTTAATTAATTTTCGTATATATTCATTGTTCATTTCTAAGACGCCGATAGTCGAGTATGAGCAAATATGAGGGGTGAATGAGTGTAGATGAACGAGTGTAGTCATTGTTACTCTCTGAGTTCGACTTAGCTCAGAAAGGACTATTTTTTATTAATAGTCCAATAGCCTGGACATTTAAGGGACTTACAGCTTTATGTGGAGTCTAAACCACGTAGTGTTGGTCTGATTTTCAGCTAACTGACAAGTCTGATACTCAGTTCTCTTCCCTACACAACATCTGAACCTTGACTACCATCCAACATGGACACCCCAGACTTCTCTATTAGTGTCCACATCGATGGCAACCATTGAGCGAATGCTGTGTGGGTATTAATAGGACCGAGCACAGAACCTATCACCTACAATCTCCCAAACACTTAGTCCCCAATTAGCTGGGTTACAGCACTGCACCACCAGTGCCGATTTTTGGATATCCATTACCAGGCAATCTTGAGTACAGTTTAACCTTCAGTATTCTTGCAATTTTACGATTCCTTAGAATTTTCAAAATGTGAGCTACAGCTGTTGTGAGTACGTAAATAATCTACTGTTGCGTATGTTACCTTTCAAGAAGACTAGAGCCTCGGCAATATAAAACACACAGAACTGTTTGGAGCCCACTATGGTATATACAAAACTCATTCAAGAGTTACAGACTATTGGAAAATTAATAACAAACTATTGACATACATTGACATGTATAGTGACTTTGATATGGCAATCCTCGACATATGATACTGAAGCTGTAACAGTAACCAATAACTTACAACAACAAAAAGCAATGGAAACAATTGGAAAACCATTCCTAGTCATTATTTTTCTTTCTTTAACTTCTTTATTTCACATAGTCTGCAGGCCATTTCACAAGTACTGGCCGTCAGCTCAGTTAGTTAGGACTACTGTAAATAGAACAGATGGTGGTTACCGACTAAACTACACAATAGACTGTAATGTCACATGGTGAAATCAGCTGGTTTGATCATTCTATTAAATGGTAACTAAATCTTCCAATCACACGGAAGCTTTTAGCTAAATAGTAAACAAGCTATTCACCACTAAATCAGCTGGAATCGTAACTACGGGAATTGGAACGATATTTTTATGTATTTATTGTTTATTGTTCCACCCATCTGCCATTTCACCCATCTAATGTTATGGGAGATGGGTATATTCCTACTGCCAGTCATCTTTTCTAGCTACTGTGGTTGGGGTATATTCCAGACAAACTTTGGACTCCACATTCTGCCACACACTGGACTAAACATTTGCCCACACAATTTAGATACAGTCGAACCTTGGTAATTCAAAAACCTCTACAATTCGTCTGTCTCTACCTCTGTCTATTGAGAAAACCTCTAATATTTGAAAAAAATATTCTGATAATTCGAAGGGATTTACCGAACAATACAGCCTCTATGATTGGAATTTATGTACAGTCGGGCCTATAGAATTCGAATATTTTTACTGCAATTCGAAGCCTTACCTCTACAATTCAAACTGATACGCCGAACGACTCTGAAATTCGAAATGAGGACAAAAACCAAGCCTATTGAAACCTGAACTAGTACGTATACTGTATGGAGTTTCCACCTGAGTTGACCCACTAGTCATTGTCGTCCGCTGATCAGTTTGGTTTGTTTTGATTCGTTACTGATGTGCGTTTCATAAATCCAGTAGTCACTTTTGCTTTGCTAATTATTGTTTGGGGATTTAATAGTGAGTTCGGTGAAAATGAGTTCAAAGAAGTATAAATGTTTGACAAATGGTGAAAAAATTAAAATAATTAATGCAGTGAAAAGTGGAGAAAAACGGAAAAAAGACATCGTTGAAGAGTACAGTATCCCAGCTAGCACATTGCAATTGCTATTGTAATATTGCAATTGAAGGATAACGATTTTGCAGCTGCTGTCACTATTGAAAACGTTATTGACACTGAAGCAAACAACTAATTTAAACAACCAAGAATTACAGACTTTTTCAATGTTCATGATGAATAAAAATCATGTTGTAACAGTAAACCTAATTTTTTTATGTGTAAGGATATGTTTTTACAGCAAAGTAATCGCCTCTATAATTCGATTTTTGTTCACACTATCTCTGTAATTCAAACTCTCGATAATTCAAACATACCATACTTCGAAATAAATTGCCTTTCCCTTGAACTTCGAACTAGCGAGGTTCTACTGTAGTAACAGATAATGACAACACTAAAAATTGATTTAACAAGAATGAAGTAAGCTTACACAAAGAAGCTATTTGTGAATTAATCTAACACAGTGGGCTTGTTACACCAACATACATGAACTTAATAATTTGACACTAAATTAAGGAAAATTTAGGAAATAATTTTTAAACTATAGCACAATTATGTTTCAGTACTATCTTGTTATATGACTATTATATGAATTTGACTACTACTATTCAAAATGTTTATAAATATAATTTTATTATATTTGAATTGTATACCAGTCTGAAAAGAAAACAATTTATATGGAAAACAAAAATTGTGTATAAGAAATTATTTGTCTAAAACAGCGTGATCACAGAGGCCGTGGTATGCCTACGTGGACATAAAACAAGCAATTAAGATATACACACTTGGTGAAATAAGGCCAGGTCTAGAACATTCTTGAACGGTGATATCAAACTGATTGATTTCCCTTTGAGAGTGTGTATATGTGTCTTAGCAGAAGTGTAATTCTAATTAGTGGAAGCCTGATTAAAATGTGTAGAAAAGTTACTCAGTAAGATTTAAAAAAGTAATTTACAAATGTTTACATTTGGCTCGGATATATCCTATGTTTTTAAGTAACTAAGATAAATGACTCCTTATGAGGTGTCAGTTTCGGTTATAAAAAGTTACAAGTTTCCCTTCTATTTAATTCTGAAATATTAAGTACATTCTGATAAAGTATTTAAGAGCTTGTTGTTGTTTTGTTATACAATTTCATTAATTTATTCTTTGTAGTTCTTCCTCACACATTAACCTAACTTATATAAGATCTAAGGAAGATGGTATTTTGAATTAGTGAATAGATTTTAAATTTGGGTTTATGATTCAAAATTTGCAATGAGCCAAGAATAAATGTTTGCCACTTGTGTACTATCTATTATATGATATTAAGAATATAATTCCTGGCATACCGGTACTTTTACAATGCACCATTATATTCATTCATCTCATTTATTCCTATTACAATGTATGTCATTTTTATAAAAGTGAAAAATATATGTTGTGTTTGTTACAAATTGTTAATTACATATTAAAATTTTTAGTAATTACCTTGTCATGTAGTAATTACCTTGATGTCATATAATTGTCTTCATTTTCTTGAAGTAATTATTGATATACAGTTCCATTAGAGTGGATGAAGGAGAATAAACTCAACGTTCCATGTAGAGTTAATTCTACCGCAATTGTGCAAGTTGCTGATATGTTATATGAATTATCATTTTAGACAAATCTGTAATTTTTCATATATACTGTTGTACTAGACTATTACTCTTTACATAATATTTTGTAGCATATAGTTTTTTATTTATTTATTTACTAAAGTTTTTACCTATAGTGGTAATATTTAGTATAACTCTTAAAATATTGTAATATAGTATGTATAACTTAGTATTTAAGGCAGTTTAGTTCACTGACGAAACCTATTGTACAATATTGTATTTAATTCTGAATAAAGATTCATTGATATATGAGAAGATTAAATTTTTTTGGTGAATTTAATTTAAATTTGAGTGAGAATAATATTTAAATGTGCAAATCATACTACTTGAAATATAATATAATATTTCAAGTGCTATTTCACTTATTCTAAATTCAAATATAATAAAGAGTCTATCTATGTTGGACAAATTTTATTCTGCGATTTACTGTCATTGATAATCATCGCAAGAAATGCAAATAATCTGTAATCATTCTCCTACTTAAGCCTTCCTTTTTCTTCTTTCTAGCCGATTGACTAATGTAAAAAAATCAATTTTCATCAGTTATTCACTACTTTGGATTTAATTCATGGTTATCTGGGTATATAAAATAATATAACTTAGCAAACAACTGTCAGTAAATCCCAAACAGCACTGCTACTGTCCATTTTCTTATTATTTCAATAGATTCTTAGATTTGAGACGCAGACACAACTTTGTGCATATTTTAAGGTGAATATGAATGCTGATGAACATAAGTGTGGATGACCTGTGTAGTCTGATTAAGTACGAGTTTGACTACTCTTCAGAAAGTGTAATTTTTTATTAGCACAACAGCCAGGGCAACTATGGGACCTACAGATTTACGTGTAATCTGAACCATGTAGCGTTGGTCTGATTTTCAGTCAATTGACAAGCCTGACACTCAGTTCTCTCCCCTAGACAAAATTTGGAAACTAATTACCAAAATTAAGGCCCAGACTTTTCAAGTAGTGTCTCCGTCAATGGCAACCATTGAGCGGACACATGTCAGTATAAGAGGACCGAGCATAGAACCTATCACCTACAATCCCCACAACACTTTGTCCCCAAGCAGCTGGGTTACAGCACTGTGCCATCAGTACTGACACTATCTGTTGTATTCAGTGTTTTCTATAATGCATCTATTATTACTTTATCTGTTTGAGACTTAAATAGTTGGCTTGTATTCTAACAATCACTGAAGTTGACAGTTCTGTCTAAAAAAGATGTTTTTAGTCTTAAGAACAGAGAGTGATAAATTCTCACTATAGACAATATTTATTTTCAAAGTTCAAATTGATAAGACTGACACCAAGAAAACTAATACAAACCTGATCTTACTCCCTGCCACTGATAATGTCAGAAGATGTGATTGTTAGTATTATCATTGACTATAGAAACAAATGACTGCCCAAGCCAACTCATTTTCTGTAGTTTTGTTGTTCCGTAGGTTTCAAGTTTGTTTCAAATAAGGTCTCAGATGACTATTTGGCGAACTATGAGCTGCGCTATTTGTCACTTAAGCGAGTGCTGGAAAGAGGATTGAAGAGAGATTGAAGGAGCTGGCGCTACCTGTAAAAACCCAATGTAAAATAATTTCAACGAACAGAAAACATAGGAGCCATATGAGAGGACAGTCTTCTTGTTTCTATTGTCAACAGTGGCGTATTTAGGGGGGGGGGGGGGCAAAGGAGTTGGAAGTTACCAGGCATGTAATGGTATTTTGAGAATATTTGAAAATTAAGGGCGTCAATATCAAGTACAAAGTACTGTTCTTTACAAAATATTATCAAGTTACGGCTGTCATCTAACTGTGTTACGAATGTATGTATAGAGCGAGAGCGGCAGAAGTTGTGTACTTTTGTTGATAGGCGGGTCCGGGGAAGAGGGGTAGAGGAAGACGTATGTACCACCACTAACATTTCAATTAATAACACGATTAAAATAAATTGGTTTTAACTTATAGTGTTCAGCTTATGTTGATACCTACCACCTACTAAGTTTTTAGTACAACATTAGCTATGATACAAACAAAGGGTGGGGAGGGGGGCAGATAGCCGCTATATCCCCTAGGCGGCAAAACGTGAAATACGCCACTGGGTGGGGGGGGGGCAAATTGTGTCTAGCCCAGGGGTGGAAAATCTTCAAATACGCCTCTGATTGTCAATGGTTTTATATATCTGTTCTGTATATTATTTTAAGAAGTTCTAAAACACATGGGTATTTAGCAATAACAACATAAATTAATGAATAAGTTGCATAATTCTGAAAAATTTCTAAAAGAGATTTTCTTACATTCTTACACTATACAGTATAGTTAAACAACATTTTAGTTTGAATTAAAAAAAGGTTACAAAAAGCTTATTGTTATGATAATAACTTCTGGATCCATAATCCAAATATCCTTTGAATTTATGTATTTATTTTTAGGACATTTTCCAAATTCACTAAATTATCTTCCTTTTTTATTAATTCATTCCTTTCTATATTTTAACATTAAAATTACTGAAAGATACACAATTACATAGCAACATAGAATTTTTTGTAAGCTTCTTGAACTTTCCTGAACTTGTGTCTATATAGAAACATACTCATCAAGGGCTGTAGTATTTTCTCTTCTACAAGCCATCTCTTTATTCATTTATTTCTTTCAGCTAAAGGCATTAAATTGAATATTCGTTATAAATCTTAACAACGCAGGTTAACTATGTTCAACCATACCCAAACACATTAAATTGAAAAACTGAATTACCTACAATGAGGCCAATGTTGTTGCTCATGTTCCCAAGGTTAATGAACAACGTTGCATCAACTCGCTACTGTTTTTCATACAGTTACCAAACTTTAAATATGGAAAGAAATGGCTTGGAAGAAGAGAGCTTGCTAGGTAACAGATTAAAAACCTATTGATTTTTGTGTGAGATACCATTACAAACCTTTTATTTATTTAATACCTACAAATAATGTTGAGCCTTAGCATAATTATTCCTGGAACATGTAACATCATTAGACATCAACCTAGAATTTGTTATAAAAATACGGTAAAAATTGCAAAAATAAGTTATATTATGTATCATATAAAATTGGGGACATCTACTTAGATGTTTTTTGGGGGTATTTCATTTTGTTGTTTTTATGGATCAATAAAGTGCCATTTTTAGGATACAATTTTGAAAACAGCGTCATTCTTTAAAATATTTTTCAGAGAGAGGTTTTTGTGGAATTTATTAAAATAATTACAATTTCACCATTTTGAACTTGTTCCAAATAAGTATTTTTTTTTCGAAGAAAGGTAAATACAATTTTATCACAAGTTGCTAATTTCAACTTTTGAGCTTTGATTGTTATCAAAACAAGATATGGAAAAAATATAGATAAGCAATAAAAAGTCAATCAGATAATTAATCATTTTTGGAGATTAATTTTTAATGTATTTTTTTATTATTGTATTTAACCATTTCAATGAGTTTGGCAACCTATTTTATAATAACTTGAAATCATTCATAGGTTTATTTATAAAACTCCTACTTCACCCACAAGGACAAAAAAGTAACAAGAGGTATTATTAACAAATATAATACCAAATATTAATTCTGTAATCTTTGGTAATATCATTGATTATACGGACCGTATATCAAGGGTAATATACAGATAGTAATAGTAGCCTGTATTTTGCTATTTTTTAATGTAATTTTATTGAGTTGTTTATTTTTTCTGCAACTTTTTCAACTAAACTAGCTGATTACTAAGAAAAACACCTAACGTGTTTACCGGTGACGCAAAACCAATAAAATAATATTCTGAGTATAATTATTATAGGAATGATTTCGCTATTTTCGTAGTTCAATTAATTAATTGTGGTTAGTTTTAATAATAAAGAACCACATAACAAAGATAAAACCTAGGCATTTGATAAATGTGTCATATTTTAAAATTAATTTAAGGTAACATAAAATTGCAATGAGTAAAACAGACAATAAGAAGCCCTAGTCAATGAACGAACAATATTTTCAGGCACCGATGGCTCGTGAACTGTTGCGCTCGATAGCTATGACACAACGTAGTTGCACAAAATCCCGACAGGAAGCGTTAGATATCTTGTCACAATATTCTTAATAAATAAAAAATAACTAAATGACCAATTATACAACTAATAATGTTGAAAGGAAGCACTTTATAAGTAGTATTATTAATATTGACGTATATACGCACATATTTTGTATATATTAGTTCTACAAACATTAATGAAATTTTAGGTTCTCGGTGGAGTGTTTGCGCGTTTTATACGAATATATACATTGAAGATGATCCTTAAGCTTTTGTGTTGTATGAAAGGAGAGATGTTTAGCACTCCCCTTGACAAGGATGGAACACATATACCGGTTAAGGCACCGCTGTTGATCAGCACTTAACCACATTTTTGTTTTAAGTGATGTACTAATAAAATGCGCCTACGAATAGCTCAAGGGCTAACTCAAACGTTCAAAGTTACTGGGGATACTGCTCAAATCACAAGAAAGATGGTTGAAGATAAGCAGTTCATTGAACGGTGTGTCGAGCACAATCTGGCATTTCTCAAGTCTTTTTTGAACCAAATTCGGTCACATACATCGCAAATATGGCCTAGTGGATTTTGTCGGAAACGAAGGTCAAATTCGTGGCCAGCTAAGGCGTAGTTAGTTTTCAATAATTTGTTAGGTACATTGTTATCTTCATCGGATTCGAGAGGTCTTTTCAGAGCCAGTTTCTTTAGTTTTAGACGTTGGCGGTACTCTTTCATCCGTTCAGCAGCGGTTTTGGCAGCAGTTTTGATCGGTTTACACTCACCATTTTCGTTGGGTAGTGATTTTTCGGCAGCTTTACGCGCTTTATATTCCTTTTGACGTTGAGCACCAGTTTTAAAATAATAATCACTAAATGTTGTTTGTTTAATGTAATGTACTAATGTTACTAATTATTGAATACGCTTAGATAACGTTTTAATAAGAGATTACAAGAAAAGCCATGCCAGTGGCCCTGATCAGTAATCTACGCCTCTCCCACACTCTATCCCTTAATACAACAAATCAGCTGTCAAGATCCAGTGAAGAATGGATTTTTAATAACCCCAGACTGTTTCCCTAGATCACCCCCTGCAGTGGTCCGAGATAGAACAACATAGCCTACTATTCGACAGTTCATTGCTCTAACCAATTATTTCGAGTGCAGCCTGCCACTGATTAAACCATATTTTCAAACTAGATGCAGTTTAATTTCTACCCACCTTAGCAAGCAAGAAAGAGGACGATGTGCAGTATACGGAAATTATGTTTGCAGCCAAACGACCAGCAACTCATGTCTCATACACTCTCCACCACAATATAATAATTGTAAGTGCCACCCATCCTAAATAAAAAAATAGGCTTAGGTGCAAGAACCGTTCAAAGTCATTATGTTGACCTACAGTATATTATTAGCGAGCTCAAGCCAAACCTACATGTTGACGTTCACCTACCCTTAATATGCACGGAGCTACTGATGGACGCTCACCCACCCTAAATGTGTTGATATACCGTCACCCACACTAATTTTTTTTATATAAATGTGTATAAATCTATCGGTAGATCTTCACCCACCCTATATTCGGACTGTACTTTTTTCTACAAATGTTGCTAGAATTAGTTTCACTGCTTGCCAATCTCTACTGTTGTATAAAAGCCTTGATGGCCAACTGATTCTGAAACTGATTGAAACTACTGGAGTAGTTTCAAAACTACTCCAGTTAATCAAATAATTGGAGTAGTTTTGATTTAACTATATTTAGTAATCCAAATTTTTCATTTATGTATCTTAAAATATAAAATCCAAAAGCGATGTACTCACTCGACATGAAATCTCCGTAACCATTGGACGGATTTTGATTAAATTTAAAGGGAAGTTGGCTTTCGTATCTTAGATATCTGCTAAAAAAGGATTTCTCGAAATTCAATTCCTAAGGTCTAGATACTGTCCCTCATCTTTTCTGTTCTTCCATAACTTTGGATTTAATTTAAAACTATACAACAACATAAATATGCCACAAATACTTTGCTATTTATGTTTTCGTTATGTGAAAGGTTTGTGGTTATTTTTACTGACTCTGTCAAGATTGCACTACTTCGCACTCCCATAAAGTAGACTTATAGGGGTTTCTAGACTAAAAACTTTGTTATCTAGGAGAACGGCATCAGAATGAGCTTACATACCGATGTGGTGGTTTAGAAAGAACCACGGAGGGAAGGCTAAGCAATCGTATAGAACTACCCCTTATCGGATCAAGGGCTGTCAGCTAGTATATATTTATCAGTTTGTAAGTCTGTATCGTCCCTGACTGATTTACTGACATACGACTACAGTCTTGCAAACCAGTGTGGGCTTGCTAGGTCAGTGTCGGTCATGTTTTGACCAATTAATAACATTTGTTGCTCACTTGAGCGGGTGAGTTATTGATGTCCACATCAGCTCATCCGAGCTAGAGACACTCTGACGACGGGACCATTTATGATCACGACTGCCCTGACAAACCAAAGTTGCAATGCTGGCCCGGCCCGGTAGAACCCGAATGAATGAGCTCCATCAAAGTACTAAGAAACGTAAACTAAATATTTCAATTTATTAATTAAAAGCCTACACCTTTATTCGCTGCAAATATACGGAATGGTTCTAGTTTGGACTATTCATAAATAACCAAGCGGATCAGTCAAGTACCGGTGTTTGAATAACTTCCTAGAATTTAGACACTTTCAGTTCTGCTAAAAAATAATAATACTAGTTTTGTTCACTAATTAAGAGGTGGGGGTGGGTTCGCTGCACCCAATTAAGGGTTACGACTTAATGAGATTCCCCACCCAAAGACACCGGTGGATGAGCCATCCATCCACCAAGGGGCACGACTTGACGAGCTCTCCCACTCAAAGACACAGGTGGATGAGCCATCCATCCACCCAAGGGACACGACTTGACGAGCTCTCCCACCCAAAGACATGTGGATGAGCCATCCACCCACCCAAGGGATACGACTTGACGAGCTCTCCCACCCAAAGACACAGGTGGATGAGCCATCTACCCACCCAAGGGACACGACTTGACGAGCTCTAGTCACAGACACAGGTGGATCCACCTGTGTCACTCAAAGACACAGGTAGATGAGCCATCCATCTACCCAAGGGCACAACTTGCCCAGTACTATTAGTACGTCTGATTATGAACTTAACATTTTCATAATCACCCTTCCCTAATCTGGTGAGAGACATTTGTGTTCTGACAGAAAAAATTATTTTGAAATGGATCGGATGATAACTAACAGCTGTTCATTTGTCATTAGGCTATTAACTAGTAAGAATAGCCTATGATAAAATTTATCATAATGACACTTTGTAAGAAATAGGTGGGTCTTAGTTTGTAATTATGTCTACGTTCACCCAGCACACTCATGTGAAATACACATTTGCATGGGCAACACACGTACCCACCAGCCCACCACTCATACACGTACAGTGTTATTGCCCCACCCACCACCCATACACGTACAGTACACTTACTCCTATGACTTATAAAATAATAAATGGAGGAAATGCAAAGAATAAGTTGACTGTAGTGTCATTCTTAGACTTGCAATTAGAGAAAAAGTAAGAAAAGTAGCATTCCTAAGTCCGACCTTGAAGTACGTAATTATTGATTCTAGAGTTATTGTTAGTGAACTGTACTCCGCCTTGACATAAATGGCCAGTTTGAAACTCGGGAATACAGAACATCCCGAGTGTCCCAGGAAATGTCATTACATTTCTGTTTGTATTGTAGTCCGGTGACACCCGACCCTCACAATGTGGGAGTAGTTGGGTGGGGTTGACGCGTGTAAAGGGCGTTGCTCTTACTTTTCAGAGAAAGTGGATTTTATTTCATACGTTGGACGTGTTTAACACGTGAATTTAACTAACGATTTTAATACTAAGTACAGGTAAAACTTTTTTATTTATCCCCACAGAAATTGTTTCCAAGATTTGGTTTTTGATATTTGAAACATTTTTAGTTTAAATTAAATAATTTGAGAAATATATTTTAAGCTACATTTTGCTCAAAGACTATATGAAATCTATATATATATATATATATATATATATATATATATATATATATATATATATATATATATAAAATTCAAATACCACTCACTAACTGACTGATCACAAAAGCTTAAAAACCACCGAACGGATATCCACGAAATTTTAAATTAAGTTAGCTTTAGTACCGAAGGGACCCACTAAGAAAGGATTTTTCGAAATTCCATTCCTAAGGGGAACAAACAACCCCTCAAAAATTCTTTTTTCCCAAAAAAATAACATTGGGTTGATTTTAGTAAATTAATAACAGCTGTTTTGTAAATAGATAAACATGTTTATTTTATATATTTGACATCACCCTATTAATGCATTAAGCGTTTAATTTTCAGCTGTTAAAAAACACAAATGAAATAAACACGTTTGAAATAGGCTAAGTAATAAGTTTATCTTATACTACTTAGCAACGCAAGTAGTGTGAGTAAAATACTGTAAATAATTTAATATTGTAATTTTACGTTATACAGATAATCTACTATTATTTGCAGTCAAATTCGCATGCAGACGCCAAAGGTCGAGGTCTATCGAGCGCAGCGAGAGTCGAGGTTGGCACGCGAAGCGTGCAGAGGTGTCCCCTAGTACAGTATAAAAGTTATTAATTTTGTTTTATTAGCCTCCAGAACTGTTATATTATAGAAATAATACTGGTTTAAGTTACCTTTTTTTGTTTTAACAGTTCTTCAATTACATTACTTCTATGAACATTTCAAAGCATATGGCTTCATCATCAGGCTTCCAAAAACGTCACTGTTTAAAACATTAAAACCCTAAAACTATAAAACATAAAAACATTAAAACATATTCATGTTTTAATATGTTTAAATGTTTTATAGTTTTAGTGTTTTAATGTTTTAAACAGTGACGTTTTTGGAAGCCTGATGAAGCTATATGCTTTAAAATATACATAGCAGTTATGTAACTGAAGAACTGTTAAGACAGAAAAAAGGTAATTTAGACCAGTATTATTTTTATAAAAGTTACTAAAAGTGATGCTATAGTAGTTTTATCGCATTGTAAAACTAATGCATAAACTAGTTGCATGATAATGAATAAGTGATTGCCACACACAGAACACATGCCTGGTTCCTAACACCTCATGTAGGTAACGTCACCAAGCCATTTACTTCATACATTCACTGCAATTATTTACATTGAGGGAGGAAAGTACTTAAAAACAACGAACTAGCTTACATTTCTAAACACCAGTAAAATGATGTTCCCTGCGAGGTGGATGCAATTTCGATACTACTATCTACAAGTAACTCGTACAACCTAGATATAAATTATATGACATTTAAAATCAAACCCAGTTCAGCCTACTTATTTAAAAGATGTTGTAACAGTTTTTATGCATTCCTTCGAAGGGGACTGGTCTGACAATGTCATCCCTTACCGTTCCAGCCTTCAAGGTCAAGGTGAACGACCGCCCCACGTGGCGGCAGTCTCGTGACCTAGAGAGGAACACAGGAGCTCATACATGTTATTTTAATTGAACTTCAAATATTCATTCATTGAATTATGTAGCAAATATATTCTCGTCCAAGATATTGAACAAGGAAGTTGCTTATACATTGAATTTTATTGTCAATTTTCTGGGTTTGCGTTTTGTGGAGTTTAAAAATGTTAACTAAACATGTTAACACACCTTATGGCAGGAAGTCCTTGCTGACATTTTGGTCGATTTAAGGTGGCGTAGGCTTTACCTTCGCTCGCGTAGAAAAATATTTTCCTACATTGATAGTGAACAAAATGTAAACCAAATAAAATGTTGCTACGGCTGATTGTGTTTTGGGGACACTTATTGAATCCCTTAACTACTATTGAATAAAGATAATCGATAAAAGTGAAAAGTGAAAGATCGTGTAGAGATAATATGGTAAGGCATTTAGAACTGAATCAGTGATCGTATTGTAAGGCTTCATATTTCCGATTCATGAAATCAAAATTTGAATAATATTTAAAGAAATTCAGAGCCTATTAATACTTCTGAGTGGAATGCAAAAAGCGATTCATTTAATATACAGAGGTGTCTCTCTGTTCAGTTTGTATCCTGGACCACGTCCAGCAACTCAACCGTCTCGCACTGACGGATGAATTTATTTAGGCCTACTCTCCGTGTCACAACTAATGGCAAGATTTCTTCGAAATATAGCAATCTGTTTAAAAAATAATGGCTATAAATAATTATATTCTTAAAGAACTCCCCCTCTTTTTATATAAATAAAATATCTGGCACGGGAACCTATCCATCCACCTACCACTGTCAACCATCCACACAGCCTGGGTACACACCAAGGTTAGTACACTAACCTTGGGTACACACTACTAGTTGTTGTTTGGAAACCATCAACTCTTAACTGATGGCGCAGACATTATGTCCACCCTAATTTGAAGGTTGTTTACTAAGAGGCTTATAAAAAATCAAATCACACTGTTTCCTCGTTTAATTATACGTTATGACATATGCATGTTTAAATGTTATTATAAGTTTTAATAATGTTTATCTTAGTAAGAACAAAAAAGTACCGGAATTTTATCTAGTTTTATCTGTCCATCAAATTTACAATTTTATTACTAAAAGACCCGATATTTTATCGCACTTATATTTTGTAACATGATTAGAAAGGATGTTTTATATAAGTTTCATAAATTTAAGAATTTTAACTTTTCAAGAAAAAAATGTCATATAAATTTCCTGAAATAACGTTTTCTTGACTTCTAGAGGTCGTAAAATTAATTAATTGGTCATATTGAAATCTGTATGAAATGTATAGTTATAATACATCACTTTTATATGCGTAAGTAAATAAATTTAAATTTCCTCTGCACCGTTGGATTTGTAATTTGCTGATCATGTTTTATATTAAACTTGTAAATTTTGTGTTAGGGTTTTATTAATTGTCAGTTTATAAATATATATATATATATATATATATATATATATATATATATATATATATATATATATATATATTTAAAGAATCACAATTGTTTGAAACTTATTATTCCTAAATAATAAAATTATTTAATATTCTACTAATGAAATTTTTGCCAAGTTTTAACTTCATAACCTCAGCGGTTCTCAATTTACAACATTTTAGGACCTTTATTTATAAGGAATTTATTTCATATTTCAACCTCTTTTGGGGACACTTTGTATGTACACGAGTTTATTGGACAATCTAGATACCTTACATACACGAGAGTGATTGGACCAAGCACATATCCTACATACACTTGAGTTGACTGGACCAAGCACATATCCTACATACACTTGAGTTGACTGGACCAACCACATATCATACATACACATGAGTTAACTGGACCAAGCACATATCCTACATACACTTGAGTTGACTGGACCAACTACATATCCTACAAACACGAGAGTGACTGGACCAAGCACATATCCTACATACACGAGAGTGGCTGGACCAACCACATATCCTACATACACGAGAGTGGCTGGACCAACCACATATCCTACATACACATGAGTTGACTGGACCAACTACATATCCTACAAACACGAGAGTGGCTGGACCAACCACATATCCTACATACACGAGAGTGGCTGGACCAACCACATATCCTACATACACGAGAGTGGCTGGACCAACCACATATCCTACAAACACGAGAGTGACTGGACCAACCACATATCCTACATACACGAGAGTGGCTGGACCAACCACATATCCTACATACACGAGAGTGGCTGGACCAACCACATATCCTACATACACTTGAGTTGAATGGACCAACTACATATCCTACAAACACGAGAGTGACTGAACCAAGCACATATCTTACATACACATGAGTTGACTGGACCAAGCACATATCCTACATACACATGAGTTGACTGGACCAAGCACATATCCTATATACACGGGAGTGACTGGACCAACCACATATCCTACATACACGAGAGTGGCTGGACCAACCACATATCCTTCATACACATGAGTTAACTGGACCAACCACATATCCTACAAACACATGAATTGACTGGACCAAGCACATATCCTACATACACATGAGTTGACTGGACCAGCCACATATCCTACATACACATGAGTTGACTGGACCAACCACATATCCTACAAACACATGAATTGACTGGACCAAGCACATATTCTACATACACATGAGTTGACTGGACCAGCCACATATCCTACATACACATGAGTTGACTGGACCAACCACATATCCTACATACACGAGAGTGGCTGGACCAACCACATATCTTGCATGCACTGACCAACCACATATCCTACATACACGCGAGTGACTGGACCAACCATATATATTACATACACATGAGTTGACTGGACCAACTACATATCCTACAAACACGAGAGTGACTGGACCAACCACATATCCTACATACACATGAGTTGACTGGACCAGCCACATATCCTACATACACATGAGTTGACTGGACCAACCACATATCTTGCATGCACGGACCAACCACATATCCTATGTATAGATCTACAAGAGCTGACAGCCCATGTACCAATCTAAGGTCCGTCACTGTCGGCCATTGTCTCGTGCGACGCCTGGCCGTCAATGACGTGCGCTACTTTACTCACGCATCTTCATAACTAACGTTCACCAAGTAATATATTTAATGTTACTCCAACGATGATTTCACAGCCTTTTCCGCATTACTACTTGTATAAATATCCCAACTTTGTGGAGAAGTATGTTGATTTTTTAGACTTTTGTAAAACTTAGAGACTTGTAATTTTATGTATTTAACGATTTTGTATACTAAATTTGTCGGTAGCGAAGTTGATTAACGCTTTATAAGCTAAAGGTTTTCATTTATGCCAATCATAATAATACTGTACAAAAGTTTGAAAGGGATCAGCTAACCACCGGCTTCCGGCTTGTCAATGGGTATGGTTGCCATACATCCCTCTGGTCTGAGGAAGGTGAGCGTGGTTCACCGAAATCGATCACCATAGTATTCGTGCATTTTGTACTTGTATTGTAGTATATTTGTGCAATTTATGCTTATATTGTAATACATTTGTGTTGTGTGACGTTTACTTGTGCTGTATATATACCAACACGTATTATGCTAATTAAAAAACTATACATTTTCATATCAAAATACAGACATCAGATATAATTAGGGGTCTGGTCGGGGAGGGGGGTTTAAAACTGTCTTTTATGAATTTAATGATTTGCGATTTGGGTTGTTAAAGTTGGGAATATTACATTAATTACTTTGTGATATATAATATCAATATTACAATTATATTTTAGTTTAAGCTTTCAAGGTATTATAATACTAACAAGCATATTTTTTTAAATTATAAAAGTCATTCATTAACTTTAAGGTAAGTTGGCAGAACTCAGCGAATTTCAAAAATCTTCTTGAAATTTTTAAGCATCACTTGTAGGCTACTAGTTGTACTGGCTGAAGTCTGAATCCAGTCATATTTTTCTGAAGAGATTAATTTTTTAAGTAAAAAACTGTTGTTTTTAATGGCTTTAAAATAATTAGTACAGTCACTGTTAACTTTGATGCTCAGAATAGCTTTTGACCTTCTCCACTGAGTCTATTCCGATCGTCCAGACATTTTTCATAAGTGAAAAAAAAACAACTTCAAACGTGCCGATGTACCGGACAGAGAAAGAGCAAACTCCTACACTCTTCCAAATAGTTCACACTTATTTTCGGCCAAGTTCAAGAGCTGAAAAACTTAAGTTTGCATAGTATGTGAGTCATCATACAACACACAACCTCTCACGATTGACTATTACCCGAAGTAGAAGTATATACGTTTTTCTTGTTTACAATATTAAATATTTAAAATAAACTTTTAATATTTTCAGAACGAAAAATACGGACAACTACCCGGTTTTGTCTTTGTACGGTCCGAACACGGACACTGAATGTAAAATACAAACTGTCCTTACAAAATACGGACGTATGGCAACCTATCATTTGACAATGACACTTTTTAAGAATAGTCTGTCTTTAGTTTGTAAAAGTGACTACATTCCGTCATCTACTCTCATCACACTAATCCGACATTCATATTCGCCCCACATTCTTGAAAACAGGAATAAATATAAATTAAATACATACTTTACTTTAAATTTACATCTATTTTAATATCAGAAATTTAATGTAGATTTATAAAGTCACTATATTCAAACTATTTCGTAGATGCCCAATTAGTTCAATTTATTTGCAATACTCCTTTAATATTATTTTATACAAAGGAACTTCTTACACACGCGCTGACAACTCTGGTCAATGTGGGGAAGATTTTCTATTATGTATTTATTATAATGTTGTTTTTACCGTATATAGGAACAAACTGATTTTATCTAATTTTTCTGACTAATTTAAAAATTACCAATTTTTATGCAACGATAAATTAGGATATCCTAATCATGCCAAGGCTTTGATTGTTGTGGCAGATTATCATGGCTAAAGCTAATTTCAAACCATTTTGCAATAATTAATTAATTTTCAATACATTAATGCACTCTTCACTAGTGGGTCTCCGAGCTATGCTACCCTGTAGCTATTCATACCTGAACCTCATTTAGTTCAAACTCAATGTCTGACGAACACAACTGCGCTTTCTTCTCCACAAATTTGAAATTAATTCGACTTAAACACGTTTTAAAATTCTGTTATAAGAGCTATGGGACGCTGAACAATATAGAACATGTCGAATTTGAATTCGTAATTTCCTGTTATAATAAAACTTCTAATAACACAAGATTGTAAATACTGAGGGAATTATTTCATAAAAAGTTAAAAACAAAACAAAAAACATAACCTAAAGCATAAAAGTAGACCTATTTAAAAAACACTCACTCAACGACTCCTGGCTTTTGAGAAAGAAGTTCTCTGTTTATGAAAAAATAACATAATTCTCCAACATTCGGGCGGGCCAAGGTCTTCCTTCGTAATGGAGTAGATCTACGATCTGCCACGTTGTAAATAGTTAGATAGGGAGGTAAGAAATGTGGTCGAATCTGGGTTAACACTGAGTGCAACATTTCGCTGGGCGCCAGTTTGATTTCTACCCCTCCAAGTAGAAAAACCTTGGTGCTTGGTTAGTTCAAGAAGGCATTCCTTTATTAATATGCTACTAAATTTTTATCGCATTTATTATTTCCAATATTTTGTAAATCTATGTCATTTTTAGGGAAAAATAGCATTCTTTCAGAAACAAAATGCTCGAGAAACCAATACACGAACACTATTTAAATTTCTTAAACTATAAAGGTCTCTAATTAAAATAAATAAATAAACATCGACGAATCACGATCGGATCAATCCGTCACAAACATATTGGTTAGTAACAAATATTGTTCAAACTCTAAACATTTTTAATGGAAAGGTAGATATCACAATGTTCCCTATCATCTTTAAAAAATGAACATTTCCACAGATATTAATAAAAGTAACAGATCATGTCTGCTGAACAAGCCACAGCTGTACGGCACAATAGTTCAGTAAATATTGACTATGTAGAATGTCTGGGAGGGGATAGATAGTTAACCTTTGGATACCATGATACTGGGGCGTCTGAGGCCTAGTGTATTGTTAGTATAAAAAAACTGAAACATAATCATTGAATCATATTTACTCTCATACTCCGATATGAGTAATTATTTCATAATTGGATAGGTCTTATAGTTAATAAATTAACTTACTGGCGAGGCATAATATAATGGAGGAGAGCTAACGAAATTACCTCTTAATTCATAGAGGTACCTTCATCAATTGTGCTACAGTGCATTAAAAACTAGGCCAACATAGATCAAGGAAAGCTTTAGATAGCGTCTTGTCAAGTCCTAGCTATTTTAAAATGTATATTCAGAATGTATAGGCTATGTTCTTAGATTCACATGTGACGCCGACACAACGTTCTGCGTATTTTAAGGCGAATATAAATGATGATATGAGTGTAGGATGAGTGTAGTCTGGTTACTAACTGAGTTAACTGTTCCTCAGAAAGGGCAATTTGTTAATAGCCCAACAGCCAGGGCAACTAAAGGACCTACAGACGTGTAATCCGAACCAAGAAGTATTGGTCTTATTCTCAGCTTATTGGGCAGACCTGGTGGTCATCGACTGAGAAAACAAAATTATAAAAATCGTCGATGTCACTGTGGCCTATGAGGACGGCTGGCAGGCCATTTAAACGGCCAGAAACCTAGGTCCTAGGTGAAACGGCCCCGCTTGCTCAGGTCCTAACGGCGGGGGTTTTTAAGTCTCTGTTGATGCTTTCGTCGTTGGAGCGCTGGGCGCGTGGGACAACCACAATTGGAGGACCTTAAATAACCTAAAGATCTCCAGACGGTTCGGGATCACCCTCTCAAGAAAATGTGTCTCTGAGGCCATTCGCTGGAGCCGTGACACCAACGTTACTATATTACCGGGTGCATTAGTAGCATCAGACGTAGATCCTCACCTGATATATAAATTATTTTTAATAATTATAATAACTACATTTATTTTGACTATAACTACATTTATTTGGCCAAAATCAGTTTGACGAGGGACGTATACCCTTTCGATACCTACTATTATATATAATTATTCATATAAATGACAAAGGATATTTAAATTCTAATTACATCTATTTTATGTTTAATACAAATAATAAGATATGGCAAAGAGGCAACACATCTTCCCCACACAACAGCCGTCCAATGATTACCACCCAACATGGACACCCCAGACTTCTCTAGTAGTGTCCACGCCGATAGCAACCGTTGAGCGGACGCCATGTCGATGAGGACCGAGCATCCAACGTATCGCCTACAATCTCCCAAACACGTTGTCCCCAAGTAGATGGGTTACAGCACTGCTCCACCAGTGCCGACAGTTAATTAATATGATTAATTAATAGCTCTTTTTCATCAATTGCGTTAATTTTTCTAACACCTTTAATGTCAAATGCACCCAATAAAATTCTTACATAACCTCTGAGTGGATGTGGACTAAAACTGTGGGAAAGCCCACAGGAAGCAATGAGATAAGACAACGTCTTACTTATATTTATTTGCTATCTTTGAAATTTGCCTTGGTATATTATGAAATTTCATTGTTGAACGTTGATGATAATCTATGAAATATATGAAATAGTGTAAGTGTAGACTAAGGTAGTAAGTAACACCTGAAGATAACAGAGTTTTCTATAACTGTCGAAACGTTGTGTTTGTTCCTTAAAACGACCAATAATTTCATTGTTGTTGTGTTTACAAACATTATTTTTGTGAAGACAACGAAAACAAGATCATTGTAACATAAACATATATCTGAAAAGTTTTAATTATTGATGATATGAAAAAAATTCAGTTATTTTTCGGAGTGTCCTCGCATGAGGTAAATATTGTCTTTCAGTCTAGAACTAAACTAAACTTACAAAAAGTTTACCTTAATATTGATCATGTGGTTTTGACCTTCATGAAAATAACACGCGTTATCGCTTTTATTATGAATCGGCACCTTCTAGTTTTTAGGTTAGGTTGTAAGCACTTAAACAATGGGTTGTTAGGTTAGGTTAGAAAAAATATAAGTTACCTGCTTATATAAATGCTTTATACATATATATATATATATATATATATATATATATATATATATATATGTATAAAGCATATACATATATATATACATGTGTTGACGATTAATCATTGCTAAAGAAATACGGATACATTCCGAAAAAGAATCAACATTTATATTCACTTTGTTAACTCCACAGCAATGACAAGTTGCATAACATATGATTGAAATAAAAGCAGCTTTTTACAGTAACGGCATGAATAATTACTGACTGAACAATTGATTAGTCTGAGAGCACGGTCAGTGACAGCTGGACTTTGGTGAGGAGTGAAGAGGGGGGTTCTTTTATGAAAACATTAGCCTACTTCGACAGTTGTCTCGAAGAAGTTAATTATCTATTATTACTACCAGCTGATTTTTATTATTGTAATATTTGTTATTGATACGGTTAGTAGCAACCCTGCCACGCGCTCAGACTAATTGTTGTTCAATCAGTAGTTATTAAAGTAATATTTTTAATAATTTAAGATATATTACATCTAATCTTATCTCAAGTGAATTGAATTGGATTAAAATTGCTATTTAATTTTTGTAATCTAAATTGTTGATTTTGATGTCTCCATTTTCACCTTTGTTTTGAAGCGGGTTTCTTTAATAGTAAATTAAACGTAATATTAACTGTCGTTGTACAAATTTAAATAGCTATTGTCTTTATTTATGAATATGATTTGTATCAATAAGTTATAAATATTTTGTCTATAGCAACCTTCCCTGCAACTTACCACTTTTCATAAAATGTTACTTTAAAGTGTTTAAATTGCTAATATTCTAGTTATCTAAACTACTGTAATAAGATATCTGTTGAGTTTAATTAAAATATATTTAAGGGGGTTTGAATAAAATTGCGGATTCCAGATAAACTAAGTCAAAATGGAACAAGTTTTACTTTACGATTTCAATTTATTTGTGACACCCTGTACAATATACCGTATCAGACTGCGGCAATTTTGCCAAAATAAAAAAAATATTCAATTTATTAATGTATATTTATTTGTTAAATTCATTAAATTGTTTCTTACTTTTACTATCAAAAGTTATATACTCCAGTTTTAGATTTTATATTATACATTTTATAAAAACACAACCTAAATAGCATATCACCATGGTCAACTGGGGCAAACACTATAGGATGAATCTACATATATTACATAACCTATGATGTGTATTTTTTGAAACCAATATCACTGTGTGTTCACGATTAAATGTTTACTCTCTGCCCGTCTAGCAAACATATGATTACTCTATTCTCGTCTCGTGTCAAATGTTTCCACCAAAAAGTAAAAAATATTCTCCTTGCAAGATACAAAATCAATACTGTTGGATTTTACACTAGAAAGGTAAATTTGTTATGGATAAGAAAAGAATTTGTTTAGTTATAGTAAAAATTACAAAGAAAATTGCCTTTATCATTTGTCCTAATATTAGCAATACTATACTCTATTGATGAGTATTTTATTTTTTCACTATCTTTCTTTATTTTTGCTGTAAATAATATAAAATTTAACGGTTGATATCAATAAAATAATAAAGTTATTCGAACAACAAATTACTTAGTAACAATAAAATATTACACTCGCTTTTGTTTGAGTTTAATGTTCCAAATCCGAACGCTATCCATTTATTATTTATTTCCTTTATGAATAGATGGAACTAAAAATAAATAATGCATATATGAAAGGCACATATTCCACGACTGCGCACAAACCCATTCGCAGGCACAGTTTACAAACGTATTTCTAGAATGTATTCAAGCAGAGATAAAGTCGAACGTTGTACCCATGTGTTGATGGTAACGGATCTACATAAACATACAACGTGAATCATACATCTTCAGACTGTTTACCACTGCTTACACGGTTAGGTAACATGGGTGCATTCGGGAGTCGGAAAACAGCATTTAAATTACGATATTATGTAATGGAGACAGTTTTACAAAGGCGAAGACATACGTCAACGTATCCGCCAGATCAATAAACACGCTTGTGACTACACGATAGAAGCGTGCCCTAGCGTTGCTACAAATATTACTGGTTTAAATGACGATATTATGTAATGGAGACAGTTGTACAAAGGCGAAGACATACGTCAATAAATACGCCTGTGACTACACGATAGAAGCGTGCCCTAGCATTGCTACAAATATTACTGGTTTAAATGACGATATTATGTAATGGAGACAGTTGTACAAAGGCGGAGGCATACGTCAACGTATCCGCCAGGTCATTAAACACGCTTGTGACTACACGATAGAAGCGTGATCTAGCATTGCTACAAATATTACTGGTTTAAATGACGATATTGTGTAATGGAGACAGTTGTACAAAGGCGAAGACATACGTCATTAAACACGCTTGTGACTACACGATAGAAGCGCGCCCTAGCTTTGCTACACATATTACTGGTTTAAATGACGATGTTATGTGATGGAGACAGTTGTACAAAGGCGAAGACATACGCCAATGTATCCACCAGGTCAATAAACACGCTTGTGACTACACGATAGAAGCGTGCCCTAGCATTGCTACAAATATTACTGGTTTAAATGACGATATTGTGTAATGGAGACAGTTGTACAAAGGCGAAGACATACGTCAATAAACACGCTTGTGACTACACGATAGAAGCGCGCCCTAGCTTTGCTACACATATTACTGGTTTAAATGACGATATTGTGTAATGGAGACAGTTGTACAAAGGCGGAGGCATACGTCAACGTATCCGCCAGGTCATTAAACACGCTTGTGACTACACGATAGAAGCGTGATCTAGCATTGCTACAAATATTACTGGTTTAAATGACGATATTGTGTAATGGAGACAGTTGTACAAAGGCGAAGACATACGTCATTAAACACGCTTGTGACTACACGATAGAAGCGCGCCCTAGCTTTGCTACACATATTACTGGTTTAAATGACGATGTTATGTGATGGAGACAGTTGTACAAAGGCGAAGACATACGCCAATGTATCCACCAGGTCAATAAACACGCTTGTGACTACACGATAGAAGCGTGCCCTAGCATTGCTACAAATATTACTGGTTTAAATGACGATATTGTGTAATGGAGACAGTTGTACAAAGGCGAAGACATACGTCAATAAACACGCTTGTGACTACACGATAGAAGCGCGCCCTAGCTTTGCTACACATATTACTGGTTTAAATGACGATATTGTGTAATGGAGACAGTTGTACAAAGGCGAAGACATACGTCAATAAACACGCTTGTGACTACACGATAGAAGCGTGACCTAGCATTGCTACAAATATTACTGGTTTAAATGACGATATTGTGTAATGGAGACAGTTGTACAAAGGCGAAGACATACGTCAATAAACACGCTTGTGACTACACGATAGAAGCGTGCCCTAGCATTGCTACAAATATTACTGGTTTAAATGACGATATTGTGTAATGGAGACAGTTGTACAAAGGCGAAGACATACGTCAATAAACACGCTTGTGACTACACGATAGAAGCGTGCCCTAGCATTGCTACAAATATTACTGGTTTAAATGACGATATTGTGTAATGGAGACAGTTGTACAAAGGCGAAGACATACGTCAATAAACACGCTTGTGACTACACGATAGAAGCGTGCCCTAGCATTGCTACAAATATTACTGGTTTAAATGACGATATTGTGTAATGGAGACAGTTGTACAAAGGCGAAGACATACGTCAATAAACACGCCTGTGACTACACGATAGAAGTGTGCCCAAGCTTTGCTACAAATATTACTGGTTTAAATGACGATTATGTGATGGAGACAGTTGTACAAAGGCGAAGACATACGCCAACGTATCCGCCAGGTCAATAAACACGCTTGTGACTACACGATAGAAGCGTGCCCTAGCATTGCAACAAATACTACTGGTTTAAAAATTATAAAAGCAGTGTTCATAAACACAGAATAAACTCGCTGGTCCGGCTTAATGAGGTGGCTGGTTGGCCGAATTTAGATACAATCCGGATGATCAAGAGTCAATTTAAAGTAAGAGGCGTAATGAGCCCCTGTATAAAGTTGATAGTTTTCAAAGTTATTGAGCCGTGCTGTTCTATATGTTAGCTTTGTTATTTTGTAGTCGATCTAAAGTAATTCATTTTGTCATGAACAATATTTTTATATGAGACATTTTTAATTATTTGTTTGCGAAGGAATACATTTTAGACATAAGCTCCACCAAATACTACTTGTCATATCCATCCATATGACTGATTCTATTTTCGTAGTAGCGAGCAAAGCGTTGAACTTGATCTTTTGTCTGTAGTCCCGATTTCAAATCCCAAACATATTTCCCAATGCATATGTGTTGTATTAAGCTTGAACTTAAGAAAACGAAACTTTATTTGTATTTGTCAATCAACAAATTATTTACACTTTAGTTTAGCATTGTGTTTTATACTGTAACTTAATAATAGGCCTACTGACCTGTATTTTTAATTTTGCTAATTTATGAATTCTACGTAGAAATCATAAAAATGTGTAGGACTATTATTTGGCTGGATCACAGGAAGGTCCGGATGACCGAAGGCTCTGTGTACTGTACCTTAAAAAAAATTTAATCTACAATACTCCCTAGTCTAAGTTACATTTTTTTTATCCGGATAATTTTATAGGTGTGCAGGAATATTTAGAGTAAGTACCACTTGCTGTTACAATGAAGGAATTTTGACTTGATTTAATTACTGTACTCTGCAAATTCATTGTCAAGATTTTAATCTGAGATAGAAATAATCTCATTTTTGCGTACATCTGTGATTTAAAAGTTAACTTAAAATAACGAGTACATAAAAAAAAAAAACAACGTTACGGTCTTACTCAGTTTTGCGTAGTTCCAGTGGCTTGATGCGCTCAATGAAACTGCTTGTTAGCATATTCTCGACTTCATCAATTTACATACCAGCTTTACTCTCTAATCTACACTCAAGTTTTTGACACTACCTTTCAAATTGTAAAATTCACTCTGAAGGAATAGTGTATTAAATTTCTAAAGCTCTTGAATTCTATATTAATATATTTTCTAAAATATTTTTTTCCGATTTCATTACCAAAGTTTTTGAATTTTCTCCCAATTTATTTTCCAATCTATTGCATTGTTCTCCTGATGTATTTTATAATTTTTTTATTCAAATTTTTACGTTATTTATTTTCTAGGTTATTTAATTAAAAAAAAAAAAAATACTATCTGAACTATCCAATTTTCCTTGTAAATAATCTACAGCTGTTGAACTTTCTTATAATTTACTCTATAGTTTATTTTGGAAGTTGTCTAACAGCTTGCTTAAATCTAATTGTAATCCGAAAATGGCTGCGTCAGGAGCCTCATAACTACATAGTCTAAAAGACAATTTTATATGATTTGTACGTAGTTTAAATTCTAAGCGGACTGTAATGAATGCATTTTTCATGAATAAGTTATCCTGCAAAAAAAATCAGACCCAATTGTATGTTCAGTCAACACGTTTGACTCATCCAAGTGTCTGGCAAATACAGTTGAACAGTGACCACTCTGAAAAGTGTTGATCGTTTCAAACGCATAATAATTTTATAAAGATATTTTACAATGTGAAAAAAAATGTTACGCAACTGAATTCTGATTTTACTACACAATGACTACGCTCTGCTTTGAAGAATCAACAGCTGTTTAAACTAAAATAAACAGAAAAATGTTTCAATACATCGTGCTTTGACTATTACTGATGGATTTATTTTAATTAAGGACTATTTATTTTGAATAAGATTGCTATTGCTTACATATTTATAAACAAAATAATCAGAACCCAAAGTAGTCTAAATGAACTGCTCCATAGAGAAAAAGTAAACAGACGTCGCATCCAGTAGTGCACTAAATGTGTTGATTAGTTATTTCTCCACTTTGCCACGTGGTGACAGGGCCAGCACCTTGTCAATCCCTCTTGTATTACTCCTGTAGTTTTAACGTAAAATTATTACTACGGATGATAAAGACTCATATACGTTCTGTGGAAGAGGCGTTCACTGTGGCCATAAGAAACCTACCTCTGAAAAATGATCTCATTAAAAAATAAATAAACAAACCAATACGCATTTATAAGTAGAAACTTATGAACGCATGCCATAATTCAAATGAGTGCATAACTTTCTATGATTAAAGTGTTTATTTTTATTTATCGATAGCATTAAATAACTTACTATCTATCATAATCAATCCAACCATCCCAGGTGATAATAACTATAGGTTCTGATTATGTTTTAATCACAAGTACCTGGATACTAAAACTGGTCTCACAATGAAGACCTTTTTGTATCAAAACTTTGCAGTGACGCGAGAAGCAGATAAACATTGCAACGGAGTCGAAAATACCGTATGTTCAATACACTCTACTTTTATTGATGAAATGAGTTATGATTACAAAATGGCTTGGAAGGATTTGTTCAGCGGACAACAAATATCTAAGCGGTAACAACTAAAACACAACAGCCACATCTCCTTATAAGATTAAATACATCGATGAGGTATAGATTTAAGGTGTATTTCAGTGGATTAGTAATTATTTATTCATTATTCATCATTAAGACGCCGATCGTAGAGATATGGGCAAACATGAGAGGCGAATGAGTGATCAGTGTAGTCATTGTTACTAAGGTTCTTTAGATAGAGCTATTTATTAATAGCCTAATAGCCAGTGCGACTAAGGGACCTACTGCTTAGAATCCGAATCACGTAGAATTTATATGATTTTAAGCTAACTGACAAGCCTATCCCATACACAACATCCGGACACTGATTACCACCCAACATGGACACCACAGACTTCTCTAGTAGTGTTCAAGTCGATAGCGATGGCACCATTGAGCGGACGCCATGTAGGTTAAAGAGGACAGAGGATAGAACTAATCGCCTACAATCTTCATAACACTGTCTCCAAATAGCAGGATTACAGCACTGCACCACTAGTGCCGACTTAAATATGAAGCTCATGTAAAGAATTAAGAGAGCATTTAACATTCATTAAATCAAATTGATTTTCATGTGATGTTAAAAAACGTTAACTCTCATTCAAAAACATAATACGATATTCTTTTATGACAATAGGTCATTTATATTCTATCTATATGTTTAGTTCTTCTTTATAAATAGAACTGAATAAAAATCGACTTCGGAAACTTGTTTCAATTTCTAACGTTGTCCTATTCAAAATCAATTACGAAAGTTTAAGAGAACTGAACTGGTTTGGGCTTCAGTTCAAGGCGATGGGTCCAAGTGTGTCAGTATATCCACTAGAATCTCAGATTTTTCTACGTATGGTATTCCTGACTTACTCGGTTTACCTGTAATTTTTTGTAAAATAAATATACTGTACTTGCATAGTTAATAGTAACAGGCCAGAAATAAGACTTACACATAAAAATGAATAAATAAAATTCAGAATTAACTTGTTAATATTGCGAGAAGTGTCACAAATTGATTAGACTTAAATTCTTATTATTTGAAATCTAATTTTAGCATGATAAAATATAAACTTACTATAAATTTAACTATGTGTGTTTAGCATCAATATGTATCCAATTGGAGACATGTATGATTATGGGACGTTAAATCAGCCGAGGATGTTAACAGGTTCAAATCACGGGTTAGGGGGAGTTATATTGTTTGCTTCACTCCCTGGCAGTGTGACCTTGCACAAGTGGCTAATTTCCCTGCCATGATTTTGGTTGTAAAAAGTTCAAAAGGTCATAACGCTTAAAAGGCTGATGGCTAAATAACTTAATCTTCTCTTTTAAACGATAACCTATTGAAAAAAAGCAGCCAAACCATTAACCAATAAAAAGCTTTTTTATTAAAAAAAGTGAACACTGATAGCAATTAATTTGCCTAGAAATAGGTTTTTTCGACTTACACGAAATATTTTTTTATTTTCTGTGATCTCGAACCGGGTAGTTTTATATTTCAAACTACAACAACCACGACTGAGAATTATTTTGAAGGATTTCAGGACTATAAATAACTAATGGTGAATTATAAGGTGTGTCAAGACCTTGTAATAAAGGGTGAAATGTCTAACAAGGGGTGAAATACAACCCTCGTTACTCCTTGACCGCCTTCCAATTCCAGCGCTGACGTCACTTGCTCTAATATATCTTTAACACCTCTATGGCCGAGTATACGTTCTATCTTATTTGGGAGCGTTTGTTTAAATTAACAAGTGAAAAATAGTATACAGATAAATTCCGAATTGCTTTTCTATCAACAGTGACTATTTATTTGACGGTTACTAACGGAAACTAATATAATTAATTTACTTCCTCAATATTGTGCATACATTAAGTTTTATACAAATAAAATCATTCCTAAAATTCTGAACCATCTGAAAGTTCAGCCTTTAAAGATTGTACTGTATTTGTAAAGTTTTAACATTAATGTAATGTAAATTCACGCTTGTATAATTATACTCTGTATACTTATAAATATATCTTTACATATCAGGGTGTCTCTGAACTCTCTGATAAGCTTTCATGGTTTTGTGACTGGTTCATTAAGAAACACAAACATTATATTTAAAGTGTCTATAACATAAACAAAACACCTTAGTTTTCCTTCCAGACGCCATTTTGTTTTTGACACTTTACCTGCAATTTTGCTTGGTTCCTTATAACATAAACACCCATTTTTAGAAACATTTTTGGTTTTCTATATCAAACATTTCAAAATGGCGGCTATTTTAATTTTTAATTCCTTAATAACTCCCAAACCAATATTTATATAAAATATTACTTTGAAAAGGTTTTTTAGCAAATTTTATTATAAATACAATGCTGTAACAGGTTTTAAAATCGGATGAAAAATAACAATGAAGAGATCATTTATGTGACAATATGTACAGGGCAATATGTCTGTACAATGTACAACACACATGTAACAGCTGATCATAATAAAGTAATTTGTGGTCGTCTTAAATCAGCTGACGAGTACAACAATAAAGATTATGTAAACTTCTGATTTAAGACTACCAGAAATTACTTTATTATTATCAGCTGTTACATGTGTGTTGTACATTGTACATTGTACAAGAATATTGTGCTTTACATACTGTCACATAAATGATCTTTTCTTTGTTATTTTTCATCCGATTTTTAAAATTGTTACATCATTGAATTTGTAATTAAATTAACTAAAAGAACATTTTCGTGTAATGTTTGGTATGATTATTAGTTTAGGATTTATTTAGGATTTAAAGATTGCTTATTTTGAAATAATATATATACAAATAATTGCTGCCATTTTGAAAATTGTTATACAGGAAAACCGATAGTTTTTATAATAATGGGTGTTTATGTTATAAAGAACCATGCAAAATTGCAACTTAATACACCTTTTGTTTTTTGAGATATAAATTTAAAAGTGAAAAAAACAAAATGGCGGCTGGAAGAATAACCAAGGTGGTTTTGACACTTTGAATATGATATTTGTAATTCTAAATAAACTAGTAACAACAAACAAGAGATCTTATCAGAGAGTTCAGATACACCCTGTAAATAAATATCTCATCATACTTTACTGACTGTTTCTCAATTATAACCAAAGTATGGTTGTAATCAAGTATGTGAGACTAGGCTATTGGAGCCCACCCTTTATTATATATTCCCAGAGTAAATATCTAGTATATATCTATTGTATTACACAAACTGCAGACACAAATAGGAACATTTGAGTCTGTAGTTTAGGTAGTTTGTGAGCATTGATACAACAGCTGGTTTATACTGCAGTACATTTCTCATGTACATGGAACTACAATAGCACTCCACAACTGCACCCTAAAACAGCTGATAAAGTAATTTGAGACACAACATTTGATATTGGATGTGACTTTTATATGTGAGTGTATATAAAATTAATAATATTACTTATTCAACATTTCCTTACCGTTATTATCACTGTACTTTTAAGCTAGTCGTCGGTAGACTCAAGACTTTTCGAGTCTCATTTTCACATTTACATTTGTTTGAAAGGATTATTAAATATAAGATGATTATCTATACATTAATTACATATCTGTAAAGTAACAATTCATAAAAGTTGTAATAAACAAAGAATAAATGTCTTGATTAAAACACAGTTAACTAACATAGGTTGCTAGAACAAAAAAATAGAAGTAATTTAGTCTTTTAAATGTGTTTTTGTTACCGATATTTTGGACATCTTTACTTGAATATCAATGTTCACTAAAATATCAAGGATTGAGGAGGTTGCTCTAGGTCAATTTGACGAAGCAGAGGAAACCACGAAGGTTTAGGGTAAACCTTCACTGAAGGCAAGAAGTATATTTAAGGGAAGAACTACTGCAAGATCATAACTTCGCGTGAAACAGTCATAGTAATGGCAAGCTTCTACCGAATATTTCATACAAATTATAGGACAGGAAGAATAGGAAGAAAAAGATGTTCCCGTTGCGTTATTTATCGTCCGAGCACTTAAAATACTTTGATTTAGATTAGTAAAAAATGTGCTTAAAGATAACCAAACAGTCGACTTGGCCTGTAACGACTGGACTGAAGTGTTAATAGGGCCGTAGTATGAACAAGAAAACAGACAGCAATAGTGACAATGCTCAAAAATTTGATGTAAACAAATTTACCAACATTTTTTAAATTTCTGCAATTTAGTGTACAGCTAAATACTGCGCGATTGCCATTTCACATTTAAGTCTTCAATTTTTCAACTAGAAAGTAAGTTATAGACTTAAAATTCAGCTCTAATCCAGATTTATAAAATGCATTTTTAACTACGATACGAATGTTTTTTTTTTTATTAGAATCAAATAAAAAATAAATAAGACAAATAGGGGCCTACCAGGTGTCCCAAAAGTCTTCGAACTTATAATTTCTTTATTAGTAAATGTAGAACTATGAAACTTGAGCGTTTCGTCATTGGTATTCTTTCCTACGTTATGAAACATGTTTCAGTCATTTCGCCCAACCGAGGGGGGGGGGTCCCCATGGAGGAAGTCGTGACAATTATAAATGTAAGCCTAGGTCAAGTAGCACCTCATTTTAAAGGGTTTTGGTTTTAGAATACAATGCCACAAATGTGACTTCAAGAAAAACAAACAGTCAAAAATGGCAGCTCTTTCTAGTTTTGTAATTTTCTTAACGGTTGACTTGGGATAATTTTGCGCGTCGTAGCAAATGTCTAAAACCGTCTTACTAATAAAAAATTAACACTTTTTAGTACTTATACATTTTCATTTTATTCCTTGGAGAAAAAAATAAAATACTCAATAAAGCCTTAGTGTTTAGCTGTCATAAAACAACACTGGGCTTACATTTTTGAGTGAGTGGAATTTTTAAAGTCACATTTGTAGCATCGTATTTTAAAACCAAAAACTCATAAAATGAGGTGCTACTCGACCTAGGCTTACATTTATAATTGTCACACTTCCTCCATTGACGTCCCCCCATGGGACGAAATGACTGAAACATGTTTCATAACGTAGGAAACAAACCAATGACGAAACGCTAAAGTTTCATAGTTCTAAATTTACTAATAAAGAAATTATAACAAAGCTCTTAATCTTTTGGGACACCTGGAATAGTAAATTAGGTATTTTCAAAATATAAAATACTATTATTTTCAAAAATTTTATGGGAGAGTAGAATGGATCTCCAAAATAAGTATAGACCATGCAAGAACTGCTGAAACCGATCTTTCTATTATACATTGGTAAATGAGCACAATACTCACCCTCTGGTAGAAGAAAGGACGAGTAAGGGCGAACCACCTTTCGACGGCCATGACGATCGCCACACATCCAGACCCAAGGCCGAAGATCCTCCAGAGGACTCGGAAGCGGCAGAACCACTTACTGTGAGCCACTGACGGCGAGTACAGCTGGATGTTCATCTGAATCAACATGCCGAGTATGGCGACCAAGTCGTTGAAGGCGAGACATCGCAACATCAACGCGTGTTTGGAGTTGCGAGGCTTAGACTCGCTTCGGTACAAGAACCAAAGTGCGGCCAAGTTCCCGAGGACTCCGACGATGTAAAAGGATGTGATCACAACCTGACCGGTGATTCCCAAGTGTCTGGTCGGAGTCTGCATCACCGCCTCCAGAGAGGACAAGTTCCTCCGCAAGGTCGAAGATGTGCTGAAGTCTATCATCCCCAGAGAGGCCACCGTTGTGTTTAACATCTCTACTGCATTGAATGCCGGAGCCATGGTTGATCACGCTTAGTGCTGTTGATCTCTCATATGCCAGGTTTTCTTCTTATAGCAATGCCACCATTTCTAATGCCAACAAAAATGTTGTTGCTCATTTATTGTTCCTTTTGACGAAAGTCTAAAATCATTATAATCAAGAATTCTACTAATAGAATTCATTAAAATGTACGAATGTTAGTTTGTAACTAATTCATTTCGTAAAAGAAGACGTATTATCGAGTTACAATCAAAATGTTGTTGAATATTAGTCTACATGTCCACTTGAGTTAGTCTCCCCTTTCAACACATGGCACGATGATCACTTCAGTTTACTACGTCAATAAAATTACTTAGTTTTTCTTCTTCTAACAATAGGCTTATTTGTGTTGTTCAGATTTGTCAACATTGAATTTACGAATTACACACTGAACAGTTTTGACGATTCACGTGAAGTCCACTGTTTATTCCGTAAACTATTTATTATTTTTGAAGTCATTGGATGACTTGGAAGTTTTACTCTCTTAATACCGTAGGCATTTAACATTTATTCTCAGCAATGTGGAGAATGGTTGAATCAGGAGGCCGCAACTTCTGAAACATCAAATCATGTGATTAGCCGAATAAGATTCATTTTGAGAGTCAACTTACATGTTTGTACAACCTATATAAAGTTTAATGTCTGTTTTAGTGAAAGTAGAGAAGTTCATTAATGTGCGAATTAAGTAAGATGTTCTAAATCTAAAAGACACTTTCGTAAGACGATTGTAAAAGAATTACAAACTAAAGACATGCTGCAAACAGATTTTGTAGCTTACAGATAAAATTGTCAATTTAAGCTGGTCAGTTCAAATGGTTAGCCAAATATAAACTGAATCATTGAAAATTACACTGAGGAGTAGCTGGTTCTTCAAATACATATTTCGGCTATTTTAGAAGGAAATTCTCTTAATTCATTTACAGTTGACTTTCAATTAAATGTCAATTTATGAGTCACAGAGCAGTTTGTTTCTATACAATAAGTCCCAGGTTAGGTCCATGTACAGACTTTATTTGAGGGGAATTATGCGTGGTAAAAGATCGTAAGACGTTTTAGTTCGCAACTTTGACAGAGTTAATATAACAAATCTGCACAAAAAATACGATTATGGTTTATATGACTGTCACATTAGGCACTGGTGTGACAAAAGCTATAACAATGGATTATTTTCATAAATTGTTCAAGTAACTATTAATGCTAAAAAAAAAGAAAAATACATGCTAGTAGGCCCCCAACAATAATCCTGATACTCCTAAGACATCCTATAGGCAAAAATACAAGTAAATCAAATTATATTTGAAAGTAGGTCCCCAACAAATATCCTTATAAACGCAGACATCCGATTTGTCAAAATACATGCAAACCGATTGAAATTCATAAATAAGGTTTGTGAAAAACTATTGACACACATAACTACCATAAGTAACCTACCTCTAAATATATTGGCATTTAAATGTGAAGTTACTGCCGACAATCTTTATAAATTTATATCTATAATATACACAGATTAAATTCCTTTATAAAACACTTTTATTATCTAATACTGTGATAAATATACGTAATGTAATTGTGAGATACAACATATATTCAATAATTCTATTATAAAGCATTTATTCATTTATTATTTATAACCGAACATAACACAAAGTCAGCCAAATTCTACTGCCATATATTAACTATAATTTGTCAGCTGTAATTCCTCCAAACAGGCTAAGCCTTGGAGGTAATATTTTTTCTACGTTTCCTAGAATAATTGTTTTGATTTTCATGTTATAATGTTCATGTCCTATGTGATATACGTATATATTCTTATTTTAGTTATTATATTGCATTGGTTGCTGTATTAGATTTAAGTGCTATTGTACAGATCAGCCTGAGTATACATTCATATGAGTGTCAGTGTGAGTCTGCATCTAGATGTGTATATATATATAAAATATGTAGGTGTAGGCTACGTATATACAATCAATTATATTGTTCAGAAAATTCATTGTATATTTTATTTGTATTTATGAATGTATAGGAGTTTATGTATGTGTGTGTTAGAAATTAGAATTTGTACAACGTAGATATAAGTTTTCATGAATTGTTATAATAAGAACATACTAATCTGGGAAATTGTTATTGTTATTGTATTTATTATTTGTATATTCATATGTGGAAAAAATAAAATTTATTTATTATTATAAAAAAAATCTATATACTAAAATGTAATTTATTTTAAATTAATATTCGGACGGAAACGGTAAGTGTTGCATTGATTTGTGGTGGTGACTAAGTGGGGGAGGGGGCTATCACTGCCATAATGATCATTATCTAATGCACAATTTGTGAAGAAATGTATTTTGGGTTTTCATCAATATTTTAAGATCTCGCATTTTGGAAAAGTTCGGGTATCAAAATAAAAGTTATCAAAACCCAATTATAACACATGTGTTAATGTTTAACTCTTAAGTGAACACATTTCGTGACCAGATTATGACCATTACCGCCAGTACGTGACAGATGATGTTTAGTCGGCGATCGAACATTTTTATCTTCGTTATAAACAGTGATGCAATGTTTTGAACGACGATAGTGAGCAACAATTTGGTGCTTGTATCAATAACGCAGATCCGAAAGATTGAGGTTAAATTGCGACGAGCAAACAGCTGATTGTGACGTCATATAAACATTGGGCGCCGACAGCTACTTGACTTCATTCAAGTAGGCATTGGCTGGTGTAGTAACACAGTCTTGTCCTTGATGGTATTACATACAAAACAGATTTTTAATCAATGGTTTTAATTAAACTGCTTGCTTCAATTATCTATTTATAATCATAAATTGGGATAAAAATTATTCTTATTAAATGTCATAGTTACACACATTACGCGAAATTAACATTGTCAAGGAATAAGATAAAAAATATATCTCCAACTTTAATTGACAATAAGTTCAAATAAACTAGAGATTCAACAATGCCAATATGATAAATACCTTCATTTTTTCATTTGAATTAAAAAACATAAAATATATTATTGGAACATTATAAACAATACTTCGCTATTAACTAACTCTTATATCTTAACCTATCCTGATCATTATTCAGAAATCAAGGAATATTAAGGTACGCCCTAAGGAAACCTTATAATTACATTTTTGAATCACATTATTTTAATGATCAGAGTTCAAGAAAATTAAATTTTAAATATTTGAAAATTTATTCAAAACAATATTTTTTATCAGATTTTAAAATTGGTAAAATATTATTTTAAACAATGATCGATTGGACAATTATTTATTTTAACTCGCAATTCATCTTCATTCCTGTCATAAGAATGTCTAATATTCCTGTCAAGAGGTTAAATAATTTCTATAGTTTTATAGACTATAATTTACACATATTCAAAATGGCAAACACTACAGAATTCAGAATAGATAAATATTTAATTACATACAAAATTGCCCAATAAGATTTGAAGTTTAAGTTTAAAACGATTCAAGAAGACAATATAATATTTTGACAAAGAGTGCCTAATAAATCTGAAGAGATTTTTCAGATTATATTAAATAATTTTAAGCTATACTCTAAATTTTGTACTAGCGTAGAATAAATATATCAAAACATTTGTTTAAACCGTTCAAAAGAGGTTCTCCAAATTTTGCAAGTAAGTGATTGCAAATTAAAGCTATATTAACGTATTTGTATGTACTTTTTATTTATGGTGTCAATCAGAATCGCTTACATTAATGGCTCAGTTTGGATATCTTTTTAGATTTATTTATTTGATGAAGGTTTCCGATACATCGTGGAAAAATGTATAAGTTTTTTTCAAAATATAACCAATAATCAATTCAACTCTAGCTTTAGATGTTAAATTGGCTTTAAATTAATGAAAAATATATTTAATTACCAGAAACTGGTTTGAAAATGTTTATTTATACATTTAAAATAAATTATATTTTTTATTTATTGGCTTATTTTTTCAATTATTTGACTGTTTTCGTAATTATGTAGGTGAACGACCCGCTGACCACCTGAAAGACGAGAACCGGTCCTTCAGTCCGACCTTGTGAGATTTCGTGATAAGTTCTCCGTTTAACACAGTTTATTATCAACGGAGTCTTCCAAACGGCATTCTACATCCAAACTTTAGGTAGTAAAATTTAGTGATATCATGGAAGAATATATATAGAAGACACTGAACCTAGCAGGATGTTTACCTAATCTGAAGGAACGTCTGTCAACGTGTCAGACCGACACTGTCACTTGCAGCACATTGGAAATGTCCTTTCACATGTCAGTGTAAAGTTTCTTTGAAGTGATTGTTTTCTGTATGTAATTAAAAAAAAAAAAAAACGTACAACTGGTTGAAAGTTTACCATTCTTTCTCAAGATGGTAAACTTGTTTGCCAAAATCGAACACCATAATATGTGTTAATTTTCGTACGTTGATTTTAATAAGTTTGTTTCATGTGAAGTAACTTGTTTTGTAGAAGTAATTCATTGTTAATCTCAAATTCACAAATCTCAATGCAAATTACTTCTCTTGTATTTTTTTCACAGAACTTTATGGAGACTTCAAAAGTGGCTTGGTTGTGTGCTTACCAAGTACTAAACTAACCAAACTATGTGAAATTTCGTAGTAAAGATTTAGATATTAGGTATAAAATATAAACATTCCTTGATTCTTTTGTGAATCCCTCTGGTCTGAGGAAGGTTAGCGTGGTTCACCGAAATCGATCACCATAATATTTGTGCATTTTGTACTTGTGTTGTAATATATTTGTGCATTTTGTGCTTATATTGTAATAAATTTGTGTTAGGTGTCGTTTACTTGTACTATATACAATATACTATATATATATTTACTATTAGTATATAATATTAGTATATACTATATACTATATATATTTACTACGTTAAATATAACGTAATCTCCATGGGCAATTACGTAATATGGACCAAATCAACCGAATGAAAGCTTACTCTCCCACCTACCTATGTGTTGTAATGGAGAAATTGAGTAGAGTAAGTTGGAGCACATAAAGATTCTCAGTTTTTTATCAATAATTATCTGCATACGTAACACGTAATGGCTAATTGGAATTAAATATGCTCTACTATTTAGCGAAGTTTTTAATGTTTAAAAGTAAATACAGAGTGTGCATACAATTTAATGACAGTACTACATATTGTTTAAGTCAAATCTATTATTAGTACCCAAAACATTACACATTTGTCACACTCAAGTTTTCCTTATTAAAATACAGTAGGGTTTAATAGAATGAAATCAAAATCATATGATCAATTTCACTCCAAGAGTGATCTTCTAAGAGTCTAATAAATGCTGCTTTAATGAAATGTAAATTTATGAGCGAGAAACCATAGGTTTTAGAGCGTTTTTGAAATAGAAGTTTATTAATCGATCGAATTTAACATTAACGACAAAATACTTTGTAGACGTAACAAGTGTCGTGTTTTGACATGTGTCACGTGTTGTCAAGTGAGCCACGCGTGTCATTGACACATTTCGTACCTCGTTGGCCAACTGACACGTCTAAGCGTCATTCCGTCTAGGAACAGAACGTGTTCAAGCAATTACCGACAGTCGCTTAGCTTTAAACTGTTACGTGTGAACATTTTGGTGTTCGAACTCTTGTGTAGAGCTAGGTGAGATATGAGATTTAGAGCTATGTGATATTTGCAGCTCTTGTGTAGAGCTAGGTGACATTTGACCTTGAATTTGATTTGAATTGGTCGGTAGCGTAGTTCTCCCATTTCCCATTTGAGCCTCATAAGCTAAATAGTATATTTCATAACAAGAGTGGAAAGTGGGGTTTTGCATGTTCGAGACCATATGTTTGAAGTGCGAGACTTGTCGAGCACTTCAAATGGTCGAGAACATACAAAACACTTTCACTCGAGTTTTGAACGATACTTTTCACTACACTACGGAATAAAAACAGGTGTTGTTGACTGTGGAAAATTTTCGGTTGTAAACAATGTTACTTTCGGTAGTAAACAATAGACAGCTGTTGAAAATATGATGTTTTGCAGGTTGTAAACACATAACGAAAACAGCTAAACTCATAGTAGTGTAGTGGTTTTGCACGTTCGAGACCATATGTTTGAAGTGCGAGACTTGTCGAGCACTTCAAATGGTCGAGAACATACAAAACACTTTCACTCAAGTTTTGAACGATACTTTTCACTACACTGCGGAATAAAAACTCATTTTTGGAATGTTAACTGTTTATTAAATTAGAAACATGTTTTAAAACAGGTGTTGTTTACTATGGAAAATTTTCGGTTGTAAACAATGTTACTTTCGGTAGTAAACAATAGACAGCTGTTGAAAGTATGATGTTTCGCAGGTTGTAAACACATAACGAAAACGGCTGATCTCATGGTAGTGTTGTGAAAAGTTCTTATTTCGATTCCAAACAGTCATAACAAATGTAGTAAGGGGCCTAGTAATTAATGTCACTGTCTAAGGAAAAATCTATCTCAGTTTGTAACAATGACTACATTCGCTCATCTACACTCATCACACTCATTGGAAATCCAAATTCGTTCATATCTTGACGATCGGCGTCTTACGAATAAATGAATAAAATAAGAAGCGATGGTTAACAAAAATTATTTTTGGGTCCAATAATGCAGGCTAAACTCCTTCTTGCGTCAACTCTGTAACAACACCTCCAGAATGGAAGTAGCAAACCTCAAGGCACTGGATAAAACACATCAACCTCCCCCTCAAAAAGAAAAAAAATGCCAACTGAATAAAAATACTCTAACGGCCAAGAGAAATGTGTTAATCACTTTTAGAGTCACCAGTATTTTATAATTTGAACGAGTTTATGGCTTAGCACTGGGGACCATTGCTAACCTGTGGGACATGACACAACCTGTGGGAGCATTGGTGGATGTATGAATAACATTTCTATGTATGTGAAACTGTATCTGAGAAAACGGTATCGATGTGATGTGAATGGAAAAAATTGTTTTATACTGAACTATATACATGGACGTTTGATATACCAGTAAATCACTTGAACTGTGCTTACAGATGGATAATGTATGATTTTCTCCTTTAAGTAATCGGCCACAGGCTGTTCACTCTATCGTGCTGTGTATCCTATACATACAGTAAACACTGGAATGGGATTTTTTTTCAATTCCTTCAGGCTGATTTAAACTCTCTATGGCTTTACGTATATCTGGTTGTTTCACCATTTAGGCACTACTTTTTCCTTTTCTACTTGCATCATTTGTTTTTTTTATGATTTACCCACTATAGCTCTAATTATTTGTTTATCTTACTTCCAAAACAACTCTTTCAGTTTCAGTCTAACCACTGACCCTATATACTATACAATCATATTTTGGGCTGTCTTTCCTTTTAACAAACTCTTCTCCTGCGATGTCAATTGCCATCACTGAGAACTTTATTTATCTTGTATACTTGTATTTAACTTACAATACTGAAATATATATGTATATAAACTTTAACATTCCATTCTCAAACATCATGAATATCAAATTAGGTAATCTACAATGTATCAATTTACAATGGTAGTTTATTTATATTACATTTTTGGAATACAATTCACTTGTGGACCTTATTTGTTAAAACTACTAACTAACCGTTCCCCCTCCATAAAAACAAATATTGGGCTAGTGCAAACGACACACAAATAAAGTTCTCATTGTAGACTCTGATACAGGCGGTTGAACATTTATAGACTCGTTGTCTGAGTTGGTCGAGTTATCATTATGCCTGAACTCTCGTTGTCTCTAACGTATTCCAGGATACATTATAAGGACGGTTGACACTTGCCACTCGAGCGGCAAGGAACATTGAAGGTGTTTGAACATTTATAGACTCGTTGTCTGAGTTGGTCGAGTTATCATTATGGCATCCTGAACTCTCGGTGTCTCTAATGTATTCCAGGATACATTATAAGGACGGTTGACACTTGCCACTCGAGCGGCAAGGAACATTGAAGGTGTTTGAACATTTATAGACTCGTTGTCTGAGTTGGTCGAGTTATCATTATGGCATCCTGAACTCTCGGTGTCTCTAATGTATTCCAGGATACATTATAAGGACGGTTGACACTTGCCACTCGAGCGGCAAGGAACATTGAAGGTGTTTGAACATTTATAGACTCGTTGTCTGAGTTGGTCGAGTTATCATTATGGCATCCTGAACTCTCGGTGTCTCTAATGTATTCCAGGATACATTATAAGGACGGTTGACACTTGCCACTCGAGCAGCAAGGAACATTGAAGGTGTTTGAACATTTATAGATTCGTTGTCTGAGTTGGTCGAGTTATCATTATGGCATCCTGAACTCTCGGTGTGTCTAATGTATTCCAGCATACATTATAAGGACGGTTGACACTTGCCACTCGAGCGGCAAGGAACATTGAAGACGTTTGAACATTTATAGACTCGTTGTCTGAGTTGGTCGAGTTATCATTATGGCATCCTGAACTCTCAGTGTCTCTAATGTATTCCAGGATACATTATAAGGACGGTTGACACTTGCCACTCGAGCGGCAAGGAACATTGAAGGTGTTTGAACATTTATAGACTCGTTGTCTGAGTTGGTCGAGTTATCATTATGGCATCCTGAACTCTCAGTGTCTCTAATGTATTCCAGGATACATTATAAGGACGGTTGACACTTGCCACTCGAGCGGCAAGGAACATTGAAGGTGTTTGAACATTTATAGACTCATTGTCTGAGTTGGTCGAGTTATCATTATGGCATCCTGAACTCTCGGTGTCTCTAACGTATTTCAGGATACATTAAAAGGACGGTTGACACTTGCAACTCGATCGGCAAGGAAAATTGAAGACGTTTGAACGCGGCAATCTCACAATGCCCTGTCGCTGGTTTCCTTGCGCTAGGTGGCTCATTCCCTCTTCAGACTTGATTCCTTCATACTATTCACATTATGTTATATCAAGTTTAATTTAATCTCAAATTTATATGGCTGTAAACAATCGGCGTTTACATCAAATATTCAGCAATCACCAGACTTGGATGTTTTTTTTTATTTAGCATATCATCACACTTCATATTTATTTTAATTAATTTTGTATTCTGGATAAGAAACCTTAATTTCGAAACATTAGACAAATTATTAATACAAAATATAATTGTTATGTGTGGCTTAGATACTTTTGATTTGTAATCCGTATATTATTTTACATTTGGCCCATATATTTTATCTGTTCTGAACCATAAAATATTTTCGGATTCAGGAGAAGAAATATTGTAAACGAGCCGTTGTTGAAATCCAACAAATATGAAAAAATGTGATGTCTTAAGATGCCTGCCTTTTAGTCAAAAGGCTTCAGATTATTGTAAATACAGTACTGAAAATTTTTTAAAATTATTATTATAAAGTTTTTAAAAATTATTATAAAGTTTCAGCATTATGCACTTTCATGTTTGTAAACATTTAGTTTTTTTTATCATTGATAAATGACATCTTTGTTTTTGAAATTTGTTAATGATGGAGTATCAGATGAGGGAGACAAAGGTAGTTGGACATTTGCCATCATTACGTGAAAATTAACAATCACGACGTTTCGATTTGGTAAAACCCAAACCTTTTTCAAGTGCTAAAAACTAAATTACATCTACACAAACATGTTATAAAACTACGTTCTTAAACTAATAAACTTATCTACTTTAATAATTATCTACATTGTGTAGATGTAACATGTTTGTGTAGATGTAACATGTTTGTGTAGATGTAATTTAGTTTTTAGCACTTGAAAAAGGTTTGGGTTTTACCAAATCGAAACGTCGTGATTGTTAATTTTCACGTAATGATGGCAAATGTCCAACTACCTTTGTCTCCCTCATCAGATAAATGACATGTTTGCATTTCTAATAAACCATTTTTAACATCCATAAATACATGAATAAGGTGTGAGTTTTTGCGGCCACCAACAGAAATGCTGGTTTTGGTCAGTTTAATCTAGTAAATTTCGAAGTAGTTAAAAAAAACTGTTTACCCTAAAAAGTGTTAAACATGCCAAAACCCCTGTTTTTTTTTTTTTTTTTTTTTTTTTTTTTAATGCAGTGACATTATAAGACCATACAAGTAAGTGAGTGTGGACCATACATCTGCTGGCAGTGAGCGCTGAAAGCTCCGAAGCTGCATGACAAATTCCAAGTGCCTTGTCCTGTGTCAGTGAGTGAATAGAATGACAAGGAACATACAATTTATTGAGATAAATGTGACTTTAATATTTTCGTGGTTTTATCTTGCAGCATAATTTTTCAGGGTTTAATTACATATTATAATTCATATTACAAATCCTCCCATGATTCTTTATCAATTTTAACGATTGGGAAGTCAACAGATTTGTCTTTATTCGCAGTTGTGCAATAAGGCCTTCATTTTTCAATATTGTTTTACCCTGAAGGGCACATGAAGCCCTCAAAGTACGTTTTCTGTCCATAAGAATAACACGGAGAGAAATTTAAATTAGTCAAAAATTAACAGCTAATTTAAATTTAAATAATGATGTTTATAATGAGGTCATAAAACTTTCTTAATCTTAAGTAATAACATTTGGATGTTTATATTTAAACTGTTAATAGATTGAAACTCAAGTGCAATGAGTGAGCTATAAGAAATAAATTAACATACTATGATTTTACTTTATACAGCTTAACCATTAGCATTTGTTGTTAAAAGTCGTTCGCCGAGGACGAATTCCGAGGAGTCTCTAGCGTAGTTTTGGCGACGGGGTTGGCACGCGAAACCCCTGCATAATAAATAAAGTGAACAGCATGTGTACCATTTATTAATGTGTGAATCATTGCAAATCAATACAATCGCCATATATTAGAGTACTCTTATGACACCCATACACTTACAGTGGTACTGACCCACCCACCCACCCATACACGTACAGTGGCACTGACCACCCACCTATACACGTACAGTGGTACTGACCCACCCACCTACCCACACACGTACAGTGGTACTGACCCACCCACCCACCCATACACGTACAGTGGTACTGACCCACCCACCCACCCATACACGTTCAGTGGTACTGACCCACCCACCCACCCACCCACCCATACACGTACAGTGGTACTGACCCACCCGCCCACTCATACACGTACAATGCCTAGTAATGTATCGTGTACAATTTTACATTAAGTGTAGGTTTAACATTTCAAATTATGCATATAGAAAATGCATATATACATATAGAAAATGCAAATTTAATACATATAGAATTGAAAGTAATATGTATAAAAATACACAAGATTGAAATCTTAAATTTTATAAGGAAGTGAACCTTGTATGTAATAATTCATGTACTAAAGTGCGTCTTTCATCGCCGATAACTTTATGAATGGAGTAGAATATGTCATGGTGAATATTAACCAATGAAGATCCAAATCTTTAACTAACGATTATGAATCATCCCGGCCTTGCCTTATCTCTCAGTATTAAGATATTGACATCTTTCTCAATACACGTCTTGTTTTGTAAGTAGCGAAACATTCTCACACGTTATCAGTACTGAAGTTCAACAACAGGAAGAAAACGTACCAGTGGCAATCAAGTGTTAGTGAGACAAAGCCTACCTAACTGTAGAGAAGGTGGACAGCAGCTTGTACAAAATACCCCCACCACCGTTATTTTCCCACTCTTCACCCAATTGCATGATGACAAATATTAATACAACGACGGCAATATACAAGATGAGTGTAAAAGTAGTTTACATAACCGAAACTTGGCATATCACAGATTTGACACATCAGAAATCTCTAAATCAGAAAAATACATATTATGTAGGAAATATAGAAACGTTCCAGAACTTGCAGGTACCGACCGCTCAATGGCTACAAAATGCTTATCACCTCCTGGTTGCTTAGTGTCGGGCCCGGACAGTCTAGTTTCTTATCAGGCCTAGTTACCTTTACTGATACTATCTCATAAAATATAATTGATACCAATATGACTTTCAAACATAACTTCAAAATTGTTTCGTACCGTCAGCCTCTTTTTATTAAAAGTCAAACATTAAACTTTCAGTCATTATTTAATTTTTGCTTTCTTTCATTGTACATTCATTGTCATTTTCCCATTTACCATTTTGTCTTACTTAACATTTCACTGAAATGAACTATGGTTTAATTATATCTTGGTTGTTAATAAAATACTGCCTAGATGGTAAGTTTTATAGTGACATTGAAGCTATTTATAAATAATGTGTCTACTTTTCTCTTATATTTTTAACTTCTTATTTGATTTTTCTGCAAATACTGTCTTTAACTGTACATTTTAATATTTCAAAAATTGTTCTGTAACTGTCATCACTTTCTTTTTTTAGTTTAAATTCATTGATTTTTATAAATGGCAAAATAATTATTTATTGTTACATATTACGGTATTACAGATAACGTGAATTAATGTATATTTTAGTTAATTTCATGTGCAGCATTTTTGTTTTCTTTAAGGATTCGTCTCACGCACAGGTCCTGTGGTCCATATGTGACTTTTACAGTATATTTGATGTTTATTTGTTTTGCTGTTTGATGGAATAATAAATTGATTTGATTTGAAAGCGTACAACATGTTATAGATAACTTACAGAATCTAATTGGTATCATTATGTAACAAACAATTATAATTTAATATTATTATAGACTTTTACTAAACTCAAAGTGTCTTGTCACGAAATGATAAATACTTATATGTTAAAATTAAAATGCTTTGCTACAAAATGACACTTTTATGTTAAAATGAAAGTTCTTTGCTACAAAATGATATTTTTATGTTAAAATGAAAGTGCTTTGTTAGAAAATGATATTTTTATGTTAAAATGAAAGTGCTTTGCTAGAAAATGATATTTTTATGTTAAACTGAAAATGCTTTGCTACAAAATGATACTTTGATGTTAAACTGAAAATGCTTTGCTACAAAATGATACTTTTATGTTAAACTGAAAATGCTTTGCTACAAAATGATACTTTGATGTTAAACTGAAAATGCTTTGCTACAAAATGATATTTTTATGTTAAAATGAAAGTGCTTTGCTACAAAATGATATTTTTATATTAAAATGAAAGTGCCTTGCTAGAAAATGATATTTTTATATTAAAATGAAAGTGCTTTGCTAGAAAATGATATTTTTATGTTAAACTGAAAATGCTTTGCTACAAAATGACACTTTTATGCTAAACTCTTGTATTTTAATGATGCGCTTTAAAAAGAAACTTATTTGTAAAACTAAAAGTGCTTTGCTTCATAATGACAGTTTATCTTAAACTTAAAATGCTTTTCTACAAAATGACAGTTTTATGTTACACTGAAAGTTTCTTGCTAGGCCTACTAAATGGCCACTATCGGAGCAAGTTCTCTGTGTAATTTTTTTTTTTTTTGAATCATATGATGTGTATAATGAATCCTACATATGTAACAAATTATCTTTTTTTTTTTTTTTTTTTTTTTAATTTTATTCATAAGACGCCGATCGTCAAGATATGGGCGAATATGGATTTCGAATGACTGTGATGAGTGTTGATGAGCGAATGTAGTCATTGTTACAAACTAAGGCCGACTATTCCTTAGAAAGTGTCATTAATTAATAGCCCAATGACAAATGAACAGCCGGTGGTTATCAGCTGATCCTTCTCAAAATGTATTATGACTCTGATTGGGATCGAACTGACAACCTTTAGCACATGAAGCTGGGATTGAACCAACTACGCTACCGACCAATATCTTAGAATTTTTATAGTTAATAGATATCATCTACAGTAGCAAAGCCTAAACACTATAAATTTACAGCTATGTTACTAAAATTGCATGAAAATAGTTAGTTTTACTCTAGATTAGCAAGTAAAGGTACCTAATGTTGCAAGTTTGAATGCAATGTTAATTTACATTTATTTCACGTGTGAATATGTAAAATCGGGCACCTGCCTTAAATCGCAGTTTTATTGCTGAGAAACCTCCACTAAAAATAATATTCATGCTATATGTTTTTATTGTTAAATACTACTTCAAGTTTTAAATGTTTACTTACTCTCAGTGGTTCAAATTATCACAGTTCACTTAAAGCCACTCTTGAATATATAACAAAATAACGTAACTAGAATTAAAAGAAAAGGAGGAAACAACCATCACTTAATGGTGGCCAACAATGTGCCCCCGCAAGGTCAACAATGCTACTTCATTGTTACAGTTACCGACAACAAACAGCTGATTCCTCGTTCATGTTCACAACAGAAGTAAACAAACTAAAGTCCATCAACTATGGCGGGCGACAGCGGAAAGCGCGGGAACCAGCTCTGCTGCGCAATGAGTCTGCGCACTAGAAAATAAATAAATAGATCGAATCGAAAATAAATACTAGAAAAACATATCACGTTGACTAGAAGAGCTTTCAACTGAAAAGTAGGATGTAGATTGTTAGTTTATGATTATCACTGAAAAAATAATTAACTGTACAATTGTATGGCAATTTAATGAGGCATTTTCGAACAAGAGTGTAGATCACAATTCTCAATTAGTTCAACAAGGCTGTATGAAAAAATCTCTTTTTATTAATGTAGAATGGTATAATAGTATACCTATAAAGGTAATATACTCAGTTTCATTATTTATAAAAAGAGTTAAAAAGATTTTCGTATAAAATTAAAATTTAAAATATAAATTAGTGTTGAATTTATTTTGTAACGTGAATGCAAATACATGCCATGCTTATAAGTAAAAAGTTTAACATCTTGATTTACTGAGACTTAAAGGCCATTTTTATGTGATGTGCATGGTCGAACATGAATTTAAATTAAATGCATAATAAATTCACATTCAAACTACAGATAGTTCAGATCTCCAATGCAAGGTATGTTGGACGATGAATTTACTCTGATGTACGGGATTACATCAATTTAATGTTATAATATCCTTATCATGTACATTTATAGAATTCAACATCTGTAAGCCATTTAACCGTTTTACGTTAGCCGTAAACCAACAGTGTTTGGTATAGTAACAGTAACGGACTATTCAACAATGTTTAGAAATGAAAATATTATTCAAATTGGTAAATCACAGTGGTAATTTAATTTTCATTCCTGAATTACAATACCGTATTATAATATTAAATTGTTATGCTAACATGACGTGTTCTTTAACATAGTAGACTACGGAGTTTTTTCACGACACGATATAATAATATAGATATAAAAATGTTCAGAGAAAAAATAAGTAGTAAAGTTGTACAAGGTTGATTTTCACAAATTAATTAAATAACATTCAGTAATTTGTTAAACAATGTATCAATTTTAAAAAGTGTTGTTATCTGTAAAAAAAAGCCATACAGTATATGGAAAATATTTAATAACGGCATCATTATCATGCGACTTGATAGCCCGGTGTGCCCGCTATAATACGGCCTGTAGAACGCCTGCGAACCAGCATAGGCAAGAGGCTGATTCAAGTCTGTAACTATCAGTACACTACACAGGTCTCTAACCTCAAATTCCGATTTCATTTTTTTCATATTTTGCAATGACGTTTTTATTTATTTTTAATTGGTTCTTTAGAAGTGAATGAAAAGTAACACACTTCATTCATTTATATTTTTATATTTAATTATTTTTCTACACACTACCGACAAAAAGAGTGTAGGCCTAATGTTTCAACGCTTGGGCAATTAATGTGTTCCACTACAGAGAAGTATACAATATTACGTAATTGTACACTGCCCAAGCATCAATTTATTTATATTATTACTTTCCTTCTCTGTTTCCCCCATACAGTTTCAACGCCTCCACCGATTTCAATTTACCTAACGTCATTAGATTCTTCAAGTCACCAGAAGAGTCTATAGGATATAAAAGTGTTGTAATATTAAAGAAGAACCGCATCCCATATTGGTTATTTGACTATACATAGTTAAATTGACGAGTTAACCAAGGAAGCATGGAAATAAAACGTAAGCCTGCATTATCAAAGGCAGCAGGTTATTCTGGAATTACAGAGCTCCTGTATATGCTAGATACAATTTTTAGTACAAACAGCGTTGCGTCTTGCTTTGTTGTTTTGCAGGCGTTTCAATACATCAGGCCACAGAAAACATACGAAATTTAAAGTTATGAAAGGAGTGCCGTACTATATAATTAATGATAAAAGTGTGCACAATAAAATAGTCAATGTTACCAACTTTTTTGACCACACGAGTAGAGTTCGGTTATTAAGAATTTACTATAAGAACGTATGATCCTATTAAGTATTATTTAATTTCTTCCATAAAATAAAACGTATTACTAATAATTTTTTTATGATTGCTTCCTTATTACAACAGTTAAGTATAATACTGAATAGTTTTACTAGCATATGTTCTTATATTTCAATAATTATCAATATATTTAATTAGTAAACACCATTGACGAAGACTGTATCTACGAAGTCTGAGTTGTTTTTAAGTAAATGAAATCATTGATATTACTGTAAGAAAATACAGGTATTGTATTTTATTTATTTATTTTATTTATTCATAAGACGCCGATCGTCAAGATATGGGCGAATATGGATTTCGAATGAGTGTGATGAGTGTAGATGAGCAAATGTAGTCACTGTCCAGCAGTCCTATTGCCCTCTTGTCATCCTCCATTAATGGTTTCTCATGACTTGTCCCATCCCAGGAGCTTTTAATATCCATGAACAATGTTGGACAATGCCACATTGTAGCAAGCCTAAGACATATTTTGGACTACACTACATTGTAACAAATTAAACATATTGGGCAATGATAAATTTTAACAAAACTATTTCTAAACTCTGTTTAATGCAACCTTTTAACTTGTAGACTTCATTGTTGAGTGCATATTAAAACTAGATTCATGCAACAACATACGCCTTGAGTGAGTGACAAGCTTTTCCCCTGATTTTGGGACATTTAATATTACTCAAAACCTTTGATCACATTGTTATTGAAAGCAACCTTTATTTATCGCTGTGGCAAGTACGCTTCTTACGTGAATGTACGTATTTAATTAATTACTGAATACAGGTTTCATTAAAGAAAATAAAAAAATTGTTTCAATGAAAGGGGAAACTGTATTTATGAATTATGAAAGAAACAACGTACAATCCAAGAAGCTCATCAACTCATGATGCATTAGTTTTAAAATCCAAAGCATGTTATAACTTATAAACCAATTTTGTTCGATTCACTATGTTAATTTCATCTTCATAGTAAAAAAAGCGCACAGTTTGTTTCAGCCTGAATATAACATTTCGCAAATTCAAATTTCTACGTATTATATAATACCACCGTAGGATACACCTCATGTGTGGGTGAGAGGGCCTAAACCACTGTATGTGTATGGGTGGGCGGGAGGGCCTACACCACTGTATGTGCATGGTTGGACGGGAGGGCCTACACCACTGTATGTGTATGGGTGATGGGAGGGCCTACACCACTGTATATGTATGGGAGTGCGGGAGGGCCAGCACCACTGTATGTGTATGGGTGGGCGGGAGGGCCAGCACCACTGTATGTGTAATGGTGGGTAGGAGGGCCAGCACCACTGTCACATGTATGTGTGGGTGGGAGGGCCAGCACCACTGTATGTTTATGGGAGTGCGGGAGGGCCAGCACCACTGTACGTGTATGGATGAGCGGGAGGGCCAGCACCACTGTATGTGTAATGGTGGGTGGGAGGGCCAGCACCACTGTCACATGTATGTGTGGGTGGGAGGGCCAGCACCACTGTATGTGTATGGGAGTGCGGGAGGGCCAGCACCACTGTATGTGTATGGGTGGGCGGGAGGGCCAGCACCACTGTCACATGTATGGGTGGGTGGGAGGGCCAGCACCACTGTATATGTATGGGAGTGCGGGAGGGCCAGCACCACTGTATGTGTATGGATGGGCGGGAGGGCTTAAACCACTGTACGTGTATGGGTGGGCGGGAGGGCCAGCACCACTGTATGTGTAATGGTGGGTGGGAGGGCCAGCACCACTGTCACATGTATGGGTGGGTGGGAGGGCCTACACCACTGTATGTGCATGGTTGGACGGGAGGGCCTACACCACTGTATATGTATGGGAGTGCGGGAGGGCCTACACCACTGTATATGTATGGGAGTGCGGGAGGGCCAACACCACTGTATGTGTATGAGTGGGCAGGAGGGCCTAAACCACACTGTATGTGTATGGGTGGACGGAAGGGCCAACACCACTGTACGTGTATGGGTGGGGAGGGCAAGCACCACTGTCACATGTATGGGTGGGTGGGAGGCCCTACACCACTGTATGTGCATGGTTGGACGGGAGGTCCTACACCACTGTATATGTATGGGAGTGCGGGAGGGCCAGCACCACTGTATGTGTATGGGTGGGCGGAAGGGCCAACACCACTGTACGTGTATGGGTGGGTGGGAGGGCCAACACTACACAACAATTCATGTGACATTATTTTCGAGGATCTCATTTGGATCTTGTCATTAAATCTGTTTCATTTGGAATAAATTTAATTATTAATTAATTGAAATATATTGTAGTTAAGCACTCTAAATTGGAATTTTGGAAATAATAGTGCACCAATTAGATTGTTAACGAACACATCTTCATAAATATATTTAGGACGCTATTCGTAAATCAATGCGTTGTTGTAACAAGTCATTATACGACTTCCACAAGTGCGTTTCCAAGAAGTAGTCATTGATCAAACTAGAACTGTTATGGATAGAATCTGGGGTGTGAATCCGTGAGGTGTGAGTTGGGAACATGTTGTGATATTTAAAATCAAATTGCAGCTGTTCATTGATGAGCGAAGGTAATTCCATCATTATGACGTACTTTTGTGTATATAAAATTCTCAGATACGACTTTATTCTAATAGAATCCACGTTTCTTAGTAGTTAATGATTTTCCCGTTTGGATATGAACCTTGTTACATGATACATTCCATAAAAAGCATAAATATAGTTTTTTTTTTTTTTTTCGCCAGTTCATATGGGCTTGCAAGCCTGGGCGTGAATTTTATTGAACGAGTGAAGTACCGACCGTTGGCTCAGTGGGGATTCGAACCCTGGACCTTGCCATCTGCAGTCCGAAGCTTTAGCTACTGAGCAACCATGTCGGCAATTTTTTTATTTATTGATATTTATTTTTTAAGTTTTATTATTTAATATTAGTTATTTAAATTAGTTTTATTAGTTAATAGTTTATTATTTAATATAACATACGTTTGTTGTTAATGATTAACGACTGTTCATTAGGCGTTGAATATGCCTCTCGTTATTTAATGTACAACTTATTTTTTCTATTTATTGTAAGAATTTGTAAAGAGTGAATGCATTATTCAGTGTAGTCTGTTCATTTTATAAACAATCGATCATACTCTTTTTTTAGATTCTTATTTAGACTGACAATTTATTAGAGTAGCCTATACTTATTACAAATCAACATTTTATATTTATTATTGTATCTAATTAAATTGAAAGGTCCATACTTCCGTTCATAATAAAATATATACTGCATATATTTAGCAGCATGCAAATAAATTAATCTAAATGGTCAAAATAATTTTAAATATTCTGGACCTTATGTACAGTAAGTTATTTAAACCGTTTAAATTTTCACAGTGACTTAAAAAACAATTTTAGCAACAATTATTTTTTGATGACTCGCACATGAAATTGTATTTTATGCTTAAATTAAATAAAAGTAATAAAATCATTATGATTTTTTAAAAGAGAAAGTAAGAAAATTGTTTACTTTTGTTCTTACCCCTAAAAAAGTCATAACGCTCTATTGAGCCAAAACAATCGCACCAACGTCCTCTTAGCGTGGCCTATGGCAGTATTCTATAAATAAGACTGTGTCCGAAATAACACTTGTAACACTCTCACAGGCCGCCCCTTCACGAGGTCTCCTGAGTTTCTTTCACCTATACGTTCTATTTAGGCATAATTCACCTATACGTTCTTCAGGGTTAAGACTTCCATCGGATAATCTATGTGAGTAAGACAGCTTGCTATAATCAGCGTAAAATACTCAGTTTGTTTAAGGGTATTTTAACAAAAACATTTACAATAGACTACATAGGTAGGCCTACTTTGAGCTAAAGTGCGCATTTCTATGCTCTTAATGTTTCTAACCTTAAATCATAAATAAAGTAAATTTGATATTGAGTGCACAACCTGTAACTTTCAACGAACTCAAATAGCAGTACACGTGCTGAGGGCAAGACTGTATCGTTCTTATTTAAAGTAGACAGTCTGCTCAAATTGGTTATTAATTTCTTTCAGTAACATATCCAATTTACTTTATTTTTTAAGATTTTGAATGTACAGTACGTCACAGCCAAAGAGATGCTTAGGCAGAACATAGCTTTGACGAATCATGACCTAAATCGCTTCATTACAGACAAAGGATTTTCAATGCAGTCACTTGCCCAGTATGCAAATCAACCTTACGATTGTAGTTGGAAAAGTGTTGCTATGTAAAGTATTTTTATTTCAAACGCCACAACGAGTTAACAAAATAATTACAAGGCATTTTTAAATCAACGGAAGTTTAGTGAGCCTAACTAAAATTTACTATAATTTTTAGATAGTCTGAATTGTTATATCGTTTCTATAAAAAGAGCTTTAAAGGCAAAATAAATATCAACAAACACGAATAGATTGTTATAATTTTCTCTCCAACCACTGAGAAAAATTAAAACCTGAGTTTTAGATGTGAATGTAATGTGGGAAAATCACTAGCTCTTGTGTGTTATGTAATTAATCTATTGTCTACTCTGAAGGTTGTAAACCCTCATAAAGCCTGCTTTTTAATCAATAATTAAATAGTGTTGGGCATACTTTTATTATAACTATGTGTATAAACGAATCAGCTGGAAATATTTTAAAAGGGAGTAACAATCTAATAGGTATACAAATTGGTTATGTGTCTATAGTTTGATAATAACTGGAACGAATCAGTTATTACACAGTTTAGACTAAAAAAAGACCTGCAGTTAAGAAACATTAACTATGGGATGCACCTGTTGTTTTACAAACACGTCTCAAGAGTTACATTTATTTGTGTGCTTTAAGAGTTACGTTCAAATAGTTCAATTTAATTTTGTAATTTTAATAAACTAAAATAGGCGACTTTGTCATTAAGTTCAGAATACATAAAACACCGTCCACGATAGCATATTTTGGAATCCACCTTTGATGTAGTGAGATTATTTTACCAACTCAAGATTAAAAAATACATTGTTTGGTAATAAGATAAAATATGAGCTTTAATTACTTGAACCACATAGTCCCTGATTGAGATGTGTTTATGATAAATTTATCGTCTGATAAAGCTATTTATTTATCTAACAACAAGATGTCAGAGATGGATTTTATAAATATAAACTAGATGTTGCATGTCCTATTTATTTTATTTTGCTTGTTTTCCCCTAACATTGAACTTTAGAATAATATATGTGGTTTCAATAATATTATATAAGTATACCACATTCCGAATGTATACCTTAGCCTGGAATGTTCAGGAGGCCTGGAAGCATAAAGAAATCAATGCTGTGAAACGTGTTTTATACGTGTGAAGCCTATTTGAAGACAAAACTACAAACTATCATTGACTACACACAGTTTTTATGCGAAAATGTAAAACAGTATGCTACATGGTAAGTTAGTATATGGTGTACTTTCAATATAATTGCCAACCATATGAAGCAAAACCATCACATCGTTTTATAAGACAGCGTTAATCTAACTACAACATTTCTAAAGAAGGTAATCGAGTATTTTTATTGGACTAGTGTCTCCTAACACAATAGGGTCACTAATTAGAGTGCAAACATAAAATTAGTATTTTTTGTGTGTCTATTAGTCTATATAACAGATTAGTTCAACTGCATAAGGCATCGTATAAAAAAGAATAAAAAAACATTTATTTACCTTTGAAAAGTTGTACATGTATTGGCAACATTATAACTGTATTAGGCTATGGGCAATGAAAGAAATAAATCGTCTTCTTCCAGCTATCATACTATGTTATTAGAATAAGTTGTTACCACTCGGGCCTACTCTACGTAAACAAATGTGAAATAAGCAAAGCCATAAAATTAATTAACTAATATATTACATCATGATCATTTAACGAAGATTCACGATTTTAGAACAAAAGATATATTTAATAGTTCTACTTAAAATAAAAACTAAAATGGCAGTAACAAAATAATAAAATCATTAAACTCTACAAATAAAATATGTGTTAAATAAATAAAAAAATGTGACTAAATAATATGACCTCATTTACTGAATTAAATAGAGTTTTTAGTAACCAATCATAGAATTTACCTAGAAATAAAGAGTGCTTGTTTGGACTTAACATGTTTGTTGAGTTAATTTTAAATCTTATGATACATAATTATATGGCTTTTTAAAGTCTCACTTAAACTGAAACATGGCCTAGTAATATTAGCCGTTTATAGTGTGTTCATACAAGAAAGATGAAACATTTTACATTAAATAAAAGATGGTAGTGACTGAAAATCTAAATGTACGATAAGTGTTAAAGAATTAATTGTTGCTCAGGCACAGCCTTATCACTACAAACATCACAACCTGAAGTTTACCCCAACGGGCTTTGATAACTTATACTACAAATCCCACGAGGCGTAGATTCAGGATTGTCTTTTTCTTTTTTCCAAATCAGTTTCATGTAGGGCAATACACAAAACACTAAGCAAGAAAAAACTGGGCTCATAACTTTTAACTGGCACTCTTTTCTTCCGTGCATTAAATATTTGAAGTTCAAAATTAAATAGGATATTAAAGAATCCTATGTTCGATGTTATGAGCTGGGTGCATAATCCAATACGTATATCTTAACCAGAAAATTACCATTAATTTATGTTCAGACGTGCATGTGAACTGTTATAAGATTATAAGAGTAATCAAACTCACATATAGTTAATGCTAATAAATGCAGGAGAGAAAATTATATGTAATTATTGATCTATCTTGCTCTCCTATATTAATATCATAATACGTTCTCCAGCGTGAATAGAACACAATTTTGAATCAACCATGACATTTTGTTTTTTAAACAGTCTATTCCACAGTAGTGTAAGGAGCAAAAAATTTGTCACTGTTAACTGTTGAATTGTTTATTTTTTAATAGGCACTGAAGTTACTGTGAGAAATTTAAACGTTGATAATAGCTGCAAGAAGTTAAGTATTATCGTTAATTTTATAGACACACATATTAGGTGTATATAATGAAGAGTATTAGATTATGTTTGGTCTAAAGTAATAGTAATACAGTAAACTCTCGATTTAACGGACTATATAGGACAGGCTCTAGTCCGTTAAACCCGATTGTCCGTTAAATCAGGGTGAACTCACCTCAAGATGTTATGAGATTACCACACCTTAATCAAAACTAACTGTGGATGCTGCCAGCTAATAGTAAACTCAAAGATTAATAAAATATAGAAATAAATATTGTATAGGCCTAAAGGTGATTAACCTAGACACTTTATAAATTACAATGTTTCAATAAAAATTCCTTAATTACCATCATTCAGTGATATATAGAATTTCAGATACTGTAATACAGCTGTAAGCTGTCCGTTAAATCCGACGTACTTTAAATCGGGGGTTTATTGTAATATTACTTTATTGACATCAATTGATTCATAAGCTCATTTATTACAATTTAATGTAATGACGTTTGTTATGCAATTATATTGTCAACAACAATAAAGATATTTGATATAACATTATAGAATATAAAAAAAGTGTAAAAATATAAAATATGCTAGTTATAAGAAATTAAAGTACTACAGGAGTTTTCTTTTCATTTGTTCAAAGAATTCTTAAATTTTATTTTAGAACGATTTCCTGTTAAAATTATTTTTCTTAGTCTTGATTTTAAAATGTTATAATAATTTAAATGTTATGTAGAAGCTAGCAAAGAGTTGTATAGTTTTATATTTATGTAGATGAAGTTCTATCATAGACTTTCTATTATACCTAGATGGTCTATGGTTCTACTACGATTTGTGATATTTATGTTTGATTCCCAATTTATTATTATTTCGGGTGAGTAGTCTGCCTTACTTCACAGATTTAATCGTAACGCTTTTTTAAAGTATAAATAATTTCTTAATGTTAGCAGATGGCCCACATAATTGTATTCAATAGCTTAATTTTTAATAATTTTACCAGTATTTGATGATTAGGCAATCAGCACAGTCATTACTCACATTCATAACGATTTCAATATATATAATTCTTTAACAGAACACATAGCCTACTGTACTCAAATTATCATGGACATTAATAAAATAATTAGAATTGCTTCAGTTATTACTTTTACATTGAACTCATTTAATTAGCCATGTAATGTACAATTTAGAAAACATTGCAAAAATTATATTGTATTTGCTATAGTACGCATCTTAAAAAAGGCCTAACTAAGTTGGATGGGTGGTAATAGCGTCAGTAGATTGTGAGTCCAAAATAATATTTTCTTATTTCTTAATTCGTTACAGGTCTGTCATTATTTTACTTTCGATTTGTTTCATTATTTCATCTGACTTTCAAGTTCAAAATTCGAGCCTTGTTCTGCCTAACGCCTTGTTTCGATTGTTTCTTGAGTTGTTTTGTCTGTTAGTTGTCAGCCTTCAGCCGCTTGTTAAATTATAGCCTATTTCATATTTTCTCTTATAACCTTTGTTAATGACTGAATGTAAGACAAAACACAATTGCTAATTTATGCTATGTTCATTTTAAAAATGTTTAATTCTGTTTAAATTATTTAAATCCATTTCCTTGCAGGAGTAGTCGTCTAGGCCTTAACGCTAGGCCTAGGCTAATAGCACAGTATAAAATACCTTGGGAATAGTGTTATCATGTCTAGTTTTAACTCAAATGGAAATGTTTAGGCTATGAGTTCAGTTATAAATTAGAGTTCATGTTCTGTTTTTTAACAATATTTTTGATATCTATTTCAGATTGTTAATGCTTATTTGAAAATTGTCAAACAATGGAGAGCAGCAATGCTGGAACTGAAATTTCAGGTGTAAACAAAGAAGAATCAGATCAGTCAGTAGTAAGTATAGATAAAGTGTAAAGAACAATACTGACTAAGTGCTTAAGTACAACTTACAGCTGTCAAGTCATATTTTAGCTAGTATGGAATTGATTGTCATTGCCTTTGGTTTTTATAGACTTTCTACTGACCTATTGAAATACAAAATCTGTCCAAAATAGGGAAAGCATTGGCTTTATTTTCACAAGGGCATAAACTTAGACAACACTATGAAATATGTGTATGCTTAAACGTAGGAAAAGCAAAGGCCCTAAGTATAATTTTAATAGCCTAAGATACATCTTTCGTTATTTTTGTAATCTAATAAACGACATTTTTGAGAATTAGTCTCAAACATTTTGCACAAGGCTCAAGATTAGTAGGATTAGTCAGTGGTTATTGCTAGGGTCATTGCTATATTTTTTGTGAATGGGACATATTTAGATGCCTTAAACTTGTCTGGAGAAACCTCAGATAATTGAAGTGAACTGTCAAAACCAAACAAAAATTTACAGTGGTGAAGACAACTTTTAAGACATTTTCAGGTGTTCAATGACAATGCTCTTCAGCTTGTGGGAAGCTGTAGACTTAAATTAGTAATTATTTTCCGAATTTAAATTTAAAGAGTAGGCCCTAACAGTTTCAAACTAAGAATCATAGAAGTTAGCTCTTTGCAAATAGCATACAAATTGCTCAAGAACATAGGCCGTAGGTTTATTTCTTTAGGCATTTGACTTAATAATTTATTAATTTATTGGGTCAGTTATTTTGTAGTTTTTTTATTCAAAGTAATATTTTCGCTTAATCTTAGAAGTTTTAGCTGTTTAATTAGGCGTATCCAAAACATTTCATTAACACGTTCAATGCTGAAAGAGAACATAACTGCGCACCCCTCCGGCCTAGTACGAAACACTATCACATAGTACAGGCACACCTCACACAAATATAGCGGTATCTGAAAACGATATACACCAAAACTGCCACAACAAGCAACAAGAAACACAACGTTCTCAGGCAACGGCTAACCTCGCTCTGAATAAATACATTACAATGGCGGGTGGTGCATTGTTCTAATGCCATAGCAGCACTACATTGATCAATGTAGCCTGCATGGAACGTGTTAAACTGTCCATATAAAACAGAACAATGCTTTTACTTGATTTGGTGTTGGACTGCTTCACATGAATCATTCAATTTTTGTAACCCTTAATCATAATCACAGTTATCCAATTTCACGTATCGAACCAAACTTAGCCCAATCTAACATATCATTAAGAAAATTTAAAACTCACCATACCTGCCATCCTTCCAGTGTAAATATACATAAATTATTATACAGGACAGTGATTGGTTTTTGCTTTTTTAATTAGTATATATTTAGCTGAACTAAGTGTTACTTACACCTTCTCAATAGTTAATTAAACTTTTTCGCGAGAAATAACTTCCAAAGACAAAAATGGGTTTTATTCTTTGTCTAATCATAAATCACAAAAAAATTATCAAATAAAGCATGCCACATTAGAAATTATGACTATTAATATATGCTGAGACTACAATAAATTGCTGAATGGGAATTTTGCAAAATTTTCAATAAAAACATCACATTTTTTGAAAATGAAAACTTTATTCAATAAACAGGTTAAGTTTATTTGAAAACTCGTTGGTAACTATGCACTTTCTTGCCAGCTCTGAAAATATGATTTCTTCTTGAAGAAGTGGTGAAATATGAGTTTAGCCTATATCTCTAGAGGAGGTTGATTTCAATTGCGGAAAACATGTTTTTTACAGAAAAATCGTAAAACAAATTTTTTATCTGATAGTGAAAAAAACCAACTTTTTTAAAAATCTTCAATATTCTAAAATTTTATGCTGGACACAAATATATAGGCTAATCGGTTTTTCAGTAAAATTATTTTTTCAGTCGGAAAAATGTTTTTTTACTGACCTAACCTAACTTATCCTAATTGTGTCTTTACTCAACAAAATTCGTATTTTTCTTTAAATTCAGGTGCCTGGCCTCTGTGATGGCTTGCCGGCTGTCACTCTGGAAGAAATATATAGGTGAATTTGGTTTTTGTCGTTAATAGTTATTTATTTATTTTTTTTAACTTCACTCGCCAGTCACATGGGCCTGAAGGCCTGTACGTCAACTTTATTCAACAAGTGAAGTACCGACCGTTCGCTCAGTGGGGATTCTAACCTTGGACCTTGCCCTCTGCAGTCCGAAGCCTTATCCACTGAGCCACCACGCTGGCAAAGTTGTTGTGTTATCAAGATTCTGAATGACCGCTAATTGCAATTCACAGAGAGAGTAGTTTTTCCATTACATTTCGAGAAATAGTTGTTATAGACCAAAATAGTTTTCAAATTCGTATGCAGCAAAAAAAAAAAAAAAAAAAAATATATATATATACAGGGTGTCCCAAAAGTCGACGTCCAAACTTCACAGGTTTGTTATGTGGATCATTTCCAACAAAAAATGTCCTTTATGTATTTATCGTATTATTAACAATTACCGAGCTATTGACTTTTTAAATATTTTTAAAAATATGTGTATTGCAACAGAAAAAAATCATTTTTATGCCAGAAATAATGCACACATAGCCTTAAAACTTTTAAAATATAATTTTAATCAGTATATTTGCATGATTATACAGTTTTAAGGCTTTTCGTGATGTTAAAAACATAAATTTATAGTGTTTAAACTTTATTTTTTTAACTTAAAACAAAGTTACTACTACATTCAAACAGTGACTGCAAATGTATTTTTACCCTAAGCTAATGCCCAAATATCTTAAAAACTTCCCTAATTAATGCAAAATTCAAAAATACTAACACATTAACAAATTCGTTAACTTGTATAGAGAATTGGTGAATTTTTCTAAATAAGTACACGTTTTTGCGGGCTGGCCACTTGTCCACCCTCGCATTGCAGCGCTTCTTCGTGGAAGTTTTATGTATGGACAAAGCTAACAAGTCATTTCAAAAAGGCTAGAGCAATAATGTAACTGCTATTTAAACACACATTTTGTGCTGATATTATAATTTTATTAAGTAAACAATTGTTAAACCCTTTACATTGATTTATTAAACATGTTTAGTCTCCTGCAGTACATTACAAATAATCCCACTAATATCAGGGCCCTACAAACAAAATCAGATATTAATAACACACAAAACAAATCAGCTGTTGTTGGATTAGATGTTTTATTGTTGACCAGATGGGTATTAATAAATATTGAATATATTTTATTTGGGTATCAATTGGTTTTATAATTATGCAATGGGTATCAGTGCAATATTGAAAATTTTCACTAACGGTCTTTTGTGTGTTGTTTGTATTATCTATACAATAATAATAATAATAGATTATAATACAATAATAATCTATTTTTTATTTCACGTTTTTTTTAAGTGTTTCAGTTTGTATTATGACATGTGTTACACTGTTAGGGTATTCTCCTATGAGGAATATCATCAAATACGTGCATTTTTGTATGGTCTTTGTAACGGAAATGCCCATACTGTTGTAAGGGAATATAAAGTTAGGTATCTTAACAGAGAACGATTTCCTGATCATTTAGTATATGCGGGTATCTGCATAGGTCTTATCAGGAGGGTAAGATTCCCGGACATTCTGAGAGGTTAGGCAGAACCCGTATTAACAATAATTATGGTGAAATAATTGTAAATATGATAGAAGAGGATCCAACTACAAGTGCCCGCATTATATCCAGACAGACTGCTATACCAAGTTCATCAGTTCACCGGAGCCTTAAAAGTTACCAGTTATATCCTTATCATATGCAGCGAGTTCAATCTCTTCTATCCACAGATCATGCTAGAAGAGCGCGCTTTTGTAGAGAGATGCTTAGAAGAAAATAACTTCATCCTGGGGTTTTCAATAACATTTTGTGCACTGACGAAAGTTTTGTCAAAAGTACAAGAATTTACAATGATCACAACACACATTATTGGTCATATGAAAACCCTAAAGTAATAAGAAATGATCACTTTCAGCACTAGTTTGGAATGAGCATGTGGGCTGGTATCGTTAAAGGCAAATTAGTTGGGCCATTTGAGTTTCCAGGTAAACTCAATGGAGCAAATTATTTTAACTTTCTGTAAAACAACCGTAGAGAAATCTTTGAAGATGTTACACTTGGCAAACGTGAAAATATTAGGTTTCAATGTGATGGCACTCCAGCACATTATTCTCATGAAGTTAGGCTCTATCTAAATGCCGAATTCCAAAATTGCTGGGTTGGAAAACGAGGAACCATAGAATGGCCGCCCAGATCATCTGATCTAGACTCCAAGGATTTATTTTTGTGGAGATACTACAAGGAATTGGTGATTTCTTCTGATTCCCATACACAAGATGAACTAAGGATTAATAGTTACCAACACAATTAAGAATAATAAACAATCCTTTCATTATCTAAGGAGAAATTGTCGTCGTTGTTAGCTTTGTATCAGGGAAGAAGATCGGAATTTTGAACTTTTATTGTAATAGGTATATTTCAAAAAATGGTACTGTAATTTATATAATCTATTTCCTTATTGCTTTGTTTGCTTGTAACAATTAAGTTTACTTAAAAATTCACCAACTTTAATGTTACTGTATTAAACTAAATATTTATAAAATTATTTACTTGATCAAATTATAATGTCAGCACAAAATGTGTTTAAATAGCAGTTACATTATTGCTCTAGCCTTTTTGAAATGACTTGTTAGCTTTGTCCATGCATAAACTTCCGCGAAGAAGCGCCGCAATGCGAGGGTGGACAAGTGGCCAGCCCGCAAAAACGTGTACTTATTTAGAAAAATTCACCAATTCTCTATAGAAGTTAATGAATTTGTTAATGTGTTAGTATTTTTGAATTCTGCATTAATTAGGGAAGTTTTTAAGATATTTGGGCATTAGCTTAGGGTAAAAATAAAATTGCAGTCACTGTTTGAATGTAGTAGTAACTTTGTTTTAAGTTAAAAAAATAAAGTTTAAACACTATAAATTTATGTTTTTAACATCCCGAAAAGCCTTAAAACTGTATAATCATGCAAATATACTGATTAAAATTATATTGTAAAAGTTTTAAGGCTCTGTGTGCATTATTTCTGGCATAAAAATGATTTTTTTCTGTTGCAATACACATATTTTTAAAAATATTAAAAAGTCAATAGCTCGGTAATTGTTAATAGCACGATAAATACATAAAGGACATTTTTGTTGGAAATGATCCATATAACAAGCCTGTGAAGTTTGGACGTCGACTTTTGGGACACCCTGTATAAAAAGATGATTAAAATATCATTTAAATTAGCAGAAATATGTCTAAAATATTTAAAGTGTTTTATTGTTTATTAAAATTTTGTTGTAAAATACGTGATTTCCATGGAATATAAAGCATATCTTGTGAAAATAGGGTCAATTCTAGAACCATTTCAGTCTACATTTTATCAGATGGCAAGAAACTGCTTAAATACCGGTAGGCTACCGAATTTTTTAATTTTTTCAACACCAATGAAGTACAAAAATGCTCAAGTTTAAAGTAGAAAGACTTTCACCTTTGAATAAACAGGCTATATTTGACTCATAGTAAAAAGTTTTATGATTTAAACCTGTTACACGGTTCTAAAATGCTTAATTCTCAGCTCCGTATGGACAATTTACCAAGGTTTTAGTAGAAATGATCACGAAACTAAGTTAGAATAGTATCATATTTAGGGCTATGCCAATGAATTAAAATTATCATTATCTGTTATGTATAGTTTTTTAACAATAAAGAATCAAAACATTAGTTGCTGAATATGATGAGGAAACTATAATAGTGATGTTGGGTGGTCGTTCTTATAATTTGCACTAATAAGGCATATATGCCGTTTATAACCTTAGTGAAGCAATGAAAAAACTACATTAAACATTGTTTTAGAGAAATACCTCTTTATTGGTTTGAATTGAATATCAGAACTTGATGTACTGTTTTACCATTTGCTTATAAAGGGTTTATGCAATAAACAAAACAAATTATAAAAGAAATATAAATAAAGGCTAAGTTGAGGTTGAAGTGGTTTAAAAGTTATGATATTTATTCCAATGAAACATTAGAAGATTGTATAGGAATAGTTAAAAAATAATAATTCGAAATATAATGTACTTATTAATCATATAATTTTGTATTATCTTTTTTTTAAATTTAAAATATATTGTATTTTCTCCTCAAGCTTTCACTGTCTCCTCAAGCTTGTAATTCACCTGTCTTTTACAAATGTAAACTGGTAATTTTTCAATTAGTGTTGTTGTTAAGTATGGTCTTGATGTACGAAAATGTTGTTTAAAAATTACAATTAAGTCATTCTTTGAAAATTTTGTTTTTATATTGTTGTACATTTTAGAATTTCATTTTTTTGTTTATTTTTTTTAAATTGTGGATAGTATGATTTGTTAAAATGTGCACGATTAATTATTCCGATGCTTTTATATTTTGATAATTTTCAATTTCTTATAACCAATCTTGCAAAATAAAAAGTACTTCTGTTAGTACATGAGTTAGAATTTGTGTAATTTTGAAGCTGTTTCACAGTTAAATGGACCCAACTCATTATGAGGTGAAAACTGAATGAATTAAATTGTTAATAATTTTTCCACAGTCAAACTCTCCATCCTGTGTATTGAAAGTTATTTGTGGTCATAGGATTGTTCATTATTGTTAATTTGTAAGAAATTTCCAGTAATTTGGAATTTTTAAGCATTCAAACGGTTGGAAATTTGCAACAGTTAACAATAACTACTTATTTTTGCATTAAACCTTATGAAACATATATATTCCTGACTTGATAATATATTGTCTTTCATTAGGTGTCACCAGTACCAGATCTTGTCACAAATGTGCCTGACCCAACTACTCACTCAACGAACACTGTTGCCACTACCACTAGTCTTGCTAAAGTCCCTGCTAAGAGTGGTTCTCCACCAAACACTAAGAAGGGTCCTCCTATACCAGCAGAGTTGACTGTTGATGAGAAATCAACCTCACCTTCAGTTGAAAAATCTGCTTCCATTCCCTCTCAGCCCACTCCCACACCAGCTCCTCCCAGGGCTACATCATTGCCTTCTGCTGCAAGTGAAGCTTCTGTTAAAAATCGCAGCTCTCGGGAAGAGAAAGCTCGTAAAAAGGATGATAAAAGTGTAGACCACGTTTTGAGAGCCCTCAATAGTCTTACGACAACAGAAGAGAAACTTGCTGCCATGTGTAAGAAGTATGCAGACATCTTTGATGAACACCGCAAGCTACAAGTGAGTTATAGTAAAAAAACTTAAATACAAATAATAATAATTTTAAAAGCACAGTAAGGGTCTTCAATTCCAAATTTATTCTTTGTTCACAAATAAGTTGAACAATAGAAGGAAAATATTAAACGAATGTCTTAAATACCTCTATAAAACGACTACTTTTGTTTTATAGCGTAACGCACGCTTGGATTATTGCCAGTGTCCGTTTATGGGTGGGCGGGTGGGTTAATGTTACTGTACGTGTATGGGTGGGCGGCTGGGTCAATGCCAGTGTACGTGTATGTGTGGGTGGCTGGGTTAATGCAAGTGTACGTGTAATTTTAATGTTACTATACGTGTATGGTTGGGCGGGTGGGTTAGTGCCAGTGTACGTGTATGGGTGGGCGAGTGGGTTAATGCCAGTGTACGTGTATGGGTGGGCGGGTGGGTTAATGTTACTATACGTGTATGGGTGGGCGGGTGGGTTAGTGCCAGTGTACGTGTATGGGTGGGCGGGTGGGTTAATGCCAGTGTACGTGTATGGGTGGGCGGGTAGGTTAATGTTACTATACGTGTATGGGTGGGCGGGTAGACAAATTACTGACAATACATAGTAAAAAGAAGGTATTACGTATTAATATAGGTACGTATAGTAACATTAACGTATATTAATGTTACTATATGTGTATGATTGGGCGGGTGGGTTAGTGCCAGTGTACGTGTATGGGTGGGCGGGTGGGTTAATGTTACTATACGTGTATGGGTGGGCGGGTAGACAAATTACTGACAATACATAGTAAAAAGAAGGTATTACGTATTAATATAGGTACGTATAGTAACATTAACGTATATTAATGTTACTATACGTGTATGGTTGGGCGGGTGGGTTAGTGCCAGTATACGTGTATGGGTGGGCGGGTGGGTTAATGCCAGTGTACGTGTATGGGTGGGCGGGTGGGTTAATGTTACTATACGTGTATGGGTGGGCGGGTAGACAAATTACTGACAATACATAGTAAAAAGAAGGTATTACGTATTAATATAGGTACGTATAGTAACATTAACGTATATTAATGTTACTATACGTGTATGGTTGGGCGGGTGGGTTAATGCCACTGTACGTGTATGGGTGCGTGGGTGGGTTAATGCCACTGTACGTCTATGGGTGGGCGGGTGAGTTAATGTTACTATACGTGTATGGGTGGGCGGGTAGACAAATTACTGACAATACATAGTAAAAAGAAGGTATTGTCAGTTACTATGTTTGATTAATTCAAGAAGAATTTAATGTGACGAAGATATTAGTTATTAAAATATAATGAGAAGTAATGCTAACCCATGTTTATAATATGTTTTTATTAAGTTATATTTTTTTTTAGTATTTTGTAAATAATTTTGTACTGGCCACAGTAATAGTCATAATAATTGGTATTTAGGTATTTCATACTAATGAAGAGTAGCCACTGTGAGAGTTCAATACTTTTACTGCTAATTCAAATTTATGACTATTTATTTAAAGTTTTTGGCTGTTCTCAGCTACGTTTACAATTAAACTGACTAAAGAATTTTGGAGGCAGAAGAAAGTTGAGACGGGAGTTGTAGAAAATTTAATTCCTGATGATGATACTTTTCCTTTAGTTGAGTGTTTTAGCAATTGATTTTAAGTTAAAAAATAAAACACGAGCCATGCATTGACACAAATTCTATTTTCAAAAGTAAGCCCATTGCCTGAGATAACATTTTTTGATGGAGAAAAAAGTCAAGATGTCAAAGTTGTAGGAAATATAAGTCCTGAACATGAAACTTTCATAAAATTTGATATTTTATCCAAACCATTTTTATGTAAGTTGTGTATGGCCGATTTTCTGTGTTTAAATTATAGTCCCTTTTTCTGAGAAAAAATGTTGAGGTAAAATAAAGTTAGAGACCAAAGTTGTAGAAAATTTGATTACTAAGCTTTGGAACATCCATTAGATTTGAAATTTGATAAATTGTTTTTGTATTACACCGTAACTAAGGAATAAGGGAGCATAGTCAAATATACTTATTTTTAATGGTAATTTTTTTATTTTCAATAAGAGCTACCGTGGGCTACTCATAGCTTGCCTAGATTGTATGGTTTACTTTGGGAACCACTGCAATAACTACTATAAGAAGTAATATGATAAATGCTGAGGATTTATATCAATAGATGTTGGTATTGATTGTATAATTTATCAAATCCAAACATTTCAATCCGTTTGGTTTTGATCCAAGTTAGCTTTTTGAATAAAATTTTTACAAAAATAGCACTGTTCAAATTGAATCCTAAGGGTGGCGAGCACCAACTAGGAGATTTGCTTACTATGTTACTAAAAGAGTGGATAAATGGTGACTACAATAACAATTAATACTAAAGAAGTATTTTTAGTTGAGGAGAATTTAACTAAAGAAGTTTTTGAAATATTATCTGAAGAGTAAGCAGGCAGTGGTGAGCACCACTATAGAGTATTATACTACAGTAGTATGTTTGGGAGTAAACGATGTTAAAATATACTCCTACCCATTAGCAGGAGTATGTGAAGTAGTATATTGAAATGCATTGTTTACTGGTGTTGATTAGTGTTCCTTTGCTGTTTTCATTATTAAAAATATTGTTTTAAATTTATATGACAGTATTATTATTGGTATTTTTAAACATGGACTATTTTGAGTACATGGATGATGATCATAGTGAAGACGATGAACCACAAAACATTGTTGTTCGTGGTGTTCGAAACAGAAGAGATCCTTTTGTTACGTATACTGATAATGAATTCAAAGAGTGATTCGACTTTTTTAAGCAATCAGTAACTTCACTACTTGATATGATAGCACCATATCTAGAATATGACACAGAAAGGAACAATGCTTTGTCGCCAAGACTACAGGTCCTATGTGCTCTGCGAATTTTCCGTACAGGATCGTTCCAAATCGTTGCAGGTGATCTTATTAATGTTCACAGAACTACAGCAGGAAGAGCATTTTTTAATGTTGTTAAGGCTTTAGTAGCTTTGAAACCAATGTATATAAGCATGCCAAACACTTTGGAGCAATGCATAGCTAAAAAAAGGACATTTTACAGATTTGGTGGATTCCCAAATGTAATAGGTTCCATTGATTGCTCTCAGATAAGAATTATGTGTCCATCAGGTCCTAATAGTGAACTATATAGAAATAGAAAAGGTTGGTTTTCAATTAATACTCAGGTAATATGTGATGCAGACATGAAAATCTTAAATGTAGTAAGCCGTTGGCCGGCTCTACACAAGATTCTGGGGTGTGGGATAATAGTAATGTGGCAGCCAAATTTGAAGCAGGGGAATATGACGGACACCTTGTTGGAGATGGTTGATATGCATTATCAAAACATTTAATGACCCCAGTGTTAGCACCGCAAACTGTAGGAGAGAGGCGGTACAATCGAGCACATATTTTAAGTAGAAATATTGTGGAACGTACCTTTGGTGTTTAAAAAAAAAGATTTCAGATACTAAGCAAAGAAATGAGATATAAACCAAATAAATGTGGAAACATTATAGTTGCATCTGTTGTTCTACACAATTTTGGAATTGAAGTAGGAGATGTGTATGAAGCTGATGAAGTTGATGTTGAGAATGAACCTTATCATGAAGAAGTAGGAGATGCTAATGGGTTTCAAGTGAGAAGAGCTATCATCCTGGATTACTTTTCATAAACATACAATGTTAATGTCAAATTAATGTTTTCAACATTGTGCTATAATTACTTTAATCACTTATAATCAAATCACATTAGAATTTGTGAGTAGGTAATAGATGTTTTTGAATTTTGGAAAGAAAAATAAAATCTATTTATAGTTAAAAAATATTTATTTTTTAATTCAAACAAATATATTAGATAAATTGTTTGAATTATTGTTTGAACATTGACATATATATATATATATATATATATATATATATATATATATATATTTAAACAATTCATATATATATATATATATATATATATATGAATTGTTTAAAATAGCAAGATGTGCGTTCTTAACATTAACAAAACTTTCTTAACATTATTATTAATAAACAGTTCTGTATTTACATAGGTGTCATATTAAAAATTGTATCTGAAGTTGTCGTCAACTGTCCTAAACTATTTAAGTTTTCAATTTCAATAATTTGTGGTGCAGATTGTGAATTAGAAATATTATAATAATACTTACTTAGAATGTCCATCTTTAGCTTATGCTCATCTTCTGCCATTTTTAATTGCATTTCAATAAATTTCATTTTAGCAATATGTTCTTCTTTTAAGTATTGCATTTTTAATGAATGAAATTCAGCTCCATTTTCAGATACAGTATGGTGTGGTGTTTTTTGTTCTTTTTCTCGTTTTACCAATACTTGAATGGTCTGTACCTATAATAAAAAGGTTTCAATTATTTTGAAAGGTTTCGTTATATTTAATTAGTAATGACATGTTAGTGAATGAAATGAAACAATATTAATATAATATATAAATAAACTAGTTAGTTATCATATAATATACATAGTAAGGTTATATTTTATCAAAAATGTAAAAAATATATTGAACAAATTAACTTACTTTTTACTGTTACTGTGCTCCTTGGGATAGCTGCTTCAGCATTTTTTTGGCTTATTTCCTGAGTATTCAAATCACTGTTTTCAGATTGATCTTCCTGTTCAAAAACTATGTTAGAATTTGTATTTACTTCATCGTTCAAGCCATCATCACTAGCGTCGTCGTCTGCTAGATGAGATATACTTTCAAAAACTTGTGGGATCATGTCTGTTATAATTTTTGTATTTTCATCCAAATCAGGATCATTTTTTCCGCCCCCTGTTTTTATCCTTTCTCTTTTCATTTTTGAAACAGACTTCTTGGCCTTTGCTTTTAAATCCTTCCACAGTATTTTTAACTGGACTTCGGATTTTGGAGTAGAAGCTTCTGCATTGTATTCTACTATAAGATTATCCCAAGCTGCCCTCTTCTTCCTTATATTGTTGTTATCGTGTTTTTTGCATTCTAATATACTCACATATCTTTTCATAATTTCTAGAAATCTGGCTATCTCCTTCAGAAATATGTTTTCCTTCCTTTTTCTTATTCTCCTCGTTCATAATAAATATTGTAAGTAAATGAAAATAAAACAAATAACTTCACTATGGTTTTCTAATAAGCACTTTAAAAATGGGTAAAGTACTAAATATTGTAGGTTATGTTTATATAACAACACCAAAAACAATAATTAAACATCTGCTCAAAGGAACAATTAAAAGAGTATTTTAGAAAACTAAATTAGTATCATGTGATTGATCTCTACATAGAAAACTAACTTAGTAAAATACTATATGAGTGTAATACTTCTTTAGTCGTAACTAAACTAGTCAATAAATCTAAAGAAGTAAATTTACTAATTTGGTGCTCGCCAGCCTAAGGGTTAGAACCAAATATTGATATTGTGCTATAATATGTGGAAACTACTGATCATATCAAGATTGTTCTTTGAATAGGTACTGTATAAACAGACAGATAAGAAGTGTAGTTTACTACAAAGAGAAAAAGAGCTACTGCAGGCGGACCATAGCAAAGCAATTCTAACTCGTAGCCGCCTTGAGAACTTGTGTCGTGAACTACAACGACAAAACAAAGCAATTAAGGTGAGGAGGAATCATTGTATTTTATCTAAATAAGAACATTTCATATATATTAACCATCTGTTAAAATGAGCATATTAGGCCAATGAGCATAAAGAATATTTTGAGCTGTTTCAAAATTGTTTAATGCATTATATAAATTAACAAAGTAAAGGCAATGGAATGAAGAAATTTAGAGGCAAAGGAAGATGATTAAGAAAAAATAATTTGATCTACTTACAGTGACGAAATAAACATTATTTTAGTTACTGAATTAAAATGCAAAACATTATATCTCCTAATGTCATCAATTTTATTCAAAATTTAAAAACCATAACAAACTGGTTGCTCAGTGGTTTAGCTTCAAACTGTGAAGTCAAAAGGGGGTTTTACACGCAATGTTTTATTGTACGTCTTAACGTTCATAGAAAACCTACGTAAAAACCTCAGATTTCTTCTGTGTTTATATCTTTTCTTACGTTTTAGCTGAGCTCAATTTGGTCAATGTTTAGGTTATGTTTACATTATAGTTCTTGAATGTAAGAACTGCTCATATTATTAATTATTCTCAACCATTTAGATACTTGTTTGCGTACAATGATGCATGTTAACAAGAAAAGAAGATGCAAGTCAAAATGGCCAAGACAGTGGCTCCTGAAAATACATCACTATTCCCATGTAACGCTGCTGAAAGAGTTGAAAGTTGAGCAAGAGGATTGGCGAAATTATTTGGAAATCGATAACACATCGTATTAGTTAGTATGGTGATTTCTATTTCTGGCGATATATCAAACAAAGACAAGAGTTCACACGCTCTGTGTTATCGTTGCAGTTATCACAAAACAATGTTCCCTCGTCAGTTTTCATTACTGTGTTTGGTTTTCATACTGTTTCGACAAAATTTACGTTTTGCTGTTTACATACTACTTTATGGTGGATAGGATTTCTCCTTGTCAACTTGACTTACAATAAAGCGTTGCGTGTAAACCCTCAAGGTCCAAAGCTTGAATCCCCTACTGAGACGGTTAGCACTTAACCCATTAATGAAGCCCATGTTAACTGGCAGGTAAAGTTGAAAAAAATATACAAATAAAACTAATAAAAACATAATTAAATCTTTTTCACAATAAGCTATTCTGTTAAATGTCAATGTTTTGATATTATTGCCAGTATTTTTATAATTATTTTAATAAATTATGTTATTTAATATAAAGGATGATTAAGGAACAGGGCATTGGTCCAGGAATTAATTGATAATAAGGAGAGATGAGGCATCAGCAAACTTACCTAAGATAATAAGTTCTCTAAAGCAATCCTAGAAGCGCATAACAGTTCTAACCCAAACGAAACAAATTTTCTCTACAACCTGAAGTACAGATGGCCCAGACTAACCGTGCTCGCAGACTCGACTGTACTAATCGTTCTCATGTGTAGAACTAGCCTATTTCATTTTCGATCAAAGACTAATAAATATTTTACATATCCCTATAAAAATATTTAAGTTCTGTTTTTTGTTTAATAATATGTTATGATCACACAGTTTTTACAAAAGGTAATATTTTCCATGTATTTTAAAATCCCAAAACCATATGTTATTTATTTATTTTCAATTAATAAAAACCTATTAAATCAACACTATTAATTATACTATAAATAACTATTACTAAACAGTTCATAATGACTATTAGGAATGTCTTCTAGGCCTAATTAAAAATGATTCAGAAACAGCAGTAAACATTTACAATGAATTTAAAAAGATAGGTTATATTTACAAATAGGATTAATGCAAAATGATTAGTTACCGATGCAGATCAATTACTCGAGTAAATTATATTTTCTCTTGCAATCACCTGATCAGTATAACATTTTTAGAAAAGTACCCCCACCCTGTCCCGCTTCTATTAACCTCTTCTCAAAGTCATGCTGGGCGAACTGTATGCCAGTGGTAGCCCTAATGAAAAATTCTGTCTAAACTGTTGTAACTTGTATGTGTTTTTTGTTCTTTTGTCAGTGCATTTACCTTCCCAAGTAAGTTTGCTGATGCTCTCCTATCATTAACAAAAGGTAACATATTTTATTATAAGTATGATTAAAGAGATATCTTAAAATAGCAAAAAATAGAAGTTTTTATAGTTAAATGTTTTACATCTAGTTGATTGTTATAGGATGAGAGTTTGTTAAAAATTCGTGAGGAGGAAGAAAAACGAAAAGAAGTATCTGCCAAATTTCAAGCAACAATGAATGAAATTACAACGCTTATGCAACAAAACAATGACAACAACATGAAGCTTCGAGATGACAACATTGATATGACTTCCAAACTGAAGAGCATTTGTGAGCAGTATGAAGTGAGACAACAGGTAATTAATGAATAACTTACCAAAGAGGATCTTTAAAAACTATAATGCAGTCCTAACTTTGTGTGATATATAAAATCTCCATATAAAAACAAAATTTATAAGTTATAGGGTGGGACCTATAAAAAAGATTTAGTTTTTATTTTGGGATTTTAAATATTATACAAAAATCTGAATGTATAAAGTAGAGGTAATTTTTTTACTCTCAATGACTAAACAATTATGTTTATGTTGAATTAAAGAACGATTAAACAATTAAATATGTGCAGTTAATGTTCAAACTTGGGTATCCTTAATTTTGAGTTGGACAGGACTCTGTTAATTTTGGAGTCGCCAAAGTAACTTGTTAGAAATTTTCAAGAAAATAATAAAAAAGTGTTTCTGTATTGCTAAAAAATTTTTTGTTTTGGCTAAGAGCACCATTACTAAACAAACAACAAACATAATTAGAAAGTAAATAGACAAAAACTCCGAGATATATTTCTAAAGTCCCTCTGAAAATAATTTCATGAATAGAAACCAAATATTATTCAGCTCATAAAGCTGCTTACAACTTAAAAAAATATTTCAAAATTTTGATGGAAACTGGATGTGTGGTTTGCTTACTACCTGTTCTCTAGTAAAATGTGTATAAATTTTAACTGCTGGCTAGACATTTCACCAGTGGCTAGAATAAATCAAATCGACCACAATATGTACACTATCAATCTTACTCCAGACATTGCTAATGCTGACAGATTAGAAGGAAATCCGATTGTTGAATTAAAGAAGATTCTTTTTTAAAAACCTTGAACCATTTAAGACACTAAATTATTAAGCCAATTTTTGGTTTTGAACATCTGAAATTAATGCTGTATTTGTTAGTAAATATATATATATATATATATATATATATATATATATATATATGTTTCTTTTAAAATACTTTCTAGTTTATGGATATGTTACTACACGATTAATTATATGTTCAAAAAGTTCTTGATTTGGCGATGATTTAATAACTAAAAACAGTATATTCTTTAGAAATTTAACTTGTTCTTTAGTAAGCTTAGACACATGTTGTGTGGGTCAGGTCTCTTTACTAAGATAGCAATGACAGTGTTAAATATTATATATCTGCTTTTAAAATCCACACAGCTATTTTCATGATCATTCTAAAGCATTTTCTGACAAGTTAGAATTTGAAATGGACTTTTGGCTCTAACCACAAGAAAAAAACCCACGAATATAAATTTTAAGTATGGGGGTTTCCTTGTTTTTCTTAAAGCATATGACTCAATTTTGGTATTAAAGTAACTTTATTCAGAAAGGGTAGAACCTTGGCTGAAAGGTTTTCACTTAACCTTTAAATATTATCTTTACACAATTATGATTAAACATATGCTTCACATTTGATTTTTTGCTCTTGAAGACACAAGAGTATAGGTATAAATTAATTTGAATGTATTGTCCTAAATCTGGACTTATTTTCAGGTTTTGGAAGAACCAAAATAAATTGGCCTCACTGCCTCCAAAATAAAATAATATGATCAATAATACTGACTAGCACACATAAGTAGAGCGTCAAATTATGCATTCTTTTCTAGAATTAGGGCCTTTGTGACGACCTTAATTTTAGTGGTGGGAGGGGGAAGTTTAGTGATTGTCACTAAATGCTGTAGAGTGAGAGCATTGTTGGATCCAGAAAAATAAAAATATCAGAAGGGCTAATAAGAAATGGCAATGGAAAAATTGCTCGAAAGAGTTAATTCAACTGTGAATAAACAAAAATCAAGAATCACAGAGTTAACTAAACTAATTGTATATCATAATTAGTAACATTGTATGTATTAAAAGATATAAAATCTAACTACTTAACTCTCAATAATTGTAAAACATCTGAAAAAGCTATGTCGAAATCTAGCTAAAGAGTGAATAGCACTTTGTTAAATCTTGCCTGGGGCACCTGAAGTACTTGTTGTGGTGTTGTTGTTTAGAATCAGAATGTACACTTAGGCTGTGGAACAGTTGAAACTTTTGGGTATTTACCTCAAAAACAATGCAGGTCTACTAAAAAATACAAAAATGATCAAACAGCATCAAGTAATGTAATGTTGACGGTAAAATAATGTAATGTGTATAATCAAGCTAAAGGTTTCTCTGACAAGGACCTTTATATAATAAGAAAGGAAAAAGATTTGCGAGCAGGCTCATATAAAAGAGTTACTGGGGAAACCTCCAATGGCAAATCTGTCACCATGCAGATCATAGATTTTTATTTTGTTTTGTAGTTTTCAATTCAATTATTAAATATGGTGTTAAAACTAGTAGAGTTGTCTTATAAATAATGGAAAATGTTCTTTAGATCTGTTGCTTACTTGTCTCCTTTTATTTAATTTCATATTATTAATTGTTCCACCAGCCCTTTTATGTTGTATCGATGAAGTTATCAATCACAAGAAGTTACTCTGAAGAAAATTATTTGTTAGGCCTTGAGGAAGGGGCCAGTGGCCCTGAAATGTTTACTTATGTGATCTGTTTTTGTGTTTTGAGTATATTTCTATAGTTTCTGTGTATTTCTACGCTGCTTTCTGTTCATTTTTACTGAAATCCTAGTACCCTAAAGTTAACCTATAATGTATAGAAACAAGTTATGCTTAATACCCTTTGCGTCTAAGCTAACCTAAATAAATACCGATGAAATTTATTGTTTTTAGCAAGTGGAAAGGATCAGCAAGCAAATGCAACTAGAGCAGCAACTGGCTGAGGCGAAGCTAACAAAGCTTAGAATGGAAATGGGCACAGAGCGAGAAGTTCTACTGAAAGAGAAACAACAGTTATTACTGGTTAGTTGTACATTAGGCCATTCATTAAAATAACAATTCATATATATAGATTATTTAGTTGACATTTTGTGTGTCCTGTGAGTTTGTAAAATAGTTTATGTATTGTAATTAAATAAACTATTAACTTTTCAGGTATAATTTCAAGGCTTTAGACAAGATTAATTGAGAAAAATTTAAGTTATCTAAGAAGATAACTTTATTAGGTATCCATATATTTTTCAGTAAATAATATTTGAATGTATAATTTGTGTGACAGAAATCTTTATATTTAAAAACGAACATAAGTGTGTGCCTGTCCTTTAAAAAACAGCTGTTAAAAAAATGAGTTGAATATTTTGAAACACATCCAAGTGGGGTATCAGGTTAAAGGTAGTTTTCTCTCAATTCCTAACGTACAATCAAATTTTAGAAAAGACTGTTTATAGGCTCCATTGCCCCAAAACGAAAATTGATTGATTTTTGCAAATTTATTTGGTGATGCATCCCAAGTATCCTAGGGAGGCTGTAGGCTGAGTTCCACAATAGTGCCTATAGCAAATCCTCCTGACGAGGCCGCTGGCTGAGTTGCTCAAAGAGGCTAAAGACAGAAGCTGACCTTCCCTCACGAGCGTAGCGAGTGACGGGGTTGGCACGTAAAGCTATCATAAATAAACTAAAACATTACTGTTTAAATGTTAATCCCATAGCAAGGCATGAGTAAAAAGCTAGTACTATATGAGAACTCTTAAAAAGCATTTTAGTTCTTCTATTAAAAACAATTCAAAGTGAAAATATATTTCTTTTATCTAAATAAAATAAATAAATAATACAGAATTGTTTATAGTTGAAAATAAAAACTGTCTCAAGTCAAATTAAATATCTATTTTATATTAAAAAATAGCCTCATTATGTAATAAAATAATAGTAGCACTACTCAAATTGTGCTGTCATCCTCAAAACTATCAGTATTTTTATTTGGATTAGGCCTGTCGTCAGATAGTCTTAAAGCATTTAAGCCACTTACAACTTGGCCTAAATGGTGTATCATTAGGCTATTATAAAATTTGATACCTGTAACAGGAAAACACTTCAAGCACTTGTCAAGTCTATATCTACTAGTAAATAAATTTGCACTGCTCCTAGTACCATAGCTATGAATACTATTATTTGTAGGTAGAGTAACAGACTTTTTCGTAATTGCTAGAATACATTTGATTATGTACAAATTGACCACAGTCATTAAATCATGTTTGACAAATAGAGGTTTACAGTGGTCTCTGAAACCAGCATTTGAAATAATCCTAATTGCCTTCTTTTGTAGAAGAAGTATTTTCTTAGCACTGGATGGATGCATGGCCCCATAATCTAATGCCATAACAGACTGAAAGATTGCATAATAGGCCTGCCTTAAATAATTTCTTGGTAGCTCAGATAAGTTTCCTTAACAAATAGAGTACTCTGCTTAATTTATTACATATTACATTAATATGGTCATCTCATAACAGTTTGGAATCGAGCACAAAACCTGAAAGCTTTATAGAGCTATTACAAGAACAGTCATTTTAATAGACTAAATATGATTTCTTGTGTTTTTGATTCATTCAAGGCTAGCCTATTTCCCTTAAACCAATGTGCAGCAATGCCAAGCAGTTCAGACACTGCAGACTGTGCCAATCTACGATCTTTATGACAAGAAACAAGTGTAGTATCGTCTGAAAATAAAACCAGACACACTGTAATACAGGTCATTAATCGCTATTACAAATAGGAGAGGACCCAAAACCGAGCCCTGTGGTACTCCCGTGTTTGACATTCATAGGGTCTGAGCATTCTCCATCCCAGGTAACAATTTGCCTTCTGTCTGATAGGTAAGATTGAACTACTTTGAGTGCACTCACCTCCAGGCCATATTTCTTCAGTTTTGAAAGAAGAATTTTGTGTGGAATGTAGTCAAACGCACGAGACAAATAAAAAAATGTAATTGATGTTGGATTCTTTAATTCAAAGGAATTAAGGATGTCATTCACAAGAGTTTCGACTGCCAATGAAGTGGAACTTGCCCTTCCTAAAACCAAAATGGGCTGGCACAAGGAGATCGTGTGACTCAAAGTATTCGCTCAGCTGGTTAAGCATTATTGTTTCTAATACTTTAGAAATTAGAGGTATCAACGATACAGCTCTATAATTTGCCATCTCACAATAGGAACCATTCTTATAAATGGGGACAGTTCTAGACATTTTTAAAACATTAGGAAATATACCTTCCTCAAGACATTTGTTAAAAAGAAAACTTAAGATAGGCACCAAGATACATGCAAATTTTTAAACAATATAGGAGACATACCATATACATCTTTACTGCTAGTTGCTTTAAATCCATTAACTATACTAACAATATTTACAGGAACAGAACTAAATCTACTTGCAATATCAGTTATGTTTGAAACACAATCAAACCCATCAATGTTTGGAATGTTTTCTACAATGTCTTGAACAGAGCCAATAACAGCAAAGTTGTTAAAATAATTGGCTGAAGCAAAGCAAGGCCTACTAATTGAGGTAGTAGATTGGTGCTTGTTCCTATTAATTAATAACCAAGCTGCTTTTCAAGAACTAGCAGAATTCTGAATGTGTTCAACATTTGCAGTTAACTTAGCTGCTTTAAGTTTAGAACGGTGTTCTTTTTTCAGACCCTGCAAAACAAGAAAAAGTAATTGGCCTGGTCTTGACCAAATCAGTTGCCAACAGTATAAAACTTTTGATTTTAGTTCAGTGGTATACCAAATTTTTACCTTAAGCCTGGTATTAGTAAAATCTGACACAGTTCTAACTTTTACAGGAAAGTAAAAATCAAAAGTATCTAAATATATTTAAAAATAATAAACCGTCATTGACTTAACTATCTCACACCATTCCGGTACTTGAGTTGAAAGAGAATCAGAAAAGACCTGAATGGCAGAGTCATTAAAGCTTCTATAAGCTATTGGCTTACAATTGGAAATTATATTACAGTGGCTAGGCAATGTAAACTGCATAGAGAGAAAAACATGTTTATAGTCAGCTATTTGGTCATTGCTTATACTAACTATAATTCTTCCTATCAATATTCCACCCATACGATATTTTTTTCTATATCATATATCAACGGTTTCCTGTCTATGTTAGACAATAGTACAGTTGAAGTGTAAAAGGTGGTAAAATACGATAATTTTGATTCGTAAACTCACAGAACGTTTCTCGGTTCATATTGACTTCGATGTTGATGTAAACTGTAAAACAATCCAAGTGAGAGAGAAACATGTTGTTGGAAGACCTTTTCTAAACAAAATATAACGAATTTAGAGATTTGGGAAATAATTTCTATTGAACCGAAGCCTTACCAAACGTTTCGTTTTTTAATTCACAAGTTTATAATTTAGCTGCCCACAATCTTCATTATATCACTACTGTCGAAGAAAAACTATTAACACTCGAGTTTGAAACATCACTGTAAAGAAACTAATTACATTAGAAAAATACAAATGACATTAAAATTTTCCTTGTTTATTCCTGTGCTTTTGAGTGTAAAAGGAACATTTTTATCTTTTAACAGTTATTACGAGATAACTGTTAATTCTACCATTATCACGAGTAGAATAAAAAAACAGCGTGATTTCTAATACTCTTAACAGAAACATTGAATTTAAATATCTCTACAGTAAAAATCCCTGGTCAAATTATATTGAAACTTTAATTGGTATTTATTTTCTATTTTACTATCTTATGCTTGAGTTTTGTGAACTGTGATTAATTAACAAGTATGTTCTTATGAAAAATGTAAAACATATTTTTCTAGTAATTTAGTAGGCCTATGAAATCGAATAAAACTTTGTTTTTTTACATCACAACACCATTATTTAAAAAAAAAAAACAAACAAACTTTTACATAACATACTTGCATGAATTTATATGGATTAATAATCAAAAGCTGGGCAGTGTGTAGCGGCGTATGAAATGGCAGCACCTCTACCGACGACCAAATTGGGCTAAACAAAGCGATGTTGCCACGTTAAGGTCTGTTCCAGCGGCTTTTCTTACTTTTCATATGAACTATGTTTTACAAATTCTAATTTTGTATTTTATTTATGTTCATAAAACAGTTTTTATGTAAACATTTTTATATGTTACGATCAAATCTACTATGAACTATTAAAAAACGATTAAAAATCTAACGCTGAACGTTGCAAATTTTTAATTTTAATGTTTTATTAAACATTTTTTATTGTGTTTTAGAATTGAGGGAGAAAAATGGTGATGGAAGATTAATTTGTTATAGTGTAACAAATCACTATAAGTTTCTAAAAAATAACAATCTAACTAAATTGAAAGTTTTAGCCGTGATTACAGTTAAAGATTATATTCAGTCAACAGGCCTTTAAGGCTGGCTGTTCAAAGTGGCAACGCTGCAGTGCTTTTATGTAGTGCGGTAGTTGAGAAAGTGCCGTGATTTTACGTGCCGCTACATACTGTTCTGCGTTTGATTAATCCATATAAATTCATGCAAGTTTATTATGTAAACATTCTTTTGTTTTTTTAAATAATGGTATTGTAATGCATAACATGAAGTTTTATTCGATTTCGTAGGCCTACTCAATTGCGAGAAAAAGATGTTTTATATTTTCCATAAGAACATTTTTGTTGATGAATAAAATTTCATAAAACTCTAGTATAAGTAAGTAAAATAATTCATAAATGACCTATTAAAGTTTCAATATAAACTGACCATGGGTTTATATTGTAGACATTTTTAAAGTCAACGTTTTGGTAAAGAGTGTTAGAAATAATGCTCTTTTTTATTCTACCTGCGATTAAAAAAAACTGTTAAAAGATAACAATTTTCCTTTTACACTCAAAAGCGCAGGAATAAACAAGGAAACTTTTAATGTCATTTGTACTTTTCTAGTGTAGTTAGTTTATTTACAGTGATGTTTCAAACTCAAGTGTTTATAGTTTGTTCTTCAACAGTAGTTGGCACAGCTGCATTTATATTTCAAGCTGCAAGATATTTCAGGATATTTCAGGCTGCATCTTGTCGCCAATATCGGCTAGACCTATTACATTAGACGACTACGTCTATGGTTTTATTTCGAATACGCCAGCACATTTCACTACCGATCATAATTTAAAAACTAATTGTGATCAGTAGTGACTTTAGTTTATTTTTAGTAAACCTGCTTAGTTATTATTATCAATCGATTGAACTACTTTGTCCTCCAGATTTTCAAATTTGATTATATATTCACAGCTTATTTCCGGTTAATTGTTACCTTGTTATGAATTAATACCCACAAATCCACATTGGAGTTTACACAATCAATTTTTTGTTGAGAGGGGGCAATTCTGAAAGCAACTGACTGCATTTGGAGATGATGCCTGAATTTTAGCACAGTTTGATTGGATGCAGCTTTTGCCAACAAGCTTCACTACTGTACATTTTCAAGATACATTTTAAACGGAAACATCAGATAAACATATCAGCTGGCTGTGAGACAGTATAATTGGCTTGCATAGAAAATCTGATCTGTGATATGAGTGGACTGATGAAATCTTCATAATCCACGTTGTTTCAATTAATATTATACTTTCTCTCATCGAATTAGTCATGAGTTAAGGAAAAATGTTAAACAAAAACAATGCCACATAAAAATGTAGGAAGGCAGGAATTAAAAAGTTTTATTTATCAACTGTTACTAACAACAAATTAAAATTATTATGTTCAGTTTAGATGTATATATTTACGAATCTGGCAAAACTTAACATATCTTAAGATGGTGTCTGCCTTTTACAGTTGTCTTGGGTAAACAGGAAATCCTTTTGTAAATACTTGATACTTGAAAAAAATGCCAACGCCTCGACTCGGCTCGAATTGAAAAATCACTACTCGCACACCCCTAATATAATCATTCATCATAATTAATTGACATGAAATACTTGTACACATTTATGTAGGTAAGCTTGGGCCTTGTATGAACATGCTCCTCACATATGCCAAGCATAGTTGTTTGGAAGTAAAATAAAAATTTGTAAAAATAATAATTTATTATGTTGAAAGAGTGAATTCTAATGCTCGTTAGAATTACAGAAAGTTAAAAGCTCAGAAGTAGGGATTAAGATAGGGAAGAAAATTAATATTTTAGCCTTTGCAGATGATGTTGCATATTAGCACATAGAAAAGAAGACTTAGGAGATCTAGTTAGGATATTGATTGAGGAAACTAAAAAGGCTGGCCTTGAAATAAACGATTCAAAAACAAAATATATGAAATGTGGTAGACAAGATAACCAAGAAGAAGAGGTAAATGAAGTTCTACAAATAGATAACTATGTGTTCCGAAAAGTGAACAACTTCACCTACCTAGGAGTCCTATTAACAAATGATAACAATGAAGAAATTGAGATAACTAACAGACTTAATACCGCAAATAGAAGCTTCTATGCATGTAACAAAATTTTGAGCTCAAAGCTGTTATCACATAACACTAAATTAAGAGTCTATAAAACTATAATTAGACCAACACTATTGTATGGATCAGAGTGTTGGGTAATGAGCAAAACATCAGAAAAGCGGCTAATAACTTTGGAGAACAAAATTCTCAGGAAAATATATGGCCCAACTCAAGAAGATGGAATCTGGAGAATCAGGCATAATTTTGAAATTAGAGACCTATATAATGACCCAGATATAACAGCTGAGGTAAAAAGCAGACGTATTAGGTGGGGAGGTCATGTACTTAGAAGAGAAGATGGCACTACCATAAGCAGTGTGTTACAGAACAACCCAGAAGGCAAAAGGCCTGCAGGCAGACCTAAACTGAGATGGAGAGACCAGGTGTGACGGGACTTGATGAAGCTGGGCAGAAATGAAAAACAGGCGCAGGATAGAGAAGGCTGGAAGCAATGTGTAGGCGAGACCAAGTACCATCTGAGGTACCAATGTGTAGGCGAGGCCAAGTACCATCTGAGGTACCAATGTGTAGGTGAGGCCAAGTACCATCTGAGGTACCAATGTGTAGGCGAGGCCAAGTACCATCTGAGGTACCAATGTGTAGGCGAGGCCAAGTACCATCTGAGGTACCAATGGCCACTGCAGTAAGTAAGTAAAAGAGTGAATCCAATAATTCAAAATGTGTTTGTGAAAACCTTATGATAGTAAACATTAATTTCCTTTGTTTGGACAGGAGTTGCAGCAGTATCAACAAAGGTGCAAGGAGTTTCAGAACACTGAGGTAAATCTGCGCAACCAGATATCTATGTACAATGACAAGTACGATGAGTTCCAAAAGGCTTTGGAACGGAGTAATGATGTTTTTGGTGGATTTAAGGGAGAGATGGAAAAGGTGTGTTGATTGATCTTCTGTCATTTCCAATTCACAATCATTAACATAAAAATTTTAATTTTTAATTGTATTTAAAATTAATTAAATTAAGTTAAAATTACAACATTTAGTTTCTAATGGAATATAAACTGTCAATTATTTCAACCATGGAGGTTATAATAGTTTTTATAAGTTTGTTCCTGTAGGTATCCTAATTGTAAATTTACTATAGAGGTTAACAAGACTGAATAAGTTTGTTTGTTCCCTTAGATACCCTAACTGTAAATTAACTCTAGAGGTTAATCAGACTGAATACGTTTGTTCCCACAATTATGTATAATGTCAATTTATTAAATTATAGAAATCAAATGGGTTTAAAGTGTCTGAATTCTCAAATAGTCAAAGTATGGAGGACCTACGGGATCTCTTAATAATTGTAAGTTTGTATATGAAAAATTTTGTGTAATGAAATCTGTACATCCAGATGTCTAAGAAAATTTGCAAGCTGGAGAAAGAGACTTCCTCATGGAAACAGAGATGGGAACGCAGTCATAATGCATTACTAGAGATGGCGGCAGATAAACAGCGCTCAGAACAGGAGTTGTCAGTAGTGTCACGCCAGTTGGTTACATTACAGGGACTTTGTCGCACATTACAGACTGAACGAGCTTCACTGATGGCTAAACTGCGTGGTCTCCAAGGTTAGTTAATTGGTTTGTCTTAAACATAAAATTTATTTTAAAAACAATATCAATATATAATTCTTGGCTTGAATGGGATTTGAATTCCCAAACTTATTATTAAATAAGTTGAAGATCAAAAAGAAAAACCTTGTAATGTGTTAAATTTGATCACTTATACCAGTTTTAACTGTAAGAAAAGGACTTGTCTTTTCTCTTATTGTTACTCAGTAGTAATAGTTATCCTGCTTTTCATTAACAAACGTGCCATTCAATTTTCAGATTAAAGGCACAAAATTGTAAGAAAGCTCCATTTAGCTATATGTAGTTTGGTTAGTTAACAGACATCTTCTGTTATTTGAAACAAATTTTAAATACAAAGTATATGTGCCATTCATTGAAAGAAAATGCTCATAAATTGCAACTGGCAACTTATGAACTTGTTGAATCAGAGATTTAGGAATCAAGATGTCATGAGCACAAAGAATTAAACTTGCCACCAACTGGCATTACCAAGGCTGAAGGCCGAGGTTACAGAAGCTTAGAGAATACATAATATTTTACTAGTTTAACTCACAAACGTGTAGTGTATTAAGTTTGTTTTTTTGAAAGGTTTGACATTTTTTGCTTGTGATACAAATTCATAAAAGCGTGAAAAAGCTGTATACTCTATAGCCACTCGTTTCAACTTTTATTAAAATTTTATTTGCATTAACCATAAGATTTTTTTATAATCAGAAATGGATTGTACATCTATTTTCCTTTATTATTCCAACACTACTCTCAGCCCTCCAGTTTAAATTTTTCTGGTCTTTCTTTATTGGTTGGGGTTGGTTTACGTTCATATGTGATAATTCATTTTTGATAATATTATTTAAAGTTGTAATACATTTTATTTAAAAAAATTGTTAGATCTTCAGGTATTACAGCCTTCAGTTTTAATCATATTATCTTAATTATGCCTGCAGGTTCATAACATTTTTATTGTGCCTTCTATATGTATTAAATACGAATAAAATATGTTCTAAGCAAACTTTATTATTTTTATTTAGCTGTTGGACTTGAGACGTTGGAAAAGACAGTGCCAGAGAAGTGCACAAAGCAATGTGAGCAGTCATTGAACTGCTTAGATCAATCTGCAAATCACCTAACAGGAGAATTCCAGTCAAATCATCTTGAACAACCTGCCAATCACATAGTAAAGAATGACCCAGTTCTCGTCCAGTACAATCAAGACATCCTTGCTTCATTCAAAGAGGCTGTGGAAGCAGAGGACTCATGCAACTCTGAAAGTGTGCCGACGGAGTGTACCAAACCATCACTGCCAGTGCCAACCAGTCCACTTCCTGACGTAGTGGGAGTGACAACAACATGTGTCTCTGAGAAAACCCCTGATGTGAACAGTGTTCTGTGTGAGCGATTAGAAGGTGTCTCGTTGAACCCAAGTGCAGTAGCAGTGGGGGAAAAGACAAGTTCTCTTAATGCTGAGGTCAATGGGTCCTCTGAAAAAAATAACCTAACTAATGAAGTGAGTACGAATAAACAGCCAGCTTCACAAGTGGTACTAAATGGTGATAACCTCTCAAATGGTTTGCCTCCAGCTCCATTACTGCAAGAATCTCCAAAGTCACCGGCAAAGGAAAGTCCAACCAAAAATAGTGACAACATAAAGAAAACAAAGGTAAGATAATAATACAGGGTGGAAAAAAAATATGGAAACGCTTGCACAACTTTTGTAAGACTTTACTAGTAAAAGTTAAATCTTGTACATGATCATAGTTACAAAGAACATACTTTTTGACGCCATTAGGGACATTTCATCTTTTCAGGGGAAGGGCCCACGAAGAGTTGAACGAAAATCCTCAACGTAAGTCTAGGTCGTTTGGTATCAAATGAAAGGTCTATTCAAGAGAAATCCATTACCGCAAACTGGACTTCGAAAGGTTTATACTTTCCAGAGTAGCGGTTATTTGAATTTCAAGTACATAATTTGTACAATATTATTTCTCCGCTATTCGACGGTCTTAAGTAAATTATTATATAAAGATTATACCTTATGGAATATAATTAGTAAGAAAGATTAAATTATCTATGGAAAAAAAAGTTGTAAAAGCGTTCCCATATTTTTTTCCACCCTGTGTACTTGAACATAACAAAATTGGTAGTTTCAATTTTATTAAAAATAATTCATGTTATAAATAAAGTTTGGCAATACAACCCCTCTAAGGCTAGGTCCAGTCATAGTTAAATCTAGACGGATGTGTTAATTTATTTAAGGCTGTTTGGTCAAACAAAATTTTATATTTTTTTCGATTTTAATTACTTTATATCAGCTATTAAATGTCTCCCAAGTAGTTCTTTCATTAAAATTATATTTATAGTTATAAATACATCACCTCAAAGTGATGCAAATTTGGCTTTCTTGGTACATGCAGGATTAAGAAACTATTTTCCCGATTATTCTCAAATTAAAAAATATAGAACCTCACAGGACTGGTCTTGTTCATCAGTCATTTTAAATTGCGTAATTTTACTGCAAATTAGCAAATTTGATTTTAAATAATTGATGTTATATGTTTGTTTTTTTTTACAACGAGAAATACAATGTCTTGTTTGGCATCTTATGCTTTTTAATATCACACAATTTACAAAATTGATTAACTTTATATACTCAACTTGTGGTTGTTCTTTTACCCGCATGTTATATTACAATCAAATCACTATGCACATGTACAGCGAGACCCGCAGGATTGTGTTTAAACGACTTCCTACAATTATATCCCACCCATCCCAGGGGAGGGGGAGAGTTCGATTGTGTGTATGAGTAGTTCGCGGTCATATGTACAGTCAGCGCTGCAAGTGGAATTCAGTTGTCCCTAAAGCCGGCCGAACCACCTTAAAGCTAGTCTATTTATCTATCATAGATAAATAGACTGTTTTCTATAAAAATCCTAGTGTGAGTCATAGCTGAATATCTATTTTGAACATTTTACCTACTTCTTTTTCAACCAAATTTAAAATAATGTCAGTACATTGTAACAGACTGGCTCCATTGAAACATATGATTTTGATTCTTTTTACTTCTGTTTTCCCTTTTTGACCTGCTAAATGTGAGTTTTCTGCTGGAGGTATGTAATAGTTTATATCATGTTTTGTTTTTTTAATTTGCTTACATAAAATTAATATGCTTTGTGTTTTTGTGAATATTTCATATGTTTACAAATAAAGACATTATGTTTACTATTATTATTATTACATGATTGCGTAGGTGTTAGGCTCTTTGAATCGTTGGAAATTACTATAGGACTCCATTCCCAAGGTGTCCTTCTTTACCTAGAAATAATCATAGACAAAACTAACATAGTTGGCTCCGACATAATTTCTTTGATGCTTAATATCAGTTGTTATGGGAATTTTGCTGTTGAATATTTTTCATAGTTAATATGTTTTGTTTTGTCATTATTTATTAATTGTAAGGTTATACTATTTAACCCTACCAGTCGTAGGTAATTTTTCCCTCGGTGGCAGGCTGTTTTAGGTGTAGTGCAGGGGTTATTTTTGAATTTTAAAATATAATTAAAAATAAATAATACAGTATGTGTGTCTTGTTACATGCATTTCTTTTCAGAATTTAATGGTAAATGATATTTGATTAAAAATAAACAGTTCTTTTGTAATAGGTAGATAATATTGGGAGATTTCTAATGCTTCAAGTGTTCAGGAAACAAATACAATGTTACGACAGGTAGGCCTATAACAAACTCCTGTCGTCTTCAAGTGTACTTGCTAACTTAGCCTACATCTAAAACTATTTTTATTTTCTTTTTCTTTTCCTAACCCATACTACTACGTGCTTAGATGCTACGAATTACTGTTATGAAAGTCTAATGTTCTTAAAAAAACTATCATACATAACAATGCAAAATATGAAATTGTTCAACAAAACATAGAGCAAGTTAAACTTACAGCCTAGAAAATTTACATCATATCAACAACCTTTTTATAAAATCTGGAATATCCCGTAGATTTTAAATGTCATCTAGTTTTTGAAAATGTGTAACATTATGAGTATACCTACAAGTAAATTGAAGTTAACTAACAAAGATTAAGTATTTATAATTTTCTATTTTTTAAGTCTTATATAAGAGTTTAGTCATAAAAAAATTTTACAGTATTTATACAGACTGTTCATAAAAACCCCTTCAAGACTTTGTGATGTACTTACTTACATGAAAACTAAGAAAAAGTTCCTATAAAAATATGTCCTAAAACGCTTACTTATCTGTTTTCTATTTGAATGTGTTTTTTTATTTAATTTACCAAACTTTAATAACCTCAGGGTTATTATCTTCAAATCCTGTACATGTATGAGGAATAATAAGACCTAATTCAGTATAGAGTACCGTTTTAAAAATGTGCCTTTTTTAGATTTCAAAGCTTCATACCTTTTAAAGTATAAATTTTCAAAATATCTGCAAGGTATACAAAAATAGCAAAATTTTATTTCCTAAAAGTATAAAGATTGTTAATATTGAAAATCTTCCAATATTAACAATCTTTGATATTGGATTTCCAAATTTGATCATCGGGCTACCCAAGTAATCACGAAGGGCTACCCTGAGGTGATTACCCAAGTTTATTACAGGGGATTCCCAACTGTAGGGGGGTACCTATATAGATCACAGTTGGCTCTCTAAGTCGTTTATGGGAACTGCTTAAGATGCTACCTAAGATAATTACAGGTGCTACCTAAGATATCACGGGGGCAACACAAATCGATTACGGGATAGTAATCATGCAGTACCCCAGCTTATCATGGGTGCTACCCAAAATTAATCATCCATGTCAATCTATCCATGTCAATCACTGGGGGCTAACCAAGTTGATCACAAGGAGCTACTCAAGTTAATCAGGAGGGGTACTATCGAAGACGATCACGGCGGCTGCCTAAGTTAATAAGGATAGGCTACCCAAGTTGATTATGGGGGCTACATACCTTGTTCACAAAGGTTTATCAGAGGTGGTTACCAAAGTTGATCACGGGTGATTGCTAAAGTGGATCACGGGGACCATCCAAGATCACCATGGAGGTCTGCGTAAGTGATTGACGGTTGGCTAACCTAAGTTTATCATCGGTTGGCTAAGTTAATCATAAAGTATACCCAAGTTTATCACTAGGGGCTACCCAATTGACGATAGGGGCTCCCCAAGGAGGACACAGGTGATTATTCAAGATGATGATAGGCAACTTCTTAATTTCATTATGGAGGGTTCAAATGTGGCCACTAAAATTGAGCACAGGTTTGGGACGGTGTGCTACCTAAGTTGATTAAGGGTGGCTACTCAAGTTTATCACGGGGGCTATGTAAGTTGATCATGGTGAGTTACCTATGTTAATCACGTGGGGCTACCCAAGATTATCATGAGTGGTTACCCAAGTTGATCACGAAGGGCTGCTCAAGTTGATCATAGAGGCTTCTGAAGATGATTATAAGAGGCTACTTCAGATAATAAGTGGGGTTACCTATGTTGATTCAGAAATACTACTGCTGTTGATCACGGGGCTACACAAGTTAATCACGTATGTCAACATTTGAATAACCGCCTTTTAAACGCTTTATACATAAAATAGTGTATTTTAAAAATATGAAAATTCAAATTTTAAAGCAGTTTTGTTAACATTTAGAAATGCTGGATGCTAGAAGAGTTCTTTAAACGTGTAGTAGACTTTGCAGTAATGATTCTGAAGTTTGTTTGGTGGAAAGTCTGGTTCACATGTACTTTTTTTGTGAAATTTTTCAGCCCTGTCCAAGAATTACGACCAAGGTGTCAATCGATTCGTATTTTTACCTAGAAAGTTTAAAGAAAGGTCTGAAAACGCGCTGATAAAAATTACAAAAGTTATAACCAATTAAGTGAAAAAAATGGGACTTAAGTTTTTATTGAATATCTCGGAAAATTTTCAAAATTTTGGAAATTTAAAAAAGATTTGAAAAAATCAATGAATTTGCGTAAAAAAGTCCTGACTCCCGAAACTGTATCTCAATTATTTATAATTTTTACAGAGCCACAAAAATAGAGCCAAAAACCGGTTGTCAGGCTTCCGCGCGCATTCTATCACTCTGACATAAAAACAACAAAAATTATTTAAACATATCAAATGTGAATATTAAGGAATGAAAAAATTCATGTAATGTTGGGATACATCAATAAACAATAATCCGCAGTCAAAATATTTTTATCTCTATTTTAACATTAATTATAAATTTGTTAATAACTTTTTCTTAGTTGAAAGTTAATATAAAAACCCCTATAATTATTAAACTAAAACCCTGGATTTTTTCCTTTGGTGAAGTTATTCTTAATAGGCAAAAAATAGATTACTTTTGCCAAAATAAAAAAATTGTTATTTTCCATTTTTTATTAACAATTGAAAATTATAATTTTACTAACTTTCAATTAAGAAAAAGTTATTAACAAATTTATAATTAATGTTAAAATTGAGATAAAAATATTTTGACTGCGGATTATTGTTTATTGATGTATCCCAACATTACATGAATTTTTTTCATTCCTTAATATACATATTTGATTTGTTTAAACAATTTTTTTTTGTTTTTATGTCAGAGTAATAGAATGCACACGGAAGCTAGAATACCGGTGCTATATTTTGGCTATATTTTCGTGGCTCTGTAAAAACTATAAATAATTGAGATACAGTTTCAGGATTCAGGACTTTTTTTACGCAAATCATTAATCTTTTTAAATCTTTTTTCAAATTTCCAAAATATTGAAAAGTTTCCGAGATATTAAAAAAAAAAAAACTATAGTCCCATTTTTTTCACTTAATTGTTTATAACTTTTGTAATTTTTATCAGCGTGTTTTCGGACCTTTCCTTAAACTTTCTAGGTAAAAATATGAATCGATTGAAACCTTGGTCGTAATTCTTGGACAGGGCTGAAAAATTTCACAAAAAAGTATATGTAAATCAGACTATTAATACACAGAACACAGGTTTAATGTTGGACAAAAACTAGACTGGATGATAAGAACTCCTCCGCCTGCTTATTGCATCTGTAGGATGTGGAAACTGCTAAATGTTTGTTTATTCTAAATGTTATTTTTACTCTTGAGTGCTGTCTTACAGATCCCCATGCATAGAGTAGCCACATTGTTTAACAAATCAGTAATCTTTCATTTATTTAATTCATTAGATTATTTTTATAAATAAATAATTATACAATTATTAGTATATTTGGAGCGATAGGACATTAGCAACCTTACCTTTGAAGACAAGTCCACTAACACAACAGTAGTAGTAAACAAATACAAAAGAATCACGTGTGCTCAAATTTTCTGTGCCTCTGGAACTTTGTTCAGGCACATCTCACTCTCTCTCTACTTACCTGAAGATAGTGCACATGTGATTTTTTAGTGTTTGTTTACTACTACGCTAACTGTGATGTCAGTGGATTGTCTTCTAAGGTAAGTTTGCTGATGTGTCCTTATCTCTCCTAATATACTAATTCCTGGCCTAGTGCCCTTTAACCTAACCTTATACATTTTTTAGTGCTGCAAGTACAATAGTATTGAAAAAGTAATATTAACGTTTAACAATTGTGTATTTTCAAGATTGCTTTGTGGTTTAAGCAATTGTTTTAATGTTTAGGAACCATCCAAGAAGAAGAAGAAGTAGTAAATTTATCCCGTTATGAGTAGTTTGGTATCAGATCAGCACTGGACACGGAATAGCAGTCACTCACCTGGATAGCACTAGTGATAGCAGAAATCCTAATGGTTGTCTAATATTTGCGATCTTTTTTACCAGCAAATGGTTGTGTACTACCAGTTAAATTTTAACTAACTTAAGTCCTGGTTTTGTTTTAATTTATTGTAATACCTAATTTTACTCTCATAGTTGTAGATGAATCACTGGTGGGATTGATATTTGCCTGGCCTATAGTCAAAGTGCCCCATAGTTATAAATCTGACAGACTTGCCCCGAAAATGGAATGAAAATGGCTCAAAGTAATTGTTATAGTTTATGATAACGAAAAACTAAATGTGAATAATTTAGATATCTGTTTTAGAGTAGTTTTTAAATTGTTTTTATATGTCTCATACAATTCTATATTTGTTGATCCTAAATTAGAACCAGTGTCTTCAATGTTGAGGTATTATTATGACTGATTTAATAAATATTCTTCTGATATTTGAGAAATTATTTATAAACCTGTTAATTTTAATGTGCTGTAAATAAACCATTAACTATTACAATGTATAAACTAACTGTATTCAACTAATTTCGGTACATACATATTTATAAGTTCATCTATAGTGCAGTAGCAGGATTCCTGTATTAATTATGAATTTTATCTTAAAAACAACTCTCACAGCTTTTTTCACTATAGTATTTTTAATTTAATTTCAATTTTATAAACACGTATTGAATATTTATAGGTTAATAAGGGACAGGAAGTATTTGTATATGATTCTGGTGGAGAAAAAAAAAAAAAAAAATTCGAGTGGTACATGTTTTAAGATGGGTTAAAGCAATGAATAAAAATCTCTATAAGAAGTGCAGATTCCTTGTTAAAAAATTCAGAACTTCAACAGTAGCCAGAAAATTGTGCAGAGCGTCTTTTCCTTAAAGCCAGTGTGTAAGAGAGAGTGGATCACACTCTTAGTCATTTATCATCTCACTCTCAATCGCATGCCCGAGCCCAACTCCAAGGTCTGAGTTGTTCAAAGTTCGCTTCTGCCACCACTGACCAGTGTGTGATAGAGCGTATTACACCCCTAGCTATTTTCTGTTTCAATGGCTCAATGGACTTTAATTCATATGTTAACTTATCTTTCACTGCAAACTGTCTCATAAAATAAAAATAAACTACATCCTCATCTTGTCTTTGGATCCTGCAACATTGAAAAATCAAGACAAGCAAGAAATACATCTTGCTTGCCTTTTCTGTGTGCAGAGAATCTTCGTACAGGGTGTTTCAAAAAGAATGACACGATTTTAAATGGTTATATTTACTAGAAACAAGGGCTTTACCCAAACATATTGGACATTAAAATTCTCACAAAATAATGAAGTTTACGAAAATGTATCATAAATGTTCAATATATCCTCCATTTGCAGCAGAGATGATATCTATTGCTGTCCCAAACTGTACGGTAAGGTGTCTAAAGAAATTTAGCTATTGGTTTTACAAATAAGGATGGAAAAGTATTTTTTCAAACACACAAGTCATATATGAACTCATTTGATCCTAGAGGGCAGTCAATGTTGTAAATGTTTTTATCCGCAACAATTACAAGGATTTGTAATTTCAAAAATCCACCCAGCACATAACTTACTCTAAATATTCTCGTATGTGAAAATGAAATTACAAAACTTGGTGAACCAATTTTATTCAGTCAATAGAGAAATACAATATGCAGATTGAAACCTTTTCACAATCATCCTTGGAAAAATTATTCAACATTGAAATGACTTATTTTGATTAAAACAATATTTTTATACAAGTTTTGTAAACTAAAAAATTCTCAAATAAGATAACATTTTATGTAAAATAAATAACTGATTTTATAAATAATTAATGTCAGAAAATCAACAAATTATTCAACTTGTAAACTAATAAGGTGACCTCATATTTTAATTTAAATCACAATATTTAATTAGTTATGTTATTCTAACCTCCATAAGATAAAATTATTAGGTAAATATAACATACATTTTATAGTGCAGTAACAAAAATGGTTCCCTTATTAATTACTTAGTAAGACTACATTTCCATACTTGGATTGGGGGAAGATTCATTTGATTTCAGTTTCTGATTCGTCTATATAAATGTACCACTAGGCCAGGTAAAATTAGGCTTTGCCAATTCTGAACTGTTTCGTAACACTAATATATAAATGTCCTTACATTATTGAACTAAAATAATTTTACAGGTATAAATGTAATTTCCAATTAAAACACTCATTGCATATACTATCAGCCTGTTTTGAGCAAAGTGACACTCTAGTCTACAGTTATACTAGATGGGGATGACTAGATTATAATTGAACTTGATGGTGACAGGACTGAGATGATAAATATAGCAAAAATCAGTCTTGCAACCTGAGTCCAAACAATAATGTGACAAACATATAATGGATTTCACCTCAAGCAGGCTATAATAGCACCAAGCATTACTTTTTTTGAGCTCCCCAAGAAGTTCAATAATAAAATAAATCAACCTAGAAACTGCACATCTCATTTAGATTATTTGAAACAAACAATTGTAATGTGTGGGAATCTATGAACCATGCAATATTTTTTGATTTGCTATATTAGACATGAGAGCATACACTTTTTCTGTCTTAGATATTCTCTTGATTACACTGCACAAATGGTAAAGCAACTAAACAACGTTCTTATTATGCAAAGGTTAGACAATACATTTGGAGGGGTTACTCCAGATAATATCAATAATTCGTTTTATGCTGTTTAGCAACATCTAAATGATATCTATTATTATTTATTTATATAAATGCTGAGGCTGAGGTGTCACGAGCGCAGCGAGGGAAGGGGTTGGCACGTGAAGCCTGCAGGGGTTTCTCCTAGTATGTATGATTGTGGGTAGGAAAATGTTGGATATGTTTAAGTGTAAACTGTTACAGAGTATATAAAAATAGAAAGAAGGGTTAGGATACGTTCTCGCAGAAACGCTTGCTCTCCAGACCCCCCAGACCAAACATATAGCTCTCTTTTGCAACTTGAAGACCCTTTGTAAGAAAGAAGAGAGCGACATGGCAAAACGAGAAGTCAATCATTGTTTGGAATTGCAAACTTTCAGAACAACTTGTGCATGTCATGTTACTTGATTACATCCAGTGGTTATCATATCAAATAATTATGCAGTGATGCTATCCAGAGTGAAAATGATAATATATGAAGTATATTGTTACCTAATAAACAAAGGCTTCAACAGGAGTGCACCCTTGATATTACTTAAAAATTGATTTCTCATCTGATAGGACTATCTATAATAGTAATTTGGTTAGTTGGTGAGATCTGCCCCTACTGCTTGTTAATAATGCATTACATTTACAAGGGACTACACTAATGCTCCACTAATGGACCTCAAAAAGCTGATAATTAGAAAAATTAACATTGTATGAGGAATTAATCTTTTTTTTCAATAAAACTTCACTCGCCAGTTGACATGGGCCTACAGGCCTGTTCATCAACTTTATTCAACAAATGAAGTACCGACCGTTGGCTCAGTGGGAATTCGAACCTTGGACCTTGTCCTACGCAGTCAGAAGCCTTATCCACTGAGTCACTACACCGGCAGTGTAAATAAAATCTATAATAGCATGCCTTTTTGTGAACTAAGATAGCAAGTAGTCCTCACCTATTTTCATCAATCTTACTACGTTCAGAACTCAAACGAAACTGAACAGTGACACAACAAGGACACTCCATACGAGCATTATACTTTTGATCTAAAATATAATTTACCATCCTGTGTACAATTTCGTAGGATGCTTTTCGGTTTATAAAGATTTTACTGTAATACTAGCAGGTTTATATTACTTTCGGTACATTGTTATGTTAAACAGTTTGTTCCTAAATGAAATAAACACAGTTCATCAGTCCCAAAAGTATGAGGAAAGTATGTAGCACTCCTCAAGAAGAAATTAAAATTTATTAATTTCATTCTGAAGGAAATGCTTTTTTACTATATAGCACACCTTAAATAAATTTCATTAGCAGGATCGCTAGTCAGTTAATAAATTAAAATCATATTTTTCTAGATATGCATGGTTCTAGATTGTTTTATAAGAATGGATAATTTACCTCTATAGGTAAATTATCATTATTTGTATTATTTGTTAATATAATAATAATAATATAATATTATTATCTCTATAGGTATTTGATCGTTACTATTAATGATCAAACAACTGCATTTTTAATCAATATCAATTAAAAGTTAATCATTACCAGGGGAGCTCGACATACTACTAAATCTCAACTATGGTATCTATTCCTACATCATGGCAGTTTTGACTACATTCACAAAGAATGTTGCACAATGTGTGCACAAGATTGTCCATTTTGAGGTAGCTGAATCGAGAATTTGATAAAATCATCACATATAGGAGAGAACATAATTTCAAGATTAATTTTTCTTTTAGTAGAAAAGATAGAACATTAGAAAACCTAACAGGGCTGTTCATTACAAAATGCTATGGCATAAACTCATCTTACTTCTAATACATACTTGAAGTATCTGAAGAAGAGATGAGATATTCACATTGAAAATATATGTCTTATTGTGTAAGTGTCTTTTATGTAGTGGATATATACCTTCCCTGATACATTTTGTGCTATAAAGTTAGTTCCTAGCCTAGCGCCTAGGTTAAATAATTGAAGACTAATTGAAAAGAAACAAAATTTTAGTTCAGTTTTACCTTTAACATCCACCAAGCCACAAAACAATATTCATCTCAACTTAAACGGTATGGTGTATTTGTATTTTGTTCACTATTAACATAGAACGTGCACTCTTAGAGCTCCTCTCGGGTTTCATATTAAATGTGTTAAAACTCACACTTCACAAAAAGAAAGGTATACCACAACCAATTAATTAGTGGTGTTTAAATGAATACCAAAAGTTTTTTAAATTTTACTATATTGATTTAAATTGAATGTGTAGTAAAAAGTGCAGTAATTTAAATTTCAACAGGTCAGCTACCTCACAAGACACACTGGTTCTTTGGAGTTCATGTCCATAATGCTGATTTGGTTTTGAAATTAAAAACAGAAATAGCTATACAAAGTAGATAAACTTTTAACTATTACTTACCAGTTAGGCTAAAGACCACTGGCCTACGAGTTAAATAAGAATGATAGGAAGTAAGAAAACTAACCAACAGAAAAATGAACATGTACACTTTCTTTGTTAATTACCCCCCAAAATATGCAAATAATATATTTTACAATAGATTCATACTTTGTTGTTTAACTATGCTACATTTCCTGTCATTGCTAATGAAATGAATCATATTAAATAATATAAAAGTAGTAATAAATCAATTTATATATAAAATGAAGGCTACAATAATACTTAGATTACACTAACAATAAATGCTTTAATTGATTATAATACTGATATAACAGAAAGGAATACTAACAAAAGTTAGGAATGAAGGACTTAAATTGTACAAGAGCTCATAAAGAGGTTATTATCTGATCTAGCGATCAAAATGGGAATATATAAACATTTTTATTTTTTTATTAGAGAATGTCATATTGCTGTAATACTGAATGAATCGTAAAGTAACATAAGGCATAACGTTTGTAACTTAGAACGTTGTCTAGACCAGCCGTAATGAGGCTTAGAACTGTTAAGTAACATCAGGCTATAACAGAATAACTGTCTGGAACGACAACGTGTTGATAGTAATTACTGTAATTGTAACTCCAACTTGAACCTGTTGTATGCTGGTAACAGGTTATTGTAACACACTACCAGAACGTAGTGGAATGACGTAACAGGTGATTGAAAAGTAACTGAAATCCCCATCTCTAGGATGAAGTACTTACATTAAGCTCAGTTGGGGATTCAAACCTTAGACTCTGCAGCCAAAGCTGAATTTATTTTTGTAACATAATCAGTTAATCATTTAACGTAAAATACTTGAATAAATAAAAAAAAATTGTAGAACATAACTTAAATAGATACAGTGTAAAATCAAATCTATAGCCTATAATTAATGCTGATGAGGAACTACCACAATTATTAAGAAAAGGATAAGCTACATTTATTGAGACCAAAAATTAGCAAGAGCTTTGTATCCAAGTTATCTCCAGGCATTACTTTCTGAAAACAACTAGCAAGTGTTGTTTTGCAACCAAGCAACAACAACTGATCAGTAAAACTGCAAGTTCGTTGGATTGGACTGTCAAATTGTCTTTTTTCTTGTTTTCATTGTCGACACAGCTGAGCATGACATCTGTATTAAGCATGGGCTTTTTAACTTGGTGACAATTTTATTTTCAGATCTGTTTCTGTATTCAGAATTTTTGTTTCTTGCTCGTTTGGACTATGGTTTGAGGGTTTGTGTGTCTGTGTGATTGTCTTTTTGGCTCTTGTGCTATTCTTTCTTATTTTACAGATTGATATAAGTAACTATGAACATAAGTTGAATAAAACCAAAAATAAATGCATACAAAATGTAGCATATTATTAACTAATTACCACTTTTTAATAATATGCTACATTGGTCAAATTATTAAAACCAATGGTGAACATATTAGGGAGTCCGGAGCGCACTTGGGAATAACTCTCTAATGTATTGTACATTTTATAAATGAGGATTTTATGTATTATTAATCTGCGTTTTCGGCGAAAGATAATTGTACAAATTTCAACTCAAGATTTGTACAGATGTCATATATAAAATAATAAGCACTTGGTGAAAAAATAATAGTGCCTGAGCAATTTCTGACAAATACTAGTTTCAAGATTTAGATGGTAATATAAATAAATTTTTATTTACAGTAGAAAGATCTAACCAACATATAAAAAACAAAAGCGATAATTAAATTGTTAAGAGTATTTTTCCATTCCAAAACAAATAATGAAGAACACTATGACGAGAATTTACTTTGCCATATGCAAAGTGAAATAATTTTTGGTGTTCAGTCTGAGTCTCTATCATACCAATCCAAAACGAGAGAAGGAGTCATGCTACACAAAAATACACATAATACTGATAAAAGTAGTTACAATAAATCAAAACACTCACACTGTCATGATGAATCATACATTTAGTCATATATAAAAACCATTTTGTATATTAACATTCAGACATGCAAAACAGGCTAATTCCATGCCTTTCAACTGCAGGCCTAAAGTTAACGATGATAGTGTGAATGTCTCGTTAAGTGAAAACATGTACTTAGTACAAATCTAACACTATAATACATTAAAAAGGTTTTATTCGAACAGTTATACAAATAATACAATGAAACTTAAGCCACAGTTTTAGTGATATTTATATGACTATTGCCTAAAATCTCAAGTAACTACCCATGTTTTTAAATTAACTTATATAATGTTTAACAAAACCAGATAAAGTTAAACATCATTAAAACTATTCTAAAATTTGTAAACATTTTTTACTAGTACTTGAAGCCTTGCAATTATGTATGGTTTGTTATAGTAAAATACTGTATAATAAAGTATTTAGATAGTTGGAGGCATTGCTAAAATGTAGACTCTAAAATTACAGGTATATGACAAAACAGATGACTTTAATTTTTGCTTGAAGAGAATTCTATGTTGTTTTAAACTATTAGAGCGTAACAGCTGTTTTTGGGTATGAACATTTTTAAAAGAGGAATCTAGAATATATGACACATATAACTTAGATTCCATAACTGAAAATTTAACACCATTTACATTGCAGCGTTCAAATTTATTATTTTCCATTCATCAAAATTGCAAAATATTGTGACAGAAAAATAAAATAATAACCAAGAGGAGTCTGACAAACCTCTTTATAAAAAACAGTTTCTAATTGTGATTGTCTTTAACCAAGAGGAGTCTGCCAAACCTCTTTATAAAAAACAGTTGCAACACTATTGTCTTGACTTCTATAACTATAGCAAGAAATGTCTAGGTATCCATGTGGTATATGCACAATTGGTGTCAAACATAAGGGCATCTTATGTACAGGAAACTGTCATAAATGGTTTCATTCTAAATGTCTAAACTGGCCAGACAACAAGTTTAAAAATCTCTCCAAATACAACATCGAAACCTGGCAATGTCAAGCTTGTCTCAGTAATATAGACAGGACAAAAACAAATAAAAACTGCCAAACAAGTAAGATAAACTGTGAAGAAACCACTAGTAACGCTCTTCTTACCTCAAGTCCTGCCATTGAGAAAATTAACTCTAAAATTCTGAATTGTGGTAATATAGAGGAACTTGACCCTGAAACCTCACTTACATTAGCTGCTGAGGTAGGGAACACACTCCTAGCTGAGAACGCTTCCCTAAAGGAAAATCTTCATAAACTAACACTTTCCAACTCACAACTTGTGTTAAAAATAAAGAACATAGAAAATTTAAACAACCTAAACAACTTAGAAGAACAGGTTGAAAAACTTATAAATGAAAAACAAACACTCTTAGATACCAATACAAACCTAGTGGAACAACTGCAGGAAGTAGAAAAACAGTTAACAAAAGAAAAAACACTAAGAGATGAATTAACAGCCACTTACGAAGAACACGATAGGTTTAAGGAAGAATGTATATTAAAACTTGAACAACTTATAAATAACTTAAGAAATGAAAATAATCACCTCAAACAAAATAACCAACGCTATTTAAAATGTAATCAGGTGAAAAAAGTTAATGATTTAAAAAATACGGCAACACAAACCTCCCATAATGAGACAAGTTACAACCCTAACTCAGCTCTACTAAAAGAACTGTCCCAAATAAAAATCAAACTGAATGACATGGAGACCACCCTTAAAGCCCTAACTGAACAATCCCAAAATCCAGCCGCAAACTGTAACACAGACACAATTTTGCCTAATCTGTCTCTTCCAACACACAACCATCATAATACAAAGTTAACCAAGGCAAAAGGAAATCATACTAAAAATACAGCATGTAAAAATAACATGCTTAGTGTTTCTCTTCAAGTTGCAAAACATAATTCAAATTGTGGACATGGCATAAATAATCTTAATACAGCTTCTAAAAAAGATGAAAACAGAACATTTTTGAAACAACATAAAACTCCTCCGATCACTGCACTAAAACTACAAGAAGGAGAGACCTATGAGGAATTCTACAAAAATCACATTGATAAGGCCATGCATATTATACATAATAAAGAAATGTCTAACCACACTACTACAGAGGGAATCAGCCAAACCCCGCCTAAAAAACTGAGTCAAACTATAACAGAGGGAATCAGACAAACCCCGCCTAAAAAACTGAGTCAAACTATAACAGAGGGAATCAGACAAACCCTGCCCAAAAAACTGAGTCAAACTATAACAGAGGGAATCAGACAAACCCTGCCCAAAAAACTGACTCAAACTAAAACAACAAAAACAACAAAAATTAGCATCTCCCAACTTGGAGAAGAGAATAAAGCCAATACAGAGGAGACAATCTCCACTACTGACACTTCTTTTTTAGGTCTCAACCACACAAAAAAGGCAAAACACAAACACCCTGCTTACAAGTACAGGATTTTTGTAAACCAAACAAGGTCAGAAAAGTACAAGAGTTTACAGTGGCACACCAAAATGTAGATGGATTACAAAACAAAATTGACAGAATTGCACATCTCCTACATAACACTAAACCGGATGTAGTAGTGTTAACAGAACATGGGCTAAACAATGATAATCTAGAAAATACTAGGCTTGTAGGATACCGGCTAATAAGTGGATACGCCAGACAGAAATACAGGAAAGGAGGTGTAGCAATATATGCAAAGTCAAATTTGCAAAATGAAACAACTTCGGTTGCCACATCAGATCCAGTCTCAGAGCGAATCTGTGAAACAGCACTTATAAAAATAAACTTCAAAAGGCAAAACCTCTATATATTAGGTGTTTACAGACCACCAAATAGTGACTTAGATCTAGCAATTGACTTCCTCATGGCTGAACTGGACAAACTACCTAAAACAAATTACCAAATTGTTATAATCGGTGACATCAACGTTGACAACATGACCATCAATGGAGACAAACAGAAGCTGGAAGAAGCACTACTGGGATATAATATCAAAAGAACTAAACTACCTGCTACTAGAGTGACACACTGTACACAAACATCCATTGACTTCGTATGTACAAATATTGATGACAATGACATGCATGTCAAAGTACTAGTAACAGGCATATCCGATCACTGTGCCCAGATATGTCATGTCAACATTGCAAAAAATACCACCCCAGCCACTATACAAAAGAGGAAAATCAACAAAGACACAATGAAAGATCTAAGATGCTTACTAGAGACAAAGGACTGGCAAAATATATTAAACATAAATGAAGCTGGTAGGGCTTTCGAACTGTTCCATAAAACACTCCAACAAGCAATGAATATAACTTGTCCTATTACTACAGTGAAGTCAAGAACAAACAACACCAATAAACTGTGGGACGCTGAATGCAATGAGCTTAAAGACAACTATCTAAATGCCCTAAACCGATCAGTCATAACAAATAGAACTGTAGATAAAAGAGATGCTGCAGAGAAAAAGAAAGCCTACGACTTGAAACTTAAAACTCTTCGAAAGCAGCACATTGCTAACAGAATAGGGGAAACAAACAACAAGATGCAAGTGATATGGAATATAATTAATGAAGAAAGGAAAGCTCACGTCTCTAACCCCCAGCCCTGCACACTGACAGTAGACAAAGAAACCATCACTGCACCAACTGAAATAGCAAATGAACTAAACAGATTTTTTACTACAATAGCTGAAAGGACACTCTCTAACAATCAAGATGACCCCCCACAAACAGCAATTCAGAACCCACTAATAACCAAGCTACATTTCCCCAAGTCAAACTGCGATGAAATCAGTAAAATAATTGATGGACTAAAACCAAAATCATCAGCAGGAGAAGATGAATTCTCGTCAAAAATAGTTAAATACTGCAAAAAGGAGATCCTAATGCCACTGACCTGCCTAATAAATAAGTCACTTGCACAAGGAATATTTCCAAATTGTCTAAAAATAGCAAAAGTGTATCCGAAATTCAAACAAGGCAACACAAATGAACCGAGCAGCTATCGCCCCATCTCACTAATCTCAACATTTTCCAAGATACTTGAGCGTGTTGTTTTGAGACGACTATTAAATCACCTAGAACAAAACAATCTACTCACCACAAAACAACATGGCTTTATGAGGGGAAGATCAACTGTAACTGCTCTAGTGCAGCTGACTGAACACATACTAGACACACTAGATAAGGGCTCCCTAGCTACAACCATCTTTCTTGATTTCAGCAAAGCATTTGACTGCCTTGGACATAAAGTAATAACACAGAAACTTAGACTCTTGGGAATTGACGATAAAGAAGCAGACTGGTTCAAAAGTTACCTAAACAATAGAAAACAGCTGGTTGAGTTCTCATACATGAATAATGGAACAATAATTAAAGTAAAATCTGAAGAACTACCAGTGACCAGAGGAGTGCCTCAAGGATCGGTGCTAGGCCCGGTCCTGTACATACTTTTAACTAACGACTTCCCACAACATCTAAATGGACTCTGTAAAGTTGTTATGTATGCAGATGATACAGCTCTTACCATCACTAACAAAAGTAAAGACCAATTAGACACCAACTCTTCCACAGCTTTCAAACTAACAAAGCAATACTGCAGCATGAATGACCTGGTTTTAAACGAAAAGAAGACACAGCAGCTAATTTTCACATCTAATCATAATCAGCTTGAAGGCCTTCCAGGACTAACTACATCTGACACAACAAAATATTTAGGTCTCATCCTGGACAATAGGCTTTCTTGGAAGCCTCATGTGGACAAACTTTGTAATAAGCTTAACTCTTGTGTCTACGTGGTAAGAAGAATTAAACAAATCTGTAATGCAGACATGGCAAAAACAGCATATCACTCATTATTCGAGTCACACCTGAGATATGGGCTAATAGTCTGGGGAGGGACAACTCTAACTAATATACAAAGAGTACTAATAATTCAAAAGAGAGCCATAAGAGCCATTACCGGACTGGAACCTCGACACAGCTGCAGAGAAGCGTTCAGGGAGCTAAAAGTACTAACAGTGGTAGCTCTCTACATTCTCGAAACGATCCTACACTCGGTAAAATCTGGACAAACTAGAAACGGAGACTTCCATTCATACAACACGAGAAATGGTCATAATTTTGCAATAGCTACACACCATCGGAGCTTATTTGAGAGGAAGCCATCATACAGAGGAACAGTCTACTACAACAACCTCCCAGGATTCCTGAAGACAATTCCGACACAACGTCTGAAAAATTCACTATCAGATTGGCTTCTGCAGAGACCATTCTACACCACCCAAGAATTCATGGACTGGAGAGAACACTCACCATAATTAAATATTATTGTTTTCTACCTGTGCCATGTAACCATTATTGTATGACGAAAATTCTAAACTCAATGTTTATGAATAAAGAATATTGTCTATTGTCTATTGTCTATTGTCTATTGTCTATTATTTTCCATTCAATAAAATGGTAAGACAGTTAAGTTGTTGGCCTTTAATGATGTAACAGTTATTTATCATTAGAAAAGCCAATTTATATTTACAAATTAAAGAACCTGAAAAAAATTCAACTGGATCTAATTATTCTGTACCACTTTTTCAATCTGTATAAATATCAGTTGAGCAATTTTTGATAGTAAGTGTACATTAAAAATAAAAATATAGAAGTACAGAGTGATAAAATCTTCATATTAGTCCAGTACATGAATGTAAAAACAGGACATTACTCTAAAATTCTTTAGGATAGCAACGAATCGACTGAAAATTTGTAGTTAAGCTTGTCCAACACTTTAGTTCAAACGTGATATCAAACTGGTAGGCGATGTTTATTTTTTAGGGGTGAAAACCACCCCTATTGATAAAACATTAAAAATGACAGTCTACATCGTATTATATTTTAAAGTGACGTTTTTATACACAGAATGTATTGTATTTCCTGTTGAAGAACGTAATTCATCTAAATATTATAGTTTTCAAGCTCTAAAATCCACGCCTGCAAACAAAAATTAACAAAATACACTTTATATATTGAAAATATGTTAAATTACTATATTAAAAATGAAAATGGTTTCTTGTTCTAAAAGATAATTCATTATACACTATTATATTCGACAACCCCTTAGAACTACCCCTATTGAAAAACATGTTTTTAAATGGAGTTTAAAATATGTTTCTGGGCATTATTCAGGTAACATATTTTTTCTAATGATGAGTAATTAAAATTTTTAATTTAATTTATTAGTAATAAATAAATATGCATCATCGTGCACTTGATACGAGAATGAACTCATGCACATGTAAAGTAGCATGTTCATGTGTATTCATAAAATTAAAAAAATTCAAAATTGCTGCAAAATATCCTGCATTGAATGAAATGCAATTGGTTTTTTAGCGATAACTCCTTTGATTTTTAAGGTATCCAATCGATCAAAAAAGAATCTTGTAGGGAATTTTATAGGCTATAAGGTTCTTGTTTTAATTATTATTAAAAAAAAAAAATTGAATTTAAAATTCTCCAATACAAGCAAGTTGGGTTTTGCTTAAGGTAAAATTTTCAAACAGTGGTAAAATATTCAAAAGAAAAAACCTTTTCAAATAAATTTAAAATTGTTTATGTAAATTGAACTTTTTGTTTTATAATGCGTTGTAAATTGGCCAAACTCCTAGAACATCTTTACACTAAATTGACAAAGTAAATTATACATGGACCAAGGTTAGTTTCATAAACTGTGTAATGTTAGTAGTTAGTAAGCCAATTTTTCGTAACCAAAGCGAATACAAATTTTTCTTTTGGCCACAACTCCGTCAATTTGAATGATATTGATTTGGTTCAAAAACTCATTTTAAAGGACCTTTTACATACTATAAAAAAAATTAGATAAGTTATCATTGAATAACTCTAAGTTTTTATACTATTCAGCGTTTAAGGTTTCAGTTTCAATAATCAACAAAATTCGTGACACTTTTGGGGAACTGTAACTTTGTCACAATTGCACCTAAGAAAAACAAAAAAAGCAATCTTTTTAATATTTTATTAGCTTTCTTTTTGATGATAACATTTTTCTAGATAAAATCGAAACTTTTTAAGTTATTCCTGAAAAACCGCTAGAAAACATGCATTTCTGAGCCTTAAATCCACTCCTTTAGTGGGAGGAACAACTAAAAAAATATTAACTCCTCGAAAAAATGTTCAAGAATATTTAAAGCATAAAATAAGAAAATGTATCAATTTCAGCAGCTGTTTTGCATGACAGAATTTACACCCCTAAAAAGGGGTAGTTTTTACCCTCAAGGTGAGAACGCCTATCGACACCGTATCACGTTTGTTTTTTTGGGTCTTTTCTTAGTTACTACCAAATTTGCAAGTGAATTAGTATTATCCTAAAACGTCCTTACCCAAAACGTCTAGTTACTGGACTATATGGTTTTTATCTCCAAATGGCATGAAACAAATAAAATAACATATAGTTTTTTCCAGACTCAGATGCACGGGTACCAGGTAGGTTGGTGAAGAATAAATCATCCTCACTGTGTTGAACCCATACATCAGCCTACCTGAATTCTTACAGTCTCTACCAAACCTCCCTAAAATTCTTAGCAAAAGCTTGGTCCAATACAAATGCTATAAATTAACCAAAAACCTAACCTAACCCAATAAAAATATTAAGTAATAGTTCAATGTTCTTACCAAATGAACCAAAATCACAAATCCTGAATCACAGTTCTACGATGCCCTGTTAACTAGATAGATGGCAATGTCATAATAGCAAATAACACTATTTTGTAAAAATTTTAAATTTACATTAGTCATACACTATAATTAGGCTGGGTTGAAAGCGACCTGCGTGGTATATTTAGCATATGTAGGGGTTCCAGCAGCAGAGGGTAAGTGTTCCACCACACCGTATCTAGTTGGCGTGAGGAGTAGTGTTGAAAGTGGGGACAACGGACACAATCAGCTGGTGAACTTGTGGTGTGTTAGATGCACGTGGCACTTTATATCTTCGCTCCTCTTTTTTTTTTATTTAAAAAGGAGAGGCCGATCCTCCTTCTTAACTATACTCTGCTCGTTCCCTATAGACTATTGATCTGTGCGAGGAATTTATTCAGACAGAGTAAGGGGGCGAATCAGTAAAGTAGAAGGTGATTATTACTGATAAATATTCCACTCTGTACCGGATTTGAACCAGTGCTATCTCTAACCCAAGCTCAAAGTTCTGACGCCTTAGAGCGTTCGGCCACCGGCTCACCCAATCCTCGGCTCCTTTTTTTATAGGTTACAGTATATTAACGGTAGTAGAGAAAACTGCTTGAATTATAAAAGTCAATTTTATATAGCCATAATCTTGTATATTGTAATTTTTGTAGTTATTATAAATCGTGTTGAAATTGAATATATGTTCTTGCTCAATCTATCACGACTTATACAGTTAGCAAAGTACACCTTTTAAAATTGCATACAAAGTAATATGTAAATAAAACATAAGAAAAGTAATAATAAATATTATTTCAGTTTGAAGGTAGGTCACTGAAGATTTCAATCACGTTATAAGTATTTCAAATAAAATATATATTTAAAAATTAAAACAATACCATCGCAAATCAAATTATAATATAACCTCAATATACATTGGTAATGTCAATGAACCTACTACACCAGCTGATTCCTCACTCCTATCTCAGGTTCTTTTCCTCTTATGCCATGTTCCAGCTCCTTCCCCTTATCCTTCCACATTCCTTGCACGCCAATGGTCACCTAGCACAATGACGTAATAGGAGGAGCTTCCCACTGCGTTTCCATGACGACGAAATGTTAAAGTGACACATCGGTTCAGAGGTGGGAGAAGACAAATTTTCTGTCTCACTTTAATGACTGGTTTTATCTCTCTCACACAGGTTATTAAATTAGGTCACAATCTAAGTGGCCGATCTATGATAGGTAAGCTAGTATGTGGTCTGAAAAACATTCTATTTAAGTTCATCCTAGCTGACTTTATCCATGCTCTCTGAGGGCATAACTGAGATGGCATTGTGGTGGTCATGGCAAGATCCAATGACTGTTCAGAGAAGTGATCAGAGTGTAAAACACGATTAAGTGCATACTACTGATAGAGGGAATGATTATGTACCACAACCGAAACTAACTGGACACAACATACATTTGACAAAGGAGCAACAAGCAGCAGTTCTCTCCATGGTGCACTAAGCAAAAGATAAATGAGTTATAAAACCAGTGAAAAATGTTTCAGTAACTACTGAAGAGCATTTTATAATCTCTATCGATGAAGACGATAATGGCAAATGCCAGCTATGCTAAAGGTTTCTACTTAGGATTTCAGAACTTAGATTTGGTAGGATATGCCTAAGAAAACAACAACCAATAAATTGGAATAATTATAAATTTTTTGACATATTTTGTTTACTTTTATGTTCATATTTTAAAATAAAATCAACTTTCAACAAGTCTTTGGCTGCCTATCATACAGAGTCAGCTGGTATGTGTTGTATTATAGGAGAACAGATTGCTTTATATAAGTGATAAGCCTGCTTGCTACTTGCCAACGCCAAATATCTAGTCAATGGGTTGTTGTAGAATTGTGATAACAGTTTTGTGATGTTGGTCTTCATTTGGTAAGAAAATTAAACTATTAATTTATTATTTGTGATCAACCATTCGATGTATAGAAATTGTATTGGACTAAGCTATTTCTATGAATTTCAGGGAGGGTTATGTCTGTGGGAATGCAGGTGGATTAACACTCAAGTAAAACACGATGTTTGGCCAATAGAGGTGTAGATCTTGCCCAGCCTACCTGGCCCCTGTGCATTAACACTCAAGTAAAACACGATGTTTGGCCAATAGAGGTGTAGATCTTGCCCAGCCTACCTGGCCCCTGTGCATTAACACTCAAGTAAAACACGATGTTTGGCCAATAGAGGTGTAGATCTTGCCCAGCCTACCTGGCCCCTGTGCATTAACACTCAAGTAAAACACGATGTTTGGCCAATAGAGGTGTAGATCTTGCCCAGCCTACCTGGCCCCTGTGCATTTAAGTCTTGAAAAAAAAAAAAACTATGGATGTATAGGATTCATAGGGTAACGGATATCAACCTGCAACATGTATGTTGTATGTATTTCTGCAAGTTGCTTGTTAGCATCCAATAAGATATTGTAAAAGATGTATTATGAACAATATTTGTGTTATCTATAATAATGAAATTTATACTGTGATGAAGTGTACTGGAAGATCTTGATTTTAGTCATGAAACCAGCTCCTTAAACCTAGATTCTAAAATTATATTTGTAAATTAATTGAAACAATAAAAGTGCTAAAGCACATATTTTCAACAAAACAGTTCAAATTTTATTATTTAGTTCTGTTCTATTTATATTAATAGTAAAACTTGGCGATATGAAAATCATACTTTTTTATGGGTTGCATAGGGTTTAAATAAGAATATGAATAACATCTAAACACAGTAATAATATGTAGCAATGAGAAATATTTTCAAACAGATTTTGCCACAACTAAATTGAAATAATTCTAGTACATAATTTAATATTCATGAAGCCAACATTTCAAATATTTAACTATAAAAAATTAGCTAAACTGACAGAAAAAATTACTTATAGTTAATAAAATAAATAATTAAAACTGCAATGAACTGTTTTGGGTAGTTACACAGCAAATAGTCATGTCCGTGATAAAATACAAAACACTGTGTATAATATGTGCAAAAAAACATCTTTATAGTTAGTTTTGAGCATAGAACCCACAAGGGAGTTTATGATATTTTATATATTGCTAGAATATAATGCTTTATTACAGACACTAATACTTTTTAGTTATTACAAACAAGTTTGGTTATTTATCTGCCATGAAGATGACTACAGTCACTCATCAACCCTCATGACACTCATTCGAAATCCATTTGCCCATTTCTTGACGATTGGCATCTTAATAATAAATAAAGTAATAAAAGAGTTAAATGTTTCTAAAATGCATATGAGCAGCATTCAATATTGCACCCAACATTCCTTTGTTTTAAATTATCAGTGTGTTAAGACTGAGATAAAAACATTCAGTTGTTTATTGGGACGTTATTCTCTCTCTTCCTCCTGTTTTACTGAAAATTATATCTATTAGATACAGTATATTAATTTGAAATTTTCATTTTCTACATGGTATTTCCTTTCTTTTTTTAATTTAACAGAATGAAAATAATTTGTATTATTTCAGTTTTTACGTAAGACAAATTTGTGAATTGTAAAGTAAGCATAATTTTAAAGGTAAAAATGGTTGATCAGAAATGATTTTCATAGCTAAATAGACACCACATGTAAAAGTTATTAAGAAATATCTAACACCACAATATCCATTACAAAATCTGCTCATATAAAATGTATTAAATTCTTACAAAACAGTTCTGTTCTAACTCCTCTGTATATCAAAATTCAGATTACAATAATTAGATAAGTAAACATTGTAATTTGCAACTCTGAATTTCTGACATTGTTTATAAAGAACTTGTATGGTAAATTTTCTGTCAATGTAGAGATTTTCTATAACACATTAAATCTGAAATAGTGCCTTTCCAAAAACATATTTCTTTTGGAGATAATATATGTGTAAATGTAATATACATTATTATAACAACTATCAATTTCATTTTGCAACAATAATCCTTCCATACATAAATATTCAATATTTTAATAATTATGGGGTGTGCAAGATTGTATACATAGATCTGATTGTATTATTTTGTAGTATTAATACCTGTCAGGCTATGATGTTCTCTCCAATTACTTGTAAAGTTTTGATAAAAGAACACCTATTTTTCTCATAACAATCTTTAATGTTTCATACCGTATCAAAAATCTACTAGGAATATTGATTGTAACCATACATAAGTAATTATTGATTTTCTTGCACATCCCAAACATATTTAAGGGCAGTGGTTCTTGATATCAAACACTCTATCTGTCTAAACATGACAAGATCAAGCAAGGGGAGGGTGTTACTGCTGAGCGACACGCCCACGCTTGACGTCTGCGTGGATTACAGATGCACTGTGGTAGAGTTTGAGCAAATCAAGAGCTTCCTGTGCTTGCCGCTTGTCGTTCAACATGCGACTGCTTGCTTCCTTAAGTTGATCCAGGAATGATCTGCGATAAAAGAAAACTGTGTGCCGTATTAAATCGTCTTTTGTCCTTTGTAATTTGTTAATCTATTATAAATTGATTATAATTCTACATTTAAAAGAAATAACTTAAATAATTAAAGTTCATCATGTTTTAAATAATTTAAATAAACAGCCCAAATCTAAATTTATTTTCGTGCTTTGTGTAAGGATAATATTTGTTTTTTTGTAAGGAGAAAGCTCCGTGGGCTATGAGAGCTGATGTATCACTAATAGCAATCAAGATCAACCTTCTCTGCCGTTAATACTGTTAAAGCATAGGCATTGGGGGATATGGAAGGTGGCCCTGAGGGTTGCAGATACAACAGGAAAAAAGCGATTTGTTTGAGATGGAAAGTTTGAATATTGATTTATGACCACCTTACTTCCTTTGCTGTAAAAGCTGACAAGTTCGAAGATTGATTTATGACCACCTTACTTTCTTTGTTGTAAAAGCTGACAGGTGTCAAGTTCGTGATTGAAGACAACTCAAGTTCCCATATCAACTTAGATGTTTTAAAAGCTTGCCAAGAAAACAATGCTGGCAAAAACTAGATTATCTGCCAGCAAACCCTTCAAATCTTACTTAAGCATTGGATGTCAGTTACTACAGCCCTATAAAACGAAAATGGTGTAAGGTATAGTCTTTGAAGAAGGAAAATCAATCACAAGCTCTCCCAATGATAAATTTCCTAAACTACTGAAACAAGATTGTTTGTTTGCATTCAGAAAAGAAGAAAAGTATGATATCTGTATTAAAAAAAAATCAGGTATCCTACCTTTATACAGAAAAAAGTATTGAAACACTTATCTCAATATTATATAAGCAGCAAAATCTTGCAGATAAAAGGAAGAAAGTAGCAAAAAGGTGGGCCTACTATTAAAAGGTTGGGTGTTCCAGTTGGAAAAAGTGTCTGCACAAAGTTGTTGGATGAGTGAAGAACAATGACAGTGACTTTGAAGGTGTATCTACATTTATGCCTAACCTGAAAAAAGGTCCAACGTGGAAAGCAAGTACCAGCAAGCGAATAAAAAAACTAGTTCATATAATGTTCATATTAACAGTGCTTCTGATGATGGGGCATACTTTTCTGTAACTGGAAATCTTGGATGAAAACGTTGGTACCATTGATCCTATCATCTACCGGTAATGGACCTGGAGTCTCTACAATATAGCTTAAAAGAAGAGACTTTACTTAAGGTCAAGTATAAAGGAAAGGATTATTCGCATTAGGTAAAAATCTTTCTAATGGAGAAGAGTTAAGCCCTCCCTACTTACACTGGACTATAAGAGGAAGACCAAACAGTCCAGGAAGTGGTTTGACAAAAATTATCTTACTTAAATAAGTGAATTAACATCAAAGGAACAAAATCATCTCTCCCAGGCTAATGAAAAGAGGGCAATTCGTCGTTCCTGAGGTGACAAATCATGAGTGAGAATAAAGGGTTTGCCACCCACAAGTCATCATAAAAAAATATATATTTCTATCCTTTTTACACAATCTATTTTAATATTAAAAATACATAAATAAAATTTATTATGCAGTGTAATTTCTTGGAAAACTGTTCTTTAAAGGGTTAAAATAGCATAATCCATAGGATTGTGGATTTATTATATTACATTTTTATATAAAATAAGTGAGTGGTTTCTACAATGTACCCGGAGTCTCCAAATGAACCATCAAAAATCCACAGTTTAGGCTATTTTAACCCCTTAGAGAATAGTTTTCCAAGAAAATACACTGCAAAATAAAATTTATTTATAAATTTTTAATATTAAAATAAATTTGTGTAAAAAAGATGGAAACATATTTTATTTTGTGATGACTTGTGAGTGACAAACTCTTTATTCTCCACTCTTAATTTGTCACCCCAGGAACAACGAAGTGCCCTCTTTTCATTTGACTGGTAGGGTAGAGTCGAACAATTGTGTAGGGGTTCTTTACGAAATGATGGAAAATGTCCTACAATCTTTGTCAACCCTATCAAATACTCCATCATCATTAAATTTAAAAATAAAGAAATAGCAAATTTGTTTACACACACTGAACAAACAAGCAACATGCGCTAAAACCGCACAAAGACTCAAGAGCTAGTACTCAGGCAACTACATGTTTATGCAAAAGCCAATATTGACAAATCGTATATTTCTTGTAACTGAAATATACATCGAGTAGTTATAAAACATGTACAATTAGTTTATGTTTCAAGCAATAATAGTTATTATATTAAGCAAAGTACCGGTATCTCCTTATGTTGAAATAATATAAAATATTATGTAAGTTTAAAAAATATTTATGTTCCTAAAAAATGTATATATTTAAAGTTTTCTGCAACTCTGGTTCAATCCTTTTATACATATAAAATTAAGCAATTTGGTGTTGGCGCAAATCCTTCCTCATTTCTTGACCAATTTTAATGTTTTAGGTGAAAAATTGTCCCTAATAGTAGTTATGCTTAAACTCATTTATATTTCAATACTTTCACTTAGATGGGCATTGAGAAGCCCTCAAAATAAATTTTTAAGCAATAAGAATAGCACTGAGAGAAATTTAAATTAATCTAAAAGCCACAGCTGTGTTCAAATGTAAATAATGATGTTTATAAAATTTTAACAGCTGTTGGAATGTAAATATGGTGTTTATATTATTCAGAAGGTTATAGACCTATCATAATATTAGTATGAGTAAGTTTGTATTCAGAAATTAATTTGATTTATACATGTAAAAACGAATGTATGTCTGTCTGTGTCTCTATCTCTTTCCTTTATGCTCTAACCCACTACATCATTCATTCGATCGTCATTAAACTTTTGATCGTCATTTTTTTTTCAGAGAGGATTTCAAGCATGGTTATGTTGGGAAGAAAGATAATTTAAAAAAGAATATTAAATAGGAAATATAGAGGAAGTGGCGAATTCTATCAAATGATATAGTTCATAAAGGTGTAGAATCAATGACTAATACAGTAAAAAATATTCATTTTATTTACTGGATATTAGAACACTATTGACTAAAACAACTAAGGAAACCGTGGATACTAAATAACTGAGCAATGTAAAAAGGCATGAAAGAAGACAAAAGAGTATAAGAGAAATTAAAACTAAGAATATACATAAACCAAGATTAGAAGTCTCCTCAGAGGAAGAAAAAAAATCAAAATTTGATAGAAGAAAGAAAAATAATAAGAAATCAAAAAAGTTTCCAAGTCATAACTTAAGATAAAAATTAAATATGATAATAAATGATGAGGATTCAATGAAGATGCGTTTACTGACTGTAATATTGGGCCTACACATGAAAGTTTCATAAGATATACAAAGATTATCCTTATTTCTGAACTCTTTAATGATGGTTTGTAAGGCATTATAGTCCTAAATTATATCAGCATTAGAGAAAAATGATTGCAGTTAAGTGCACATATGCTCTTCTCACACATTTATTATAATGTCAATCACGGACAAGAACTGTGTGTTTTATTTAGTGTCTATTTCATGACTGTGTCATTTGCAATCATCATGCAGATTTCTTTAACTTTTCCCAGAAGGGGAGTTAGATAAAACATAAACTACATCAATGATATCTTATTACTTTTTAATTCTTAGCACAAAAAGTTATTTTTAAGGTTTTGAAATATTTAAACCGAGTGTTTTTATGATCTGTATCGATTCAAAACTGTCTTACCTTTCAGTCCTTGTCTTTCAGGGTTGTCCCATAAAAGTTGTTATGTGGTAGTGGATTTCTGCTGTTTACAGAAAAACCCAGAAAACATTGTTCTACTACTTGTGGAATCCAAGTAAACAAGTGATCTAGTTTACTTGAAAGTTTACTCTTGGACATTATTATTGGTTTTCTTCAATCAATCCTAATTAGTTTTACTATTTTTAATTTTCAATAAAACTTTTTATTATAACGGTAATATTTTTTAGCTAAATTCCAGAAGTAAACTCTCTTTTTAAAAGATAAACACATAACCGTATCTTTACAAGTTTCATGATCAGGCTTATATCTTTTAAAACTCTCTTAACCCTAGGTGGGCCAGGTTTAAATCTCTATATGGCCAGGGAGTTTTTTATCGATCTTACAAGCTCTCATATAAACACTCATAAGAGATAGTAATTTAATCCAAATTGTATAATGTTCTGTACACCATTTTTAGTTTAAAATAGTAATTGTATTAAAACAAATTCCAAATAAAAATTGAAATATATAACATTTTTATGTTGAAAGGTTATAAAATTTGTGTTCCAGAAAACGTAAGTTTTAAAAATAAGTGTCTTGAAAACTATTAATATTTTTTCTAAAACTAATATATGTAAAAAAGATTTAAACTCAATGTCTGACGTAGAATCTCTGAGCATATTTTAATCCTGCGAAGAAATTCTGAGAGGCAAAATAATTTGTACACATAATGTATTTGCAAAATGACATGAATATTTCAAAGGCTATGATGAAAATGAAAATACAATAAAATAGCACTGTATGGTGTATTGTATTGAACACAATGAGCCATATAAATTATAAATACAAGGTTTGCTATAAAAATCATGACAGAATCTAGACTAAAATGGCAGATGTGCTTATTTATTTTCTAGTTTTAGTCTAAATGCGTAATTAGCGGTTTCCGGGCGAAATGTTCAGAAACTCACGTAGTTTCTAATCATATGTCATTCAGTAACATTAACCAAAAAATAAATAAAATAAGTACGATAATATCATGTACTTTTATGATATACATAAGGCTTTAAGTGAAAATTGTAAATACACTTTAAAACATAAATTCATTACAAACTATCGCTGTCAGAAAAAAAAGCATAAATGTCGAGTTTTTTATGAGGGCTTGCAAAATCGGTACATGGTGTACCTCGCGACTAAGAACTATCCATAATTTGAGGTATATGAAGTACCTCACAGCCACAAATCACCTGTAGTTTGAGGCACATGATGTATCTCTTGGCCATGAATCACCTGTAGTTTGAGGTACATGATGTACCTCTTGGCCACATATCACCTGTAGTTTGAGGTACATGATGTACCTCTTAGCCCATCAAGGGATAACTGAATGCAATGCTCACAAAAGTTGCTAAAATTATTATATAACTTATATTATTTTCAAGAACAACAAATGTAATTTAGTAATATATTTTAAAGATTCATTCTTTTAAAAGCCAACTTTTAAAAATTGTTGTTGGTGCTTTTAATACGTTTATTCTTTCATTCTTGTTGCTTTGCTTGGATCTACTAATTTTTAAAACCCTTGAAGCAACATCAATCACTATTTGCCTCCATTTAGAAAATATAATTGCTGCTTAAGTATCAATATCTATTGATTTAGCCAAACACTGTTCATAATATTTTATTTTGTAATTCAAAAGCACAAGGTGAATGTTAAAATGTCTGAGTGTACTCTATGAACTCATTATGCTGGTTTTATTTTGTACACACCAGTTTACATATCATAGTCCTACTTGAAAATCATTGTTGTAGTTTAATTATTTGTATTTAATAATATCTTTATAGTATGTACAATGGAGAAGCTTATAATGTTGTGTGTTGAATTTACGTATGGAGGCTTTGAGAAATAAGGGAGTAGGAAAAGAAAAAGTAAAAAGACTGAGGTGAATATTAATGGTAGTTAGATGAGGACTATTGGCTGTGTGGATATGTGGGTGTTCTCACATTAGAACCCGTGCACTGCTCTGGATCGCCCCACCCACATTTAAAAGTAATAATGTGTATAATCAAATGAGAACCCACACACTGCACTGGACTGCCCTAGTCCACAATTGATAATAAGAATGTATATAATCAAATGAGCAACCATGCACTGCACTGGACCGCCCTAGTCCACATTTGATAATAAGAATGTATATAATCAAATGAGCAACCATGCACTGCACTGGACCGCCCTAGTCCACATTTGATAGTAAGAATGTATATAATCAAATGAGCAACCATGCACTGCACTGGACCGCTCTAGTCCACATTTGATAGTAAGAATGTATATAATCAAATGAGCAACCATGCACTCCACTGGACCGCCCAAGCCCACATTTCAAAGAAAGAATGCATATAATAAAATGAGAACTCACGAAATGCACTGGACTTCCTCAGCCCACATTTAAAAGTAAGAAAGTATATAATCAAGGAGAACCAATGCACTGCACTGGACCGCCCAAGCCTACATTTGAAAGTAAGAATGTATATAATCAAATGAGAACCCTTGCAATGCACTGGACCACTCAAGCCCACATTTGAAAATAAGAATGCATATGATAAAACGAGTACCCACACACTGCTCTGGATCGCCCCCGTCCACATTTGAAAGTAAGAATGTATATAATCAAATGAGAACCGGCACACTGCTCTGGACCGCCCCAGCCCACATTTGAAAGTAAGAATGCATATAATAAAATAACATGAGAATCCGCTCACTGTGCTGGACCGCCCGAGTCCACATTTGAAAGTAAGAATGTATATAATCGAATGAGAACAACACACTGCTCCAGACAACTCAGCCCACATTTAAAAGTAATAATGTATATAACTAAATGAGAACCCATGTGCTGCACTGGACCGACCAAGCCCACATTTGAAAGTAAGAATGCATATAATCAAATGAGAATCCGCAGACTCCTCAGGACCGCCCCAACCAACATTTGAAAGAAAGAATGTATATAATCAAAGGAGCACCCAGGCACTGCTCTAGACTGCCCAAGCCCACATTTAAAAGTAAGAATGCATATAAACAAATGAGAACTCACAAACTGCACTGGACCTCCTCAGCCCATATTTTAAAGAAAGAATGTATACAACCAAATGAGAACCCGTGCACTGCACTGGACCGCCCAAGCCCACATTTGAAAGTAAGAATGCATAAAATCAAATGAGAACCTGCAGACTGCTTTGAACCCCCCCCCAGCCCACATTTGAAAGTAAGAATATATATATATATATATATAAAACCAAATGAGCACCCATGCACTGCTGTGGTGCGCTCTAGACTGGCCCTATCTGAAGTCGCTTTAAGAGACGACCGAGCCAGTGCCAGTTGGGTGGGGTAACATCAAACTAGCTGACAGGTTACCATTTAAATGGGTAATTTTCATTATTTTCAGGTTTACAAAAATTACCTGAAATACATTGTTCAATTCTTTACATTATTTTTAAGGTTTAATCAATTCTGAGTTTTTAAAGTAAATAATTAAATAAAACCATTTGATTTAATGTGTGCGTTTTATGGAATAGTGATAAAAAAAGATAAAATATTGCTTCAAATAAAATATGTTGCTAAAAAGTGGTGGATCATGTTTACATAATAACATTTCTTCTTACAAAAAAAAATAAGAACTTTAAAAGTTACTCAAGGGTTACTGGAATGATACTTCTAACGGACAACATTTTTCAAACACTGCTCCCATTCTTTTATAGACAAAGCATATCAAAGCGTTCATAAAACTTTGGGTTGGACATCCTGGGGTACCTAAACATTTTCTAGCATCCTTCAGAAGGTCAGAAACTAGCAAATCCATCCGGTTTCAAATTTATTTCATGAATTCAGATTCATGTTTACTGAGTTCATAATAATATGCAACAGCAAGCACTCCACGATTCCAGAACACAACCACTCAGCATGAACACCAATAGACTACTTAATGTACCACCAATTAACTACTAAGTAAAATACAGTAACAATGTATGACTCAATAATAAAATGACGTCATTGCCAGCTCACAGCTGTTAAGGAGATATAAACTTCCAACAAGGCATTACCACACCACCTAGGCTGGCTGACAATCACAACAATAAAAAGTGTTACACTGACACAGACACCTGCTGACTGTGCGCACAGCAAGTGGAACTGATCTCTGACAACTCTGCCTAGTCAATGCATTCAAATATATTTTACATTACCTCTACTGGACTAACTATTGCTTGAGCTGTCTGATATTAACTTAAGCTGATAAATTTGTACACTTTAATATAATTATATATCAATTAATTGATATAACCTGCTGAAACACTTGTACAAGCACGGCCACTGTTATATAGATCCATTAATATATAAAACATTTTTATTTCTAACCACTGACCTTATTCAAATTTGACCAGAAGCCTTCCAAATTATAGTACAAACAGCTTTAACCTTGGGTTGGCTTTGAACTTACCAAACCACTCACCACGACAGCAATACAAGTCATAATATTTCTATTGTAATAAAGCTGGACAAGGTTTTGATTACCAGTAAATCAAACACAGCTATACAACTTGATAACAAGCAGAGAATCTATGTCACAGGTGGACTGTGACCTGACACCTGCTGGCAGTGCAAAACAAACCTCAGACACACTCATCCACAACAGTTATAAATCAAATCTGCTGCATTGACTTCATGTTACTATATTGCCATAATAAAACTTGGGAGTTTAACTACCTTAAATCGACAATATATTATTTGTAAAACAACCATAGCTCTGGTCAAAACAAGTAACATAACTGTAACTAGAGAAACAATTAAATGACACTTAATTAAATGATTAAAATGGCTGTTTTCAACACGGATGACATAGTTTTTGTTAAAGTTAAAGGAACAAGGTACTGGCCAGCCAAAATTGTTGACATTCTCTCAAATGGAAACAAACTTGATAAGTATAATATCCTTTTCTTTGGAGATAACACAACAGCTACAGTTAAAGGTTGTAATTTGGCCCTCTATTCTGAAAACTTACATCTCTATGAAACCCCTTTAACAGAAAATTACAGAAACAAAAACTTTAATATAGCTCTAAAGGAGGCTGAAATAGCTTTCTCAAAATCAGTTTCAATGAAATGCAAAAATGTTGAATTAGATACAGCAGAAATGAGAGAACAATCTGACAGTTTTGCAGAAATTCATAGTCACCAATATATTACAAGAAAAAACACTCATAAATCCAAAGAACCAGAAATAAATGTAGAAGATATTAAAAATAAAATAGAAAATTTGCATGACGTTGATGATCCTCCCTCACATTGGCTGCTGAAGCAGGCAACGCTGTGTTGGCAGAGAAAACAAACTGAGGCAGAAACTGTTTGAATTAACATTAAAGAACTCACAACTAGAACAAACTTAACCTTAAAAACAATCCTCAGAACTAAGTCAATGAAGAAATAATTGATGCACTAAAAACAGAAAATGAAAGTCTCTTAAATAGAAATGCAGCGCTAGTTGAACTAATTAATAATTTAGAAAAACAAATAATAAAAGAAAAAGATTTTCAGACCAGTTTGACACAAACATTTGAAGACCAAGATAGAGAAAAAGAATAGATAATCAATACATATGAAAAATTATTGGAAGAGTTAAGAAATGAAATTACGCGTCTTAAAGTTAGTAAAAAATTAGACATGGAGCGAAATAATACATACTATAAAAATATAGAGACACAGACTACTACAAATGAGTATAATCAGATCTTAAACTCCTTTCTTTTAAAAGAGCTGACTGAACTAAAACTGAGACAAGACAAACTGGAGATCACGCTCAAGTCTTCTCAACGGCCACTCTATATAGGACATCAAACTCCGACAGCAGGAATCAGCCAAACCTGTACACAAAAACTGTCCACACCTCTGACTGATATCAAGACCAACTCCAAAACACCGACGGCAGGAATCAACCAAACCTGGACACAAAAACTGTCTACATCTCTGACAAAGAAGACAACAATACCAAAGAAAAACGGAAAAATCAAAAGCCCTTCAATGCTAAAGTCAAGAGAATTGATGAAAGCTATGAAGACTTTTACAATAATAACATAGATTTTTACATTGAACATATGAAGGAACACTACAACTACTCATCCACTTACAACAGCAAATCGACTGCTCCAGTTGATGCTCCACCAATCCCACAACCCTCTACTTCAATCTCCACTTCTAATGACACAACGCAACACCAGCCTGAAAATTTTTTAGATTTCAGTCCAGAGCAACAAGACACCCCATGACAAGAAATAAAAAACTTCCAAATAAACTCTCCATCCTTCACCAAAACATGCAAGAAATTAGTAATAAAATAGACATATTAAACCACTTAGAAGAAACAAACCCAGATATCATCATTCTCAGTGAGCATGGGCTAAAAAAGGAGCAGATGGAAAACACCAGGCTACTAAACTACTGCCTTAAAACCCATTTTAGCCGGGAAAACCATAAAAAAGGGCGCGTTGCCATCTTTGTCAAAAATGAATTTGAAATATTTGCACATCAAGTAAATATAACAAATAATAAAGAACTAATATGTGAGATGGGAATGATAAAAATAATCTCAGGGTAAAGCCAAATTTATATTCTTGGTGTCTATAGAACTCCTGGTGGACAGCTTGAGGAAGCACTAAATATCCTCTCAGCAACAATTGAGAACACCACAGCAGAAAACCACATGATTATTGTGATGGGAGACATAAATATCGATAGTTTGAAAACAGACAAGGACAACCAGATGCTAAATGACATCTTAAGCAGTCACAACATCAGAAGACTGCCACTCCCTCCAACGCGGGTCACTCCAACATCTGCCTCATCAATAGACTTTATCTGCACCAACCTAGACAAGGAACAAATAACTTTTACTGTAATTCATGCTGGAATATCTGACCACACTGCTCAATTATGTGAAATTAAATATAAATTAAAACCATCACCTCAGACGAAAGCAATACGCAGAATACTAAACCAGAAAAACCTCAATCTACTCAAGACCCAGTTGGAACAAGAAAATTGGAATAATGTCTATCACGCTGTCTCAGCGGAAACTGCCTACAACAACTTTTTATCCACTATTGTTTTGACAATGAACGCAGCATGTCCGCGAAAGACTGTAAGATCAAGGAAGACTAAAACACCAATATATGACGAAGAGGCAAAACAACTAAAAAGGACCTATCTGAAATGTCTTCAGAGATATGAGCTTTCAGGACAACAAGCAGATAAAAATGAAATGAATAAAGCTAAAAAAGACTATGACATTAGACTTAAAGCAAACAGACGTCAAGCATACGCTAACCACATAGCCAATGCTGAAAATAAATCAAAAGCCCTGTGGCAAGTAATAAATAGTGAGAGGAAAAATAAATGCTTAGAATCACCCCAACCGACAATTAACATAAAAGGAGAAACCATCACCAACCCCAGTACAATATTATCTAATCACTTTAACGAATTCTTCACAAATATAGCAGAGCATACCCTTAGCACCCAACCAAAAGCAAAAAAGACTTTAGCTCAACAAAAAACTACAAATTATAATCTAAACCATTTAAACCCCACAAATGAGCATGAAATTGAGGAAATAATTAAAAATCTCAAACCTAAAACCACTGCAGGACTAGATGAAATCTCATCAAAAATGTTAAAACACTGCAGCAAAGCATTAATTCGGCCCCTAGTTAGAATAACAAACCTATCCTTTGCTCAAGGACTTTTTCCATCTGGTCTGAAACAAAGTAAAGTATATCCTAAATTTAAAAGTGGGAACCATACAGAAGCTAAAAATTACAGACCTATTTCATTGCTTCCGACCTTTTCTGAAGTTATTGAGAAAATAGTCTTGAAAAGATTGATGAGCCATTTCGAACTGCGTAACCTTTTAACAAAGGACCAACATGGGTTTATGAAAGGGAGGTCTATAACAACAGCCATTACTCAACTAGCTGAATTCATAATTGACAACCTAGAAGAAAAAAACATGGTCACAGGCATTATGCTAGATTTTAGAAAAGCCTTTGACTGTCTGGGACATGACTTAATCCTCTGGAAAATAGGGCATTTAGGAGTTAAAGGACAAGCTAAGGACTGGTTTAGAAGTTACCTGGAGGGAAGAAGTCAGACAATTGATATTCAACATATCTGCAACAACTTCTCACAGACAACAAGATCAGACCCTCTGCCTATTAACAGGGGTGTAACCCAGGGATCTGTGCTGGGACCAGTCCTTTTTATCCTCCTGACAAATGACATGCCACAGTACTTAAGCACACACTGTACTCCTCTGATGTATGCTGATGACACAACACTTCTGGTGTCAGAAGTATCAGCCAACAACTTGGCCGTTAAATCCTACACTGCTGTGGCCTATCAATACTGTCATGAAAATGACTTAGTAGTCAATACAGCAAAATCAAAACAATTAGCTTTTGGGAGAAGACAAGAAGAAGTTCCAGCATTACCTGATGTATCAATAGAAAGCCAGACAACATTCCTTGGAATTACTATTGATACCAGCTTATCGTGGAACAATCATATTGACCAACTGTCCAAGAAATTAAACTCTTGCTTATACATCCTTAAGAGAATAAAGCAAGTCAGTGATGCTGTGACTACAAAAACTGCCTATCACGCGTTATTCGAGTCCCACCTAAGACTAGTAGTCTGGGGAGGCACAACAGCAGGAAACCTTCAAAGAATATTAGTACTACAGAAAAGAGCAATCAGAATAATGACCAACCTTGGTCCAAGAGAAAGCTGTAGGGCTGAATTTCCTCGCCAATGTGTACTAACAATCATTGGTCTGTACATCAGAGAAGTCATAGCTCATGCTGAGAGAGAACAACTGCAAAGAGGCCACGACATCCACTCATATAATACTCGCCATGCATCAAACTTCCAACTTCCTCTACACCACTCCACCCTTGCTGAGAAGAAACCATCTTATGCTGGTAGGAAATTTTTTAACCTTCTTCCTGAAGACCTTAAAGCACTGCAAGGAAAAAAGCTGAAATCAGCTTTGACTAAATGGTTCACCAATCAACCATTCTACTCATTGAATGAGTTCTTAAACTGGAGGAGTGCAGAAGAAAATTGACACCAATAAATGATAGATCTTAATAATATTCTATATATCCATGATCCTTGTTTTGACATCAATTGTAAATCAATGTACTGACACCATTGTGATCTCAAAGATTACCAATAAAGAATTGTTTATTGTCTATTGTACTGTAGGTTGTTAAACTTGAGATTGTGATGCTTTAGTCCAGAGTGTATGAGTACAGTGCAGAGACAGTCCAGTGGCAGTGTGAGTCCTGGTTTAGGGTTACTGATGGAGTAGTGTGACTTATGTATCAGTACAGTGCAGAGACAGTCCAGTGGCAGTGTGAGTCCTGGTTTAGGGTTACTGATGGAGTAGTGTGACTTATGTATGAGTACAGTGCAGAGACAGTCCAGTGGCAGTGTGAGTCCTGGTTTAGGGTTACTGATGGAGTAGTGTGACTTATGTATGCTGCTTCCAATTTTACAGCCATTAGACGTTCCTCGAACATTGTTGTCCCTCTGAATATTTAGCCTCCAAACTATATTTTTTATAATTTATTCAAGCGATTTTCAGTAATTTCTGATAACCATAGTTTCGATAACTGGGGTTTTATCATATGTATAGCTAAAATAATGAAAGCTAGCTCCCAGATAACATTGCTTTCAACTGTAATGGTTTGGAATGTCCTGATTCATATTTTGTTTGTGCCTTAATCGTCTTGTTTTATTTATAAGAGAGTAAGTATATAGTATGACTATTAAAATTTTTCTCTATAATCTGTACATTTTCCAAAATCTGGAGAAATTGTTTTTCTATTTAACAGCTGATGTGCTTCTAGGGTTGGTGAACATATAACAATGTAATTTTAGCATACTACAATAATTGTGATAGACTGTTAAAATAGTTTTTTTTAATTAGCATAATACGTGTTGGTACATATACAGTACAAATAAACGTCACACAACACAAATTTATTACAATACAAGTACAAAATGCACGAATATTATGGTGATTGATTTCGGTGAAACACGCTCACCTTCCTCAAACCAGAGGGATTCACAAAAGAAATCAATCACCATAATATTCGTGCATTTTGTACTTGTATTGTAATATTTTTGTGAATTTTGTGCTTATATTGTAATAAATTTGTGTTGTGTGACGTTTATTTGTACTGTACTGTTAAATTGGCAAGCAGTAAATACAAACTACAGTTTCTATCATATTTCAGAGTAAATTTATTAATTATTAGATTTGTTGCCACCCACAGTGAGGCAATGGCTACAATATGTTGCTGGCAGTAAGCAGTAAAATAAAGTTGACTGTAGCTTTAAATTTTGGTGGCAACACATTTGGTAATATATCACTGATGATGGAATTGTGTAGCACTGCTATCTACAAACTGTAGCTTTCTAAATCATCAAGATTTATTAAATAAGTTTTATAAAAAGGTATTTTTGCTATCAACTAAATGTCAATAGCGGTTCTTAGTAAAGAAACTTTAAAAATAATTATATTTGTATTTGAAAGTTTTTTATCAAAGAAGATGTAAAAAGAAGCATGAATGCAACAATGCAACAAGATGAGGTGCACAATAAGCCAACAGGCTGAGAGGCAACTACCAGGATGCATATGCACATTCCTGGCCCTCATTAGGAAAAAAAAAAAAAAAAAAAAAAAAAAAAAAAAACAATGGATGTGTTAAAAACATATTCTAAGGTAAAAAGGTTTTTATGAATTTTATGTGTATCCAGCTATTTTGCTAAAACTTCCAATTTACAATGTTATGAACTCAATGCTTTAAATAATTAATTGTAAAGAATTAATTATTTGAATTGTATATAGAATGTAAGTATAAAGATTTAATTTGGTGGTAACATCACGACAGCTTATCTTAACGCAAGGTTTAATTGCAGTGTTATTATTAAAAAGAAAATTCTGATTATTTTCATACAACTGATTATGAAGTATTTCCCATTTTGATTGTAAAAGATATTATTCCTCTACACTAAACAATCAATTATTAATACTCATAATTGCACAAAAAACAAACATTCAAAGTTAGAAAATCAGCAGAACGCTTCTTTCTCTAGCAAGTGTAGACACAAATATCACAAAATTTTATTGCAAAAAAAGAACCAGAAATCTTCATGCATGACACTACCTTGATGGCGCTGCACTGCTATCATGGGAGTGATAATTTACTGCTCCATGTAGCTGCCACCATCACTGCAAACTATAATTATGCTTTATTTTATGGTTTACTGCCAGCAAAATATTGTAGCCCATGTAACTGCAGTTTTATTCTTGTAGAAGCTTTAGACCAATTTAAAATTACATACTTAAATGTAAACTTAAACATCATAAAACTGAACTTTGATCTATTTACAACTGTAAATCTAAATGGATTACACCAACCATTACTATCCTCTTGAAATATAGTTTGATTGTCAAGCTTATGTTTTGATAAGAAACTGGATATATATACATAAATAGTAGGCCTGAAGAAGAACAACAAAAATTGTTAATTTCTTGTTAAAATGGTGTAGGTTTTTGTTGATATATTTTTAAAATTTGGGTGTAAAAGTAAAGACATATGATAATACTCTTTGACAAGTAGAACTTTTTCTAAAGTAAGCATCCACTTAAAAGTAATAAATGAGCAATATCACAACAAAGTTCTTTTATTTTCATTTACTTGACATAGTGAGAATGGCAGACATACAATTATGTTTGTCCAATAACAAGGTGAAAAATAAATAAATGAATAAAAATAGAACCATGAATCTCAATACTTTTGAAACTGGGAATTTTTTAAATTGTTTATTTATTTTTGTTTAATTATTTTTAAAATTGTTATAATTTTTAATCTAATAAAAATATAACCACGAATCTTCAATAATACTTTTTAAACTGGGATTTTTTAATTGTACTAGCGAAAAACGCCCGGTTGTTAGTGATATATTGCTAATTTTTTGTTTGATCAGGTTGCACATTCCTTCTGAAATGTTAGAAGATAATAGTTTGTTAAAAAAACTTTGTTTTAATATAAACAACTATTCTGATATTAGATATTGGGGTTTTAAATATAGAGATATTTCAGATAATATATAACCACTTTTTAGCCTAGACACAAAAATTATAGCATATTGTTTCTAGTAAAACTGGTGATATATCGAAATAAAAATTGGTTTCTTTTTTTAAAATAAACTTCACTTGCCAGTTGAAATGAACCTACAGGTCTGTGCGTCAACTTTATTCAAGGAGTGAAGTACCGACCATTGGCTCAGTGGGGAATCGAACCTTGGACCTTGCCCTCCACAATCCGAAGCCTTAACCACTGAGCCACCACGCTGGAAAGGCGTTTCACAAATCCTATAAGCCTATAATAAGAATGGAGATACAATCGAGTGAACTTTATTATTTTAAAGTACATTTTAAAAAACACAAACAAAAATTCTTCTTCTGAATGAAATAAATGACATATGAAATTAAAACAAAATCACCTTAAAAATATGACAAAGGGGATTGGACTGTTGTCCCTCAACAACGTTAGAATACAATGTTTAAAAAAAATACCACTGGCAGAAAATAAGAAAACAATAATTGTATCCTCACTTGCAGGAGACTTTTCATTAACTCATTTGAAAAGAAACACTAAAAAATAACTTAATAAACATTAATCTATGTAAAGATTTATGCCATCTCACTAATAACGCTTTTAGGACCGGAGACACACACAGCGTTTTTTACTGATCAAATTACTTACTGATGACACCTTAGTAGCAGTGGCCGAGGGAGTATATTGAGTTACACTTACTGAAAGGAAAAATAGACAATCGTTTTATTTAATGCTGTTAGTAACTATGCAGACAACCGCTGCCACAATATCAGGTGTTTTTTCTACTGATTCTGACTATACAGTGGCGTACAAGCTCAAAAGCACACATGACATTATTCCTGCTGTCAATATCTGTTTTTGTTGTGTTGATCCGCCATTTGCAACTTCTGTGGTGCGTATTAGTTTTAGTTGTATTAACTTGAATCACTCGTTTATTTAATTCAAGAAAATCCTGTTCTTTGGATAGATCATTGAATATATTTAAAGACAGAAACTTAACAAGGAATGTATGGCATTGAATGTATATTCAATTTTGATAAATTAGAAGACATTAAAAAGAACAAATTTGGTAATTTTGTTCAGGTTTCTATATGTAAACACCATTTAGTTAGGTTTTGTGGTAGATGCCATAGCTGGAAGATCACATCATCGTGACAGTCCAGCTACTAGATTTTTTGCTCGTTTAGTACTACCCAGAGTGTACGTACAGCTTTAAAGATTTGCTGTAGACGCGAACAACATCACACCCCAGGTTTAGGTTAAACCATGTTAGGTTGGTTAAATTAAACTGGATTCGAATTTCTCTCATCTTTGATTGATCGGTTGGACCCAAATATGTCTATTTACTTCTAAGATTCCTTTTCAATACACGTGTAATCTAAGAGCTTTCTGTCCAATCAAACTCAATAAATTAAATAAATGCAATGCGCTTCTTTCATTAATCAGCTGAACTTAGTTGAATAAGAAAAACAGGTGTTTCTTAGTGACGCCACTGTGTCAGGGTCCGAAATTTTGATATGTTTACAAGTGCTAGACTTTTATGCTCGGCTTCATTAAATCATTCGATCGGAGGAAAAAACACTGTGTGTGTATTCGTCCATACATTTTTCAATACAGAGATTGCTAATATGAAAAATCAAAAACCTACAAATGATACATTATTTTTTATTGCGATATTAATGACCAATCATAAACTCCATGTACGTGAAGCGATTCAAACAAGCATGCAGGCAAAAAATTTAATAAAACTTTGTGTCTGCACTATACAGACATTGGCAATTTTGGCAAAACTACTGTTGTCCATCTATACTTTACGGACACTGGTATAGAAAGGGATGGTATCAGGAGAAAAAAAATATTAAAGATATCAATAAACCTATTTAAGTAATTTTGTTACCGAATAACATTGAGTAACATTTATTTCATTAGCTATTGTTGGCTAAGGTATCTATCTACCTGTCTGGCACGATATCAGTGAGACTGTCTGGGTCCATGTCTGAGAGTAATTCCAACTCACAGCCACCCAGCAAAGACACATGGCCTACATCTCCTTTTAGTCTTGTCAGCAGCCCTGTGATTCCTCGTCCACCATCAACCTCATCCCCGCTTCTGGACATACAATTCAATGAATGGTAAACTTAAAGAGCAAGTACCATAATATCATACTCCGCACTGAAAAGAGTAAATTTTATTTATTTGGTAGAAAATATACAAATTCTTATGTTAATTTGCTGTATGGAGAAAACAGAGTGTAATGGTAAAAGAATAATAACTAAAACAGCTCAAATTAATTATTTAGATCTTTTTTAACAAAACCCTGCAAAATCACAAAAAGTAGGCTGGCACTTTTGGATACAACCAAAAGTTTTTTTTAAAACTAGTAAAAATACTTTATTAATTTTTTCAAAGAGTTGGGTCAAGCAACATTACTATCTTGTATCTTAAGGGACTTTTTAGTTTTCCTGTAAAAATAACAAACAGGCATAAAGACTGAAAACGAAGCATTTTAGGACATACGTTTATAGGAAACCTTTTCTTTGTTTCAGCACAATTAATCATTTTCTTAATATTTTTTAACCTTGTTTTGAAACAACCTATATAAATTGTTTTTTGTTAAGTTTAATTTTTTATCTATAAAACACATTTTTACTTTCAACAACCAAATTAAAATAGCATAATAAAAACTTTAAGTAGGGGTTTTCTAAGATGTTTTTAAAAGGCCTAACTGTGAGAATTACTTTTGAAGAATAACAACAATCCCATCTTAAAATATACGTAGGTAGCCTAATTATTTATAAGAATACTTTTGGTACCGTAAAAATTATGAATATCAACTAGTCTTAAATACCTAGAGATGAATTTGGTAAATTATCCTATTGATGAAGGTAAGACGCCGATCGTCAAGATATGGGCGAATATGGATTTCGAATGAGTGTAGATGAGCGAATGTAGTCATTGTTACAAACTAAGGCCGACTATTCCTTAAAAAGTGTCATTAATTAATAGCCCAATGACAAATGAACAGCTGGTGGTTATCAGCTGATCCTTCTCAAAATGTATTATGACTCTGATTGGGATCGAACTGAGAACCTTTAAGCACATTAGTACTGGGATTGAACCAACTAAGCTACCGACCAATTGAACAATAAAATAAATTAAACCAACCTGTGAACTCTACCAGAAGGTCCCCATTTTTCATTTGACTTTAAAAGCATCAAGCTTGTATTCCGCTCAAGTGTTGAGAAATAATCTTCTTCATCTACTTCTGTTCCATCCTGCTCGAGAACTACTTTCACTGCTTCTCCATTAAGGCCAAGTTTTTCTTTAGCTGTAGGAATATTTATGAATATTATTAAGTACTTAGCAACAAACAATAAAACAAAACAAAAAATACATATGTATGTATTTAATTTAAAAACAATATTTCCTATGCTTCCTGAAGCAGTTACTTTCACTTACTCATTATTTTTTAGTTAAAAACAACTTAACCTACCTCGTATGATAAAATCCTGTAAAGAAGTAGCAACTATCCCAAAGCGCCTTTCTCTTGAACTGTCCACCACTTTAAAAGGCACTATTTCACTATTCTCTATTGTATCCATGACTGATTTAGATTACTGGAACAAAAAAGTATCTTAAAAATAACACATTACAAAATTAACCAAATATAAGTTTTAAAATTACAATAAAATTGTGTAAAAATTTATGGTTATTTTACAAGTAGTACATTTATTTCAAACTAGTACTGTCTTCTGAAAATTATAACTGAAGGTTTTAAGGAAAATATTCAATTTTTATCAAAACCTTAACAAAATTATTCTTGTGGTGTGATTAGATCAGTTCTCCATCTACTGACCTGGTAGCAGATCTAGTTCAATGTAAAACACTAAACTAGGACAAAAGAATTAAGCTAGTCCAAGGGTGAACCTCTAACCTGATATCTTCCTGCTCTACTTTAGAAATGATCAATACCAGTGATTCCACTAACCCAAATATAAATGGGACACACCCACACAAAAATGTGTTTACTGTTAAATAGGCAGTATTATTTTTTAATTCTACATAAATCTATCACGAAAAACAATAAGAATACCTGTTTAATTTCTCTTTATTCCTTAAAATAAAGGGTCGTAAGATTTGGTATGGAAAATAATGCGAACACAAAGTGAGGTTATGTCAGATTGTTTAGGCACTTCTGTTCTTACAGCACGAATCACACTTAGATTTTCAATCTCAAAAATTAATAATTCACTATTAAACTACACAAGATTAAAAAAGTTGTATCAATAACTAAAAAGACGTATTAGTATTCGGTACACAAACGACTGAGGCAACAGAAGTGTAGAGCAGACGACTATTCTAAGCCAATGTGAATCAATACTGCCATTTCAGTTTCAAACTCCCCAACCCAAACAGCTGTGCTAACCTGTGACCTAAATACCCACCCACGCGACGTCTGAGTGTGGGTGGTAGGGTAGGTGGTCAAGGGTGATATATATGGCTAATTTCTTATAAAGTAAATTCAAAGAAGGAAATTAATTTTGAAAGTTGAAAGATTATAATTTTATGCTGTATAGAATACATGCTATAACTAGAAGACAGACATATTTCAAGGTTTTGTAAACATGTTCTTTCTAGGCCTTACAACAGAGAAGAAATAAACAGAGGTCGTATCCAATATGTCTTTAATGTGTGCCGAGAAGTTAATTTCCCAGTTTACCATGGGGATGGCTGGGACAGCACCTTGTCAGTACCTCCCTTTATTCCCCCAAACCCTGAAGGTTAAACGGCCTACTACAGATTTATAAAGATGTAGGCCTATATTATTTAGTTGTAATCTACTTATAACTGCCACTGGGGCTTCCGCTATGGGCTACATACAGTGTATGGTTTGCTGTCAGCTATAATTTATATTTAAAAAAATAGATGTATAAATATATATACTTTTAAAAAGGCCTAAAAATCATATTTATTTTATTTATATTTAAATACCGGTCTGATATGTTTACCGGTACAGTACCTCTAATTCAATGGTTAACAAATTCAAAGTGTTTTTGACCAAGTTGATGTGTTATATTGATTCGGCATTCCCAATTGTAGAGATCAAATCAATCAAAATGACCTAAATTTGATTAAAAAAATAATTCTTCATAATAATATACTTAGAATGAGACATATGATCTTCTGGAATGGCATACGGTAAGCTAAGTAAAGATCTTGTTTGCCAGTATCTTCTCAGACAATATTACGTTAGATTGTAAATAAAGTTCAGAAAGGCTACTCAAAATGCTAAGTCGGGAAAAGAACTAGATTTCATTGGTGAGACAAAATCAAAAGTCATGTAGCATTTTATTAAAGAAGGCTAAGAAGCCATAGATAGATACAGTACTAAATTTGAGAGGACAAAACAGTTGTATTGATCTAGTGGTAATGTTGTCAAATGTGTCGTAAAGATTATGAATATTTGTTATTCTTTATTCATGAGTTTGGGGAAGAAATTCAAATTAAAACCTGTCACTTAGATTATGTGACATCAAAGTTATTAAAGCTTCTGTGATTTTCATGCAACTCCATTGTCTCGTATGATCTCAAACTCCACAAAAGGGTCGGTTTTAGGGCCTTTCTCGTGTTTGGTTAATGATATTACAAACTGCTTAAATAAATCTCACCATTGTTATTTTATTATTTTTTTTTTTTACTATTTAATTTTGCAGATGATACATCTCTTAGGTACCTACTTTAAATAATGTAGGCTGCAATTAATTGGAGATAAGTATTGTAAATGCTCCTATCCAATGGTTTTATTAAAATGGGCTGGTAGTAAACATAAATAAAACACAGCTTATACACTTTAAAAATAATTCATGACCAACTAGAAAACTTTCAAATGATTCTGGGGGGATTTAAATTTGTATTACTAATACAATTGGTTTTACTATACATAGAAGAAGGTTCCATCAAATGCTTAATATTGAAGCACGGAATATGGGAGCGACCGCGCTGTTATCTGTTGTCAATAGAGTTAAAGAAGGCGAAATCACCTCAAGTGTTGACTGTTCAGTGCACAACCTGTGTGCAATAAAGGAAACTAATTACCCCTCTCATTCCATAATTTCTTTCTCTTTCTCTTGAGTCACTCTTCCGGAAGTACTTACTGTTCTCCACCCTGGCTGCCCAAATTGTCATCTGTGGCCACGCCGATATTCCTTGTTGTTGACATTGTTCCATGTGGTTTGTTGTGCGTGCAAAGGTATCGCAAACTTTTAGTTGAGAGGGCAAGGATACTCACTACGTAGCCCTAGGGTCGCTAGCACTCCTTAACACTATTTTTTTTTTTTTTTAATTTGGTGCCTTTAATTTTTATTTTTAAACTGCAATAATGTATTAAGTGCAGGCAAGTAAAATCATTTGTCTGTTACTTCCAATTTATTATTTTAAATAGTGTTATATTAAATCTTATTATATAACATCTTTGGTTTACTGAATATATACTAGGTTTCTTTACCGATAATATGGGTGTATATAGAAACTATATATATATATATAAGTACGGTACTTGTGACGCTTAGATTATTTTGAGAAAAGTAATAAGGCTCATCATGAAATCCTAGCGAGGAACCCTGATTTAGGGGTTTGTGTCAATAAACATTTCTGTACATTTATATTTTGACATTTGGATTGAAGGTTATCTAACCATTTCGACCCAAGTAAAATTTAAAAAAATGTACATTTCCACGATGTCATTACATCGTGGTTGCGACGGACAATTTATTTAAGCGTTTTAATAAAACCTCATTTAATTAATTAAAACTGTGATATTACATTTTCGAGTAGGACCAGCGTAAAAACTTTTCAAAATTAACTAAAATAATTAATGAATCAACCAGAAATTTTTTCGAACCAGAAATTGTAGTTTCTTTACAATAGGGCTTCAAAGATATAACTTAGCGCTTAAGAAATACTGATTAAAGCCTTTTTTCGTTTTATTTCTTATGCTGATCAAATTCATGTTCTAGAGCCATAGTTTGATAAAACATTGGATTCTCTACAGCTTTTACATTTACAATTAATGTTTTAGTATAACATTTTATAATTGTAAAATAAAATTGCACATTTGTAGTTTGTTCCAACATTGGTAATTATGCCATAAGTATATTAACAATTTAACTCGCTTCGCTCGTTGGGGGCTTCGCCCCAAACCCCCTTTGAGTATAATCGTCAATGGCTTCGAATCCGCGACACAAGAGCGCCTCTTACCTGGCTGAGGAAATGTCATAAATAATTTTCGCTAGGGGTGCGACTCAGAAGCGCCTCCCCGCCCCTTTCCAGAGGCGCTCCTGTGTCGCACCTAAAACTACCTGTCCTCGGCCCTCTACCTGTTTCCTACCTGCTTTCGAGCTCAGCTCTCGGGGCCTCCTAAATACCTACCTATCAAATATCACAACGGCTATCATACTGACTTTGTTTTAAGTGCACTGCATATTTTGTATGAGTAAGTATTCTCTAAGGGGTTATCCTAAAAGACCAAACAAAACTATTAATCTACTGTGATAAGTATTCCTAATCATTTTCATTTTATTTGAATTAATAAGTGGTTAAACTATTGCAGACTTGTTTTAAAACTAGTTTGTAATCCTTCATATAAAATACATCCTCGCTTGTTTATGCATACTAAATATCTTGGTCTTCGGATGTGGATCGCGTCACGTTTACCACATCAACTCCCGAAGACTAAGATAATGATGTATTTATAGTCATCTTTTTCGAAAAATTATAAATTTTATACTATTTAGTTTTATGTAAAAGGAACACGTAGACAAACTTCCTTTGCTCATGACTTGCCCCTTTAACCCATGAGTATTAATTATGAACTATTAACCATAGTTTATGCTATTTCGTAAAAGCCAAGCAGTGATTAAAATAAATTATATTAATTTTACTATTCAGCAAGTTGTTTCAAAGAAAAGGAAGTGTTACAATAAAGGTCAATAACTACAAATATGCTTGTAAATAACGAATAAGCATTTCTTAGTTTTAACACTTAATAATATGTATAACATTCTAAAATAATAAATATACATTTAAATTTCAACTAAATAATTTGGGTTACACTTACTTAATATTTAAAACAATCTAAAACGTAACAAACAATACTTAAACAAAAAATACTATTTACACTCTATCTGTAGGCTACAATATTCTAAAGTAAACAAACGAGACATCCTATTTCACTTAATTAATATTGTAATAATTAGTACAAACGCCTTTTGATAATTTACGCTATAGAAAGACTTCAAAGATTAGAAATTTTTGGTTGACATCTACTTATTGGTTGGTATGAAAATAATGTATTGGATGTGTCTCAATGATGCCTGAATACTATTTAAATTAATTTTATAAGAACAGTATTTGTTAAAGGTATTATTTCGTGTTATAAAAAAACTTGAAATTATATAACGCAAACAGATGTTCTAATCAACTTATTACTTAGTTTAAATGCAGCTTTTATACATTATTGACAATTCAACCTGCTTAGCATTGATTTAATAGAAAGGACTATGAAAAATAGTTACTTAGGAATACGTCAAACGCCAACTAATCCACGAATTTACGTCTTATACAATACACCTTTTCTATGACTTAGAAGCGTGTCAATGAATCGGACTATAACAGCTTATTTTAATATAACTTATATTTACAATTTCAATGCCAGAAGGCTTTTTTATTTCTAAATAAATTTGAAGTGTAAAATTTGTGAACAAAAACGGGGATCTAATGTAAATAATAAACATAATATCTTATGTATGCTTATTTTAAAAAACATGTGTATCACCTACACTTAGATTACTCTCAAGTTAAACACAATCTCATCATCCCACCAAAAAGCCTTAGTTTTTTAACCCTTGTAAAACCCTTGTCACACTGGACCCACGAGGGTACGACAGTGGAGCGCCTCACGGTCAGGCGTTCAATTGTCGCAGTCGTGCTATTTCCTGGCTGACAGTTTGATACGTTTTTGACAGGCGCTCCACTGTCGCTCTCCTAATGGCCTCCTAAGATGATCACGGCTGCTACCCGAACTGATCACCAATGCTTCCCAAGTTGATCACGGTTGCTATCAAAGATGTAATAAGTGCTATCCAAGATAATAACGAGTGCTTACCAAGTTGATCAAGGCTACTACCACAGTTATTGATGAGGGAGGGAGAAACAAGCATGGATGCTACCTAATATGACCATGGGTGCTACCTAAGTTAATCACAGGGGAATACCCAATTTGATCACGGGATACTACCCAAGTTGACACCAGGGGACTATCCAAGAAAATTACGGAGGCAGGATGGTTGGTTACCCAAGGTGATCACAGGGCCGAAGTGGATCCAATTTGATCTATTAAATTCTTGGTGCAATTCAAATTTTATGTCAGTGAATGTATCTAAGACAGAGTACATTAATTTTGGTTTCGATAGTTTTGAGTTTGCTTATAATATCAAATTTCTTGATAAAATGTGTAAAAATAGAAATACTTTTAACTGCCAAGAAGTACAAAAAGTTTCACTTATTTAGGAATAAGAGTGGACCAAAGGCTGTCATGGAAACAACATATCACACATCTAATAACAAGTGCAGGTCAAGCATTAGAAATTTCTATTTTCTGAGACATGTATGCGATGTGGATTTATTGAGATCACTTTATTATGCACTAATACACTCAAAATTACAATATGGAATTTCTTGCTGGGGAGGTACATTCAAGACACACATAGAAAAATTAAAAATAACTCAGAATCACCTAGTTCGATTATTGCTGTTTAAATGGAAACGCGAAACAACATTTCCGCTTTATCAATCTTTAAAAATTCTTCCAATGCGGCATTTATACATATTTAAAGTATTAAGATTGTTTTGTATCAAAAGTGGACAAAACAGAAATGAAAATGTGCAAAATCCTGGCTATTTTACTCAAAATATTTCAAGGGGAAATGTTAGAAGGCCTAGAGTAAATAAAGATGTGTTTAAAAATTCCTCTCTTTTTAGCACCAAAACTGTACAATTTTTTTACCCATAGAATTGAAGCAAATTACAAGTATAGTGAAATTTTCAAATGAATTAAAAAATTGGTTACTTGATCAAAAGGATGTACAAAACATGTTTGATGTTATAGTTTAAATTTAACAAGCTTTAGATAAAATAGTAAAAAATAATATTAAGAGTTGCCTTATATATTGTAGAATGTTCTTTTTGTTCATTATTAGTGTAAATTTGTAAATATATAATTTTGGGTTATGATTAGGAATAAAATAAATCTATTAATAGTAACACTTTTTTGTTAAGTTGTTTTTTAAGGGGAATATTGTGTTTTGTTTGTATTAGAATAAGGATTGCCAAATGCCACAGGAGCCACGTTATCAGTAGAAGCAACATAATGGCTGATAATTAGTGACAGGCATAGTGGACACCAGCCATCATTACTGGAAGAGATGGCGGTATTTATTTCCATAGAAACTGTATGATTGGTTTGTAAAATTGAGGAAATATATTCATTTATTCATGTGCACACTTCTATTCTTAGCTACATATAATATTTAGATGTGGTGAAACAAGTAGGTTAACCGCTACCGAAGTGTGACACTGGTTTTCCTATCTTAGTTGATTATACAGTAGGCTATTAAATTGATCATGAGAATTACTCAAGTTGATCATGAAGGCCTACCCAGGTTGATCACGGGACTACCCAGGTTGATCACGGGACTACCCAAGTTGATTACGGCTTGCTACACAAGTTGTTCATGTGAGCTACACAACTTGATCACGGGTGTGTAGCTAAATTAATAACAGGTTGCTGCCTAAGTTGGCCACAAGTTGTTTCTAAAGTTGACTATGTAGGCTACCGCTACTCAATACTTTATTGTTTATGAAAGGTATATCAATAAAATATAAAAGTTTAAAAGGAGTTTTTTTAACACCCTAGTTACGAAATATAGTCTGTAACGTTTAATATTTTCAGTTTATTTTTAATCATGCTTGAGTGGGAGAGAATATTCCAAAAAATCACACGTTTCTGACAAAAACTCACTTTACCGACTTTCTGTGACGAAACTTGAAAAAAAAGAAAAACGAACGCAAGTAAGGCTTCTTGCGAGCTTAGTGATTAGCACTTCTGCTGCATATGCCGAAGGTTTAAATCCCGGGAGGTCCACTACAAATTTTCTTGGTGGGTTTGGACCGTTGTCCCGTTAGCAACGTTAGTATATTCAGTTTAAAATGCCTCTGGCTAAATAGACTAATAAAAAACTACTGTAAACGCAGTAAACATGTAAAGAACCATTGTTTTATACAATCTATTTTTAAATTAAACAATGTAATTTTATACTATCTAAACTACCCTCATCACGTGTATACTTGAATCGAAGCTCTCAGTCTGAAACCTCCTGGAAAATTCAGGAAAGTTTACTTTTTTCACTCGTAAACAAGATGGCGTCTTAAGTGTGGTATCAAATTAAAGGCGTTCTTCTCTTTACTCCTAATATGCCACCAAATGTTAGAAAATTATATGTTTATGGCCTCCACTGCCCCAAAAACAAAAATAACAGTCAAACAGGCCATGTATCCTGGCGAGACTGTAGGCCGAGATCCACAAATGGAGCTGTAGCAGAATGTTGAGGCGAGGCCACAGGCCGAGCTTCCTTCATGAGCATAGTGAGTGACGGAATTAGCACGCTAGTGTCCATGGCAAGGTACTCATGGTATTCCAAGCAAGTCATTTGGCAATTATCTTTCACATTAACTATGTTTTTTTACAGTTTTCACTTCTAATTTTCCTCTCTCTTCCCTACATATGTACGTCGACGTTTGTACGACGTATTATTTACTTTTATTACACAGTTGTAGTTTTTTATACTTAATAATTAATGCTCATACCATGTTTAGTTAAAATATTCAAAATGCGAATAGTAATTTTCGGCAAATTTCAAGAATTGAAAAACTTCTTTTTTAAGGGGAGGGAGGTGTATGGTATTATAATAATAGAGCATAGTATGTGAGACCATTACACAACCTCTCATGAGTGTCGATTGACGATTGCTCGAAGTAATACATGTTGTATTTTTTACAATATTGAAAATTTAAAATATATACTTTTAATATTAATAGAATGAAAAATACTGACATTTGTCCGGTTTTTTTTTCTTTCTCCGGTACGGACACGGACATTGAATGCAAAATACAAACTGTCCGTACAAAATACGGACAGCTAGGACATTTCTTATATTTTGATTAGATACGTTTGGCCAGATATATTTACCGACCATATAGCTAATGAGATATATAAAAAAAAAAACAATAAAACAATTACTTGGAATTAAATTATATTTTAACAAATTTAAATTCTATGCCAGAGAAAATAATAATATGACAGGACTTTTTAATAAAATGAAAAATAATTCTATAAACAGATTGTCTCAATTAGGCCATAAGGTAAAAGCTATTTTATCTTATACAACATTAAAAATAAATAGATTAATGATCTTTTTATTAATTTTATATAACCTTAAAACGTACAGTTTTATGTTTTGTCCAGTCTTTTTCTTTATAAATACAGTATTATGTTAGGCCTATTTCAATATTTACTTTGTCAAATAAAAAATAATTTAAATTTTATGGTTATTTTTTTATTCCATCATTTCATATATTAATAGAATATTTTCAGATTACATTTGTAATATAAACAGAGTCATTAATTACAAATGAAAACAATTTTTTGAAAAAATCAATTAGGCTTACCGAACGTGAAATATTTAATAATTGTCAGTTCGGTATTAAATATTAATAACAGTCGATTTAATCGCCTAATGAATAATTAAAATGCAGTAAATAAAGATTGTTCCAGATGGGCCACAGAACTTGAAAATGTATACCTAAACTAGCAAGAATTATGACCAGCATTGCCGATAAGATGGCTGCCTTATTCATGTGTGCCTTTAAGGCAATCCTACTATAAGTGTAAGGGAGGGCGGGTTCAACACTACTGTTCAATACCACTGTATTTGTATTCAATACCACTCTATATAAGTGGGCGGGTAGTTGGGATAGTATCACTGTACATGTATGGGTGGGTAGGTGGATCTATACTATCGTACATGTATGGACGAATGGTACTAGTGAATGGATAGGTCTAGATGGTGAGTTTAGTCTAAAACAATGCATATTAGATCTTATTGTACCTTATAGTACATCTTATTGTCACCTTATATTGAATTAAGTTGTTCAATCTAAAACTTTCTATAAATATTTAATCCGAATAATACTGACTGATCACATTTTCTCAAAACCCATAAGGCCTGGGACCCCAGCATTGTACATATACAGTATGGTATACGGTATATATGGTGATCTGTGTCTGATCACTACTAAGGTATCAGAGACTCCATACACGTTCAGTGGTAGTGACACACCCCTCCCACCCATACACGAACAGTGGTAGTGACACACTCTCCCACCCATACACGAACAGTGGTAGTGAACCATCCCGCCCACCCATACATGTACAGTGGTAGTGACCCATCCCGCCCATCCATACACGAACAGTGGTAGTGAACCACTCTCCCACACATATACGAGCAGTAGTACTGACTCATCCCGCCCACCCATACATGTACAGTGATAATACATAATTTCCATGCCAATGGCCTTCTTATGCACAAATACTGTACATTGGTAAAGTAGACCTCTCGTCTGGACACACGTGCAGTAAAAATAAGCCTTCCGTACACCCATATGCGTACAGTAATAGTGGGTTTCGCTCCTACAACCATATACACCTAGTGATAATAACCATCCCTTCTACCCCTTCACGCTTCATACAATAATACAAAATAAATACAAATAAACACGACGTATTATTTAATTTAATTATATATACTACTTAATTCGGTATGTGTCACAAAGATTTTTATTACGATAGTATCAACTTAGTATTAATATTATTCTAAAGAGATGTTAACAAACATAAAATAAGAACCTAGATAAAAGTCGTCAGATTGAAGTTAAGGAAACAAACAATTATCGTGGTGGAGCAGCGTTGCTTGTCAGACCTGTAGAGGGGAAGGACGGTCTGACTGGAGAGAGAGAGAGAGAGAGAGAGAGAGAGAGAGAGAGAGAGAGAGAGAGAGAGAGAGAGAGAGAGAGAGATAGAGAGAGAGAGAGAGAGAGAGAGAGAGAGAGAGAGAGAGAGAGAGAGAGAGAGAGAGGGGGGGGAAATAGGGCTATGCGCAGCGCAGCGTGGGGCCTCAAAACCGTTTTGGGGCCTCACCACAACTATCCCATATGGTTGGAGTCTCTTTATATAGTAAAATAAATGCAACTACTGACTAAGCTGATAACTTAGGCTTGAATGTCAACTGTTATCTTAAACTCAAGACCCATATTCATAGGGACAAACACATGCTTGGATTTGGTTTGTTTGCTCTCCGTAAATTGCAGTGCACACATTCACGGGTTTGTTGACTTTGTACTATCGATGCTTTTACCCCAACCTTGTTTGTGAAATTTCCGTTTGGAAAAACGAGAACTTTAAGAACAGTTACACATTTCATTCACAGAAGAAAGCTATTCGTATCATATATGGATTAACTGATGATTAAGAACCAAGAACAACCACATTCCGAGATAAAGATATTTTTACTTTCCCTGCATTTTAATTATGAAGTAGTTTAATTTTTTTTAAAATAAACTTGTATCTTTTTACCGACAGTCAGACTTTTTATAAATGCACACTTTGTCAAAGAAACAATATTTCCATCCCTAAACACAGTACTTATCTCTTAAAAAACATAACTGCATTAAGTTTTTTTAATCCTTTTCCGCATGTTTAAGGTTAGAAATACCTCTGAACACATTTAGAAATAAATTAAAGAGACACAGTATTGATAACCAGTTCACAGTGTCCATGATATGAAGTAACTAATAATATAGATAAAAAAAAAAAAAAAAACAAGCACACACACACACTAAGAATACTTTCTTGAGGCCTCCTTTTTATTTTGTGTGGTAGAAATATACATAATATTTATGTTGGAAATGATTTTTGTTTTTAATTAGAGCCACAGAAAAAAATACAATGAGGTCACTTTCTTATGGCCACAGCAACGTCTTTTTAGTTTTGTGTGGTAGCTGCCATATTTGGGAGGTCACAAATCCGTGACCTCAGATTGGCTGCTAGTTTAGAACCACCCATGGAGTACATATAGATTTAAAGAGTTGTTGTGGGCGCGAACAACACATCCCCTCTCCCGGGAGCACGAACAACATCCCCCCTGCTGTGCAATATAGCTCCTTCAGATATAAGACGTCAGGAGGCACTGCTTAAAGAATTCAATAAGATCTGGATGTCTCACACCTCCCATTACACAGGATCTCCCGCGTCGATAATCGAAGACTGTTGTGGACCGTTGCGTTCCGGACGAACCAGGGTTGTCGGGACATGAATCTAAGGGCTTCTGCAGAGAGCCCACCAAGCCGTGCAGGCATACATCATACAAAAAAAAGTATTCATATGACTCCTGACGGTCGCCAGAAAAATGGTAAGTTTAGCACTGACAAGCAGCTTCGACTTCCAGCCGATGAGGCCGTCTAGGCCCTAGGGTGACCGGCGGTGGCTCAGCTGAGGCTTACTCCATTTCTTCCTCAATCATGGCATTAATTTTATCGGTGACAATGGCAATCCTCCACTTTTCAAGCCATGGGGAGAGTGCGTCAACCTGCTTTATTTTAAAAACACCTCTTTCATTAGCAAGAAAAAGGTTTTATTAAAAATAAGCTATAGAAGCTTCTAAAATAAGCAGGTTATATGTTTAAAAACGTTACGTCAAAACAATAAGTAAATTAACTCTATAAATTAATAAGAGATTTACAAAGTTTGGATTTAATTTCTTCTTCTGTGAGTTTTGAGGTATTTTAAGATTAAAAAATGGCGATCAAACGTTTGGCCTCCAATTTCAACATATAGGTAGAAACAGTCAAGCAGTGATATTCTCACACGATGAAAACCCTTTTATCTGGAATACGAGCTGCAGCTTCGTCAAGTAATATCACTAAAATCATTTCGTCATAGACAAGAGTAGAGTTCAAAGGGGTTTCATCTGTCCACAACAAAAAATCTAGTCTGGTGATTTTGCGTGCCCCTACGACCAATCCAGTGCTGCCCTTAGGCCATAATGAGCTAGGGCCACATCAGTTTGAATCCACATCACTGTCTTATTCTAAGGGTACGTCTTCTAACAGATCAGGAAGAATGTCCTGCAGATACACTAAACAATAATTAGGGATTGTAGGCGATAGATTTCATACTCGGTCGTCTTAATAAGCTTAACATGGCATAGGCTTAACGGTTGCTTTGGGCGTGGAAACTACTGTACTAGAGAAGTCTGGGGTGTCCATGTTGGGTAGTAGTCAGGGTCCGGATGTTGTGTAGGGGAGAGAGGCCTGTCAATTGGCTGAAAATCAGACCAACACTACGTGGTTCGGATTCCACGTAAAGCTGTAGGCCCCTTAGTTGCACTGGCTATTGATCTATTAATAAATGGCCATTTCTGAGGAAGAGTCTATAAAAAAAAAACTCATTTTATATTGAGAATGCAGTACGGTAAGTCCCTTAGGCAAAGCTAATCAAATGGGAGTTTTTGAGGTACAGCACTGTATAAAAACGTTGGCTTGCTGATAAAAAGTAATCATAAAATCAAATTTTCGCATGGAAATGGTTGGGAAAATATTTATTGCCTGTTATTAAATGTATAAAATAAAAAAAATAAGTAAATAATTTAAAAAAATTACAATATGCTTTAAAAACGTATAGCCCTTGGAGATTCAGTTTTTAGAGGCCACAATACAATTACACTGCATTTTAAGTGAATAAATATTGATTGAACATTTTGAAATTTTTTTAAAACTTTAAACAGAAGTAGTGGATGCTTACTGTGTTAGTATGAACTGATTGTATAGTAAAACTAGTTTGTAATAATATAATAAAAGTAAAAATTAGTTCATATATTTGAGAAAAGACATGGAAAAGTCGACCTGTGAGGAAGTTTTTTATTTTTTGGTCAGGTAAGTTTCGTCAGCGGGAAAGTTGCAGATAAAAACTGGTACTTTATTTTTTATTTGAAACTTTTTCCACCAATATGCATAGTTTAGTCGGTAATTAGTGACAAAGAAACATGACTGTGCGGCGCACGCAGTTGTCGTCGTGTTGGTGAGTTGGCCTCACTCTGAACCCTCCACGATTCCATCGGTGCTAAAATATGAATCCATGAGAAATATTATTTTTTTATATAAAACCTATTATGCTAAAAATATGTTGTTTAAAGTTGAATTTGTAATATTAGGCAATGAAAATTGCAGGCATAAAGCCAGTTATTATTTTTCAGTTATTTTAACAGGACATCAAATCATTTACAATACGGTAGGTGTTTTATAGTGAACAAGTCATATTTATTTTTTAGTAACCCACCCGTTCCAAAAGTTAAGCAAGTTGTTGATCTTAACTTATTGCTGTTTATTACTCTCTTTGATTACGTTTATACATTTTTTTTTAGTTTGTTCATTTAAGCATACAAGGAATTTGAAGTCAGTTAAGTGCTATCAACATATCTCATCTGGAGGCAGTTTTTTTATTTTGATAAAAACAATCAAAATTAAGAAAAAATGTAACTGTAATTTTTTGTTTTATATTTTATTTTTTGAGGTATTAGTGTTGGCGTGACAATCTGTCCACAATCTCCTTCCTTTCTTAATTTATAATTCTTCAATCCTAGTTCTTTCACTAATTAACGTAGCCTCACTTTTTTATTTTTTACATAAAATGTGACATTTTTATCCGGGTAACACTTTTCGATATACTTATATACATTTAATTTCCTCTCACCACTTTCAATTATTTTTCCTTTGGCTTTTTTCCATTGTTAAAGACCACACTGAATCACTAAAATTATAATTATTGAATTCACTCCATCACTTTTTGAAGACATTCAGAAAAACACAAGCAATAACCAAAAACCTCCTCCCAACATTGAATGAACTGCCTCCAGATGAGATATGTTGATAACACTTAACTGATTTCAAATTCCTTGTATGCTTAAATGAACAAACTAAAAAAAAGTATTTATAAATGTATTCAAAGAGAGTAATAAACAGCAATAAGTTAAGATCAACAACTTGCTAAACTTTTGGAACGGGTGGGTTACTAAAAAATAAATGTGACTTATACACTATAAAACACCTACTGTATTGTAAATGATTTGATGTCCTGTTAAAATAACTGAAAAATAATAACTGGCTTTATGCCTGAAATTTTCATTGCCTAATATTACAAATTCAACTTTAAACAACATATTTTTAGCATAATAGGTTTTATATAAAAAATAATATTTCTCATGGATTCATATTTTAGCACCGATGGAATCGTGGAGGGTTCAGAGTGAAGCCAACTCACCAACACGACGACAACTGCGTGCGCCGCACTGTCATGTTTCTTTGTCACTAATTACCGACTAAACTATGCATATTGGTGGAAAAAGTTTCAAATAAAAATAAAGTACCAGTTTTTATCCATAACTTTCCTGCTGACGAAACTTACCTGACCAAAAAATAAAAAACGTCCTCACAGGTCGACTTTTCCATGTCTTTTCTCAAATATATGAACTAATTTTTACTTTTATTATATTATTACAAACTAGTTTTATTATAAAATCAGTTCATACTAACACAGTAAGCATCCACTACTTCTGAATAAAGTTTACAAAAAATTTCAAAATGTTCAATCAATATTTATTCACTTAAAATGCAGTGTAATTGTATTGTGGCCTCTAAAAACTGAATCTCCAAGGGCTATACGTTTTTAAAGCATATTGTAATTTTTTAAAATTATTTACTTATTTTTTTTATTTTATACATTTAATAACAGGCAATAAATATTTTCCCAACCATTTCCATGCGAAAATTTGATTTTATGATTACTTTTTATCAGCAAGCCAACGTTTTTATACAGTGCTGTACTTCAAAAAATCCCATTTGATTAGCATTGCTTATGGGCTTACCGTACCGCGGTCTCAATATGAAATAGAGTATAGCCCAAATATGGCTATCGAGAATAAAAGAAGTTTTTAATAAAATGCATTTCTTCTTAAAAAAAGGAATTTGTTTAGCAAATGGTAGTTTTGAGAATTTTATAATGCCATTGAGAACATTCTACTCTCCTCGGATAATCAGCTGGCATCATTGCATGTAACCCTACCTTTTGTGAGTGGATATAGGTCATCATCATTTATTACTCGCCACACAGATGAGACATTTGTGCCCATTTCAATTGCCACTAAGCTTGTGCTAAGTTTAACGTTATTCTCAAACCTCTGCAAAACTTCTTTTTCAAATTCAACTACATACTCTATAAATTGTATATTATTAGGCCTAATTTTTATTTATTTTGCCATTTAAAATTGTAAAAAAATTTATAGCAATAGTTAATTATAATATAAATAAAACAATACTAATTAATTAAGAAGCACCATTGACTTTATTATTAATTACAAACAGATATATCATGTAATAAGAGTATTTGTGTAATTAATTTGTTTAGTTGGTGAGGTCTACTACCACAGATGGCTTACACTGCATTACAGTTCTATGTGACTACACTAGCACTCCACTACTCTGGACCACAAAACAGCTGATGATTTGAGACACCATTTTTTACATTGGATGAGAAATCTATCTCTGTCCTTAATAAATCAATACGTGCTAATAAAGTCAACGATAGAACATATTGTCATATGACGTATTATATACAGACATAACATATAAAGACAATAGCCAACAAAAGTAAAAAATCAGCCTATATAGTAAAACGTTGTAAAAATGTCTTTAGTTGTATGCAATATCTCTTTCAATATTTTGAATTCAGACAACATATTTTTCATATCTACAAGAGCGTTTCACAATTATTGAGTATGTGTACATATTCTAAGTAGAAAGTGTTTATTGACATGTCTAAACATTTGAATCAGGCAGGCACTTCGGACTTGGAGCAGACAAATTGTGGAGGCTGATCACTGGAAACGTTGTGACCATTGATAATCAAGGATACAAGATGTGTTACATTGTGCCTGAAACTTTCCCGTAGGCAATTCACAGCACCGCTCCTGTGACGTAATGAAGTCGGCTGTACGTTCACAGGCCGGCTGGCTCAGTGTGGCGAGCCGCCTGTAGCCACGCACACTGCCTACAATAGTAAGTAGTATAGTGTTAGTAGCCTGAAATAAACTAATTGTAAAACTGTAACTAATATTTTTTATTCAGTGTTTAGCCGTAAATTAAGTATACATGCAAAATTAAGTCTTCAATATTGTTTTACCTTCGGATTGTTTTGCACCCACCATTCAAGAAAATAAATAAAAAAATATATTAAATTACCAATATGGAATAAACATTATTAAAAATAAGTAATAGATTTTATATACACAGTAATTTTTAGTTTACTAAATGGATATTTTGACTAAAAACGTATTTCATATTGAAAAAATGAAGATATTAAAACAATTAAATTTAAGACGCATAAAATAAAGATGGTACTGCTAGAAAACTAAACTATAGTGTGAAATTATCATATGAATATTTTATAGAATGATTTTGGTTAATTTTCTATGGCATTTGTGGTGAATTAATTTTTACTATCAAACTTTTATATCCTATTTCATGAATACATGCACTTTTGAACAATCAATTTGTCGATATTCGTTGTACTGATAACATGCTAAAAAGTAGTGTAATAACTATGAAATAACAAGATAAAACATTGAGTTATACTTAAAAAAAGTAATGCTCTATGTTAGGCGTACTAAACTATCATTCTACTGGTAGACACATTAGTGACAATTATTGTGTTACAGTTTATTTATCCAGTAGGTATAAAATATCTCGTTGTCCATTTGAACTTTAATATCATCAAGATAATGTACTGATTTAATCACTCAAGCTCAAACATACAGGAAAACTAAAACAGTATTTGAAATCTTAGATAATAAAGCAGTTAATAATGATTATTATTGTTGCAATGTAACATAATTCACTTATTAGATTTTATGAAGTTTAGGCTATTACTGTCTAGTGACACATTGAAGAACTGATTTACTCACCTTGAATCAGCTGTTATAAACAAATAACAGCTGTTGTAACAAGTATCATAAATTGAATGATCTTGATAAGCTGCATAACACTTAAATAGTATTTAAAAAATAACACTGGATCTAAAAGATAACAAGTTTTTAATAATAATGTGAAACTGTTCTGCAGACTCATTCGGGGTAACAGTCCATAACAGTAGTAGAAAAAGTCGGATTTGTCCTTACGAATACTATCAATTAAAAATTAATTCTCATCCAAATGCTGTTTATAAAATTGATCGCCACATGGACTAAAGTAACTATTTACCCAAAATTTGAAGCCATGCCATGAACAAAGCAAGACCTTTCAAGCATAAATAAAGACAACTAAAACACATTTAATATTTTGGACTATTGATCACAAATAAAAATAATTTTATACATAATCGATACGACGGTTGTCAAAAACATGGATGAAAATAGGTTGCGAATGAGTGTACACGAGTGAATGTAGTCTTTGTTACAAACTCTGTTCATTTGTCATTGGGCTATTAATTAATGACGCTTTCTAAGGAATAGTCTGCCTTAGTTTGTAACAGTAACTACATTCGCTCATCTACACTCATCACACTCATTCGAAATCCATATTCGCCCATATCTTGACGATCGGCGTCTTATGGATGAGTAAATAAATAGGCTGACTATTTCTTAGAAAATGACATTACTAAATTGCTCAGTGAAAATAAATAGCGGGTAGTTATCAGCTGATTATTTAAATTTTTTTGTTATTTTACGTTTCGAACAGGGTACCTTGGAACATTTTATAACCACATATGTTGGGTTTAAGGATAGTTAGTTATAGAAATCGAAAACTAATAAACAGGCTTATTAATCTGCAGTATTTATTAAGCAGTCTATAAGTATGATAAACTGTATCTAACTTATCATGTCATTTATAAAAAAAACTAAATAAAGCATGATAAACTGTATCAATTAACTATCGTCAGTTTTTGGATCACAATATTTCGATTCTGAAAAATATTATTTCATAAAAAAGTGAGATACGAAATGAAATCTCATTAGATATTGTCATAAAACCTCCTACCGACGTTCTGAAGGACGAGGGCCTCTTCATTCTTGTTGTTTTATTAATTAATTAAACCATTGTTGTATCGATGTAGTGTAAATTGATTGTTCCAATATCTTGTGTGTGTAGGGTACGTTCGGTCTAGGTTGTCTTAACTGACCGAACGGTTTTTATATCTCAGATTATTCTTAGATGTGAGACGCCAACACAACTTTGTCCATATTTTAAGGTGAATGTGAATGATTACATGAGTGTAGGATTATTGTGAATAACGCGTGTAGTCTCGTTACTAACTGAGTTCGGCTTATGCTCAGAAAGGGACATTTATTAATAGCTCAATTGCCTGGGTAACTGAGGGACAAGCCTGATACTCAGTGCTCTCCTCTACAAAACATGGGCACTTTAGTAGTGTCCAACCCGGTAGTAAAGTGTGACGATGAGTCCTGACCCCACTAATGTCAATTAATTGTCTCGCCGCCCACTCCATTGGAATAGTGATTAGTACATCTAACCTCGTCTACATTTTGCTATTGTTAATAACTTCAAAGAGGTTTTGATAAATATTAAAAAAAACACCTTTACACAAATAAACTAAATTTAAATTCAATCCTTTCGAACACCCGTCCAGACACTATAATATTTTTGCGTTTACGTGTTCAAAAAAGAAAAAAAAAGCAAAATTCCTATGAATTAGGATAGTAGTCTATGGAGATTGAACCAATTTACACAGAAATTAATAATTACAGCAGCTTACTTTTGTCATTAATTTTTAGTCTAAGACTACGGATGGACCGTCTCTGAGTAAGCAAGTCTGTCAAACTACGGGTGGACCGTCTCTGAGTAAGCAAGTCTGTCAAACTACGGGTGGACCGTCTCTGAGTAAGCAAGTCTGTCAAACTACGGGTGGACCGTCTCTGAGTAAGCAAGTCTGTCAAACTACGGGTGGACCGTCTCTGAGTAAGCAAGTCTGTCAAACTACGGGTGGACCGTCTCTGAGTAAGCAAGTCTGTCAAACTACGGGTGGACCGTCTCTGAGTAAGCAAGTCTGTCAAACTACGGGTGGACCGTCTCTGAGTAAGCAGGTCTGTCAAACTACGGGTGGACCGTCTCTGAGTAAGCAAGTCGGTCAAACTACGGGTGGACCGTCTCTGAGTAAGCAAGTCTGTCAAACTACGGGTGGACCGTCTCTGAGTAAGAAAGTCTGTCAAACTACGGGTGGACCGTCTCTGAGTAAGCAAGTCTGTCAAACTACGGGTGGACCGTCTCTGAGTAAGCAAGTCGGTCAAACTACGGGTGGACCGTCTCTGAGTAAGCAAGTCTGTCAAACTACGGGTGGACCGTCTCTGAGTAAGCAAGTCTGTCAAACTACGGGTGGACTGTCTCTGAGTAAGCAAGTCTGTCAAACTACGGGTGGACCGTCTCTGAGAAAGCAAGTCGGTCAAACTACGGGTGGACCGTCTCTGAGTAAGCAAGTTGGTCAAACTACGGGTGGACCGTCTCTGAGTAAGCAAGTCGGTCAAACTACGGGTGGACTGTCTCTGAGTAAGCAAGTCGGTCAAACTACGGGTGGACCGTCTCTGAGTAAGCAAGTCGGTCAAACTACGGGTGGACCGTCTCTGAGTAAGCAAGTCGGTCAAACTACGGGTGGACCGTCTCTGAGTAAGCAAGTCGGTCAAACTACGGGTGGACCGTCTCTGAGTAAGCAAGTCGGTCAAACTACGGGTGGACCGTCTCTGAGTAAGCAAGTCGGTCAAACTACGGGTGGACCGTCTCTGAGTAAGCAAGTCGGTCAAACTACGGGTGGACCGTCTCTGAGTAAGCAAGTCGGTCAAACTACGGGTGGACCGTCTCTGAGTAAGCAAGTCGGTCAAACTACGGATGGACCGTCTCTGAGTAAGTAAGTTGGTCAAACTACGGTGGAGTCATACCGAAGCTCTTAAATACATCGATCTGGCAATTCTTTTGCTACTTTTATGATTTTAAAATGGCATGGGTTTGTATCTTGGCCTTATACATTCTAAATTCCATCCACATTCTAAATTGACTCTTTAAATATCTAATATTCATCTTAATGTAGACAATAGTTTTGTCTAAGCCAAAAATATCACTTTATATGAAGAGAAGCTAATATTAAATTGTTCACTATGGATCTCATATTTATTTAATTTACATTATTTTATTTAATCGGTATCCATGGTAAATTTACACGCAAACCTGTGGAAATGCGTAGTGTACTTGCATAGATCTTACGGCTGTAGTGACGTTGACCGACATATACTAACTACATACACTACAAGTCATTCTTTATTCTTGGCTTGTGAACATTGCTTGTAAAACTGTATCAACCACATATGGCAGCGTATTAGTGTTTACTCAATACGTGAATGTAATTTGATTAATGAGTTCATTAAAGTATCATTATCTAAGGTAATGATTGTTGATATACACTCAAACGCCATGCCGGTACAGACATTTCTTGAGACGAGTATGTTGTGGTTATTATGTTTTAAACAAACCAAATTTTACGAATAAGTTGAATGTATTAACCGTAGTAAAACAATTGAACTGTAGAAGAACGTTTGAGACGACCTTGTTTGGCGTGTTTATGAATGTTACTGCTACTGGGAGGTTACAGCCGAGGCGTGCTTCTTTCAAAAGCTCATTACCTAGGGTAATGTACTCCCACGTGTTCAAAGTACTAATTTCTGTAGGGGAAAACTAACTGAAGATATACTCTTTATGGACTTTATGACATTTACTTAATGTAATATAATCCTCATATAGAATACGTGAAGCCTTTTTTATCAACGCAACTTCTGCCTTATTTCTTTACCAAAGTAAACGGTTAAGATGTCAACAGATTTACCTCAGTTCATAGTTGAGTAATAAGGTCTTAATCCTTCAATATTTTCACCTTGAAGGTAATGGGAAGCAATCAAAGTAAGTTTTTTGGAGAGAGATTTAAATGAATCGAAAAGTAACAACTGTTAAAATGTAAATAATAATTTCTAAAAAGTTTTAATAGCTGTTGTAAAGTGAAAATTGGTGTTTGTAATATTGAGAAGGTAGATATTTCATAATGTTAAACCCGGTGAGATTATAAGCATGGTTTTGTTATTCACATTCGATTGTGCAAATGTAATAAGGTCTTAATTGTTCAATGCAGCCACCCCGAAAGACACGGGAATATAGGAGAATTAAGACCTTATTTCACAACTAAGAATAGAGGCATATTTTTAATACCTTAACCGCTTACATTGGTCAAGAAATAAGGGAGGAGTTGCGTTGACAAAAACTGGCTTCTCATATAAGGATACTTAACTATCACCAGAAAAAATTTATTTCTAAGATCGAAACTTTACTTCACACTTTCTCCGCGTGATATTGCAGCCACTCATATCGATCGGCCAATCAATAATTTTATTTATTGCAGTATACAAATAAATTGCCCTGTAAATGTAACAATTTATGAGTTAAGTTCTAAATCAATATTTGACCACATTCACACCACAAATCCTCATCAAACATACAATCAGGTTCCAGGTTCACTCAGAACACCACACATTCATTCTTGCCAACTATCCCCACTTTCAGGAATAGTCAGTCACCGGTAGTTCCAGGTTCACTCAGAACACCACACATTCATTCTTGCCAACTATCCCCACTTTCAGGAATAGTCAGTCACCGGTAGTTTTGCCACACATATATTAAAGTTATTATGTTACTATGCCACACTAAATCAAAAGAATATGTGTCATCTTTAGATATATACAGTCATATTTAAATAAATGTTTGTATTGTACATTAGTATATTTAGTACTGCAGTTTATAGATAGTTTGGCTGGAATAAAAACATATACTGTAAACAAAAATCAATTATCCAAACGCTACTTATTTGACTTAACATTTTTAATGGTACATTGTTATTTAAGGCTATAGAAATTTTAAACTTTTTGTATCCACAGTGATTGAATTGTAAGGGATTTCTATAGTAACTGAACTAATTTTATGTGTTAAAATAAAAAAAACGTTGTGAACAATTATATGTAAACCAAAGTACTATTCGTTCAGGTGTTAAGAGACTTTAACTTATTCGAGCTAACAGTAAACATTTTTTTACATCGACACTTTGAACATATTAGGCTACATTTGTTTAATTTTTTTTGTATGAACGTGTATATAGCTACATTTCTATTTATCTGTCAACCGTTTACAGGAGGTTGGGTCAAAAAGACAATTCTAAGGTCAGGGTTTATCACATCTAGTTATGGAAAAAGACACGCCTTAAAAAACGCAAGATTAAAACAAACAATACTCGTGTGAACTAAATAATTTGGCCAAAAACCCCTGATTTATTAGGACTACGATTGAAGGGCTAAGAAACCTTAAACACATAATAAGAGTGCTGATAAATACCACTGTACGTGTATGGGTGGGCGGGTTGGTTAATACCTCTGTACCTGTATGGGTGGGAGGGTTGGTTAATACCTCTGTACGTGTATGGGTGGGCGGGTTGGTTAATACCTCTGTACCTGTATGGGTGGGAGGGTTGGTTAATACCTCTGTACCTGTATGGGTGGGAGGGTTGGTTAATACCCCTGTACGTGCATGGGTGGGCGGGTTGGTTAATACCTCTGTACCTGTATGGGTGGGAGGGTTGGTTAATACCTCTGTACGTGTATGGGTGGAAGGGTGGGTCAATACCACTGTACGTGTATGGGTGGGCGGGTTGGTTAATACCTCTGTACCTGTATGGGTGGGAGGGTTGGTTAATACCACTGTACTTGTATGATTAGGAGGGTTGGTTAATACCACTGCAACTGTATGGGTAGGAGGGTTGGTTAATACCTCTGTACTTGTATGGGTGGAAGGGTGGGTCAATACCACTGTACGTGTATGGGTGTGCGGGTTGGTAAATACCTCTGTACGTGTATGGGCGGGCGGGTGGGTCAATACCTCCGGACCTGTATGGGTGGGAGGGTTGGTTAATACCTCTACGTGTATGGTTGGGAGGGTGGGTTAATACCACTGTACGTATATGGGTGAGCTAGTGGGCCAATACCTCCGGACCTGTATGGCTGGGCGGGTGGGTCAATACCACTGTACGTGCATGGGTGGGAGGATTGGTTAATACCTCTGTACGTGTATGGGTGGGAGGTTGGGTTAATACCACTGTACGTGTATGGGTGGGCGGATGGGTCAATACCACTGTACGTGTATGGGTGGGCGGGTGGGTCAATACCACTGTACGTGTATGGGCGGGCGGGTGGGTCAATATCACTGTACGTGCAACATATAACTGCGTTGTTTTACTGCTACTTCCAGCGGCAGATTATAGCCTTTCATTCCCACCGAGCAGATACAGTGTGAGGGTCAGTATTTGAACCTTTCGTTGACCAAAGCATACCTAACATACATTGAAAATCTCCTTTATTTTATGCAATCTTTTACACAAAAAACTTAACAGATTATCTTTTACAAAAAAAACTTATCAGTAAACTTATATAGGGAAATAAATAATAGAATAAACAATGCCATACTGGACTTATCTCCCTAGAGTTTATTGGCCCTGACAGCATAGTACAGTGGTATTGACGAAGAAAAAAGAACTAGAAAAAAGAGCGAGTAGAATTATTTTAAGAAAAAGAAAAATACCAAGAAAGTGAAGATGCTGATCATGGCTTTTCTTAGGGGAGGAGAGAAACTCTGGTTGTAGTGTTGATCACAACTTCACTTGTGTATCAATAATGGTTTGTGCGGTTTAAGAACTGTTTTAAAAAAACTTTGATCTACACACTTAAACTTTTGACTACTCATTTTTAATTAGTTGGTGAGTAAATTTAGGCATTTTAACTAGTTTAACTAACTATAAATATTTGGTAAAAATGCATAAGGATTGGAATTGTTTTTAGATTATATATATTAAATTATTTATTAAATACCCAAATGAAATATTTGTTTCGAAATGCTTCAATCTTAATTAGTACTTGTACCTTGAACATTAAATTTAACTTAAAACATGGTTTTGAAACCAATACGAGCTTTCGACATCCAGCTCTGGGGAAAGACTTCTATTTCTGACATAAATATCTTATAAACATTTCAATAAAAAATACTAAAAAAATTCTACAATCACCATCGTATGTGCAAAAAAATCTCTATAGTGACACCAACATTTGAAATCTGAAAGAAGAAACTACAAAAGATTATACTTGAAGGTAAATTACTTAAACTAATCTAGAAACAATTGAAAACAAACAATCTTGGACTGTCAACAGAAGCAGTGATGAGATTATTTGCAATACTTATTTGGCAGTTGATTTACATTTACACAAGGGACATTTTAGTGAATGTCAAAAATCTCTTTCAACAAAAATGACGTAAAATCTATTGTTAAAGACGTAAAATTAACATACCTAATGTATTCAAAGTCTCCATCAATGCAAAACTAATCGTAATTTTCATCCGTAAAGAGAAATCTGTCAGAGAACTGGTGAAGCTAACAGAATAACCTTCATTTTAAAAACATTGCGCGCTCACAAATAAGTACTCTTTTAACGTAAAATCAAATATGTAATATGTGAAATTAAATTTACAATATCAACGTATTTAAAAAATTGCGTATATATCAAATAATGGAAATGTAGGACCCTATACAAAAAACTATTAAATTACGTTGAATAGTTGGAAATAGATGAACGATAAACAACATTTACATTTATAATTAATTTGTAAATATCTGTGTAAAATATAACAGTTTATTTAAATAAGGGAAGTTTAATAGAACAATTTCTGTACAAGTAGGCACCTATTCGACAGTAACCCTTTTAAAATAATAAAAATGAACGAGATAAACATATTTTAAGTCACTAATATTCGTGTTAAAACCTTAACTGTTATGTTACAAAACTGAACACGAGTTTATAAATCTAGATATTGGTAATTAATACTTTTTACATGAATAAATATTTACACCTTGTAATTAGGGAATAATTAAGAACTAACGGAGAGTTAATGAGTACGGTAACAAAAACTAAGTACAGGTATATTAATATTTACACTAAAATTATAGAAGTAATAAACACACTTTGGAAATTTTGTTACGTAGAAAATGTTTTTGGAACGGTAGATGGGCACATTTCGGCACGGTTGTCATGCCAGGACGGGGGGTTGTCAGTCTAGTCTACTGCGCACCCCTTGTCACGTGACTTTCACCTTCCAACATAAAACGCTCCGATAAGTGGAAATGGAATTTAAAATTAAGGAATTTGAGACATAGTACCTAAAACTCAAAAGTAGGGATATTTTCAACATATCGATATAAAGCATAGCAAACCAAATGTCGATCTAACGATGTTATCGAAAGAAAAGTATCGCTATATCGTGTAACCTATACATTGAGTTATAAATTATTTATCTGTTTAAAATTATGCACTAACTGTAATGTCGTCACCAAAAATATACTGTTTTGCTCTCCCTATTGAGAAAAGCTCACTTAATGTCAAAATTAAATACATATATCAACACGGAACAAGTTGTGGTCTGTGGGGTTGGATGAAAAATATTCAAAATAAGAATAATTATACTTTAAATCGTTATGTTAGTTGTAAAAGAATAATGTAACAACATTTTTATTTTTGTTTTTCACATTTAAAATTGCCTCTAGGCTTCTTATAAACACTAAATATTAAACAAATTAATTCACTAAACCTACTTCCAATACTTGTCAGGTAAACCATTTTTTTAAAATAAAAGTTTGGAAACAATTTTCCACTTAGTCTGTTTTGTTTTTACCCGTTCCACCCACAGGTCTACAATAAACTATATTTTAGTGCGTTAAGCTCATATAAAAAACTAAACAAAATTAATCTATTATTTCAACGCATATTTTTTACGCATAAGAGGCTATTTAAATCGTGTTGTTTTCGAGGAGAGAGAATAACGTCAACTATTAAGTGATATGATATATCGGACCAAAATATCGATATGGCTGATATCATCGAAAGAAAATATCGATACTAATATATCGATACACCGAAACTTATTTATCGATATTATCGATATATCGTTGCCATCCCTACTCTTAGGGTAGTGACTTATAAGGATAAATAGCATTGTCTATTTTTTTTTTTTTTTTTTTTTTTGTATAAAGAAGAACAGTCAATCGATACCGGTATTCAACACAAGCAAGTAGGGTTTAAGTCAATAGGAACAGTTGGTAACGTTTTATTCGTATATAATGTCGAGTAAAGCTAAAAGTTGTGTTTGTAAACATGATATGAGTTATCAGATTACAAACTAATTTGCTGAAAAGGTGTTTTCGTTTTTAACCCTGTAATAGTTTCGTTGCAAGGAGTAGCTGTTGCCTAATGAATCGATCAAGGTTTGGTAGAAAGCGTAAAGACCATCATTGGTGCTCTGAGTAGTGAGAGAGCTTGGGAACAGCTTCTTGTAAAGGTGGAAGCTTTCTGTCATGAACATGATATTGTTGAGACATCAAGTTTAAGAGGTGTGAGAATAAAAAGAGCCAAGTAAATGGATAAGATGGGTGTTGACGAAGATACTTATATGTCAAAAGAAGGCTGAAGTTTGACGTTTTTTATACAGTTATTGACTTTACATTCTCATTTGGAAGATCAGTTCTATGATCACTCTCCATCTATGATAAAACTTGTTGTTTTATCATATTTTTAAAACTTGCCTTGTTTTAACCAAAACGGAGTGATTCATTTGCAAATGAGTGATAAAAAGACACATTTAGAAGTTGTGAAGGTTGTGCGAAGGTTGACTACAACTTGGTAAATAAGAAACAATTTCAGTTAACTATATATCTCACAAGATAAGAAAGATCTATTACCACCAGGGGAACATAGTAAATGTTAGCAGTTGTGAAAGAGAAGCATGTTCAAGCAAAAGATGTGATGCAGCCGATGAAGGGAGTAAATTTGATGAAGAAATCGACAATCTAGAGAGTGGCCACGACAATCCAAACAAATGATGCGCCGTTGAGGTTTCGTAAATCTTTTTAGTACAGATACCTGAAACAGTTCTGTGAATTTCCATATCTAAACGTAATGTTCACAATGGTACTATATCTCTCAGTTATTAGTTGCTCTGCAGATGACTAGCGAGCAGATTGAAAATAATAAAGAACCATAAGAACAGTTTGATATAACGGGGTTATCTAACATGCTGATTCTTTCTTCAGGAAAGGAAAATTTGTAAAAAAATGTAAAAACTCTGATATAATTGACGTTTTTGAAAACCAACCACTCTATAATAACTAAAATACCTAAATATAAGCTTGTATCCTAATATTACTGAATAAAACTTGATTGTTATATCAATTTTGAATTCCAAAATGCACAGTTTTAAACTATTTGAGTGTTCGTGAATTAGAAACGGCTAATAGAATATTACAGAAGAATGCAAAAAATAAAAACGTTTTGGCATTACATTTTCTATCAGAAAAGATCATTAAATACATAGTGTGCTATAAGAAAAATTAAGCTGTCCGTCACTATTGAAAATGGTGGCTTTATTGAAAATCACTCGATACATATTTTACTAATGAGGAAATATTAAATGAAGTACTCCGTTTAAAGTTTGTTGCATCTTTGCAGCTTTAGGTGATCTGATGCCACCAGATCATTTTGGTGGCACACGTTAACAAAAGAAACATATTTCTTGTAGCACCGGTTTTTTTATAACTCAACTATAATGAATACACATTATAAATCGTAATATCTTATCGTATGTATTATATATTATTGTAGCATATAATATATATGTCACACATTTTTAATACTATGATGATTATGAAAGATTTCGTTTTTTTAAGTAAAGGGAAGTTCTGAAAGCCTTTTAAATTGGTAGTGTCCTCTATATGGAAATATAATAAGTAAATATGATTTATATAGTGAATAATTAAATATTCCTTGAAATCTGTTTAGAAATTTACTTAGCAATACTTGAAATTAACTTGCTTCAATAATAACTTTTTGGACTTACTATACCAAGTAAATTTTGTGCAAATTAATTAATATTATGTAAAAATTGCTGAAAGAAAACATTGATTAGATCGTGAGAATTAATTGCTCTTGTAGCAAAGCAGTGCGGAGTGAATGTACTGATCACAGAGCACTCTGGTGGAGGGCTGTCGAACCTCGTCCACTTGCCTTCAATTGAGAGACCGCTATTATTACGTCACAATCAAACCGCAATCAGCTGGTATTGCATGCGTTAATGATTTCCTTTCTGGGCGCAGCATTGTCATTATTTGGGTCGACGTTGATTCTGACATGAGTTTCAAATCTGTCGTCCTACTTGCTTTCCTGAGATTTTGTTACATGTCTTGTCTAGTTATGCAGACATGCTGACATCTGCATTCGATATGGATTTCATATCGAACGAAAATCGCATGAAGGTACAAACTTAGGTCTTAAGTTTGAATGTAGAGATTCGTCAAGTTTTGAAATGATAATTCCAAATATTAACTAATCGTAAAAGTAACATTTCAAATTTCAGTAAATTTGGAACTTAAATAAAAACCATTGATGATTTTTGGAGCACATTTCTTATGCTGCCCACCAAACTCAAACTACATCCTCTAGCTTCCAAAAACTAAACTATCAAAATAACTTAGATATTTGATAGGTATGAAAAGCTTCTGTCAGTATCAGCAGTGCCTTATTCTTATCCGATTGCCTTAACGGAATATCATGCATCACTGCTTTTCTATTATATACGCTCCGATTCTTTCTGAAGTTTAGACCAGGTTAGGTTAGATATTTGATTAATATCCAATAACATACTTTTGTAGTTTGAGTATATTATATTCCTGAGTATAATCCTGATATTCCTGAGCAAAAATTTGACTGGAATGTATAACTTTTGAAATCACTGTACATTGTTAACGCTCAGAAATCTAATAGCGTTATTTGTATGGTAGGCCCAAACCCTGAGAGCTAGCGCACTGAGAGTGTAGCAGTTTCTCCAAATAATTAACTGTTAGATGGAGTTTTATGGATGATAAATTAAATTCCAAGCCCAATGTTATACTAATTGTTAGAGACCAGCACAGTAAGTGTTGATCATGTTAACCACATTACCAGATGCAAGGCTTTCTTGTGAGTAAAAGAAACTAAGTTCCAGGGCTATTTAATTAAATAAATTATTAATGCTTAATGTTCAAAACTGAGAATGGAGAGCAATTTTAGAATTAGACCTATAATATACGTATTTATTTTATTTTATTTTTTTTTTTTAGTTTTTGATTGTAAGAGTAATGTAGGCCTCTTATATATGTTTGTATATATATATAAACAACACAAAATATAACAACACAAATACATCTTATATATTACGCCTTTATAATATAAGATAACATTTTATTTGTGAGGAAAACAATAATTGCTGTTGTATAAAAATATATTACCAATTGTTTTGCATTTACTTCCTATGAACGTTTGTCTATTTTGAATAGAAAGGAAAATTGTTCAACCTTTATACTGTTCTGCCAAAATGCAAGCCCATTCTGAAAGTAGGTTCTCAATTAGTTGTTGACACAGTTTAACTGGTAATTTGAAACAAATTAGTGAATAAATTGGTCTTTTTACCTAAAACGATTATGTTGTAAAAATTAATGAACAAAGAAATTAGTCACTGAAATGTTTTTCAGTAACAATTTCTATAACAATATCATCTTCACCAAGCCATTATTTTCTCACTACTGTCGTCGGGAAGAGCCAGTGGCCGAGTGGTCTAAGTCGTCAGGACTTTGCACCACAGTTAGAGATAGAGTAGATTGGAATCCTGGTCGTGACTATCAATCTTTATAAGTAATGTTCACCTTCTACTGTACTGGTTCATCCCCTTACTCTATCTGATAAGTTTCTAGAACAAATCAATAGTGTATGGCCCGTATGGGGAATAGGCTGAATAAGATTAAAAAGGAAATAAGGAGGCTTCTCCTTAAAACATTTTTAATGAATACACCTAAATACTCGTCACAAAATATAATCAAGTTGTTGTAAACCGTAGGCAGGTAAATAAAAAAACAGCATCAGTGGAACCTAATGAGTAGTTTGATAACGATTCAGAAAAGAAAACAATTAAAGGAAGCCGAGGTCAGATTTCTCGAACAACAATTGAACCTTCACATTTACAGTCTTTGTTGTGGACACCATAAGGTCCACCCTCTGTTTTGATGGCAATTTTCGACATTATGTTTCACACAGATGTTTAGCCTTGAAGTGTGTGTTGGATTTATTTTAGTAAGGACGTTTGGAACGACAAAAGACACAATGGCGAGGCCCGTCACGGGACTTAGCTAGCAAACTTCTGGACACACAACAAATAATTCGTAATTACAGACCTATTGGATTTATGAGTGGTTTAGCGTTCAACCTTGAAAACTAGGTGATTAGTGGTGCACAATCACCGAGGATTTATTTTATTGTCATTTTTTCTCTTTTATTCATAAATGATTTAAATTTATAAGCGTAAAAGGTCAATAATCCAATATGCTGATGACTTAGAGTGGTAATCCAGTGCAACCTACATTCCACCCTTGCCACTAAAATAATGTCTACAATTGGAAAACCTTAGTGTCTGGTTTTCTCAAAAACAATTTAACAAGGAACGAAAACCAAATATTTTAAAATTTCATCTACAGAGTAACAGTTCCACAATCTCAAGCTTACACAAAGATTTATTACTCTATCCATTTTTGGGCTGATGCATGTTGATTCAGATCTCAAGGGGAACCCAAATTTTTTTCATAGGCACTAGGATGAGTTCCTGTGTTTAGGCCTACTCTCTACGCCATCTCTCAAGCTTCATAAATCAGGATATCCTTAAACTTGTATTTTTGTTATATGGTTTCATTTTTGTCTTACGGCGAAGTGTTTTGGAGAACGGCTCCTTTGCCTTGTTTTAGTAGGATGTTTAGACTAAAAAATCGATTCGGATTGTATTTGGTCTTAAGGTCGAGACAGTTGCCGTGCGGTTTTCTCACTTGAAGCAGTTCTTACATTTCCAACTCTTACATTTGTTGCTTTGCTCGTATTAAAAAAAAAAAAAAAAAAAAAAAAAAAAAAAAAAAAAAAAAAAAAAAAAACAGTATCTTTTCCCCGTACAGAACCATAAGTATTCAACTAGATACAAAAGTAATCGTATAACTTCTTTTTATAAAATAAGTAAATATATAAAAATCAATAGCATATCTTAGTTCCTTGATTTTCAACAAGATTCCCACAGTGTCTAAGAGTTCTCGAGTATAAAATCCTTTAGAAAATACCTAAATGAAAACCCAGGTAAAAAAGTTACTATTCCTCGAATGAGTTCTTATCTAACTTTCCATTAGATTTAGTCCCTTCACAACTCAGTAACATTTATTCATAATCATTGCTAATTAGCTATGAGTGGTCAACTGTTTCTTATGAAGCTTTTTAAAAATTAAAACTATGTGACAATGCTCCATACACCTTGTGTATCTTTTAATAAATAATTGTGTGGTTTGATTGGAAGATAAGTAATTTCAAGTCTCATCAGTGGATGAGACTTGACCTGGTAGTGAGGTTAACCTGCAGTTGTAACGAATTGCTTACAAAGCACATTTGTCGGACTCATATTGATGGGTGAGTTTTTACCTTAAAATTTTAATGTATTTCTATTTTATAATTGTTCATCATGGATTCCGGAATCAATATAATAATTGCTGTTGTTCTGTATTTATTATTTGTATCTTTGCCTGTAAGTATTATTAAATATTGTATGGCTGTGACCATTGCTCATCGCGAGGAGTTACAAAACGAAGATATGTATGACACCATACTCAATCTTACGATACGACATGTATTTTGTTCGTCCTCAACAGTCATTAAATACCTTACTCCTGAGAGGTATGACAGTCTCTATGAAGCAATAGTTCTTTCAGCAACTAGCATACGTGATTGATTTAAAACTTTCCTTTTTGTGGTCTTTGACTCCCGTGGTGGTGTCGTAGAAAGTGATCTCTCGGTGATATAGGAAAGTACTTTTTATTTCCCATCAATAATTTTCATTCCATTTACTTTGGAAATGTGTTTTAAAAATTACGCTAAGGAAAGGTTTATTCGAATTTCAAAGGAAGCCGCTGTTAGGTTTAAAATTTCAAAATAGGGAACACTACAGATCATACGTGACCATCACTTGAAAAAATGATAAAAACCTCGTGTAAAATAATTACATTGATCAATAAACTGTAATTTAATATATTCATATTTTCTAGTATATCTCCTTAGCCAAAAAAAAGCAAAGTTACATTACTCGTGCTTTATTGATATTGCAACCTTTGCAGTTGCGAAATATCCCTCCCATTATCGAAAGTCAATAACCTCAATATTTCTTCACTATGTTTGTCCTTCATTGTGTTCACCAGTGATGGGTGACCTAGAGACCCCTTCCAGGCTGAAGGGACTTTGCAATTTGACTTCACCATGGCAAATTGCAAAGATTGTAATCACTACATACCCTACTACAATAGAGCGTTGTATCATATTAAGATTAAATATTTTGATATTTAATTTTTTGTGAACAGGTAACGAAAATGTAGACAAAACTTATAAAGTTCTATATCTTTACTTTTTTCATGACGGTATTTTTTCATGTAACAATATTATCAATCTTTTTTAGAACGTTTTGTTATATCAAATACAAATATTTTGTTTCATTTTACAAGAGAAAAATAACGCTTTATGTGTAAGACTTTCAACACCTGAGTAAATAATTTTACGATAATCAAAAAAATCATTTAATATTTAGAGAACATTAAACCGTCATATTTGTATGCCTTTAGTTGGGTATCAGGAGTCGTGCAGGGAAATGACAAGCAGGGAGGAGTACTGAAAAGGAGCTTAGGACTGTGCCTTATCCCAAAAAGATTTACCGGAAAGTGAATGTAACAGCGAATATTTGTAGAACAGCGAAATTTCTAGAACTTTATCATTAGAAAAAAATAAATACAACTTCATTTTAATTTATTCCACAACTATATTTTATGAGTATACCATATTATGATCACGTAATAAATATTGATCAATGTTTGTTTGATCATTTTATTTTTAAATCGCAATGTATTGTTACGTTTTGTTCATTGCTTAAATGTTCGCACTTTCTTAAAGGAAGTGACCAATGAAACGCTCACAGATTGGGACCAAAGTAAAACATTGTAATACGTATATTGGAACACATTTTTTTAATGATACATTGATGTCAAAAGATCCTGTCAAAAGGTTGGCGGGGTTCTCGAGGTTTTGGCTGGGGGGGGGGAGCTAAGAGATAGTCGGTAAGATCTAAGATCTACAAGGGACAGTTAGGCATAAACGGTACATCATCGGCCCAATTAACTGTAAGGTGTCTCATATATCTAGGCTCCACTGAGTTTGCGTGCGTAAAATTTAGAGACATTTGTTACATGGGAACATCTTTGAAGAACTGATAACTAAAGGACGGAGGTGTCTATTAACGAGAGTTATATAGTTTTAAACATTGACTGATAAGTCATTTTGTGATAGCTACCTATAATATTTATTTATTATTTATTTGCTCTTAAGATGATGATCGTCAAGATATGTGCAAATATGGATTTAGAATGAATGTGATGAATGTAAATGAGCAAATATAGTTTTTCTTACAAACTAAGGTCACTTTTTCCATATAAAGTGTCGCTAATTAATAACGCAATGACAAATGATAGTTAATTAGTAGGCCTCTCACAAGCCAAGTGGTCAGCACTTCTGCTTAATATGTTGAGGGTCACGTGTCAACTCCGGGGGAGGTCCACTTAAAATATGTTTGAAGGGTTTTGACCGTCGCACTTCAACGTTTGTACACTAAGTAGCCTTCAAAACCGCACTGGCGTAAATAGACAAAAATGAACAGCTGGTGGTTATCGGATGATGACTTTCAAAATATTCGTTGAATCTGAATGGGATCGAACTGAGAATTTTTGGATAATATTACGTTTTTTTTTACTTATTTTGCACTACAGTTTTCAAATCAAAATCCAAAACGAAGTTGACTGTTTTAAAAACTGGTCCTAACTAACAATACGTGATTAGAATCCCACAAGAACTGTTGTTTAAGTGCAAAGAGGGTCGATGAATTTTGAAGTGTGTATACATCGTAGCCCAACCCAGAAGAGAGCCAACATTAACAAAAGGTTAATCACCTAGGCGATGATGGATTGACACCGTTTAAACTCCCATTCATCAAAAATCCATGTCATTAATTTGATTCTGAAGTATTCAGAATACTCATGGAATAATGAAGCGTTTAGTTTCAAGGTGTTGCGAAGGACAACGAGCCTTCTCTGTGATGTAGTTTTATTTTTATTTTGAGGGTTCTTTGCACTTGGTGTTTTTATTGAATTGACCCCTTCTTACCTTAAACATACTCGTTGTATATCAGGACTGATGGTTCAACTCCTTTCAAGAAAACAATTCCTGTCCTCCCATTAATATACTTAACAGTTAATTGTATTCATGCGTAAAAAAAACCAAAAAGATATTCATACTCTTTGTTTCATGATTCAAAGAGCCTTGTTCCTCCTTCTTATTGCCTTTTATTCATAGTTCTACAACAAATTACGTATTTCATTATAGATATTTCTTCCTTTCCTACGGGTATAAACATTACATTCTTTCCGTCACTCCCCTCTCTTCGGGTATGGACATTACGTTCTCTCCCCACCTTCCCTTCTCTACGGGTATGCACATTAGGTTCTCTCCCTACCTTCCCTTCTCTACGGGTATGCACATTAGGTTCTCTCTCCTCCTTCCATTCTCTGTGGGTATGCACATTAGGTTCTCTCTCCTCCTTCGATTCTCTGTGGGTATGCACATTAGGTTCTCTCTCCTCCTTCCATTCTCTGTGGGTATGCACATTAGGTTCTCTCTCCTCCTTCCCATCTCTACAGGTATGCACATTAGGTTCTCTGCCTACCTTCCCTTCTCTACGGGTATGCACATTAGGTTCTCTCCCCACCTTCCCTTCTCTACGGGTATGCACATTAGGTTCTCTCCCTATCTTCCCTTCTCTACGGGTATGCACATTAGGTTCTCTCTCCTCCTTCCATTCTCTGTGGGTATGCACATTAGGTTCTCTCCCCACCTTCCCTTCTCTACGGGTATGCACATTAGGTTCTCTCCCCACCTTCCCTTCTCTACGGGTATGCACATTAGGTTCTCTCCCTACCTTCCCTTCTCTACGGGTATGCACATTAGGTTCTCTCTCCTCCTTCCATTCTCTGTGGGTATGCACATTAGGTTCTCTCTCCTCCTTCCATTCTCTGTGGGTATGCACATTAGGTTCTCTCTCCTCCTTCCATTCTCTGTGGGTATGCACATTAGGTTCTCTCTCCTCCTTCCCATCTCTACAGGTATGCACATTAGGTTCTCTCCCTACCTTCCCTTCTCTACGGGTATGCATATAAGGTTCTCTCCTTGTTTCCCGTCTCTATGGGTATGTAAACTAGGTTCTATCCTTCTTCCCCTTCTGTAGGAGTATGCAGATTCCCTCCATTACGTCCCTTTTCTATAGGTATGCAAATTAAGTTCTCTCCCTTCCTTGCCTTCTCTATAGGTTTGCACATTAGGTTCTCTCTCCTCCTTCCATTCTCTATAGGTATGCACATTAGGTTCTCTCCCTACCTTCCCTTCTCTACGGGTATGCACATTAGGTTCTCTCTCCTCCTTCCATTCTCTGTGGGTATGCACATTAGGTTCTCTCTTCTCCTTCCATTCTCTGTAGGTATGCAAATTAACTTCTCTCTCCTCCTTCCATTCTCTGTGGGTATGCACATTAGGTTCTCTCCCCACCTTCCCTTCTCTACGGGTATGCACATTAGGTTCTCTCCCTACCTTCCCTTCTCTACGGGTATGCACATTAGGTTCTCTCTCCTCCTTCCATTCTCTGTGGGTATGCACATTAGGTTCTCTCTCCTCCTTCCATTCTCTGTGGGTATGCACATTAGGTTCTCTCTCTTCCTTCCATTCTCTGTGGGTATGCACATTACGTTCTCTCTCCTCCTTCCCTTCTCCTTGGGTATGCACATTAGGTTCTCTCTCCTCCTTCCCTTCTCTACGGGTATGCACATTAGGTTCTCTCCCCACCTTCCCTTCTCTACAGGTATGCACAATACGTTCTCTCTCCTCCTTCCATTCTCTGTGGGTATGCACATTAGGTTCTCTCCCGACCTTCTCTTCTCTACGGGTATGCACATTAGGTTCTCTCCCTACCTTCTCTTCTCTACGGGTATGCACATTAGGTTCTCTCCCGACCTTCTCTTCTCTACGGGTATGCACATTAGGTTCTCTCTCCTCCTTCCATTCTCTGTGGGTATGCACATTAGGTTCTCTCTCCTCCTTCCATTCTCTGTGGGTATGCATATTAGGTTCTCTCTCCTCCTTCCATTCTCTGTGGGTATGCACATTAGGTTCTCTCCCCACCTTCCCTTCTCTACGGGTATGCACATTAGGTTCTCTCCCTATCTTCCCTTCTCTACGGATATGCACATTAGGTTCGCTCTCCTCCTTCCATTCTCTGTGGGTATGCACATTAGGTTCTCTCTCCTCCTTCCCTTCTCTACGGGTATGCACATTAGGTTCTCTCTCCTCCTTCCATTGTCTGTGGGTATGCACATTAGGTTCTCTCTCCTCCTTCCATTCTCTGTGGGTATGCATATTAGGTTCTCTCTCCTCCTTCCATTCTCTGTGGGTATGCACATTAGGTTCTCTCCCCACCTTCCCTTCTCTACGGGTATGCACATTAGGTTCTCTCCCTATCTTCCCTTCTCTACGGATATGCACATTAGGTTCGCTCTCCTCCTTCCATTCTCTGTGGGTATGCACATTATGTTCTCTCTCCTCCTTCCATTCTCTGTGGGTATGCACATTAGGTTCTCTCTCCTCCTTCCCTTCTCTACGGGTATGCACATTAGGTTCTCTCTCCTCCTTCCATTCTCTGTGGGTATGCACATTAGGTTCTCTCTCCTCCTTCCCTTCTCTACGGGTATGCACATTAGGTTCTCTCCCTACCTTCCCTTCTCTACGGGTATGCATATAAGTTTCTCTCCTTGTTTCCCGTCTCTATGGGTATGTAAACTAGGTTCTATCCTTCTTCCCCTTCTGTAAGAGTATGCAGATTCCTCCTTTACGTCCCTTTTCTATATAGGTATGCAAATTAAGTTCTCTCCCTTCCTTGCTTTCTCTATAGGTATGCACATTAGGTTCTCTCTCCTCCTTCCATTCTCTGCGGGTATGCACATTAGGTTCTCTCCCCACCTTCCCTTCTCTACGGGTATGCACATTAGGTTCTCTCCCTACCTTCCCTCCTCTATGGGTATGCATATTAGGTTCTTTCTCCTCCTTCCATTCTCTGTGGGTATGCACATTAGGTTCTCTCTCCTCCTTCCATTCTCTGTGGGTATGCACATTAGGTTCTCTCTCCTCCTTCCATTCTCGGTGGGTATGCACATTAGGTCCTCTCTCCTCCTTCCATTCTCTGTGGGTATGCACATTAGGTTCTCTCTCCTCCTTCTCTTCTCTACGGGTATGTACATTAGGTTCTCTCCCTACCTTCCCTTCCCTACGGGTATGCATTTAAGGTTCTCTCCCTATCTTCCTTTCTCTACGGGTATACACATTAGATTCTCTCTCCTCCTTCCATTCTCTGTGGGTATGCACATTAGGTTCTCTCTCCTCCTTCCATTCTCTGTGGGTATGCACATTAGGTTCTCTCTCCTCCTTCCCTTCTCTACGGGTATGCACATTAGGTTCTCTCCCTACCTTCCCTTCTCTACGGGTATGCATATAAGGTTCTCTCCTTGTTTCCCGTCTCTAAGGGTATGTAACCTAGGTTCTATCCTTCTTCCCCTTCTGTAACAGTATGCAGATTCCCTCCTTTACGTCCCTTTTCTATATAGGTATGCAAATTAAGTTCTCTCCCTTCCTTGCCTTCTCTATAGGTATGCACATTAGGTTCTCTCTCCTCCTTCCATTCTCTGTGGGTATGCACATTAGGTTCTCTCTCCTCCTTCCATTCTCTGTGGGTATGCACATTAGGTTCTCTCCCCACCTCCCCTTCTCTACGGGTATGCACTTTAGGTTCTCTCCCTACCTTCCCTTCCCTACGGGTATGCATTTAAGATTCTCTCCCTATCTTCCCTTCTCTACGGGTATGCACATTGATTCTCTCTCCTCCTTCCATTCTCTGTGGGTATGCACATTAGGTTCTCTCTCCTCCTTCCATTCTCTGTGGGTATGCACATTAGGTTCTCTCTCCTCCTTCCATTCTCTGTGGGTATGCACATTAGGTTCTCTCCCCACCTTCCCTTCTCTACGGTTATGCACATTAGGTTCTCTCCCTACCTTCCCTTCTCTACGGGTATGCACATTAGGTTCTCTCTTCTCCTTCCATTCTCTGTGGGTATGCACATTAGGTTCTCTCTCCGCCTTCCATTCTCTGTGGGTATGCACATTAGGTTCTCTCTCCTCCTTCCATTCTCTGTGGGTATGCACATTAGGTTCTCTCCCTACCTTCCCTTCTCTACGGGTATGCACATTAGGTTCTCTCTCCTCCTTTCATTCTCTGTGGGTATGCACATAAGGTTTTCTCTCCTGCTTCCATTCTCTGTGGGTATGCACATTAGGTTCTCTCTCCTCCTTCCATTCTCGGTGGGTATGCACATTAGGTTCTCTCTCCTCCTTCCATTCTCTGTGGGTATGCACATTAGGTTCTCTCTCCTCCTTCTCTTCTCTACGGGTATGTACATTAGGTTCTCTCCCCACCTTCCCTTCTCTACGGGTATGCACATTACGTTCTCTCTCCTCCTTCCCTTCTCTACGGGTATGCACATTAGGTTCTCTCCCCACCTTCCCTTCTCTACGGGTATGCACATTAGGTTCTCTCCCTACCTTCCTTTCTCTACGGGTATGCACATTAGGTTCTCTCTCTTCATTCCCTTCTCTGTGGGTATGCACATTAGGTTCTCTCTCCTCCTTCCATTCTCTGTGGGTATGCACATTAGGTTCTCTCTCCTCCTTCCATTCTCTGTGGGTATGCACATTAGGTTCTCTCCCCACGTTCCCTTCTCTACGGGTATGCACATTAGGTTCTCTCCCCACGTTCCCTTCTCTACGGGTATGCACATTACGTTCTCTCTCCTCCTTCCCTTCTCCTTGGGTATGCACATTAGGTTCTCTCCCTACCTTCCTTTCTGTACGGGTATGCACATTACGTTTTCTCTCCTCCTTGCCTTCTCTGTGGGTATGCACATTACGTTCTCTCTCCTCCTTCCATTCTCTGTGGGTATGCATATAAGGTTCTCTCCTTGCTTCCTTTCTCTATGGTTATGCACACTAGGTTCTATCCTTCTTCCCATTCTCTATGGGTATGCACATTACGTTCTCTCTCCTCCTTCCCTTCTCCTTGGGTATGCACATTAGGTTCTCTCCCCACCTTCCCTTCTCTACGGGTATGCACATTACGTTCTCTCTCCTCCTTGCCTTCTCTGTGGGTATGCACATTACGTTCTCTCTCCTCCTTCCATTCTCTGTGGGTATGCATATAAGGTTCTCTCCTTACTTCCTTTCTCTATGGGTATGCACACTAGGTTCTATCCTTCTTCCCATTCTCTATGGGTATGCACACTAGGTTCTACCCTTCTTCCCATTTTCTATGGGTATGCACACTAGGTTCTATCCTTCTTCCCATTCTCTATGGGTATGCACACTAGGTTCTATCCTTCTTCCCATTCTCTATGGGTATGCACACTAGGTTCTATCCTTCTTCCCATTCTCTATGGGTATGCACACTAGGTTCTATCCTTCTTCCCATTCTCTATGGGTATGCACACTAGGTTCTATCCTTCTTCCCATTCTTGGTGGGTATGCACACTAGGTTCTATCCTTCTTCCCATTCTCTATGGGTATGCACACTAGGTTCTATCCTTCTTCCCATTCTCTATGGGTATGCACACTTGGTTCTATCCTTCTTACCATTCTCTATGGGTATGCACACTAGGTTCTATCCTTCTTCCCATTTTCTATGGGTATGCACACTAGGTTCTATCCTTCGTCCCATTCTCTATGGGTATGCACACTAGGTTCTATCCTTCTTCCCATTCTCTATGGGTATGCACACTAGGTTCTATCCTTCTTCCCATTCTCTATGGGTATGCACACTAGGTTCTATCCTTCTTCCCATTCTCAATGGGTATGCACACTAGGTTCTATCCTTCTTCCCTTCTCTATAGGTATGCACATTACGTTCTCTCTCCTCCTTCCATTCTCTGTGGGTATGCATATAAGGTTCTCTCCTTGCTTCCTTTCTCTATGGGTATGCACACTAGGTTCTATCGTTCTTTCCATTCTCTATGGATGTGCACATTACGTTCCATCCTTTACTTCCCTTCTCTATAGTTATGCACAATACGTTCTCTCCCCTAGTCCTATGTACTAAGCAAGGTCAATCTACATTTTCCAAAATATTGTTCACATTTAACCACAGGTTGGTTAACTGTCAAACACTACCATAGATCAATTTGAACTCTTTTTAGTTATAATTACTCAACAACAATACAATACCTAATGATATCATTTACTAAAGCTAATGCAAGTTATTGTTGTTACAAATTATTTGATATAACACGCCACCATTTCTTGAATGAATCTACATTTATATTTATTTAAACTCTATTAATTCATCCTTTAAAATAAATTATACCTCAACTGTTCTTATAGTGTATATTAACATTATGCGGCCGTTACACTTGTCGGATGTAGGCAACGACCTCTTGGACGTTTAGAAAGAGACAACTCAAAAGTAGCCAGATGACGTGGACGATGGAAAATATTATAACTGTAAGTTTTCTTAGATTTTCTCCATGGGTTCCTTTCATCACAAATTTCCATATAATAATGTGTAAAAATAAGAATTTAGCTATCATACCTTTAAAAATATCATACTTTTCCGGACGTTTAAAATACTCGGTTTAAATATTAACAAGTTAAATGTTCTTAATAAATTCAATTACAATTGTAATTCTTGTTTGAAATATTTAACAACTAATTTATCCATGTAAGATACAAAAACAGTTATTTATTTGACAATTATGGCTAAAGATTGTAAAATAAATTCACAAACTTGGCTGTATCACATGTTGTATCTGCAATATATTCTACTGGTGTTTTCACGTAACCAGCGCGTATTGCACGCTTCATCTTACCTGTGAAACAAAGAATGTCTATGAACAGTCACATTTAGTGTTACGGTCCACCCAAGGCCATGGCGAACATCAAACACTAGGCCCTTTCACTTGCCTATTCAAGTATAAATAGACGCAATAGAGTATGAACTCTCACAGCGCCCTTGTCTCCCAGCAGGAAGTGAGTTACTCTGTTAAAGAATTCCAAGGAGCAATAATTAAGAAGGCTGTGGGACAACCTTCACTCCAGAGAAAATACATTGGCTGATCTAAAAGAAGATGGCCTTTGGCAGTTTGGAATGTCATACATACTTTTATGAACAATACAAAAGAGGATTGCGTGTAGCACTAGTTGTGCATGTATAGCTTTAGGCTCTCCTGTTCATTGGCGGTGACCAAGAATCTGTCCATGATGTAACAAGAACTCGTTAGACTACCATGTGCGGCCATGCAACACTTATAAAGACAAATCAGACAAAATGGCACAGGTGAATAGGATGTGGACCTTTTAAAACCCACCTAATTTTCAATAGTTTCTCTACTCTCATATTATGTGTAGGTAGAAATTATAATATCACAAAAATACACATTTGTTTCAGTACAGGTCAAACGTTTGGTTATACGACCGACTTTTAACAATTAACATTTTTTAGTAAGAAAAAGTATCAGAGCCACTACAAGCATAGTTTTAAAAACATAATTTTTTCTTTCCGTGATTGGTACATCCTAGTTGCGCCTCAACATAATTTACTAATAAGGACAAGGAAAAGGGTCATAAAACCAAACATCGTAGTTGCGCCTCGACCATATCAGGTAGAATATCAAAGGACCAGCAATCATCCCTGCCACATTCTTTAAGTGACAGAGAGGCTTATAAAAGGGTCATAAAACCAAACATCGTAGTTGCTCCTCGACCATATCAGGTAGAATATCAAAGGACCAGCAATCATCCCTGCCACATTCTTTAAGTGACAGAGAGGCTTATAAAAGGGTCATAAAACCAAACATCGTAGTTGAGCCTCGACCATATCAGGTAGAATATCAAAGGACCAGCAATCATCCCTGCCACATTCTTTAAGTGACAGAGAGGCTTATAAAAGGGTCATAAAACCAAACATCGTAGTTGCTCCTCGACCATATCAGGTAGAATATCAAAGGACCAGCAATCATCCCTGCTACATTCTTTAAGTGACAGAGAGGCTTATAAATATAGCACGAACCTAAGAAACTCACGGGCTAACTCCTAGATTTTTCAAGTTGTTTCTTTGAAATCCATCCAGCTCTTCTTGTGTGTTATCCATCAATATATCGATGGTAGTAGAACCATGGTACAGAGCTTTCGTTTTCCTAGAAGGCAATTCACAAAGGCTTGCCGCTGAGGTGCAACTAGAATGTTCTCTTGGGCCAGGTTTTGGGTACGAGGCGCAACTAGGGTGTTTTAGAGATACCTTAGGTATACTTGAGGCGCAACTAGGATGTTCCCTCCGTGATACCCTGTGTACAGGAGGGACTGTCTCTACGCTAAGGCCATGTCCTGCTGTGCAGCGACACGATTTTAATTTCCTAAGAGGCCATGAAGTTGTCTGGAGGCGCTCCCGTGATTCAGAAATCACGTTTAACCCTTGGTCCAACGAGCCTCGATTAAGAGATTTATCTTTATAGGCAAGATTAACTACTCATGATTGGCCACTCTCGCTACTAAAATATATACCTTTATATCGATATATATTCCTTTATGTTTACAAATACACCTGTGTGAAATCATTCCTACTAACTTATTATTGGCAAACTATCCCATTTCAGTCTATCCCAACACTTTCTGACCTCTAATTGGTTTTAGTGTCACTGTATTGACCTACAAGATACGGCCTTTATGGTTCAACAGGTACTTTTAAAGACAATTAAATGAACCAAAAAGTTTAAAACATTGGTGTTTACATGCCAGGCCGAGCATGACCAAGGTGAATGTCCTCAAGGAGGCTTTGAGAGAGTGATACCACCTCTGTAGAATGCAAAAGGTACAAACAAGAGGTCAGTAGGTCAATGATTTTGACAAGGTCAGTGGAATTGATGAATTGATTAATGAACAGCATGTGTGTACCTGACCTAAGAGTTTAGTTTGGGTTATACTTTAAGATCATATCAACAATTATGTTGTGTTTAAAATTTTCTATTGATCTGAAAATGTTTATCAGATTTTTCTGCTTTAAAGACATTTATGAATGAATAGAAAATAAGTAGGCCTACCCTACCTTACTTTAGAATTTGGTTCAAGTTAAATTTTATAAAGTACACTATTATCTATACATATAAAAGGCAAATACCACAGACTAATTCACTCGTCACTGTAACTAAAAAAGTACTATGCCTACGAGGCTGACATTTTGTATAGTCAAAGGTCTTTTGTTGTAGATGTGCAATAAGAAGAGATTTTGAAAATTTTTTAGTAAATCGAAGATGGCAGCCTTTTTGGTGCCAACTATTTTAAATGCCATAAAAAGCGTTTCTCTAATTGGACTGCAGTGGCTAAATGAACGGTTCTACAGCAAAACTAAAACCATTATCTATATTTGATTTGAGAAGATCTACAACTTTGGTTCTATGACTTTTTGCTGTATCTCACCTCCTTCATCCTTAGGTAGAGCTAGATTTTAAATTTGTGCGTGTAAATGAAATTGGTTAATTTACGGCGAGTAGACTTACAGATTTCTCTAGACTATGAAACTTTTTATCTGGAAAAAAATCTTTTTATCTGGAAAAAACTATAAACTGTTTTCAATCTGAAAATTAACAATTTAGTTTTAAAACATGTATAGCCAGATCATAGAACAAGGCTAAAGATGGCGAGAAACACAATATTTTAATGGTTAAGAGTCAAATATAGTACTTTGTGCCCTCTTAAAGTAGATTTACAGATTTCTTTAGACTTCGAAACTTTTTATCTAAGAGAACAAACTGATTTTAATCGGAAAATTTACAATTTAATTTTACTAAATGCTTGGCCAGTTCACAGGACATGGCTAAATATGACGAGAAACCCGATATTTCACTGATTCAGAGTCAACTATAGTAATTTGTGCCCTCTAAAAGTAGACTTACAGATTTGTCTAGACTTTGAAACCTTTTTCTCTAAGAGAACAAACTGATTTCAATCGGATAATTTTAAATTTAATTTTAACTCATGTATACAAAGTTTGTAAACTGCAAGAAAAGTCTAATTGAAATAGAAAGATTATAATCTCTATATATATATATATATATATATATATATATATATATATATATATATATATGTAAGCCATTTACCCCTCATCACTATTTTTCCAAAACTATGTGTCCAATTGACTTGAAAACTTTTACATAGGTTTATCTTGGCCTCTAGAGGCTCACTAAGAAAGGACGTTCTTCTCTGACCTCAGGACTCCGTCCCACTGGCCTCCAACATTGCCATGGTATTCTTATGGAAGTATATTAATTGGTTGATTGATTTGATTAACAGCTGTTAGCTTTAAAATAAAAACAAATTGAATAAAATTGTGGTCACTTAACTAATGGACTATTGGAGTGGACTTCCTAGTTTTTAATTTTTTATTAATATTCCATGATTTTAAAATATGATTTATATTGTTGATTTGGTAAGTTGAGTAGTGCGTTGCCAGCGGGCAATCTGGAAGTACAGTATGCTGGACATTGTAGTTTGATTGATACACATTGATCGACACTCTACTCGAATGTTCTTGGTCATTTATAGAAAATAATTAGTTATTTTATATTAATATCTAGTTATACAAAACAAATAATTTAGTCTCAGACATACTTTTGTATCATCACAAGGTATACCTAAAGCAAGTTTTTTGTCAGTTTTGCTCATACTAAAAGGTAGACTCATACTAAATGGGCGAGTTGGTGGCCGAGAGGTCTAAGGCGTCCGGACTTTGAGCTTGGGTTAGAGATAGCGCTGGTTCGAATCCGACCTAGACTGGAAGATTTATCAGTAATATTCACCTTCTACTGTACTGGTTCGCCCCCTTACTCTGTCTAAATAAGTTCCTCGCACAGATCAATAGTCTATAAGGAATGGTCAGAGTAAGGTTAAGAAGAAGGGTCAGCCTCTCCTTAAAATAAATAAATAAATAAATAAATGAAAAAAATAAATAAAAATAAAAATAGATGATCAAAGAGATGCGAAGAGATTGTTTAAAAGATTAATATTTAAAGGCCAAACTATTAGATAGTAACACAAAATCTGGCGTAACCAAAGAAATATATTTATAAAAATTAGGTGGTAAATAATTTAAAGATCCAAACATTTAAACTTCAAAAATATATTTACATTGTTACTAATTTTAACATTTAGTTAAACATATGACATTTCAATAGGTTTAAATTAATTTTGCGACTTAATCCAATGTTTACTTTTATTGAAATGTAATTGACTTTGTTAACTTGTACATGTAAAAACCCGAAGCTATTAAACATATCGAATTATTTTTCACTAAGGACACTGAGTAAGGAGAAAATACTCTTTTTGTATCGTAACTTCTGTATGAAATCTTTTTTTTATAATTTAACGAGTTTACTTACAGAGACAAAGTAAGTAAGTCTACGTGAAATAGTAGTTAATGAGAGTTGGCCAATGCAAGCGTTTGCCATAAAAAGAGCTTTGTGACAAAGCCAGTCTATCAATGAATGCCATTGTTAACTCAAAACAGCTGAATGTAAAGTTAACATACTACATTCCTAATCTGAGTTTATAACACTTCTATTGCCCTTGTAATGTTTAAAATTTGCGGTTATTCAGTAGCAGAAATCACAGACAGCCTTGTACATTATCTAGGACGTAAATGAGGACTTGCTTTCTGCAGGGTGTATATAAATTAACTTCATAATTAATATAAATTAACTTCATAATTAATATAAATTAACTACATAATTAATTACTCACTGTGTCAGACAATTCCGTAGGCTTATTACAGTTGATGAAGGTAATTATAATAGATTTTAATATTTTATCTAGACTATTTCAATATAAATCAGTTATAAGGTCGATTGAAGATTTTATAAAAACGCATTGGTTAAAGTTAAATAGAGATTGCAATGACGTTCAGTACATTGGATCCTCAAATATAAATAGTTAGTTGATTGATATAAATCAACTAACTATTTATATTTGATATTATATCAAATATATTTGTATCAAATATTATATTTGATATAAATCAACTAACTATTTATATTTGATATTATATCAAATATATTTATATCAAATATTATATTTGATATAAATCAACTAACTATTTATATTTGATATTATATCAAATATATTTGTATCAAATATTATATTTGATATAAATCAACTAACTATTTATATTTGATATTATATCAAATATATTTGTATCAAATATTATATTTGATATAAATCAACTAACTATTTATATTTGATATTATATCAAATATATTTATATCAAATATTATATTTGATGTAAATCAACTAACTATTTATATTTGATATTATATCAAATATATTTATATCAAATATTATATTTGATATAAATCAACTAACTATTTATTGGTCAGTGTTCAGAGGCTTGCGACAAATGCTGAGCCCATCAGTTCCAGCTTGTCAATTATCCACTTACTCTACGGTTTGCCCGATCTTCATGCCAAATGAAACTGATACATGAAGATAATCTTCAAAAGACATTTTCATATTTAGTGGGGAAGTATAGGAATTCTCACCAACATTATATTAATTATTGTAACAGTTTAATTGATACCTAACATTCTGTTTTAGCTTCTATTTTTTTATTTTAGAGAAAGAAAGAAGTTAAGGAATATTTTTTGACCATTTCATTAAAAGAGTAATAAGTTACGAATTTCTTACCCTTCTACATAAATGCTTAGCCCGTTTATATTGCGGATAAAGAAACAGTCAAGAAATACATGTTTTCGGAGTAACCAAATTCTTACTCTTGATTGATAATTATTAATTGATAATTAGTCAGTTTTTAACTGATAATTATTAAACATTTTCATTATGTTGTCTGTACACGTATAGGCTAGTTCAAAACAAAAACCATTTTGTATTTTATAATGGGAGAATCTGAAAACCTTTATGAACGTGTCAGTTTGTCATTGGGCGACATTGTCTTTGGAACACTTGTCCCCTCACATTATTTTGCGAGAGTATGATTAGATTTTCTTGTTGTGTCCACGTCTTCTATCCATTACGAATTGAGCTATGAAAGGTTCCTCTGCTAATACGTCTATCCTTCAAGGTCCTTGCTTGAAAGAATATTGTTACTCTTGTGAAGGACGTATCTATGTACAGTAGAGAGGCAGAACACTCAGGACGTTGTATTGGTGTCCTGCTGTTAGTCTTTGGGGGTTTCACTTTTAGGGGTTGTTATATTTCAGAACACTTTTCATTATGTATATATTTCAATATATCTTTCTGTATACATTTTAGAGATATATTTTTTACTGATGTCATTACGAACCAAAGTGGTGTGTTATGGCTACTGAAAGACCAGGAACGGAGGTGATTATTTAGCAAGTTAATGGACATTGCTACATAAGTAAGTCATCTTGTAGGTGGTAAACATAACCACTGCTGTGGAAGGTTAGCCAGAACGTATTTAATAATTACATATACAGAACGTAACAATTAAAATAATTATAATAATAATTCATTACTCTTTATTAGGAAACCTTGGTGTCAAACATTATTAAGACCTTGTTTCAATTTGATCAGCAACAACCGTCTAAATCATTTGTCGTGTTCCAGTGGCTGCCAAGACAGAGGCGATGGAAGACGAAGCACTAGCGCGAGCTGCCCTGGGTGACTGGGGCCGATGGCAGATGCCCATAGTCCTTCTGTTGTCTGCTATCAAACTGCCCATTGCCTGGACTCAGTTGGGAATAGTGTTCCTGGCGGCCAAAGTACCTTACCACTGCGTCAACAGCAGCCAGACGTGTGTCACTGAAGACGGTGACACTTGCAATGCCTGGGAGTACGACAGAAGTGTCTTCTCCGAGACCATCATCACTGAGGTAAGGTACTGTGAGTAGGTGTACGTTAACTTTGTGCAGGTATAGTTAAACTTTGAGCAGTTTAACTTAAACTGTCAGCAGGTGTACCTAAACTGTCAGCAGATGTACCTAAACTGTCAGCAGATGTACCTAAACTGTCAGCAGATGTACCTAAACTGTCAGCAGATGTACCTAAACTGTCAGCAGGTGTATTAAACAGCCGGCAGATGTACCTAAACTGTCAGCACGAGTATCTAAACTATCGGCAGATGTACTTAAACTGTCAGCAGGTGTATTAAACAGTCGGTATATGTATCTAAACTGTCCGCAGGAGTACATAAACTATCGGCAGATGTACCTAAACTGTCAGCAGGTGTATTAAACAGCCGGCAGATGTACCTAAACTGTCAGCAGGTGTATTAAACTATCGGCAGATGTTCCTAAACTGTCAGCAGGAGTATTAAACAGTCGATAGATGTACTTGAACTTTGAACATTTGTACTTAAACTGTCAGCAGATGTACTTAAACTGTCAGCAGGTGTACTTAAACTGTCAGTAGGTGTATTAAACTATCGGCAGATGTACCTAAACTGTCAGCACGAGTATCTAAACTATCGGCAGATGTACCTAAACTGTCAGTAGGTGTATTAAACTATCGGCAGATGTACCTAAACTGTCAGCAGGTGTACCTAAACTGTCAGTAGGTGTATTAAACTATCGGCAGATGTACCTAAACTGTCAGCACGAGTATCTAAACTATCGGCAGATGTACCTAAACTGTCAGTAGGTGTATTAAACTATCGGCAGATGTACCTAAACTGTCAGCACGAGTATCTAAACTATCGGCAGATGTACCTAAACTGTCAGCTGGTGTATTAAACTATCGGCAGATGTACCTAAACTGTCAGCACGAGTATCTAAACTATCGGCAGATGTACCTAAACTGTCAGCACGAGTATCTAAACTATCGGCAGATGTACCTAAACTGTCAGCAGGTGTATTAAACTATCGGTGGATGTACCTAAACTATCAGCAGGTGTATTAAACAGTCGGTAGATGTACTTAAACTTTGAACATTTGTACTTAAACTGTCAGCAGGTGTACTTACACTGTCAGCAGGTGTACTTAAACTGTCAGCAGGTGTATTAAACTGTCGACAGATGTTCCTAAACTGTCAGCAGGTGTACCTAAACTGTTAGTAGGTGTACTTATACTGTCAGGAGTGTACTTAAACTTTGAACATTTGTACTTAAACTGTTAGTAGGTGTACTTAACTTTGAGAAAGTGTACTTAACTTTGAGCATACTAAGTTGAACTGTCAACATATGTAATCTACTTAAACTTTAAGAAGGTGTATGTAAACTGTCAGCAGGCATATTAAACCTTGAACAATTTCTGTACATGTGATCAAGTGTACAAATCCACACCTGCTCCAGTTTTATGTAAAATACAGTTCTTTACAGTTAATTATTTCAAAACATAAGTATGTTATTATTAATGATAACTTCTCAGATAATTTGTAAGGAAACAATTTTCTTTTTTTTATAATGACAGTATATTTTTTAAGTATTTACAACACATTTCTAAATTGTCTTATGTCTTATGAAATATCAAATTGGAACTCTTTAGAAAAGCTATGGTTGTTTTAGAATAAATTTAATCTTAATGCATGCTATTTTACCGTGTTTGACTATTTTCTTACCAAATACATTATCAGGCCAAAAGATATAAAACTATTTTTGAGCAAGCTGTTAAAATAAAAGAATAAATAAATAGTCTTGTTGAGTCACATATCTAAAATACGTCACAGAACAAAATAAACTACTTTTCTTCAACAGGCCACCCACAATAGTGAAACAATTTCCTGAAGTTGTCCAAAGTTCAATCTAAGCAAGATCCTGAAATAATTTTATCAACGCAAAACAATTATTTTTACTATAGTTCATTATCATAATTTGATCATTAAAATTACGACAAATTGTAGATACTATATATAAATAACAACAATAAAAATAGTTCTATAAGAGTATCCATAACACTGAACTATTTACGGATTTTTGTTTCAGTGGGACTTGGTTTGCCAAAAACATCAACTGGTAAACGTCACCCAAATGATACTCATGGTGGGGATTTTGGTGGGTAACATCGTGTTCAGCATAGCAGCAGACAGGTGGGTAATTGGAGCTATGTATATGTCAAGTAAAATATAAAATACATTCAAAGTATGGTTGTAATTAGAGAGTTTTGTACGGCATAAACATGACCGGTCCTTAAAGTATCTTTGTGGATCACAAAAATACCCATACATACACCACAAAAGTAACCAGACATTAAGCTGGCACATATTTTCCTTGTGCATGTGTGCCCCTCAGTTTCTAAAAATTGTATGAAAGATAATGTTCTTGTGGAATCCTAAAAGAAGTAGTGGAAAGGTTATAATTCCTCGATACATACTTTATATAAACCAATAAAATAAAACACACTCTTTTTAATGGAATGGACTAAGTATATATATAAACACTGGGATGGTGGATAGTTTTTATAAAAAACCAAATATAGAAGAGATTACAAGGGTTTGTAATATCAGGCTTGCAATTGCTAATTCGAGTAAGTTTTAACCAAGTCATTTACATCAACTCGAAACTAATGTCATTAGTTATCCTCTTGACAGGGCAACAATGCAATGATGTCATCACCACTAAAAGGTGAACTGACAACAATGTTGAGAACATTTCCTAGACTTATCAGTTTTGTCGGCGCCCATATTATACATTGCATGACAAACTGTTACAGCCAAACAAACTGCTTTATAATGTCGTGATCACGCAAACAATTGCTTACATCCGGTAACAATCATAGTGGCAACAGTGAATTATAGATATAAAAAATAGCGAGGTCTTCACGAGGACAGGTATAATACATAGTAATAACGAGGAACCGAGTCATGTAAGTAGGTAAAGCAACTTAACAGGGAAATAAACATTTGAAAGATGAACTTGCTCTAAAGTGTGGGAAATAAAGCCAGATACATGAACCTCTAAATATATTTTAAAATATCCTGGAAGAATCCAAAAGAGAGAAATCTGTTTGGATGCCAACTCCTAGATCAATAAAAAGAGGTAAGAACAAAATAAGGACGTATTTTATAGCTAATCTGGAGTTAAAGTGTTAGTTATGGGGGTAAATACTAAATATATTTGTTGTATACAAAAACTGAAGTTGCCTTGACAGTCTAGTGATAATATTCTTCATAGTATCATCGTGATGCAGTGTCTCATTGTTAATGAACGATCAAATATGATGAGCTAGAATAATAAAGGATACCTGAGAAGCTACACTTCGGAGTTGTAAATACTAAGAACTAGGAAGCATGTATCCCAGCTCTACCCTTAAGGAGGAAGTGAGTTGAGTTTCAAGCAAGATAGAAAGTGAATTTTACAACACATGATATATACAAATGAGTTGTAACCGAGCAGAAATGAAATTGTAATCACACAATGTGCAGCCTCACTTTTGGTACACTGCTCTAGCACTGCGAGTGAACTTAGGCAATTTCGCTGATTTACTGATGCATCACATATGGTATGCTGACGAACCATTGGTAATGTACCACTGCATCACTGGTGAAGTACTGCTGTATCACTTTTGATATACTGCTGCATCACTGCTTGTGTACTGCTGCATCAGCGCTGATGCACTGCTGCACCACTGCTGATGAACTGCTGCTTATCACGCTGCTGATTCGGGTTTGATTTCCGATGGGACCATGACAGCTTTTGTCCTGTGCCACTTTCATGGTGGTTCGAAAGTCACGTTAAGCCGTTGATTCCCATGTTAAGAGGCGGCTTCTTAGCCCTAACTTCGCCTGACAAAATTAGATATTCATTGTCTTTTTAACTGTTAAAAGTTTATATAAATTTTATTGACAAATAAACAATATGCCCTAATAATACACGCATTTTCTAAGATAAAAATTAAATCATTTATTTTATATGTTTCTTTAACATTTATTTGACATATTACGACTTAAAAAATACTACTCGTGATATTATGATTTTATAAAAAAAATTAAATAAATAATGAAAAATAAAAAATGTCAATAACACTTTTTCCACTTAAGTGTATATGTTATTAAAAAAATAATAACATGAATTTTTTATTATTAAAAAAATAAAGTTCTGGAATCACAAAAGTATTTTAGCACTTTAAAAAAATGGTAGAAGAATTGAAAATAGCATCGACATCTTGATCAAGTCTCCTCTAAAACGGTTTAGTTGAAAAATATACCAGATATTTTAAATATAACTTTAAGTACTAAAATATTAAAAGTATGGCACACCTTTCAGCCAATTTTCAAGTATAAAACTTAAAAATACATTGCAATATACTGTAGGTTGTAAAATTAATTCTTGTTTTATTATTAGACTAATTTGTGAATAAAACTTATGGATTAATTTTGATACATTGTGGAAGTATTTTGAGATCGAGTGGTAAACTTATTGAGATAATTTTTTTCATTTAGTCTCCGGAATGTTTGGAGGCCGTCATAAAGGGTCTGATTTATCAAGTCGTTAACAGTTTTACAGTCACGTTACTTCACCTGGTGCTTGTGATATTGTAAATGTATAACCACGCTAAATGCAGTAATTTAACATGCACAATCAAGTTTTAACGGACTAATCCTAAGTGATATTCAGCAATGATTTATGCACTATATGACTAACTGAGTTACTAACATTTATTGAAAGAATCATTTTGTACTTAGGCCTACTAGCTCTTGATAACAAAACCAATAATTGTATATTTTATAATCCTTGAAAATATTCTAATGCGTTTATAAAAATTATAACTTTTACATTACACCTGTATAAAAGAGTTGTGCCAGTATTATGGAAACACCGACACAATATAAAATACAACATAACAAAAATATCAAAATTTCTGTATCGCCATTAATATGTAAATGTCAAGCATTCTTCAAAGGCTTAACTCTGCATTAATTGTAAATTAAATTTTTAGAATGAATTTATGTTGAAAAAACTCTAAAATAATAAAACTCCAAGAAAAAGGAATCAATTAAACTTTTATTAATGTAAAAATGGATATGGCGTAAAAGTCTCCAGCAACTGGCCACTTTAATTAACATGTTTAATGCACTCACCAACAGTAAAGCACTTGCTAGAAAAGTAAATTTTTCAGAAGAGTCTTGAACATTCTTGCATTAAGCTCTTATCTGATGTTTTGAGGAAGTCGATTTAGTAACCCAAAATCTGCCTGAGATGGCAACCACAGAGAAGATATAAACCGAGGTGCGCTAAATGTGTGTCGAGTATTTTTCCAGTATGTCGTGGGATGGCAGGGCCAACACCTTGTCAGTACCTCCCTTATTCCCTCCAAATCCTTAAGGATAAACGTAGTAATTATTACTGCAGATGTATAATGATCTACATTAGTTGTAATCGCTATAACGCCTATTGAGGCGTTCCCTATGGTCATAAGACAGTGATTTCTGTTTATTTTTTCTCTGTGCAAACGCTTAATAACTATTGTTCTATTTTGTACCACCCTATATGAATCTGTCTACCTTTGGTAGGAAGTTCATGCACATCTTGACCCTGAATGGGATTGCATTTAAATTTACAATACAGTATTGTTCCGAATATGGTCAGAATAATCAATGTCAATAGAGCGTACCAGGTTTATAAACACATTTCTACACTAATCTCTATACGATAGCTTTACTAGTATCCGGATAGTTTTTAGAGTCAAATTAGTCTCTTAAATTCCTCATTCGTGTATCTACCCACAACGTAATGCAATCAAATATTTGAGGATAAATTAGGCCAAAGTAGATCATTCTCATTAAATTTTGAGAGAATTATTTATAATGGATCCTTAGAGTAAAGGTACTTAAGGACACTTTTACACAAGTAGGCCTACTTTCGATGTTATGAACCCAGACAATCCCTTCATCAATATAAATTTCAAGAAAGGTAATAAACTTAACCTCTTCGAGTATTGTGTTTCCAACCATGACTATTAGATGATTCACAGACTGAGAGAAAGTTCTGAAAAAAGGTAAAATAATTTGATTTCTCTATAAATTGCCTAGAACAGTATTGAATGCAGGATATCAGGTCGTAAATCATTGGTTGGCTCCACGATACAACAGAGAACCGTATCATCTGCATACTGATAATCCCACCAGTGTTTACAGAAATGTAACAGGTCCTAGTACTGAACCTTGTGGATGTCATAATGTAGAGCTGCTGCGTTTGACAGGTGGTTGCCGACCATAACTTATTGTGTTCTGTGACACAGGTAGAAGACAACCGATTTAGGGGGGGACACCACGAACACCACAGCAAGGCAGGTTATTTGACAGCTTGCTATGATATACACGGTCAAATGCCTTAATCAAGACCAGAAACACTTTAAGGGTTGAGTGTCACCTTTCGATGCATTTGACTGCCAAATTTACAAGACAATTGACTGCAACAGCCGTGGATATACCCTTCTCCAACAAAATTGATCCACTGACAATATTTCGTAAAAATCAAGATGACATCAGTCTCATAAAGAACAAACTTTAAAATATTTAGCGGGCAAGATATGTCAGTAGTTCATTTGGATCTCCATTTTAAAATATTGTTATCACCTTTTCTCTTTTTAGAGTAGAGGAAAGACACAGATTACTCATAAACGATCCGTTAATTATAGTGGCAATGAGTACAACAGATGATTGTAAGCCTGTTTAATCATCCACATCGACATAAGTTTCAGTCACAATACTATACATTTAGGTGGGCTATATAAAATCATCTCTCTTAACTCCCTTGCTCACTTGGGAATCAGGTTCTGCAACACTAACTAACAGATCAGTTATTAAGAATGTTTCCTTTCTGCTAATGGTTCATTAATCAAAACTCCATCAACTAAATTTGTATTGGCTTTGGATTTGTTCCCCTTTAATTTATTAAAATCTGATTTACAATGTTATTGGCTTCCCTTATTTTATTGTAGATATAGTATGATCTTGCAACATTTCTTCTAATAACATGCAAAGACATTTGAGTACAAAGAGATTTTTTTAAAACATATATCCAGACAAACTCATGATTGAGCGCAACCCAACAACGTCTATTCTTATCAGAATATGTTTTATATCAGGCTGTCTTGATGAATTAATTATAAACGAATAACAAATCTATATGCATACTTTTCATTTAATATATATGTAGGTTGGGCAGTGTACTTAATTTAATCAATTATTAAAGTTTAAAGAAGAACTTAAAGTGAATTTACTTACTCAGACCTCGTTACACGAAAGGGAAGATTGTGAAGTTACACAGTACTTGCTAACTTAAAGGGAGTCTGAAACAGCTTGCGAGATTTTATCAGGCTATCTGTAAGGAACCTCTTCCAAAACCTTTTCATTTACATAGGTAGGTAATATCAAGTGTTTTTCTGGAAGTTACAAATAAAGAACTTGTTTGCTTGCCCAATTCTCTTCATGAAATTTGTATTAAAAAAAATCATAGTTCGAGTTCCATCCAAAGTGTGACATTTCGAAATAAATAGAAGTTAATAACAGTTTATTATCCTACAACTTACTTAAGTTACATAATAAATCAACAGCAAAAAATTATAAAAATTAAATTAAACAGCATGAAAATGTTTGAAGTATTGGCATTCTTTAAGATATTCTCAATTATTTCAGGTTTGGTCGCAAGATGCCGTTTGTGCTGAGTGGTGTCCTGCAGATGCTGACCGGAGTGTGCAGCAGCTTCAGTACAAGCTTCAGCTTGTTTGTAGTACTGCGCTTTCTCCAAGCTGTAGCTACCGGTGGAGCCATGACCATCGGCTTTGTCCTTTGTGAGTAGCTAGTGAAAGTCAGTCATTAACTTCTGTATTGAAGCACAATACAAGAATTACATCTGTACAACTTCAACATTTGTGCCAGAGTAAATGTAAAACATGTTTTTGGAATGGGACTTGGAACGACACCATTTCTGTTTATGAAATATCCAGTGCCAGACATAATATATAAGACGTTATAGATTATTTCGTAGAATAATCATTTTTTAAAATTTTTTTATCTTTTGATATATAAATTGAAACAAGTCGACTCAATTATAGATACAGCATAAACAATTTTACAGCCAGTCAAAACAAACATAAACGAAATTTCTTTGAAAATAAAATAATAATAATAAATAAATTATGGCAAGTACATTAAAATTGTGGTTTTTAATTTATATATTTGAAATGTATAAATTATATTTATTCTTGGTAAATTTACATTTACTTAATCCATATTACCATTTAAACTGATAATAAAATAAGAAGATATTATCTAAAGATGAAGATGTGATGTGCATTTTTTGTGGCGAAGTAAACAAAACTAGAAAGAAGCCACAGAGCAAACACATTATATGTTCAGCCTCGAGCCTCTACTCTTTAATCTTACTCTCCTTCCCCATAGACCATTGATCTGTGTGGGAACCTAACACACAGAGTAAGAGGGAGCACTAGTAAACTACAAGGTGAATATTACTAATACTATAATAGAGCAGGTTTAGAACATGCGCTATTTCCAGCTCGGGAATTAAGTTCTGACGCCTTAGACCGCTCGGCCACTGGCTCTCCAAATTTTTAAGCTCTTTAGGTGTATTTAGCTGTACCTTCCCATATTGCTTTAGTTCTTTGAGTGTATTGAGATATAACTTCCCATACTGTTTTAGTTATTTGGGTGTATTTGGTCGTGACTTCCTATATTTGTTTTAGTTCTTTGAGTGTATTTTGAAGTTACTTGATAAGAGTTTTAGTTATTTGGTATTTTTTAATTGAACTTTTTTTTTTGTTTATTTGGATGTAACTTCGCACGCTGTTTTAGTTGGGTGTATATGTCGTCAACATTCGTTAAACTGTTCATGTATAACTAACATTTAACAGACTAGGAGAGAGAGAGATGGATATAGAGAGAGCGGGGAGGGAGAGAAGTACAGGAGGGGAGGGGAGAGGAGGAGTGGTGGTACAAAACTTATATATTAAATAATTTTTCAGTTTATAAATAACACACAGATTTCCTTACAGGCATGGAGATCATGAGTGGGCAGTGGCGCACTACCATCACTACCCTCTCGCACATCCCTTTCAACATTGGTCACGAGACCATGATTGGCATCGCTTACTTCACCAGGGATTGGCGACACTTCCAGCTCGCTGTCAGCCTCCCCTCTGCACTAGCCATCGGCTACATATGGTTTGGCAGTTTTTTTATTAACCGTAAAATATATAACATCGACTAGATTTTAAATTAAGAAAAATCTTAGACTAATTAAAATTTAGTTTTATGCCCCCGGACACAATATTGACTTTAAAAGGACTTACCTTAGCCAGGTAAATTATATGGGGTATTAGTATTACTGGATGACGAATTATTTATAGGAAATATTTTAATTAGATAATATCTTGTAATTTTCCATTTACGTGGCCTACCTATCAATGGAAGAAAAGAATTTACCTTAGCGCCTTAAGAAGAAAAAATAAGGGGAAGAATAGGGTAGGATCGTATAAATGTAGATTTTCTTCTCAAGGAAAACAATGCAAAAAGACTTATCAAGGGAGCTGTACAATACTATAATGTACAATACACCAGACCATTGGTGGCACAGTTTAACTTCATGAATGTAAGACACCTAGATGTCTATGAGTAAACATTTTTAGGAGAACTTTTAAAGAGAGATAGATCCTCGTGAGACTACCACTAGCAACCCATTTACCATCTCCCCTACAATAGTTACCAATTCACTTTTCTCCTAAATACATTCCTTTTGAATCCCTCTCTTCACAACCATTACCACTTGCGGAAAAGAAATATTAAGTTTGTTGTAAGTATTCATAATTTTACAGCTTATTCTTGAATTACGTTAAGCAGTTCCTTATATATAAAACTTTCTTGTGGTTTTAACATTTTATCATTATTATCATTATTTTTTACCCTTCGCAGCTTATCTAAGGGTGAATTAATCATTCTGAATGCCTACTAAAGACTGGACCAACACTCATTAGGAGCATGAGCAATTTCCTGTTTATTTATTGAGTGGTAACAATTTCATGTAGGTTATTGTTTTTGCATTCGAGTAACTACACTCCTCTTGTGCAGGCTGATCCCAGAGAGTCCTAGGTGGTTGCTGGCTGTGGGCCGACGGGAGGAAGCTCTGGTTGTGCTGAGGAAGGCTGCTACCGTCAACAACAACCCTCTTCCAGCTGCTCTCACTGATACCAACCCAGAAAAGAAAAAAGTAAACAAAAATGTGTTATCTTCCGATACTGTCCTTGAATGTTAGTAAAAACATCAAACTGGGATTAGTTCCCTCATTTGATGAACGACAGTGGTATTTGATATCTACAATATAACTGGACATCACCACATCGACCCTAAGTTTTCAACCATTATATAAATTATGATTTACTGTATACATCTACAATGAACCTCAGTGAACCGTGAGTTTGCATTCTTTTTTAACCACGCCCAGAGTTTAGAAAAATACAAGCTTATTTGATTTCTTAAAATATTTTAAAGAGAAAACGCTATTTAAACGCAAACAGTAGTTTTAGATTGGGTGTTGGAACCTACTCGATATACTGGATGATTCAAATAAATATTTTCCACTTATATAAAATATGCATATTTTATATAAGTGCTACTTGCTGATAAATAAGGACATTTGTATAAACTATTACCTTATATAAAATTGGTTAAAAAATAGATTCTTATATTCAAAACAAAAGATATTATTCATAGAATGTGTGAGACAAAAATCACCTGTCTGTATATTTGTATGTTAGATCGATAAGGATGATGAGAAGAGAGCCAACATGTTAGACTTACTACGGACTCCCAACATGCGCAAGAAAACGCTCGCCATGTGCTACAACTGGATGGCCTGTGGCCTCGGGTTCTACGGCCTAGCCCAATATGTCAGCACCATCGGAGGCAACATCTTCATCAATGTTGCTCTTGCCGGTAGGTGATAGTCCAGATCTCTATTGCAGTGTACGAGGTAGCTTGTATGAAACCATTTTATAGTAAATTCAATTCAAATAGCGATAAAAGGTAACTGGCACTAAGTTTCTCCCTTCATGTCAGATTTTTTAATAAAAACACAGTTAGATTAATTAAATTTCTAAGGAATGTACAGATGAAACACTTATTTTATGTAAATAAATGTATGGACAAAAATAATCTTCAAAAACAGCTGTTAAATTAATTACATTGCCAGATTTATGTAAACAACCTTCAAGAACTTGAGTTGTGGCTTTCGGCCTTTGGCCTCCATCCCCAACTTAGTGGGGTAGTAACGAATGAATTAAATAAAATATATAAAAAATATTTGTAAATGTAATTTGCATTTTCACTGAATATTAAGTCAAAATCGTTAGAATAAAACTTAAAATGTTTGCAGTTGTAATGTTTTTCCCCGTATAGAAACCTTTATGATTAAAAACTACTATTAAAGCTAGGGACATCTAGTTTTTACTAAAATATTTAAATTTTAATTCACATATTTCCTGGAAATTAAATCAAAATCGGTAGAGCCATTTTTAAGAAAATCCCAATTTTGTATGCTTTTTTGGCCATAAAAATACAAAAAAAATTTCAAATAGTGAAAAAATGTCCTGGAGACATTGGATAAATACACCCACATACAAATCGATCCATCCGTTTTATCTCCAATGAAGTGCACATACACACATATAGACATATATACGGACAGAAAAAAAAAACCTTTTTGGGTTCAGTGAGCCATAAAATGGATTCTTGTAAAAACATTTTTTGGACGATCACAATACTTTCTCTATGCTAACGCTTATTATAGTAGTAAGTAAAAGGATACAGCTGGTTTGTAAATAACATACAAACACCGAGCCAAAACATCAATGAGCGGACGAATATGTGTGTAAAGATTTCGAATAGAATTTGAATCCACTTTTTTGAATGGAATGTACAAAAAAGCACAGGCAGGGCGAGTGAATATTATTAAATGTATGTATAAGTAGGTAAGAGTGAGTGGACCATAATAACCATGTCTACATCGATGGTGTTTTCCATGTATACATACAATTATGTGTCATTGAAGGTTCTGTGTGGACTAAACAAACGTGTGAAGAACTAACTGTAAATACTACGGAATACGAAGTGTGAATGAGCTGTAAAAACTGCGTGTTTCGGAAGGGTCAGTAGGGATTAAAAATTATAACTGAAGAAGAGTGGACCATAGTTGTACAAAAACGTGTACAAGTTGGTTAAGTGGACGTAGTTACATAGACTGTAAAAATTAAGTATTCATAGTTGGTGAGTGGGCTATAAAAATTAAATATACATGTAGGACTCTTAACACTATCTGATGAGGATAAATTGACTGTGAAAGTATTATTTTATTACGAAAAGTGTGGTATGTAAAAAAAATTATTTGATGCAAATTTTTAGACCTTAAAATTAAAATTCATTTTTAACTGTCACGGTTAAATGTGATTAATAATTTGATTAGTTATTAAACTGTTATGACTATGGTTAGTTGTAAGTATTTTGCATCCATTGTCAATCATGTGTTTAGAAACTAACCTCTAATATTAAAGTGTCAAATTGTACAGGTTCCTTCGTCGTGCCTGGCATGCTTGTTACCATGTATACTCTGGACAGGTTTGGCCGTAAACCTACCATGATAGGCGGGCAGTTCCTGGCTGCTGTTGCCTGCTTTCTGATAGTGTTCTTTCCCGAAGGTAACATAAATAATCTACCTCCAAGTCTACAGTTCCAATATAGTTTAGTTAAAATGTCTTGTAACCTTAGTAGACAATTAAGACCTATTGTTTTGTCAGCCAGGATTAGGTTCATGTGTCCGTGCCATTGTCACATGGTTGAACCTGTTGTTACGCATCCTCTATGAGTGGATTCTTATCTGCCAGCATAATATGTATCATTAAGCTGTAGTGTGATCATATATGTATGATGTATAGCTGACGTAGTATGGTCATAGCTGAGGCATAGACTTGCGACGCAGCTGGCCCGGGTTCGATTCCCGATGTAACCACAAACAGTTTTTACCCCACCGATCCCATGGTTAAGCCGTTGATCCTCTTTAAGTGTTAGTGAGGGCTACTAAGCCCTAATTTCGCCTGGTAAAATAAGACGATCTTTAAGTGGTAAAATAAGTCACAGATGAGAGGTAGGAAAGAGAAATTTAATGACTCTTGCCATAATACTCATACGTCTATTGTATACAACATGTTCGGAATGTAGCATTTGTTATCATTTAGGTCGTTACTATGTGTACAAATAGTATGTATAAAGTGTGATATCTCAGCTATCTCGCAGAGAAATACAAATAACCAAGTAAAATTAAAACGCAACTAGTGATTGTCTGAATCAAAATGTGATAAAAACGTGACTTCCGGAACACGATTTTACATTTACAAATTCGTCTTACTATAATCACAAAATAATCTAACCGTTGAGGAAATCGTAAAAACATTTATGTTTCAAACTCAAAGATATATTGGTGATTTTGTGACTTACAATGCTTTGATTGGATCACATTGGTCTATTAAAAAATGAATGTTATCATACCGCTGGAGTTACAAAGCCATTGTTGTGCATGATTCACCCAGGTGCCTAAACGACAAAACCTGACTGGCTTCAAACACACCTTACAGTGCCGCATGTGACGTACAAGTATAACGAAATAAAATTATAAATGAATATAAATATTAACAAATAATTTTGATTCCTAATGAACTCATAACAGGTGGTCTTGGAATGGCTTGCGTGACAGGATAAGTCTCATCCAGATTGGGGATGCACTGATAAGTCTAGGGGAACAGAACGGCCTAGATTGCTAAAAAGAAAAAGTAAGAGATATAAGTTCATTGCCAAGCTGTATTTTTCAGTAGTTATTTGGCACTGCTGAAAATTCTCAGTTTTTCAATTTGCATCTTCCGCAGAGAATTCGGGCTATTACTATTGATCCTTGTATGTTGTTTATTTTTGCAGCTCCTGGCCACTCAGATCTGCCCCGCGTAGCACTTGCCAGTCTGGGGATTCTAGGAATGGGAATTTCGTTCCCCACCGTCTATCTGTACTCCGGGGAGCTGTTCCCTACGGTGGTCCGAAACGCGGGGGTAGGCTCTGGCTCCATGTGTGCTAGGGTTGGCTCTATGGTCGCACCATTCGTTGCTTCATTGGTAAGTCCTCCACCAAAATGTCATAAAAAACCCCTTTGGATAATAGTTTGATACAGTTGGATTTATTACAGTGATTACAAAGAAGAGTATATTATATTTATCTATCAACTCTTGAATACAAATTAAATGAGAACATTCTCAGATAAACTTTTTTTGAATACTTGACAAGATTTACTGATTGTATAAAACAACAATTCATAACCAGTAAGTATAATAAATACATTTATAAAATTAGTATTGCATTTTAATACTTTTGTTGTGTTTTTACGAAATTAAATGAAAACGTTTTTATTTAATCAGCCTAAGTTTTAACACTTTGTTTAGTTAGAAAAGTAAACAAAATCTCCTTTACTTTGATCTGAAATGCACGAAACTTTACAAATATGGACTCATAAGTAATGTTCAAATCAGGATAGGAAACAAAAATATTAAAAATATTAGGTGTAGCAACACTGAATTCAGAATACTAAGATAATGTTAACATAATAAATATATTATTAATAAGGTTGAACCAGACCGATATCTCCACCTTTAATAAAGACATTTATTAATTAAATAATTCACCATAGAAATGTTCACATAAACATCATTGCCATTGAACATTTATTGGCCATCATCACTCATTGCTTTTAAGGTTGAGAGGAAGAGAGGACTTTCCTAACTCCGCCTAATAAAGACACTTCATTTTGTTTCATTTCATTGCCATCAGAGTACTTCACGACTATTATAAATAAACAATAGACTGTCATCAACAATACCCCATGAGAGTAAGATACAAATCAAAGTTACAACATTTATAGTTTCTACTATTAGCCAGAAATCAAACTGGTTTATCCAACAGAATCTAGATTTTCCTGGGATATAGTTTGAACGGTTCTGTTACCTCATAAATATATAGAATCAGATAGTGAATATGATAAAACTTTTAATTATGGAAAATATAAAATGATTTTGTTGCTTCCACCCAATCACCCATTATTGTTCTCGATATGTAGCCCAATATTGTATTTGAGGTCCGAAACTCTTTGGATTTTACATTCTAAAACAAACAAAATAATACATGTTATATTTCATTTCTGACATTTTTATATCTCAAAATATAAAAATATATTACTCCAAAACATAAAACTACTGTAAACATGTTACTGACTTATTATTGAGTTATTATGAACCAATTGTATCATTATGTATCTAACATTCTCTCCTTCACCAAATATCATGGATGATCTTTGCAGGGTGAATACAACGAGTACTTGTCACCCCTTGTGTTCAGCCTCATCACTCTATCTGGAGGAATTTTGGGGTTGCTCCTTCCAGAGACCCGAGGTACTCAGCTGCCTCATACCCTTCAGGAGGGCGAGGACTTCGGCAAGTGAGTACTCATGTAGCAGTAATGTGGTTTTACGGGGTATTAAAAAAAATTTGAACGCTATTTTAAAAATGTTATATTTAATTTAGGATGATTATTTTTAATGGTAATTTTTCAGGAGTATCCAAAAATCAAATCCAAGGAGTAATTCAAAAGGTCATAAAACCAGTTTTAACATTTACCTGGTGTATATTATAAAAATCCAACAGGGTCCTAAATAAGGTGATTCCTCTCTGTGGCTTTTATTGGTTTCTTTTATCTACACTCACTCACTAATTAAATAAATTACTTAATATGAGATATTTACAAATATAAATTAGTAGGAACTTCTTTATCATTTGAATTTAAACCACTCTCATTTACTGTAATTATTATACTTAACACTCACAAGTTTATGTTCTTTCAATATATGTCACTATTTGTAAACTGTCACTATTTAATAGTGATTAACACTGTCTTTACTGTCACTTCTACACCAGTCTGAAGGCTCACACTGTTACTTACACACTAAACTTCTAAGATGTGTCCTTTTTATAAGGTCCCGCTGCAATCCTTAAGGTTCCACTAATGTAGACTAGAATAGTCCCGACCATCTAGGAGGTTCTAGCTTCACCTTGAGGACATACTAGATAACTGTCAAAATGTCTGGTGGCTTCTCAATTGGCCAAACAACAAGTAGTGACCTCCCACGCAGGGAGAGGGAGGGAGAGAGAGAGTAGATAGAAAAAAAAAAAAAAAGAGAGAGAGAGAGAGAGAGAGAGAGAGAGAGAGAGAGAGAGAGAGAGAGAGAGAGAGAGAGAGAGAGAGAGAGAGAGAGAGAGAAGGGGAGGCTGTGTAAAATTGGCAAATTCCATACCAATATAAACATTACTAAATTTAATTAACTACAAAGTATGTTTGAATTCAAAATCAATAAAACAAAATAAGGTTTTAGGATTTTGAAGTGCATTTTTGGTGTCTGAATATAAACCCTAAATAATGTTATTTTAATAACATTATTTAGGTCCAATAATAATATTATTCAAGAATAATATACCGAAACACTGTAAAAAACTCTAAAAAAAATTGAAAACCATCTTGTTGAATATTATTATTCTTATTTGTTACTTTAAATTGGTACATATTTAGAAACCTTTTTACAAAATTATGCATGTAACATAAGTACACTGGGTATTGTAAAGATACAAATGAAGAATGTTTTTATTTCCAGAAAACCTATTTCCAAGCCTGATCCTCAAAGAGTAGGAATTGGCAATGAAGGATTTGAACCGAGTCACTGAGCACGAAGTTTTTCGTGGGCAAAGTTCCTGATTTGTGAATATTCAACAATAGTAATTATATTTTCATAATTTAATTCATACGCAAAAGGGCCATTTTATTTGTTTAATTTCAATTTTATTAGCTATTTAAAGATGTTACTTTTTAATTTGTGTTTATTTAATGTTATTGACATTATTCTTAACTTATTAATAATCTTTTACTAAAAACTGATTTTTTTATACTCCAAAAGTTTAAAATTTTCAATTTCAAATTTCAAATGCAAGATCCTTTATTCACTTACTTTTTGCCAAGCACCTATTTACTATATATAACAGTTTAAATTATATCGCCAATTAACAGAAGAACAGGGAATCCAGCAGTCCGAGAAAAAAACTTTGAAAAAGCCAAAATGTTTATTGATCCGAAAAAGTTTAACAAATGTAACATTTCATACTCATATATTTTTTCAAAACTAAATTAGTTGGCAATTTAAAAATTTTGGTTCGATCTCTATTCAGTAACAGTTAATTTATGTTTGCAGTGAACTGCCAGAACAACCGCCAAATACTTAAACTTGTACATGCAAAATATGTAATTGGGTTTTCTGCTACATTTTATGAATAAAAAACTAAGTCATTTTAGGAAACAGATGATGTATACAAATTGTTTTGAAACAAAGCATATTAAACTACTTTTTTTTCAATAAAATATGTAGTGGAATTAAACTTTCTTTGTCTAAGCTACTCTAACATAACTATCCATGTTCAATAACTATAAATCCTTTAAATTAGTGTATCATTAATATATAAAACAGTATTACTTAAATTGATTTGATAAGTGTGTTTACTGTATATATGTAAATATCCTGTACATATAATGTATATAGACGTACTATTTTAAATATAAATCAAAATATGTACAAACAAGTTAAAAAATTCTGTAATGTACAATAGGTAGATGATCTAACTAGGAGAGAATTTAGAATAAATAATTCAGAAGGGATTACAAGTTTAAATGCATTGTATATTTCCTCCAAAATAAATCCTTTTGATTACTTTTTACTTACTTTCAAACCTCTACTTGATTTTATAAAAAATATTACTATATGTTAAACATGTAACTTATATGTCTTATGTTAATTCAGATCCACCGAAAACAAAAATTGTATATAATTTAGCTGATAATTTTAAGCTCTATGAACATAACCCAAAAGAAAATATTCTCACTAACAGTAAGATATCTGCAAGGGTTGAAGTATTTCCATAATCGTGTGTATCATTTTCACTTGTAATAATGCTGGCTGTCTTTAAATCCTAACACTGGGAAGTGAAACTCTAACAACTAAAATTTCCCACTGACTTAACTTAATAAGTACATTGACTGAAATAAGATAAATAAAAAAAATGTTATATAGTAAAAAAATCTCTGATACGAACAATTAAACAACTAAAATATTACAATGTTCTAAATAATGTACAGTATTGTATATGAGCAATAAATAATTTGATTAGAGTTAGCTAACTATGATTCTCTTTAAAATCGGAATACAGTAGAATAAACCAAATGAAACAAACAACAATTATGATCCCGATCAAGGGAAAATAATGAGACTATATTTAACAATGAGTTGTAAAGAGTAAGAATACAGACAAAATCTTAATAAATAAATCCAAAAACGATGCTTTACTCATCTCAAAATCTCTGGAACAACTCAACAGATTATATTTTGATGAATTTTAAAGGACATTTAGTTTTTGTATCCTAGAGGCCCACAATGAAAGGATTTCTCAAACTTCCGTTCCTAAAGAGTAGAAACATCCCTCAACGTTTTCTTTTCCCATGAAATATTCGCATTAATTTAATAATTTATGTCAAAGAGCTGATACATAAAGCATAAACACGATACAACAATTTTATTTTCATTGTGAAATATTTAAGGTTATGGTCATTTTTATTATATAAATACACCTCTTTAGATCCCCCTAAAGTAGACTTATAGGAGTTTCTAGACTATTAGACTGTTATTTAGGGGAACAGCAGCTGGCGGAGTTTTTATATCAGTAAGATGGTTTAGAGAGAACCATGGAGGGAAGGATTAGAAAGCATAGAGAATCAACCTGTATAGAAGCAAGGGTTGTCGGCTAGTGTAATGTAAATCTGTAAAAATAACATGTTGGAACTTACCGAATATATCTCTTGGCTGGATATAATAACTTTATTTACTAGCTCTTCATTTTCTCCTGACCAGTACAGCATAAACTGTTTACACTGCATGTTTGTAAAACTTCCTGAAAACACCTGTTTACTATTCACATTACCGATGGAAGGCACCAAACTAGTAGAGTGAGTACTAGTTTAACTATATAACATTCTCTTTGGTGGGCCTCACTAGTAATAGTACAAAATTTCTAGGATTAATTATTGACAAAAATTTAGATTGGACTGAACATGTGAATAAGGTTCTTTCTAAGATATCCTCTGGCCTATTTGCTTTGAGAAAAATGTCAAAAGTCATTAATTTCAATACTTTATAAACGGTATATTTTTCACTTATTCATTCCCACATTAATTTTGGAATTAGCTTGTATGGGGGAACAACGAAAGCCAATCTAAATAAAATCTTAAAACTACAAAAACAAGCAGTTAGGCTAATGTTAAACCTAATACAAAGAGACTCTGTCAAAAATTTTTTTCTCAGCTTCAAATTCCTACTGTTTTTGCTCTATATATTCTTGCTACCACAGTAGCTGCAAGAGAGTCAGTGCAAGGCTCAGATCAAGTCTCTCAGCCATATAACACAAGAAATTCCAGGTATAAAATATTACAAAAACATAACCTTGAATTTTACAACAAAAGCCCAGTCTATATGGGACTAAAGTTTTATAAAAAATTACCAGACCACATAAAATCTAAACAAAAATCATTAAACTTTAAGAAAATCCTATCAACCTACCTGACAGAACTGTCACTCTATTCACTGGAGGAATTTTCTCAATAAACATTTTTTTATTCTTTCTTTAGTCTGTAAATACTGTTCCATATTCATGGTTATTGATTCCATAAATGTTATTAATGTCTTATTGACATCCATATGTATTAATTTAAAATAATTAAGACAGTATTGTAAATTTTGCTGCCTTAACATCTATTTGTGGCAATTAATAATTTAATATTGTAAATGTTAGCTTAAAGAACGATCAAAATATTGATACTATTCATGTATACTATGTATATGTTTTGTGAATAAAGAAAAGAAAAATATTAATTTTTTAGCGATTTATAGGAATAAAAGATGTGACTTTTTATCTCTTTACCGATACATCGTTTCGTTGGTATAACACATATGTAGGCTACATTTTTTAGTCTCAAACTGATTACCTTCTGATTTGAACTTTGGACCCTAAGTGCATAAATAAAATTTAAGCCTGGACCTCAAACAGAGTGAGCTTCTAAACTGGCAGCCCTACCATACACCCAACGTGTAAAAGATGGCTCATAGAATTTAATAACGAGTTGTAATTCATTTGCTCAGTCAGTGTCTCCAGAAAAACCAACCTCACCTAACTATGAGAAGAATAGAAGGAAACCAGGTGTGACTTATAATGTGAGGTGGCCTAAGTACGATATTTCACCTTTCTTAGGGATACAGTTAGTAAAAAAGACATCCTTTATTTAAAATTTAATTTTTTGCTCTGGAACGATAGTTAAGATGGATCGAGTAAAAGCATTGTAACTATCTAAGTTTAGTTTATAAGTGATCTGGATGTGTCATTACTATATTTAATCTGTTTAGCTAATAGAATTGTCAAATTATTTATTTATTTACAAATTATACATTCGATTAAAACATTAAAAATCAAACTTGAATAAAAATAAGTTATGAAATAAAAGAAGCATTGTATAATCATTTATTGATAAAATACTGATCATCAAGAAATTGGTTGCAAATGAGTGTAGCTAGATAATTTTGAATTATGAAAAGATTATGACTTTTGATGAATTGAATTAAAATGAGTCGAATGATGATTTAGAAGCGATGACGAAGAGTATAGAATATTTGTTAAAGTCTACTATGCTACATAGTTTTATTTGAAACAGCATTTCATTAAATCAGCTGGGCATTCATTTTCAAAAATGATAATGCTGCATTGCTCATAAAAATTGACCTTAGTAGTGTTCGTTAGTCCATGCATGTACATGTCTGGAAATGTTTGTCCGGAAACGCTCTTTTCTCTGCTGTTTTTGGTAATATTATCAGTGTTTTTTAGTTCATAAAGGTTTTACTCTGTGCTGGAAATTATGTAAATATCATTTACTCCATACAGTATTAGGTTTTCAGATTTATTTATGCTCTGTAATAATATAATGCCCACTGGAACTCAATAACCTTTTGGGGTAAGTTAGTACCAATTAACTCCAAAACTATACTAACTTTTGGAGTTTACAAGTATACTTTTAAGTGACCTTAATTTTTCTAGGAAGAGACTTGGTGAAACTAACATATTAAAGACCAAATACCACTAAAATGTGGATTGCTAGATGTTTAAACGGACAGTGTGTTTCAATTTAATTAATTGCTTTCTTTTCTGCTGCAAGAGAATATGTATAAAAAGTGCAAACAGTTCATTTTTTAAATACAACGTATAATCTATTCGTCTTTTGACCTGGGAAAGAAATTTTCAAGAAGGATCACAGGAAATAAGGATTAAAAAAACAATCATTATGTTTTAAAAAGACATAAAATTATTACATTTTAAAATAAGGAATAAAATTAAACTATAAACTACCTTAATCATGTCCTCTGATTGAGGAGTTGTAGTTTCAGTAGCCTTCTTGAAAGCTTTTAATAGTTTGAAAACAGAATATCATTATATTATGTAGAGGAACTCGATATAAGAGAACATTTTAATTTAATTAAGATCTATTTTACATATAACATTAAGTGAATCCTGCAAAGTAGAGCGATCTGAGTGAAGACATCTTCGTTTTAAGAACAAACTAAAAATGGAGGATTACAAACTAATTCATACTTAAAGTATAAATAACATCGTTTGATTTAAACAGCATCTGACAAGTTATCTTAAACATTCAAATAGTTTGAACAATGAACTATCATTATACAAAACACATTAAAATGAAGGTACTTGTCTTTTCTTCTTTATCAGGTAGAAAGTTACAAATACTATGAAACTATTAACTTCGATATCACAAATTTAGTTTCACTGCTAATTACAATAAACATTTATACTTATTTAACTACTATATTCTTTCATCCTTCTGCAAAACAAATTTCTTTTTTAAAATACTTAACCAAATGCATCAGATTTCTATACAGTATGTGAGTCTACAACCATAACAACTTATCAATTATTTTAACCATTATCTACAGGTCTTTACAATCATTATTCATCTAGGCATTAACATATTATTAAAAGGAGGATTTTTAGCAAATGCTAAGTTTAACATACTACTTACAAAATTATCAATAGGACTTGAATTTAACTAACTACTTCTATTTTGGAACCAAACATCATTGATCACAGTTATGTTTTCAATAAAATATGACATATCAACTTAAGTAGATCAATATATTAAGTATATTTATTCCACCAAATACATTTTTAATGTTAAAAATGTATTAATTTATCACAGTTGAATGAAGGAATGCCTTACAAGAGGAATAACTAATATTGCTTTAAATAACAATAATAACAACAAAATGAGTCTTAATACTTCAAGTATGGCAATGGAGAAATATTCTTAGAGAACCTAGGCTGTTACTACAATCAAAGATAACCTATAACTAAGGCATGGAGATAATAAACTTATTGCCTTGACGTTTGTGGATTAGGAATGGATACATTTAAACCAGTTTCAATCAACTGTCACACGTTGATACGGGTTTGTATATTTTCCCATTTTCTTCTGTTTTTAGCACTTCCTCATCCGTCCTCCTGAAAAAATAGTTTATCAATAACCACATAATGCATTTTTGTTGAATAATCTAAAAAAAAGTTGTTTGAAATCAATGAAGAAACCTATGATTATAGAATTTAGAGAAATGAACTTTGTTCGAAAACCAGCAAAAAAGATAGATTTGACTTTTAATCTCAATTTCTAAGGGTAGTTTTAGCAGGTTTTTATTTGTCTGTATATAGTAACTGGGTGGTTTTGGGACACAGGATATTTGTGTAGCTACTGATGTGATTCGCTATATAATAGAAATTGATCAGCATCAGTATAAATTTTATGACATAATAATAGTAGACCTGCAATAAAAATACTGTAGTTGTATCTGGATTGAAATTTAAAGTTATGGCTTTCAGCATAAACACCACACTCACACTGGTACCAGAAGTTACTGCCTTCAGATAATTTCAGAAATTAAATTATCTGGTACCATATTTAAAATGTTACAAATGGACCTACAAAAAAACCATCGAAGTTTATAATAACTGTTTCTTTACTATTATGTTAAAGTCACAGAAGGAGATCCAAGGTCTTTACCATTTGGTGGGCTCTATGTCTTCTATATGGACTGGTAAGGGCATGTTGGCTGTCTCAGGAAGTAGTGCCATCATCAGTGCTGAGATAAAGGGTGCAGCGCAGACCACCCACATGGGCGCCCATCTGTGAAACCTCGACTGAAACATTTCAGACTAACTACAGACCAACTGAGACTGATAAACCAATATGTGAAATTACAATCAATGAGGGACTCTCAAGGGATAAAATGTATTCATGACTGTAAATTACATAATTTTATGGCCATTTTACCACATTAGAGGCATGCAATAAATGTATTTCCAGCCTCTTCCCACAAAGGACTATATTTCATCCTTAGGAAGATGTAATCATTTATTATAAGATTTCTGCTTTGTAAATGAAAAACCTTGAGACTTTTATTTACATTTTAAAATTTTAACTAAATAAACAGGCATATGATATAAAGGAGTAGATTTATCTCATTTAGAATTTTATTATTTAATCTGAAAGGACAAGAAAATAACATATAGTTATACAGTACATCAGGTAAACATTAGCTTTAAAGTTCCATGGTCCTACAACGACAATTTATTAATACATCAACAAATCTTCATTAAATTTGTGTTCAAAGATTGACATTTAGAAAAAGGTTAAACGTTAAAGTTTCTCGAATTGAAAATACAAAACAATAGAATTTGAAACAGAGAAGCATGGAAGTACAAGAAAGATATTTTAACGGACTTAATGTAAAAAAATTATTAGTTTATCTCCTCAAACTTAGGATGCCCTTTCTGTCAAATTACTTAAACTTCTCTATGTATAGCTAAGTTTAATTTGAAAACCACCAACAACCTGACATGTGAGTCGATCTTGTAATGTTCCTTAATGTTAAACCCAAAAGCAGATAAAATAAATTTGCAGGACAGTAGCTCCCAGCCAAAAATTCCTACTGAAGCAAAATATTGAAAAATAAATTCAGTTAAGAATAAATTTTAAAATAAAGTGGTACTAAACTTTGCTTAAGTTTAGGCAATCATGTGTTGTGTACTGTACTACAACCACCACAAGTGAAAGATAATTAATTGCAAATTTACATAGAGTTATAAAAACATACATTTGTTTATTACAATATACCGTAAAATTCAGGTTTTAAAAACTATTACTCTTTGATTATATATGTACCAGTGGATGCATATAATAAATTATTTAATTCATTTTAAAACTATTCTCTTGCCAGTGTTTTGTTTTCAACCACTTTCTATCATGTTCACGTTGTCTTTATAATTGCTTTATTTTGTGTGATTGTATTTTTGTTTGATAAAATGATGATAAAGTTAAATTTATTTTGAGACTGTGTTGACAGTTAATATTAATATTAATGATTTAAAAGATATTTTTCATTACTTTACTAACTTTATTACTATATAAATACCAGTACTTAACAATAATCATCACAATTTTCAACATTTCATTTTTATTGATTAAGTTAAATTACTTAAATTTAAATAAATAAAGCTGCTTTACCACTACCGAACTATATGTCAGTTGTTGCTAGACTCTTTTTAGTTTTTAGTATGTAATCATATTTTTATTTTGAACTGGTCACACTACTTGAAACAGTGACCAGTTAATTTCCTAAATTGTTGTGTGTTTTATTGTATTGTTTATCATTGAGTAAATAAATTATCTATTCATTTTATTTGTTCATATATTAAATGATTTGTGATGCACATATAGGGTTCATTAGTAACAAGGCATACACACAAAGGATCTAAAATTAGGACAAACATTAATTGTAAGTTAAATTCAATAAGAAAAAAAAAAAAAGAAAAAAAAGAAAAAAACTGAAAATGAGTACGAGACATCGGAAAAACTATTGTTTTCAATTAACTATTCATAAATAAAATCAATGAACTTGTCTTTCTCTTATGAAAGCGCAAGATCCTATAAAGCAAACTTCTGTAACAACTTTTTAAAGTCAGTTCAGTATTCAGTGGAAGATTTATTGTGTTCTTACGGTGGGTATTATGAGAGGTGCTGTAGTGTTGCCAAGGCGGGCCATGAGATTAGCCACTCCCATGACGGGAGCTCGTACCACAGCAGGGATCATCTCTCCAGATGCCAGGAACATAGAAGGATAGGCCACAGACATTGCGATAAGGGTTAGGAGAGCTGCCACCCTCCGCTGCCAGTCCCAAGGAGCCTCTCCTGTAATAAACAGTGTTAAAATTGTAAAGTTATTATTAAATATTAAGAGGTGCCGCAGCGTAATGGAGATGTGAAATGTCATCATTGTAAGTATTCGTATAAGCAGATTCAAAAGATAATAAAACATTTTATTCCTAGCAACAAAAGTTAATTAGTTCTATGTTTACAGTATAATATTTTTAAACTACTTTTGTTCATTCTTTCAATAAAACAAATTATAATAACAAAGACATTAGTATAAAATAGTTTCAAAATTTCCGAATACATTAGATTTTGATGTTTTACATGTAACAAATCTATACATAGGACAGAGCTTGGCCACATTGATATTCAGCTATTCAAAGAAAAAAAAAAAAAAAGAAAATTAAGGAATGGAAAAAATAAAAAGAAGTGAAAGAAGGAACCGAAGAAACATGTTAAAGTTGTGAGAGACCCTAAGTACTTTTTTAAAATTTTCTCTGCCTAAAGATAACATTACATTAACATTCTAATGTTGTTGATTATTATACTTTTTAAATGCAGACTACGCATTCAAATACACTTAGACAATTATAACGACCTTTCTAGAACATACTCTTTAAATAGCTTTTATTCACAGATATTCTGGTCGAACTGAATGATGCCTCAACAAAACAACTCCGTAATAGAAACGGTTCATTTTGTAGCTAATTTAATTTTGTAAGTGTACTGGCTCAGCTAAATTACTATGACTTAATGTTGTACATACCAGCTTCATAAATTGGTATAAGTATGGCTCCTAGGGAAGCAAGGAGAAAAGAGATAATCACAATCTTCTTCCTGCCAAACTTTCGGACCAGGAATATTGTGAGGATGTTTCCGGGAATGCCTCCTATTAGACCTAAAAGCAAAGTCATGAACAATCAAATTAAGAGTAGATTTGTTAAAACTGAATTACTAACAAAAAACTCGCATAAAAATTTATTAGTAATAATTATTTATCAAGCTTTAATCTCAAATAGGTCTTACCTGCATTGATTAATTAAATTAACAATGATTTTTAAATAAGTATTTACTTTATCATTAAGTAACAAGCATAATTTGCGTTTTTAAATGTAGTTTTTCCCTTCCTTTTTTCTGAAATTTTCTTCTTCTATCTATTTTTAGTACTATCTAAACAAATAAAATAATTGAGCATATGTTGTCAAGTTCCACTATTATTACAAAACAAAGAAGTCTGAGTGTGATAAAATCTTCAAAAGAGTTGGAGCAATAGAATAATTTCAGCTTCACACAATAACCATTACAGATATTTCTGTAAATATGCAAACATCTTTATTTAGAATAAAATTATGATTAGCATTTGAACCACTCAGGGATATTTATTTTTACATATATCCTAATTTTTATTTTATATTTTAAAAGTTATTTGCAAGCTTTTTTTACACCTTGAGTTATTTTAACGTCCATTTATTTCACTATCATCATCATCCGTTGTATCCCTTTTAATGGGTCTCTCTACAGTCTCCTCCATTTTTGTTTGTCCCTCCAGGTTTCCTCTTCCACCTCTTGTGTTTTCTGCATTCCTTTACTCTCCATATCCTTCCATACTGGCTCCTCTCACCTCCCTCTTGATCTTCCTCTTATCTTCTTCCTCTTTCTCCTGGGCTATCCTCGGCAATCTATTATTTCCCATCCTCTTCATATGCCCCATCCACTGTATATTTCTCCTCTCCAGTGTCACTTTCAACCTTTCTCTGGTTATTTAATTCCTTCTTTGTTCTTCTTAGCCTATACTTGAATCTTCTTTTGTCTATATGCATAGTTCTGTTCCATACAATAACGTTTGATAATACACATCTTGTACATCAATATCTTTGTTGCCTTTCTAATATTCCAATTCCATAATGTTTTCTTTACCAGATTAAAAAACAACCAACTCTTCCATTTTCTACTTCCTATCTTTTCTCTTATTGTGCTCTCTCCCTAGATAACAATGCTCATCTATCTTTTCCAGGACATTCCCTATAATTTATATATATTTTTCTCTTCCTCCTGTTCTCTCTACCTTCATAACCTTACATTTTTGAATGCTCATATCTAACCCACACTTCTTTGTTACTGTTGCCCAATTATTCAAACTATGGGTCAAAATCTCCTTTTTTATCCCATAATATCATTATGAAGTATGCATAAGCTAATATCTTCAGATCATCTGCTCTTCTGTTTCCTTACACTTCTGAAATGTTTAATCCATTATGACATTAAATTAAATTGGAGACAATATACTACCCTGTCTTTCTACTGTCTGTATTAAACGAGTATGTGTATTTTTATTCTATTCTTTTATATGGGTCCATTCATATGTTGAGTTATTTATGTATTTTTAAATGTTCTGTACACTTAAGCAGTCTCTATAAAAAAAGCTACACAAAAGAAAAACAAGAAAAATATTCCTCCTCCTATTATTATCACTAAATATTTGCCAAACATCTGTTTCCTGTGCAACTCTAATATAAATACTGATCCCGTTAATTCTCATGCGGAACACCGTTTATTTAAGAAGGTGAAATCGGTTTTCGGCGAGTTAATTATTTCCCAATTTTATAGTAAAAATTAGTTCATGTACCTTTCCTTGAGACAGAAAAAATATAAATACAGTTTCATTAACCACTGCATTAGAACTTCTGGTCTTATTAAGTAGTGAATTTAGCTGATTTTAAATAAACTATAACTCAAAAACGTTCAAAGTACAAATTTAATGTTTTATAACTACGGTGTTTACGCAAAACTGAAGGGATTAATATGTTTTTCATTTAAAATATGTAAAAATGTTTATAATTTTATAGGTAAAAGATTACCCTTTTTTTCACCTTTATTTTTGTTTACATTTAAAGCCAACAGTTCTAATGCAGAATTTAAAAAACATGTTGTATTTTTTCTGTCTCAAAGAAAGGTACATTAACTAATTTTTATTATAAAATTGGGAAATAATTAACTCACTGAAAACTGATTGCACCACCTTAAGGTAGTCTCTATACCACTATGCCACAGCCCACAGGCTAGTGCCACTAATAAGTTGTATAGAAAAAAGTACTAGCTGCAGCTGGATTCGAACATATGATACTTAGCCATCATGGTGTTATATCTGGCCACAGTGCATCCTACTTAATACTAAATATGTCTCAGTATTTTTTGCATAAGTAGGCCATGATGTTATATCACGTCATATGGCTCTGAAGGAGTAATGAGATCATATTTATGTTCCATTGGTGTTTTAGGAAACTCCATCAATTATAGTGAAGCACCCATCAACTTACCACCCACTCCAACATTGACGTAAGGGTCTCCACCAAGAGATGTCTGGTAGGCATTCAGAGTAAAGAAGGCCAGCCCAGCAAAGTACCACATGAGCCATACAGACAGGACGTACCTTCGTAGACGTGCAGTACGGAACAGACCACAGAACCCGAAAGCCTCTTTCCCACTTACACTATTGTTGTTGACTTTCTTATTGTCTGTCTTAATGATCTGAAACAAAATTAACAATATTAGCAACAGAACGATCTAAGCAATAACATTTTGATCATTTTGTATTTCCTGAAAAATTCGGTTAATGATCATTCCAAGGATTGGTATACCTTCTTGCAACTAATAATATGAATTAAATGTAATAATATTTGCTCATCTACACTCATCACATTCATTGAAAATCTATATTTGTTCGTATCTCAGTGATGTTAGTGGAAACTTTAAATTAAAGATCTATGAAAAATAATATAAAAATTAAAAAGCCTAAAACTGCTCAACTTTAGCTTGGTATATTGAATATAATTCCAAAATATTGGTTAAGTTATTATAAACTCAAATGTAAAATAAAAATGACCTAAATAAATGAAAATTTTGCTCAATTAAAAAATGGAAAACGACAATTACACCTAAAACTTTGCGAACATTTCAATATACAAACGATACATAAAAAACCACTTATGTTGTAAGTAAATATCCAAGAACTTTCAAACAAGATAAACATTTTTCATGCCATACATTTAAAAGTGTTTACAAAATATTTCAAGCGTATAACATTTTCTGTATTTTTAAAGGGAACTCGTTCATATGTCTTTAACAATTAATTTCAAATTTGATATCAAATTTCTTGTTTTTCACAACCAAACTTGGAAAAGAATATTGAGGGTGCAAGTTATATACTATCTGATTGAAGAGTAAATGAGAGTAAAAGTTACCCTCTCTCAGCCTATCTGACAACTTAAGATCAGAAAAAAAAACATTTAAGAGAGGGAACGTAGAACTTATACAAATTATATGCGTATGTGGAGCCTGGCATCAAAATCGTACTTCTGCTGTACGAACTTAATTTATATTGATTGTAAGTACAAGCTAACAATGAACGGATCAAAAAGATGATAAAAATAATACAAAACTTTAAGAGAATTAAATATAGTAGGGCCTGAAACAGCAGATAACAGTGAAGCAAGGATAAAATGAAGAAGAAGGCGAAATGTGAAAAATGTAGACATATTAGGTAGATACAAAATTGATAATTAATGTAATTAGTATGAAGTTCAAAGAATATATTCATTTAACAACTTATTCGTGCCTGGCTTACTTCAGTTTTGTTCTTAGTTGTCATTGGGCGCATCTCCGTGACTGCTGCGTCAGGAAGTTTGTTCCGACGTTGAATAGCCGATGCCACCCTCTCTGCTTGTTTAAGTCTTCCTGTTGCCACCAGCCATTGGGATGATTCTTCTATTAACCTCAAATACACACAACAAGGTTATTTTCTTATGAAAAATTTCCAATATATGATTTTTGTGTATAGAATTACAAATAAAATATGTATTGAATATTGTTTTATTTTTAAATAAGGTAATTTAAAAAAAATAAATTTACAGATCTAGTGTGGAATGGTTTTGTGTGGAATCCAAATTAAATTTAGCATAGTTTACATCTAGAGCGACTGGTCAATTATAAAATATTGAACGTGTTTTTATCTGAAAATCACCAAGTACTCAAAGTAAGTTTAAAGCATTAGACTTGAGAAGTCAAAATCGGTGGTTATAGTTCAAGGGAGTCATATGATGAGATTGAACTCAGACTTTATTGCCTCCATTTACAACATAATTGATCAATTAAAAATATGCTAAGAGTGCATTTTCTGTCTTCACCATAAATTTTAGTTCCACTTAAATTACAAGTAATAAAAACAGAAAAACAGAATGTTTTGTAAACAAAATTTTTTGTTGGGTTGAAAGTTGCTATCAACCACTGTCAATTGTAAGAGTATAAATAGCAAAAAGTTGTATTTAATGATTATAATGCTTATATTATAATGTGGTTGGTTAAAAAAATAAATATAAAATAAAAACTAATATGAAACAAATAAAATATGTTGTTGTTAAGTGTCTGAAGATACATTTAACTAATTATAGGAGTTATATGAAAACAATAATATAAGTATAAGAAAACAAATGGTTAAAGTGTTTTGTTGATCATAACATTTTATAGAAAAGTATGTAAAGTGACATAATGGACTGAAGCAAAAAAAAAAAAAAAAAAAAAAAATTACACAAACAGTCATTGTACATCAGAATTATCAAAATTATAAAGAAAATGATACAGAAATAACATGTATTATTTTCATGTAAAGTATTAGGTTAAGAGCAAACAAACAGAATGTACTCCTCCTTCTCATAGATCAGAAATTGAAAATCTACTCCTATCTATGATAAAACCACTTGAAAAAAGGAAGAGAATTTTTGATTAATGTTTCCTTGTATCATATAACCTTTACATATTTAATTATGAAAAATTAAATGCTAAAGGCATAGCTGTAAAGAAAAATTATTATTAACAAATGTGTTTTTTTTCATAATAGTCACATTAAAAAATTTATTTGAACTTTATTAATGTCTACTAAAAAAATCTTCCAAATAATGTCTTCATTTTGTAACAAGAACCTGACACTTAAGGAGAGTAAACATATTTACATAATGTTTTGTTACCTAAATATAAATAATCGTAGACAATACAGGTTTTTCAAAAAATTAGCTATTAAATATTTAAAGTAACCTAAACAGTAGCTATTTTAACAATCGCACCTTTTTTACCAGCAACTAAATATTACTTAAGTTGGTCAGCTGTTACAACTATTATAATAATTTTGATAGCCTCTAAAACTACAACTCACCAGCAGTAAGGAAGGAATATGAGGCTGCAGATGGAGAGGGCCATCTGGAGTTCTCGCCAGTCGCGAAGGAAAAAGGCAATGAGAGGGAGGATGACCTGACCAATCCCGAAGGGCACTTGGTGCAGGATGCTGATGGCAGGACGCCAAGGACCTGTGGCTTGTTCTCCTCCTAAAGAAAATACATTACCAGTGAAATAACATGGTTTATTTTAAAAATAGGCTACTGAACTGCATGTTAAATATATGTTAAAATTTTCAGCTTATTACCACTATAATATTAAAAAGTATAAAAAACTACTCGATTATACTAAATATTTTTAGGAATATTATTTATAATTGCTTGTCTTTGATGTTTGTTGAAAGAAGAAACTAACTTCCCTTTTATCAATTTGATACTTCCCCTTGAACTTTTACTTATTTTCTTGTAAGAAACTGATCGTCAGGATCCATGTGAATATATATGACTGAGTGTGAGTGTCTTACACACTTAGGCATAGCAGACATTACCTTAAAAATTCTCATTAATTAACAGTGCCATCACAAATTTAAAACAGCATTCTGTTTTATATGTTCAGTCTACTTTCTGATCATTTCAGAAAAAACTAAACTTTCATATAAGAAATACCAAGTTTTTATTTGAACATATTCTTTGTAAAAGATATATGGAAATATCATTTTGTTGTAAATTGTTACGGTTCGTAGTTTTACCGTTTTTTTGTCACTTACACACTACCAGCTCAAAAAAGGGGAGTAGTTGGACTCATTGGCAACTTGGATTTAATCATGAAATTAGTTTACAATAGTATACATACACTCAATTACATATTTTGGTCATCAATCATAAGCTGAAAGTGCCATTTGTTTTTATTTTTTTGGCAATATCTGGTTCATAAAATAACACCTTTAACTCCTCATTACTTCTAGGTTTCCATCATTAATCTTCATTCTCTGGTTATTTTTATTTATAAGTTTATTTCCCATTTCCTCCTCCTACGCCATTCTTTCATTTTTATTTTTAGTGTTATAGCCCATGCTCCTCCTCTTTAAGTTATTCTTATATATGTTTACTCTACTAGTATTAAAAATGCCTCAGAAACTATTATAATATGTCTTATTTCCTACTAATTTTATGTTAGGTTAAAGGGCACTAGGCCAGGAATTAGCATATTAGAGAGATATGACATCAGCAAACTTACCTTAGATGACAAGTCCACTAACACCAGAGTAGTAGTAAACAAATCCAAAAGAATCACATTATCACAAAGTTTCTGTACCACTGGCAATTTCTTCATGTGAGTAGAGAGAAAGACCTGAGGAAGGTGTCAGTGGTACATAACATTTGTGATGATGTGATTCTTTTGTATTTGTTACTATTACTCTGGTGTTAGTGGACTGGTCATATGAGGTAAGTTTGCTGATGTCCTATATCTCCTAAATACTAATTATTTCCTACTAGTGATTCTGGACACAGCACATTTTCTTACAAAATAGGCACCTGTTCTCAGTCATAATTCCTTCTTGAATTTCTGTAAATGTCTTGTTGTTTTCAGCCATCAAGTCTCCTAATTACTTGGTTTCTCTATCTCTCTGCTGTTATTATATTGATCTCTTATTCCTCCCAGACTAGTAGGATTTATTTAAGTTATTTTCCCCTGTTGGGATGAAAAATTATTTGGGTAACTTCATTTACGTTCAGGCTAATTTTCTCAACATTTCTCTCTGAAATTTCAAATAATTCTTCACGTCTCACTGATTCTGCAACAATGGCCATACCAGCATAAACAATACACTGTACTCTCCTATTGTGTATGGTCCCTGTAGAATTGATGTTATTTGTGCATGCCTCACTCCAACACAAGCCGTGCACATTTTACCTTATCTAAAATCTCTTTGTACTACAAAAACTTGTGACGGCTATCTTCTACCTTACTTTTGCACTTAGGAAATGAGTAAGTTACGCAGTATAAGCAAATAAGTATAAGTTTAACAGTGTCAAGTATGAGTTATAAAGACCAATAATTAAATACTGTTTAATTTTTAAAGAAAGAGTCAGAATATAACTTTATTGCAATATAATTTATGAGCATTTGAGGGATTTCTAACAAGTATATATTCTTGTTACCACATGTGTTTTTGGCCGGGAGCCTGCCAATACACTGGTTGAGTCCCGTTGTATATATATAATTAAATTTCTTTCCCCCTCAAATATAATTTCTTACCATATTACAAACTTACACCCACCACGTTTTCACTTGCCATCTTTATGGGTTTTCTTTTTTCACTTTGGTGAACTCCCCGTTACTTCATTTCTCACAAGTATACGTTTGTAAGTTTTTTTGAAATGTTACATTATTGTACCGGTACTTAATTATTTATATTTTTTTTCTCATTTATACCTTGTAAGTTGTTGGTTTTTTTAAAACTCTTCAATTTAATAATTTATTTTTATTCTCATTTTATTGTTGTTCTTGATTTAGTATAAGAGTTTCATTTAGTTTTCATATTTAGATATGTCAGGCTTACTGAGCAATCCTCTCACACAGATATATATTCTATAAGGGGAGTAAATTCATTTCTCAAATTTGTAAAATATTTTTGAAAATAAATTTAATTTTAATTTGATTTGACATGCCTCACTTAGATATTACGTTACCTCTATCTTCGTCACATAAATTATTTTCAAGTGACATGCTTATCACATACTTGTAGTTGTATAAATGCGTTATAAACTTAAACATTTAGCTAATTACCTAAGACAAAACTCATTACAATGGTGCCTCCAAGAGCCAGACCCAGAAAGAACCGAAGAATGAGAAACAGGAAGAAGGTTGGGGCGATGGCTACCAGGGCACTCAAGATGGGCTGACAGAGAACAGCCACCACTAGCACAGGCTTCCGCCCTACCCTAGCTGACACAGAACAGGAATTATTTCCGGAATATTCATCATCATAAATACATAGGCACTTACAAAAGAGATTAGCACATTAAACAAAACCGCTTCTACATGTAAGAATTCTTCAACAGTTTTTTTAAGCTTGCTTATTTTAGTTATAATCTGCCATTTTCTTTTTAAAATAAATGTTTCAAATCCTCTCAAGAGATTTGCAAAATTTAACAGGTGAATTGGTAACTCAAATACTAAAATGTCACGAAACATTTTATTTCTAATATATCAAATTTCGAAATGGTATTAAATTTAAAATTTATAGTTGTTTAAGTCTAATTCCATGAAAATAAGTAAATATGAAAAATGAGCAAAACATCCATTTCAATGCTAATTTAACAACATCGGACCTTGTGTATGAAAGTTGGATGAAAAATAATGAAGTGTAGGCTATTTCATATTTCATAATGGGATTTGATAAAAAAAATCATTTATTCGAAAACTTTCTTTCCATTCAAATTGTTTCATTTATAATGAAAAACACATTTTTTAAGTACCTAGCTGTCGGATGACTTGGTAAACACGTGACAATACTGTGGGGTTTAAAAGAACAGATTTAAAAGGATAGAAGTATTAAATAATAGAGGAAGTACAGTCACAGTCTAATAACATACAGTCACTACAGTTGCATTTCTCCGCTGTGGAGCTAGAGTAAGCTAGCGCTCCAAGTAGCCGGATCATACAACTACGCCACATTACTTGCAAAGAAGTGGATTGATAATAATGGAACAGTGATATGAAAAATTAATTATAGACATAAGTTATTTTACATTTAATAATTCCAACTGTGAATGTAATAGTGGAGAAATACACACTAACGTCACCCCGCCGCTAGGAGCGTTAGTGTCGCGCTTGTCGCTACGACTGCATGTTATTAGACTTTGGTATAATACCATACCTGTTGGCCATCAGTCCCCCGAGGGCATTGCCAAAGAAAACGCCACTCATGAAGCTGAACTGTACCCACGTGACCAAGAGTTCCTTCTCACAAACCAGGTTCCACTAGACAAATACACATTCACTTAGTTTGTGCTTGAATACCAGTCTCTTTTACTGAACGTTGTTTAACAATGATTAATCAAACGAAGTTGACTGTTCACATACATAAGTATGACCATGTCAACTTATTTTTATTTCTAACCAAACCTAACCTAACAACCCATGGTGGAAGTGCTTACAACCTAACCTAAAATACTAGAAGGCACCGATTGATAATTAAAGCGATGCTTATTATGTTCTTTAGGCCAAAAACTACGTGACCATTATCTAAGGTACTTTGTTTGTAAGTTTAGTTTAGTTATCGACTTAGTAGACAATGTTAACCATTAGCGGGGACATCCCGAAAAAGACCCGAATACGATATAAGGTAATATACTTAATAGAATTAAATAGAGTTGGAATTTAATTTTATGACTATCCAAATTTTTTATGAGCTATGAGAACTATTGTGAATGCTTGTAACATACATACAATATATTTTTATTTTTGTATAGAAGTCTTTCATAATGAAATCACCTATTTTCAGCAGTGATATTAATTCAACAAAACGCCGAAGAGTCTGCAGTGATCCGACTCTACACTCCGATATTGGCGTTCATTTATAAAGTCTTACAAATTTCAAAAGCATAAATCACCTCAGTAGGAATTTAATTTATAAAGTTGATATAACTATTTTATTGATTAGAAAATATCATTACTGATAAACATATACTATAACTAGAACTTATTTGAATACATTTTGTTGAAGTTACAGTTTCTTACAGATTGACTTCCACGACCAGATTTAGACATTTTAACTGTGCGGCTTAAGCATATGCAACATTATTTTCAACATTTTTCATTATGATTTTACATTAACATGGCTGAACAATTACAAGTTCAAAATAGTTGATTTTCATCTTAGTGAGTAATCTCGCCTCATAGTGTAACCCTGAGTACCATATTTTAGTAAATTATTTTCAAAATAGGCTTCCCTGTTACCAACTATTTATTTAAGATTTTCATTGGTTAAAATCCCCAAATTTTAATTTTCATTTGTTCATTAATATTCCTTGAAACATTGCTATAATTTGTTTTATGATATATTCCACTTTAATTTACTATGGATTCCAATTAATGAATAATGGAGGTTTTATTGAGATAACTACCCAGCACATTAGTTAGTACCTTCATGTTCACAGTGTCGTCCAGCTCCGTCCTGTCGTACTCCCAGTGCTCGCACCTCTTGGTGGTCCCTGTCCCGTCACGGTACCAGCAGGACTCGTCCCACACTTCCCCCAGGCTCTCGTTGGACAACAAGCTGCTCTGCACAGTTATAAGACATCATGCTAGCTTAACACTACGTACATATTTTACTCGGAACAAACGCTTATTTATTAACATGTACATTATTACTAATGGTGCAAGGATTATGAGAATGATGTGTCATCATCATCGTCGTCAATGCGAGCGAGTACAGCCATTCATTCCTCAATCGGAAGGAACTGACTCATGAAAAAAACAATGATAAAATACTCAATATATAAAATGAAAAAAAAATTATGCTAATTAAAAAACTAAAATGAAAAAGGTAAAAAGTTAAAAGAAAAATATCAAAAGCCACTAAGACTAAAACAACTAGACATACGTTTTGTATAAGAATGTTCAATAAACAAACAAGGATTGTTTTCACAAACAATCCTAATAATTTTTAAATAATTTTAATTACTAGCATATTCCATGAATGAAAGTATGTAAGAAATTCAAACATTCCACTATTCGTCAGTGACTTAGAAACAACAATTTAACATGGTTTGTCAGTTAATTTTTCTGTAAACAATATGCATTTTTACCATCTAATGCTTCGACTGTGCAGTATATAATTAGATTAAGGTAGTTTGATACAGTTAAAATATGCAATATTCCAATTTAGATTCTTCTTTAAGAGAGGAAATACCCCTAAAAAATGTTCAAGTTCAGAAATTGTAAGTAAGGTACAATTGAATTCTTGCTCACACAATTATTGTAACGTTTTCCCTCGTTTAGGTCACCATAAGGCCTCGTTTAGTTTACTATTAAGTCCAATTTAGTTCAACAGTTTAGTTCGTTTAGTTCAGCCTATGGCTCATTTAGTTCACCATAAGGACCCGTTTAGTTAACCACGAGGCCCATTTAGTTCAACATATGGCCTGTTTAGTTCAAAACAAAACCAAGTTTACATAACCATAAGGCCCTGTTTAGTTATAACAAGGGTCTGCCTGTTCCTGTGTATTTGTTTTAGAAAACTGAAAAGAACTTTTTTGTCATAGAAAAGTTAAAATTCTGAAATTAATAGAAATAATAGAAAACATTCTTTACAACCACGTATAAAAGTATAAATGTTCCTATCGGATTCCTCAGTAATTTGATTGATTGATTGTAAATGTATTTAACAAATATAAATAAACAACAGGAAAAAGTATAATAAACGAATAATTGTCCCGATTAGACTTTTATCTGTGTGCAGGACAAGAGTTCTTATACAAGAACGTACTTAAAATTTTACTACTACATAAATCATCAGATGAATACATTTACCTTATTAATAAAAATAATGACGTTCAGTACTAAAATTAAATTCAGAATTTTAATTAAAACCAGGACATGGAATTGGAAAACTTAAAATAAAATTAAGAAATACATTAATCTTTATGTACAATTAATAGAGGAAAACAATGGTGTGATTAGATTTGTCATAAACCTATTAGTTTCTTAGTAAACAACCATCAAACTTGGTCGAGTACACGATTTCTGTGCCTACAGTAATTTTATTATCAAGCCGTGAAACCGCTGTACGCAATACCACATCGTGAGTGTGATGCGGGTATGGTTTATACGCAACGTATTACGGCGTTCTCTTTTATCAACACCATTTTTTGGATAGTTAGCAAATAAAGGAAGTTTGGCCTTTGCATGATATCCATATACACCACCAAACATGTAATTACAATCGTCAATGTGACTGGTTGAAGTCGTATCTAAGTAAAGTAAGCATATTAAACATATTAAATGTTGAACAATCAAGTCAAAACAGAAGCGTCGCCTCGCTCAGTCAATTATTTAAACAAATAATTGGGATCTTTTCCGTTAATTAACTACCACTTGTTGATTATTCTATTGCTCTAAAAACTGTTCCCCAATCATTTTTTTTTTTTTACGTTCACTGTGGTATTCCTTATCCGTCAGGAATCCGATATCACTGGCCTTATCTTACTGCTTTCCAAGAACTTACACACGGAAAGCACATTCGGTGGTAAGCAATAATTTGATTTACTAGTATGTGATAAATTTTAGTAGCCACCTAACCTAACCTAGAAAAAGGTAGCGATAAAAAAAGTAGTGTTAGTGAATTAACGGAAAAGGTCCAATAATTGTATTTTTTACTATCAGTGATGTAAGTAAATAAAGGTTTCTATCAAAATGATACTAATTTTTTAAACAACAAGTCCTTCTCTGTATGCTTATATTCTGCTAATAAAAACAAAACTACTTATTTTCAAATAAGCCTACATGGGTGTATGAAAGTGTACATTGTAGCTGGTTGAATTGATTAATTAATGAATGGTGTTTATTTAAAAACATCACACCAGATACAATTTCACTCAAGAAGAAATGAATCATAACGATTAAAACTATGACATATTTAGTTATTCTAGATAGAGGTAATCTTAAAATGATAAATATTCAAATGTGGTCCAAGGTATCAGCAGACATATCACATCTACAGTAGACATACCAGGACCATGCGTCTGCTAAGTTGCCGTTGGAAAATAAATGTTACCTTGTCTTTTTATTCAGTTTGTTTCTCCTGTGTATAAGTAACGAAGCGATTATATTTTAGGCACTGGGAACCATGGGAAGGAAATTCCATTATTGTTCCACCTTTGTTTCTCATGACCCCGTTCATCTTGACTAGACTTTATGCACGAAGCACTACCAACAACTCGATTGCTGATTGATAATATTGAGATCAGTGTATATTAGGTTCACAATTTAAAAAGTTTATAATTTAAAAATAATCCAGTATTTAATTTTTCATACATACTTATAATATAAATAGTTACTTTGCAATACTTACCAATAGTTTCAATGAACCAACGTTTTTCGATCAAATAAGCTTAAAAAGACCTCAAAGAACTTAAAACCAGCACCAAAGATATAACGAACAGGAAAACCTACAAAAAAGGATGCCCTGATGTTTTAACACAAAAGAAGAGTAAGAAGATTGATAGGAGCTACTTTATAGGAGGGAAGAAACAAAGTTCACTAGCAAAGAATGAAGTTTTTACTTTTAAAAACTTCGGACACAAAAAACAAATAAAATCATTAACTCAATCACAGCCTATAATTTATTAGTATGAATAATATTTTAATAACTGTCATAAAAGAGTCAGTTGATCTCTTGGTTCTAATATTCACCAATTGACTTGCCATTGATTTACCACTCCTACTTCAATTTTAACCAAACGACGAAGATAAATCTGTATAAAACCTCTTTGTAGTTTTTGTCTTTCAAGCAAGATTTTTAGGAATTTTCGTTTTTGAAACAAGAAAAATATATTGTAGGTCTAATATCATGACTAAGTTTGGTAAAAGTCAAAATTATGACAACAGGAATGGATCTGGGACCACAAGTGATTCCTAATAACACTGTAATACTGTAAATGGAGTGTGGATTAGTAATACTTAATGGCATGTTCAAAATGCAAATTAATTGGAATCAAGTCAGGAGGTTACTAACCTAAAGGTCGCTCTGTATATTTCTTTATTATCAAAAGCTAACCTGTTACAATAAACACTATTTATTGTTAACTGATTAAAGTTAACTGATTTTTTTCAGCCGGGCACTATGGACTGAAAAAACCAACATGCCACGTAAACTAGTATAAATAATGATTTTAAAGATATCATTTGATCTTTGTAATCTCAAGGATCAATCGATTGTGCAACTTAATGTGCTAAATTAGGCGCGAAACATTCGCTTGGACTCAGTCCACCAACAAGCTTCATTGGGGAAATGAACCGACAATTGACTTGCATGCTTGGGATCAAACTCCTTGGACTTCATGGTCATGTGTGATCGATTTGTCTCGCTTGACATTCAAGAGGCCATCTGTACATCAATTTTTTTACCCATCTAGCTAAGCTGGAATGTGAAAACCAGGTGATTGATTCCATGGAATTTATATCTTTGCCCCGATAGTAAACAACATTTCAAGCTTATAGTCGTTTGAGCCCAGATTGGACCAACATGCCATTTTCCATTTGTTTAGCTTGTTCCTTACAGTTTGTGTTAGTCACACAATGAATAATAACGTCAAAATTGTACGTATGTGAATAGTTATATGTCCACATATACAAATAGGACACTTTCGAGTAATCACCATCCATGTATACTATTCTAACGTAATCACCATCGATGTATACTACTCTAACGAAATCACCATCGGTGTATACTACTCTAATGCTATCGATGTATACTACTCTAACGAAATCACCATCGGTGTATACTACTCTAATGCTATCGATGTATTCTTCTCTAAGGTTATCACCATCAATGTATACTATTCTAACGTAAGTACAATCGATGTATACTTCTCTAACGTTATCACCATCGATATATACTACTCTAACGTAATCACCATCGATGAATACTACTCTAACGTAATCACTATCGATGTATACTTCTCTAACGTTATAACCATCGATGTATACTACTCTAACGTAATCACCATTGATGTATACTTCTCTAACGTAATCACCATCGAAGTATACTACTCTAACGTAATCACCATTGATGTATACTTCTCTAACGTAATCACCATCGATGTATACTACTCTAACGTAATCACCATCGATGTATACTACTCTAACGTAATCACCATCGATGTATACTACCCTAACGTAATCACCATTGATGTATACTTCTCTAACGTAATCACCATTGATGTATACTTCTCTAACGTAATCACCATCGATGTATACTACCCTAACGTAATCACCATTGATGTATACTTCTCTAACGTAATCACCATTGATGTATACTTCTCTAACGTAATCACCATCGATGTATACTACTCTAACGTAATCACCATAGATGAATACTACTCTAACGTAATCACCATCGATGTATACTACCCTAACGTAATCACCATTGATGTATACTTCTCTAACGTAATCACCACTGATGTATACTTCTCTAACGTAATCACCATCGATGTATACTACCCTAACGTAATCACCATTGATGTATACTTCTCTAACGTAATCACCATTGATGTATACATCTCTAACGTAATCACCATCGATGAATACTACTCTAACGTAATCACTATCGATGTATACTACTCTAACGTAATCACCATCGATGTATACCACCCTAACGTAATCACCATTGATGTATACTTCTCTAACGTAATCACCATCGATGTATACATCTCTAACGTAATCACCATCGATGAATACTACTCTAACGTAATCACTATCGATGTATACTACTCTAACGTAATCACCATTGATGTATACTACCCTAACGTAATCACCATCGATGAATACTACTCTAACGTAATCACTATCGATGTATACTACTCTAACGTAATCACCATCGATGTATACTACCCTAACGTAATCACCATTGATGTATACTTCTCTAACGTAATCACCATTGATGTATACTTCTCTAACGTAATCACCATCGATGAATACTACTCTAACGTAATCACTATCGATGTATACTACTCTAACGTAATCACCATCGATGTATACTACCCTAACGTAATCACCATTGATGTATACTTCTCTAACGTAATCACCATTGATGTATACTTCTCTAACGTAATCACCATTGATGTATACTACTCTAACATAATCACCATCGATGTATACTACTCTAACGTAATCACCATCGATGTATACTACCCTAACGTAATCACCATTGATGTATACTTCTCTAACGTAATCACCATTGATGTATACTTCTCTAACGTAATCACCATCGATGAATACTACTCTAACGTAATCACTATCGATGTATACTACTCTAACGTAATCACCATTGATGTATACTACTCTAACGTAATCACCATCGATGTATACTACTCTAACGTAATCACCATCGATGTATACTACTCTAACGTAATCACCATCGATGTATACTTCTCTAACGTAATCACCATCGATGTATACTACTCTAACGTAATCACCATCGATGTATACTACTCTAACGTAATCACCATCGATGTATACTACCCTAACGTAATCACCATTGATGTATACTTCTCTAACGTAATCACCATTGATGTATACTACTCTAACGTAATCACCATCGATGTATACTACTCTAACGTAATCACCATCGATGTATACTACTCTAACGTAATCACCATCGATGTATACTACTCTAACGTAATCACCATCGATGTATACTTCTCTAACGTAATCACCATCGATGTATACTTCTCTAACGTAATCACCATCGATGTATACTACTCTAACGTAATCACCATCGATGTATACTACCCTAACGTAATCACCATTGATGTATACTTCTCTAACGTAATCACCATTGATGTATACTACTCTAACGTAATCACCATCGATGTATACTACTCTAACGTAATCACCATCGATGTATACTTCTCTAACGTAATCACCATCGATGTATACTACTCTAACGTAATCACCATCGATGTATACTACTCTAACGTAATCACCATCGATGTATACTTCTCTAACGTAATCACCATCGATGTATACTACTCTAACGTAATCACCATCGATGTATACTACTCTAACGTAATCACCATCGATGTATACTTCTCTAACGTAATCACCATCGATGTATACTACTCTAACGTAATCACCATCGATGTATACTACTCTAACGTAATCACCATCGATGTATACTACCCTAACGTAATCACCATTGATGTATACTACTCTAACGTAATCACCATTGATGTATACTACTCTAACGTAATCACCATTGATGTATACTACTCTAACGTAATCACCATTGATGTATACTACTCTAACGTAATCACCATCGATGTATACTTCTCTAACGTAATCACCATTGATGTATACTACTCTAACGTAATCACCATCGATGTATACTACTCTAACGTAATCACCATCGATGTGTACTTCTCTAACGTAATCACCATCGATGTATACTACTCTAACGTAATCACCTTTGATGTATACTTCTCTAACGTAATCACCATTGATGTATACTTCTCTAACGTAATCACCATCGATGTATACTACTCTAACGTAATCACCATTGATGTATACTACTCTAACGTAATCACCATCGATGTATACTTCTCTAACGTAATCACCATTGATGTATACTACTCTAACGTAATCACCATTGATGTATACTACTCTAACGTAATCACCATTGATGTATACTACTCTAACGTAATCACCATTGATGTATACTTCTCTAACGTAATCACCATTGATGTATACTACTCTAACGTAATCACCATCGATGTATACTTCTCTAACGTAATCACCATCGATGTATACTACTCTAACGTAATCACCATCGATGTATACTTCTCTAACGTAATCACCATTGATGTATACTTCTCTAACGTAATCACCATTGATGTATACTACTCTAACGTAATCACCATCGATGTATACTTCTCTAACGTAATCACCATCGATGTATACTTCTCTAACGTAATCACCATTGATGTATACTACCATAACGTAATCACCATTGATGTATACTACACTAACGTAATCACCATTGATGTATACTTCTCTAACGTAATCACCATTGATGTATACTACTCTAACGTAATCACCATCGATATATACTTCTCTAACGTAATCACCATCGATGAATACTACTCTAACGTAATCACTATCGATGTATACTACTCTAACGTAATCACCATCGATGTATACTACCCTAACGTAATCACCATTGATGTATACTTCTCTAACGTAATCACCATTGATGTATACTTCTCTAACGTAATCACCATCGATGAATACTACTCTAACGTAATCACCATTGATGTATACTACTCTAACGTAATCACCATTGATGTATACTACTCTAACGTAATCACCATTGATGTATACTACTCTAACGTAATCACCATCGATGTATACTTCTCTAACGTAATCACCATTGATGTATACTACTCTAACGTAATCACCATCGATGTATACTACTCTAACGTAATCACCATCGATGTATACTTCTCTAACGTAATCACCATTGATGTATACTACTCTAACGTAATCACCATTGATGTATACTACTCTAACGTAATCACCATTGATGTATACTACTCTAACGTAATCACCATCGATGTATACTTCTCTAACGTAATCACCATTGATGTATACTACTCTAACGTAATCACCATCGATGTATACTACTCTAACGTAATCACACATTGTTCTCAACAAACACAAACTAAGCAAGTATTGATATCAGACAATCCTACAAAACAAAGATACAATAGATAAAGTACAAAATTGTACTGTAGTCTTGGTAAGGTACAGGTTTCAATTGTGCTGTCAGTCTGTCTGTTGTGTTCTCTCAGAATGCCTTCAGTGATTCAGCTTGATCAGCGAAAACGAGTTCTTAAAATGAAATTAGTTAACCTTTCACGGCCGAAACTTTTAATCTTTAAACCTTAAGTATAAGAGAAAAGACAATTTCAGCGTTTGAAAATTAATAACTAACACTATTTTCCTTGAAAACTATTGTCTTTTTTTCTTGAATACTGTTATATTGTATCTTAATGAGGGGAGTGACTCCAATTACAAATAAGACACGTTCAAGCTTAAATGAGAGGTAATATACATCGGAGAGACAATTGGCTATAGCAAAAAGACCTGATGTATTTACTATATATTCTCAGCATATTTATGGAATTGAACTACTACACATTAAGGTGCTGAAACTATTACGATAAAAATATATCTTGCATAAACGATATTTTGGAAGTCTGATGAAAAATATTACCTTGTTAAATGACTGGGCGCAACGGAACTTTATATCTGGAGCTAGGAAGAGTAATGACAGTTGGAACCAGGCAGCAGGCATCTTGAGGAGAGCAAGCATCACAGTGGCCGAGGCTTGGTAGCGACTTATCTGCTGGGGCTGGCCCATGCCTGTAAACAGAGATAATTGTGTAATGACAGTCGGAACCAGGTAGCAGGCATCTTGAGGAGTGCAAGCATCACGGTAGCCGAGGTTTGGTAGCGACATATCTTCTGGGGCTTGCCCATGCCTATAAACAGAGATAGTTGTGTAATGACAGTCGGAACCAGGTAGCAGGCATCTTGAGGAGAGCAAGCATCACGGTGGCCGAGGCTTGGTAGCGACTTACCTGCTGGGGCTGGCCCATGCTTGTAAACAGAGATAGTTGTGTAATGAGAGTCAGAAACAAGCAGCAGGCATCTTGAGGAGAGTAAGATTTGGGATAGCTAAATGATTTGGAAATATTTTAGTTTAGAACAACCAGGTCTAAATTTAATACTAGATTTAGCTAAGGTAGAGTTAATATTTCTTACAAAAATTAATATTATTGATATTATTACAGATAATGATATAAGATTTTATCTTATTTTATTTTGATCAAAGTTTGCATCTCATGTCTAAATAATGCTAGTAGGGAAATAAAATGCTCATGCCTGTTGTCGTCGACTTACTTCTCTCATATGGACTGGAAAGTCCATGAAGACGTGACTCATTGGCAGTGGAAGTTGTGGTTTTTGAAACCACAAGGATCTTCTGTTCATCGTTCTTAATTTGAAAATCAGTTTAAAAAATATATCATCTTTAACATTAGGACGTTTGGATATGGTAAAAGGAAACTTCCAGCTAAGGTATGATAGCAGCTACAAAAGTATTTGAATTAATACACTTGGTAAACTGTACAACCTCAAAACTACATAAAGCCATTAAAAATAAATAAATAAAACAAAAAAGAAAAGAGGGATACCTGTCTATGTACTTCCGTAAAATTTACTGAGTATGTTTAACAAATGTAAAAACTGACAGTCAATCGCTTGCACTTCTCTGAGTTGGCATCCCAGTTGGTGGCGAAGTTGGTTAAAGCCCAGCTTCGTAAGCTAAATGTTTTCATTTCGATCTCAATCAAAGTGATGACAAATTTTGAAAAGGATCAACAGATAAGCACCTGCTGTTAATTTGTTATTGGGATATCAATTAATTAATGACACTTTGTGAGGAATAGTCGGACTTAGTTTGTAACAATGGCTATATTCACTTATTTACATTCATCACACTAATTCAAAATCCATATTCGTACAGGTTTTAGAGAGGTTATTCAACTTGCCGATAGACGTGTTAAGAATAAATAAATAATTAATATATGTGACTATTGTAAAAGACGAATACAGATTTCAATCATATTCATATTAATAAAAAACATCGATTTTTTATAACAAACAACCAAGAGCTTCAAACACTGCGTAATATTTTAAAACAACAGCCACATTATTGATTGCTACGAATTGTCAATGTCATTTTTCTGTATCAGGTAGAACGAAGTAATTTTAAGTAAAAGCACAATACTATACTAAAAAAGTCAGTGATACAGAAATTTGAGGTATAACAATATGTATTGCGTCTCATTTAAGTATGTAGCTATGAAGGCATCCAAAATATTCTTAGCGAATAAATGAATAAATCTACAACAAGCACTAAACGATATTCGTAATAACAATGATATAACAATATTATAATGAACTATTTCTCCTTGGGAAGGAGGACTGATGCAAGTCTGAGGACACTCAAGGAAAGTGAATGCTACGTAAAACTCTTTCACGCAAGGCTTTTGCTGAGAGTATTCCTAGTTTAAGATACAGTGATGAATGGAGACAGTCACCACACTTAAAGGTTTTCAAAAGTAAACTCTGGTAAAAATTACCAAACCAAGTGTTTAAAATATTTAGCACAACTATTTTTTATGATGAATCATGAGTTAATGACATACCAGTTGAGTCCAACAAAAAAAAGCAATTATAATTATCTAATTGTAACTGATTTTGGTAAGACTATATTTAACGGTTTTGTTTGCAAGAGCAGACACTAAAATCCATAAATACAAAATTTGAACCAACCAGAATTCATATGTTAATTGATTGTTTATTAAAGATCTAATCTTAATATATAATAAATGGTTCCAGAGAATTAGCACACACTTTTCACAATTGATATTTTCATTGAACACTAAAAAACGAAAACTTTGAAAATTACCAGTTTGATTCCCAAATATGTTCTTTTGCCATCTCTCAAGTACTAGTCTAGTTAGGGACATGCAGTTTTTACTGAAATATTTTAAATTGTAATTCACATTTTTGCTGAAAATGTAATCTAAATGGTTAGAGCCATTTTTGAGAAAATTCAATTTTGTGTGGTTTGTGTTCATAAAAATAAAAGAAAAAATTTCAAAAAAGTGAAAAATTGGTCTGGGATAGATACACTTATATACCAAATTTCATAAACATTGATCCATCTGTTTGGTCTCCAGCGAACTGCACATACACACAGACAAACAAACATATGGACAGAAACCAAACTTTTTTCGAAAAAAAACCACTTTTTTGGGTTCAGAGGACTCTAAAATGGATTTTTAGGCCAACTTGTGAAGATTTTTTTTGGACTATCACAATAATTTCTGTATGCTAACGCATATGGGAGAAAGTAAAAAATGAGTACCTTAAATTCGTTGTCATTCCATCGCTTGACAATGTCTAAACAGATTTATTTGATCTTTTTTTTCTTAATGTTTCATGGAATGTTCCTTAAGAAAGAAAAATCAGGAGGAAATTTGAAAATTTTGGAATTACCTGAATAGTTTTATAGTTTGGTTTGTTTACAAAACTATATTAATCCTGGTTTGTTTACAAAACTATGTGAATCCTGTTTTGTTTACAACCTAACTGCGACAAAATCGCGCATGGTCTCGACGCGCGATAATGTCCTACCTCCACGAGTCGAGATTGACATAGGTTCACAATACAGGTTGAAAAGCTTGAAACTAGCGCACCACTAGTTTTAACATTAATTTCATGAATTATATTTTTTGAAGATGTATGGTTTTACTAAATTATTGTATAGCATTACAGTACTATAGTATAGAACATATGTTGGCTGAACTTCTACAACGTAAATATTCAATAATATTACCCTCTAGTTTACTTGAACATCTTTTGTAGGAAATTATTGAAAAATAAAAAATTGCTGCAAAATTTCCCTACCCATTACTTCACGGAAAATCATTGCAACATATATAAAATTCGTGATTCTACTAAAAGTATTTACTAACGATTTAGAAATTTAGGATTTCTTAGACATAAAAATTTGTGTTATGATTACATTTTGCGTTTGATTTTATTATTTAATTCTAGGCTGTATTCAGTGCATCCTTTTATTTTTCATAGTGTTTGCTGACTATGTAAATAGCATATAGTAACAAATAAAACCTATTAATAAACTACATTTTGAATTTGGAAACATAAAAATTACACTATGTCAACACATACATGTATATACTGCATCAGCCATCCGTCACCTCTAGGAAACCTTACGTTAAAAGTTATGAATAGGTTATGTTTGTGATTATTTAGGTAGTGTTTACGTTTAGCATTGTTCACCTTATTTTTTATTCTTATGTTTTGTCAAGTGTTAAGTAAAAAGTCCACGTTTTGTTGTGTACGTTTAGCAAAGTTGAGTTTTATTTATTCTTTTGTACCAAATACATGTTTCACATACAGCCGGTCGTGTATATTCATTTTCCTTATTTATAAATATTTTTCACTACAGCTAATCTAGCAACAACTCAAATAACTGGTAACTTGGATGGTATGGTTAGAGTTATGTACTATTTAATATTATTGAGTAGCAAAACATCCAGATTACAAATTTACATATAGTTTTTATTTCATTCTATTGAACAACACCACAAAATAAGTGGCACGTGTGCAGTATATCATAATTTCAGCCTTAATGCGAGCTTTAATAACAGGCAGGTAACAGGTAGAACTGGACAGATCAGGTAATTTGGGGTGCGAAAAAATGAATATACGAAGAAAGCGTACAGCGAAAAAAGCGTACAACCAGAATTTAGCGAAATAAGCGTACATCCTGTCATGTTTATGTTTAATAAGGGTAAGACAAGGGCTGACCCTTCAGGAAGTGGAATGTGACAGGAGAAAAAAGCGTACACCCACCGAGAACTCGGCCTAAGTTTAGACTAGAAACATTGCTTAAGCATTTCAAAAACTTACTAACTATACAACTATTACTAACATAAGCTGTAACATTTAAATAATATAGCCTACGAACATAGCTAAATAAAAAATATCAAGCTTTAAAACTACTATTCTTCTGCTTCACAGTTAGTTTTTGTTGAATATGTATATGTAACAGCCGGTCATACAAAACTAGATAGATATGGCTTAGGTCACAAATCAAGTCTGGAAATGTACAAAGCGGCCTCTCGGCCTTGTCAGTTTTCTGCCTATTTAAAATTTTGCATGTATTTTAAAAAATGCATACAAAACTGCTACTATATACATAAAAAACTATATACACAAAAACGTACAATAACAAAGAGATATTGTACATTAGTACTACTATCCAAGTTTTTGAAAGTATGAAATAGCTTTAAAACAGGAAAATATGTCACCCGTGTCTTGGTATTTTTGTTTGTTTGTTTGTTATCCTTTCGATTTGTTCGTCTATCTCTATGTACTTCTTTTTTTCTCTTTTTACCTTCCATCTCATTTTTAGTTCCACTCTCATAAACATATTCCCGGCAACTTCTCCTTCATTCTTCGAACATGTATAACATCTTTTATTCTTGTATTATGGTTGAGCAGGACACTGTATTCTGTTGTGCCACCCCTCGACGGCGTTGTTTGTCCTATGTCTTCTTTCACAGAAAGACCATATTTTATTAGAAGTGCTGAGTTCTTCAACAATTGCTCGACAAAATAATTGAAAAACTCCGTGAGGTTATCATTTGCTTGAGCTGAAGATTGAATGCTCTTTGAATATATTTACATTACAAATATGACATATTTCTCACTCATCTATTTTATTCAAATGCAGGCTATTTTTAATGAATTTATTTTAATAGACAAAATATTCATTTAGCTTTAGAGAAAAAATAAATAAATAAAAACAAAGGTGAAAAGCAGCTTTGTACATTTCCATATATAATTTTTGACCTAAGTCAAATCTGTATATTGATGTGTGAGCGGCTGTTACATACATATTTAACAAAGACTTTCACATGAAAAGTGCTTTCAAACTTGACATTTATGTTTAAGTATTGTTGTTCGTCAGTTGCACTACTTAATATAACCCTAATTGGTAGTGCACGTTTTTTTGCTTGCCACATTCCACTGCCTCAAGGGTCAGCACTTTTCTCATCCTCTTCAAACATAAACCTGATAGGCTGTACGCTTATTTCGCCAAATTCCAGTTGTACGCTTTCTTCGCAACACCCGACTAAATATCACCTCCGGAGAGGGGTGGGTCTCACGCTTTTGTCGCACCCCAACGATAATTATTTATGACCACCTTTAGCCAGGTATAACGCGCGATTTTGTCGTAGATTCGAATGCACTATGGCACAAAAAAATCTTTTGAGGCAATAGACCGCACGATGCAAGCTTTACGAAACAACAGAAACCTGTTTGGTGGAGCCTATGATACTTTTGGCAGGTGATTTTCGATAAACACTACCAGTAATTCCACGATCAACACCAACCGATGAATTAATGTGTGTTTTAAATCATCTGATTTATGTAAGTATGCCAAAACACTTGAATAAAACATGAACATGCGAGTAGAATTACAGAGTGACCGATCTGGAGAGATGTTTTCAAAACAACTGCTCGACATCGGTAATGACAGGATTGTCAGAATTTTCTAAATTGTCAGGACATTACATTCCTTAAAATCTTTTGTAAATTTACTGAATCTAAGGCTGAACTCATCGAAATGGTATTCCTAAATTTTGCACAAAATTAGAATGATCACGTTTGGTTGAGCGAACGTGTTATACTGGCTGCAAAATACGTTGAAGTTTAAGAAATGCATTTTCAAATTCATAATAAGATAGATACAAATCGGTCGATTCTGTCACTAACACAGATGATGTCAACGATCCCACAGAATATTCAATTTCACTTGAATTGTCCGGTTTACCACCGCACTAATCTGCAATTGAAAGTTTGTGCGGTAATAATTATGCTGCGGAATATTAACCCACCAAGGCTTTGTAATGGCACTAGGCTTATAGTGAAAAAATTAATGAACAATATGATTGAAGCCGACATTTTGAATGGACATTTCAAAGGGGAAACAGTTTTGGTTTCACGTATTCCCATGATCCCTAACGACATGCCATTTGGTTTAAAACGATTACAATTTCCTATTCAACTTGTATTTGCCGTGTCTATAGATAAATCACAGGGGCAATCGTTATCTGTATGCGGCATAAAACTTGAAAATCCATGTTTTTTTTACATGGGCAATTGTACGTTGCCTGTCTCGAGTTGGAAAACCAGCATCATTATTTATTTATGCCCAGAAAAAAAGAAAAAAAACTAAAAATGTTGTGCATGAAACACATTACAATAAAAACATTTTATTTAAACTATTTTGTATATTAAGTTATTATAATTTAAATTGAATACTCATGAATAAGACAGGGCAATGCCTGTCGTGTCAGCCAATTTAAATTAAAAGTATTTAAGGGAATAAATCACAAAATCAGATTTTTGGGAAGTTAATGACATTCAATAAATTAGGCCTCTCCAATGTATTGATTCATATATTGTTGATGGAACTGGATGTTTTGAAAGTATAAACATTTAAATTTTTGGTGAAAATATCATAATGAAAGTTAGGTATGGAATGCTACGTACAGAATGCCCAAGACACTATTTCCCACGTGTTAGCTGTCCAAGTTCCCTTACCCATCGTACATAGCTCTAAGTAGGAATTCCCAGGTCAATGAATTTATAATATTTGTTAGCTAGTATTGTTCTACGTCCACTCGACTCTACTCGCATCACATTATACAGGTACATTTAAGTCGTAACATGTTGCAGAAAAAGAGTTTGCAAACCTCACCATTATATCTACAATGAGAAAATATTAAGTTGAATAACTAGTGAAGTTACATATCAAAGCCCTAAGACAGTGGAAAATACCTATAATTGCGAGACAGAAAATATATGTTGAGGCCACATCAGATTTTGTCAAAAGAAGCCTTTGTTCACTGTACAGTGAAAAAATATATGTTGAGGTCACAGGATGATATTTCAAAAAAATTAAGAATGCTTTCCACAATATGGACAAAGATTTGGTAGATAACTGTAAAATTTGGTGATATCATATTTCTGGAACAATATAAAAAAAAAAAAAAACATAAAAATATAATAATTAAAATAATTAATCGATATATACATATATATATATATATTTTCCTGTTACATAACCGAGGATATTGTAGATTGAGATCGAGTAACGATGTGCACAGATTATCCAAGTGTGTTTGTTATTTCTATAACCGAGGGATTTTACGGTGATGCATTTTGCTAATAGTGTAAAAGGTATTTAAGTAAACGGTAAAGTGCAATAAATTTAAGTTTTTTTCTGGTAACGCTGCACTTGTATGATGGTGTTTGTGAAATTATTTTTTAAATTTACTCCATTGCAATTAAGAATTTAATCGTAAACTTAAATGTACAATTATAACTGAGAACAAACATAATACGTAATCGGTTTTGACGTTTATAAATATGAAGATACTGAATAATAGATGTATAAAGTAATATACAGGGTGGAAAAATATGGAAACACTTTCACAACAACTTTATTTTTTTAAACAGATAATTTAATTTTTTTGGGGGAATCGTTGTCCATAAAGTATAATTTTGTATTAGAATAATTTACTCGAAACCGTTAAATACAATACAATGTAGTGGAGAAATAATTTGTTCAAATTAGTTTCTTGGAAATTTAAATGACCGCTACTCCAGAAAAGATAATCCTTTCGAAGTCCGGTTTACGGCAGTTAATTTTTCTTAAATAGACCTTTCATTTAATACCAAACTCGACCTAGGTTTACATTAAAGATTTTCGTTCCACTCACGTTGACCATCCTCCTGAAAATATGAAATGTCGCCAATGGCGTCAAAAAGTATGTTCTTTGTAACCATGATCATGTAAAAAATTTCAATTTTACAAGTGAAGTTATACAAAAATTGTGAAACCGTTTCCATTTTTCCCCACTCTGTATTATTTTTATAAACGTTACAAACCTGTGTTAAGTGAATATGCAAATTATCAGTTATTGATAAAGGATTTATTTTAAAACGATGGAATGAACAACCAACAGTATTTCCTCCACCTATGACAACTTAACATTGTTAGGCTTCTAGATCGTGGTAAGCCTTTCTTGATGTAGATGTGACATGTCCTCCAACCTTGCTGGTTAGAGAGGATGTCATGGTTCGTATAATCATTCAAGGCCAAGGTTGAGCCGTTTATTTATTTTTTTTTACAACACGTCACTCTAATTCTTGTTCATATCAAGCTGAATATAAGTAATTCTGATCGTAGAGATATTTTTTAAGCATATTTCTTTCAAAGTAACTCGAGCTATGAGATCGGGTTTCCCTTGACTATGCTTGTGACACATGCATGGAACATGCTGTTATCTATGCATGAAAATGTTTGAGACGTTTGGCTTTGATACTCTACCATATTGGCATTTCGATAGTTTACTTCTGCTGGGTTTTAAACATGTCAATATCAATTAACTTATAGTTTTAATTAGAATTAATCGTTCATGAATTAAACTTTCATCTTATATTAAATGAATGTTTTATATATATTACTTATATTAATTATTAGAATTAATCGTTCATGAATTAAATTTTCATCTTATATTAAATTAATGTTTTCACAGTTGAACGTGAGTTTCAAATGAATATGTATACAAACAGATTCTACTAATTTTATTTACAATACCATATTTACTTTGAATGAAAATATAACTTCTGCTTATTTTTTGTAGCAGTCAACTTTTGCTTTCTTGAACAAGTTTATTTAACTATCCATTGAAATGCACGTATTACAAAACATAGTTTACATGTTTCCTGAAAATCCTAGGGCATGAGTTGTAACTATCACTAACTCTTTTATGTAACAAGATGGCCGAATAATCATGCTCCACTGCACTATACAATAATATGAATTTTGTTATAACTACATAATTTAAGTACATCTGGAAAAACTTATGAACGGTTGAAAATATTCAGATGCAAAAGAAGAATTCTTGTTTAGTTAAATATAATTATAATATTACTAGGTAATAAAAAAACTGAATAAATTAATAAATAAAAACATAAAAATTTAACCATTTCTTCTTTGAGTTCTTTATTGGAAAATTTTAACTTATTTAAGAAAATCTCAAAAATTCCAATAAAATATTTATTTCGTGAGGCCTTTCGCCTACAATGTAGGCATCGTCAGACATCAACATAAAAATTCTAATTTTAAAACATTTGTTTACAAAATATATAATAATATAAATATTTAAAACATATGGTAGATTTTAAAAATAATTAAATTTAAAGTTGTGTATATAAATATGAATGTAAAGTTATTTAAGTTAAAATTATACTATATAAACGGAGAATTTTGAATGGGAGGAGGTTCATTATTTACAATTAGTGTGTTAAATTTGTTCATGTAGAATGTTTCTGATGCATCTAATAATTGATTTTTATTAACTTGTTTTAGAACTTCAAATTTTGAAAATTTATGTCCTTTTTCTAGTGCATGTTTGGCCATTGCTGATTTTTCATATTGCCCATACTTAAAATTTGCTGTGTGTTCTTTGAATCTTGTTTTAATTTTTCTTTTTGTTTGGCCAATATACACCTTATCACAATTATCACAATTAATTTTATATATTCCAGATTTATCTTCTTCATTTATTTTTGATTTTGGGTTTTCTAATAGGTTTTTTACTTGATGACTTGTTCTGAACGATAAATTTATATTGTGCTTTTTGAATATCTTCTTTGCTTCATTTGAATATTCATTATAACAAACGGATTTCCAAATAGATTTTTCTTTAGGCTCAATTGGTTTTAGTGTAGTTCTTTTATTTTTATTCTTTGATATTGTCTTTTTTCGAATGATATTGTCAATTAATTTAGTTGGATATTCATTGAATTGAGCAATTTTTTTTATCTTTAAAAATTCTTTTTGGTAATTTTCTTTTGATAATGGTGTGTTGAGAAGTCTATGAATTAATGAGTTAAAGACAGCTCGTTTTTGTGATGGTGGATGAAATGAACTATTCATAATAAATCTGTAATTTTGGGTAGGTTTTCTATAAATGTCGAAGTCAATCATTCCAGTTTCTAAGTTTCGTGTTAAAAGTAAATCAAGATATGGGATTGATAAATTTAATTCTGTTTCATATGTAAATTTTATAGTGTTGTAGAATGAATTAAGTTCGATAACAAATTTTGAGAGGTCTTGTTTCTTGTCAAAAACTGCAAAAACATCATCCACATATCTCAGCCAAATTCGAGGAAAAAAATTCATATTTCTTTTTGCATTAATTTCAAACGAACTAAGAAATATATTTGCAATTAAACATGAAAGTGGGTTGCCCATTGCTGTTCCTTCTGTTTGATTGTAGTACTTATTTTCAAATTGGAAAGTATTCTGGGACATACATAAATTTATTAACAACATGTATTCTTCGATTTCTTGATTTGTTAAATTTTGAAACGTTAACCAAGTTTTGGTCATTTCAAGAGCTTCTTTCATTGGGACATTAGGGTAGAGAGAAACTACATCAAATGAAATAATATATTCATCTTCTTCGATTTTAACATTTTTGATTTGATCAATAAAATCATATCTATCTTTAACAGAAAAAGAGTCATATTGATTAAATGATTTTAGTTTTTGAACAAGGAATTTAGAAATTAAGTATGTAGGTGAATCAATGCAAGAAACAATAGGTCTCATTTTATTTCCTGGTTTGTGTATTTTCGGAAGACAGTATAATCTAGGAATTTTTGGGTTTGAGACTGTCAATTTTTTAATTATATCTTTATTGAGAATACTTTTACATTCCCGAAGTGTTGTGAAAACATTTGAGTTGAATTTGTTAATTGGGTTTTTGTTACACATAACATATGGACCTTCTTCAATCATACCATTAACTCTGTTGTAGTAATCAGTTTTGTCTAATATAACAACTGTATTACTTTTATCAGCCTTCAAATAAAACACATCTTTTGACTTAAGATTGTTAATTATATTAAATTCAAAATAATTTGTGTTTTGTTTTTTAGTATTTTTAGTTGTTATTGCGTCTATTATTTTTCTAAAACAAGTTAATAAAAATCAATTATTAGATGCATCAGAAACATTCTACATGAACAAATTTAACACACTAATTGTAAATAATGAACCTCCTCCCATTCAAAATTCTCCGTTTATATAGTATAATTTTAACTTAAATAACTTTACATTCATATTTATATACACAACTTTAAATTTAATTATTTTTAAAATCTACCATATGTTTTAAATATTTATATTATTATATATTTTGTAAACAAATGTTTTAAAATTAGAATTTTTATGTTGATGTCTGACGATGCCTACATTGTAGGCGAAAGGCCTCACGAAATAAATATTTTATTGGAATTTTTGAGATTTTCTTAAATAAAATAAAAATTTAAATTAACTTTGTAAAATTATCAGTTGAAAAATGTTCTTTCCCATTAGAGCGAAATCAAAATGACTCAGAGTTAATCCAACTTATCGGTGTTTTCGTTCCATGAATGATAGTCAAGGAACAATGGTGGGCGAGTCCTTAAGGTAAATTCCAAGATAGCTTAACACTTCTCTGAAACATTTCATCAAACTGATACACTCATTTCCCCATAAAAAGCGAACACAGAAAACGTTACCGACAATTAAACATGTATAATGTATATATGAAACTCGTTTCGGATTCTTCGGTGTAAGAAGCGTATAAATATGCAAATTTTACCCTATTTTAAGGTTTTTACAGACTCATGATTTTATTATTACTATGTAAACAGTAACATCAGAAAACCACCCATAAAGTGCAATAAACAATAATAAGAAAGTGTGTTATAACTTAATCAAAAAGTCAGGTTTTCAGTTTAGCAAAAAATAGTTCAACCTCATTTTACAAACCAAAATGGAAATAATATTAAACGTACCTTCTGGCGTTCTTTATTGCTGTTGAATTGCGACACGTTTCGTCAACACAGTGACATCTCCATGCATCTACTACGTAACTTTTTGAATATTAATATAAAACAGTTATTACACACAATATGAATAGATGAGTAAACGAACTTGATTTCGTTGTCATGGTGTATTTAGCCACGTGACGTCATTACAATAAGGAATTCAATTCAACAGCAATAAAGAACGCCAGAAGGCAAGTTTAACATTACTGTATCAATGGTCAACGCTCTAGTAGTAGGAGATGAACTCCAAAATGGAAAATCACACGTATTTTTCTTCTATACAGTATAAGAACTTCTCTCTAGAAACGAAAAATTCATTAGCAAATTTGGAATATTACAAGTGAATGTTATCTTGAATCCTTCCTTAGCCACACATCAAGAAATAAATAATAATTATAAAACAGTAAGTGGATGTTGCTTCACCTGGTTATAGCTCTATTTATTATTCCCCATCATGAAAGCCTACAAATGTTTACTATGATCACTCGTCTTATTATTAATTGAATCAAGCTTATGCAAATTAACTATCTTAGTGTTCTTTGTAGGAACAGTAATGCCATTTTCTGAGTTAAATTGCTGACCATTAGCAGAATGGGTTCTGCTGAACTAATATGCCGTAGAAGCAGCTTCTTTAATAAAGAAAAAGATAATTCTTGCAAATATCCCAAAGTTGAGCAGTCTCAGTTCTTACATACTTGTAAAAAAGTAAGAACATGCTATAAATACGTAGACAAAAATTCGTTTTGAGTAGAAATACAAACACTAATCCACATGATACGTATTTCTGACAAATACCTAGTGTAGTGTACACAGAGTATTACAGAGGTGTAAAATGTAACTCTCTACACTGTCACAAACGACAGGAGAAGATGATCTTTAGAACATGTAGTATACACAGCGTGTTACAGATGTGTAAAATGTAACGCTCTACCATGTCACAAACGATAGGGGAAGATGATCTTTAGAGCATGTAGTGTACACAGGGTGTTACAGATGTGTAAAATGTAACGCTCTACCATGTCACATACGTCACGGGAAGATGATATTTAGAGCATGTAGTGTACACAGAGTATTACAGAGATATAAAATGTAACCCTCTACCATGTCACAAACGACAGGGAAAGATGATCTTTAGAGCATGTAGTGTACACAGCGTGTTACAGAGGTATAAAATGTAACCCTCTACCATGTCACATACGTCACGGGAAGATGATCTTTAGAGCATGTAGTGTACACAGCGTGTTACAGATGTGTAAAATGTAACGGTCTACCATGTCACAACGACACGATAAGATGATATTTAGAGGATGTAGTGTACACAGCGTGTTACAGATGTGTAAAATGTAACGGTCTACCATGTCACAACGACACGATAAGATGATATTTAGAGTATGTAGTGTACACAGCGTATTACAGAGTTGTAAAATGTAAGCCTCTACCATGTAACAAACGACAGGGGAAGATGATCATTAGAGCATGTAGTGTACACAGAGTATTACAGAGGTGTAAAATGTAACTCTGTACCATATCACAAACGACATGGGAAGATGATCTTTAGAGCATGTAGTGCACACAGAGTATTACAGAGGTGTAAAATGTAGCTCTGTACCATATCACAAACGACACGGGAAGATGATATATAGAGCATGTAGTGTACACAGAGTATTACAGAGGTGTAAAATGTAACTATGTACCATGTCACAAACGACACGGGAAGATGATCTTTAGAGCATGTAGTGTACACAGACTATTACAGAGGTGTAAAATTTAACTCTGTACCATGTCACATACGACAAGATAAGATGATCTCTAGAGCATGTAGTGTACACAGGGTATTACAGAGGTGTAAACTGTAACCCTCTATCATGTCACAAACGACAGGGGAAGATGATCTTTAGAGCATGTTGTGTACACAGAGTATTAAAGAGTTGTAAAATGTAACCCTCTACCATGTAACAAACGACAAGGGAAGATGATCTTTATAGCATGTAGTGTACACAGAGTATTACAGAGGTGTAAAATGTAACCCTCTACCATGTCACAAACGACATGAGCAGATGATCTTTATAGCATGTAGTGTACACAGAGTATTACAGAGGTGTAAAATGTAACTCTGTACCATGTCCCAAACGACATGAGCAGATGATCTTTATAGCATGTAGTGTACACAGAGTATTACTGAGGTGTAAAATGTAACTCTGTACCATGTCACAAACGACATGAGCAGATGATCTTTATAGCATGTAGTGTACACAGAGTATTACAGAGGTGTAAAATGTAACCCTCTACCGTGTCACAAACGACAGGGGAAGATGATCTTTAGAGCATGTAGTGAACACAGCGTGTTACAGATGTGTAAAATGTAACCCTCTACCATGTCAAATATGACAGGGGAAGATGATATTTAGAGCATGTAGTGTACACAGAGTATTACAGAGGTATAAAATGTACACAGAGTATTACATAGGTGTAAACTGTAATCCTCTACCTTGTCACAAACGACAAGGGAAGATGATCCTTAGAGCATGTAGTGTACACAGAGTATTACAGAGGTGTAAACTGTAATCCTCTACCTTGTCACAAACGACAAGGGAAGATGATCCTTAGAGCATGTAGTGTACACAGAGTATTACAGAGGTGTAAACTGTAATCCTCTACCTTGTCACAAACGACAAGGGAAGATGATCCTTAGAGCATGTAGTGTACACAGAGTATTACAGAGGTTAAAACTCTAATTCCTCTACCTTGTCACAATCGACAAGGGAAGATGATCCTTAGAGCATAAGTAGTGTACCAGAGTATTACAGAGAATAAACTGTAATCCTCTACCCACCCTCTACCATGTCACACACGACAGGGGAAGATGATCTTTAGAGCATGTAGTGTACACAGCGTGTTACAGATGTGTAAAATGTAACGCTCTACCATGTCACATACGTCACGGGAAGATGATCTTTAGAACATGTAGTGCACACAGCGTGTTACAGATGTGTAAAATGTAACGGTCTACCATGTCACAACGACACGGTAAGATGATATTTAGAGCATGTGTGTACACAGCGTATTACAGAGTTGTAAAATGTAAGCCTATACCATGTAACAAACGACAGGGGAAGATGATCTTTAGAGCATGTAGTTTACACAGAGTATTACAGAGGTGTAAAATGTAACTCTGTACCATGTCACAAACGACACGGGAAGATGATCTTTAGAGCATGTAGTGTACACAGAGTATTACAGAGGTGTAAAATGTAGCTCTGTACCATGTCAAAAACGACACGGGAAGATGATCTTTAGAGCATGTAGTGTACACAGAGTATTACAGAGGTGTAAAATTTAACTCTGTACCATATCACAAACGACACGGGAAGATGATCTTTAGAGCATGTAGTGTACACGGACTATTACAGAGGTGTAAAATGTAACTCTATACCATGTCACATACGACAAGGGAAGATGATCTCTAGAGCATGTAGTGTACACGGAGTATTACAGAGGTGTAAAATGTAACCCTCTACCATGTCACAAACGACAGGGGAAGATGATCTTTAGAGCATGTAGTGTACACAGAGTATTAAAGAGTTGTAAAATGTAACCCTCTACCATATAACAAACGACACGAGAAGATGATCTTTAGAGCATGTAGTGTACACAGAGTATTACAGAGGTGTAAAATGTAACTCTGTACCATGTCACAAACGACATGAGCAGATGATCTTTATAGCACGTAGTGTACACAGAGTATTAAAGAGTTGTAAAATGTAACCCTCTACCATGTAACAAACGACACGGGAAGATGATATTTAGAGCATGTAGCATACACAGAGTATTACAGAGGTGTAAAATGTAACTCTGTACCATGTCACAAACGACATGAGCAGATGATCTTTATAGCACGTAGTGTACACAGAGTATTACAGAGGTGTAAAATGTAACCCTCTACCATGTCAAATACAACAGGGGAAGATGATCTTTAGAGCATGTAGTGTACACAGAGTATTACAGAGGTGAAAATTTAACTCTGTACCATGTCACAAACGACACGGGAAGATGATCTTTAGAGCATGTAGTGTACACAGAGTATTACAGATGTGTAAAATGTAACCCTCTACCATGTCACAAACGACAGGGGAAGATGATATTAAGAGCATGTAGTGTACACAGAGTATTACAGAGGTGTAAAATGTAACTCTCTACACTGTCACAAACGACAGGGGAAGATGATCTTTAGAACATGTAGTATACACAGCGTGTTACAGATGTGTAAAATGTAACGCTCTACCATGTCACAAACGATAGGGGAAGATGATCTTTAGAGCATGTAGTGTACACAGCGTGTTACAGATGTGTAAAATGTAACGCTCTACCATGTCACATACGTCACGGGAAGATGATATTTAGAGCATGTAGTGTACACAGAGTATTACAGAGATATAAAATGTAACCCTCTACCATGTCACAAACGACAGGGAAAGATGATCTTTAGAGCATGTAGTGTACACAGCGTGTTACAGAGGTATAAAATGTAACCCTCTACCATGTCACATACGTCACGGGAAGATGATCTTTAGAGCATGTAGTGTACACAGCGTGTTACAGATGTGTAAAATGTAACGGTCTACCATGTCACAACGACACGATAAGATGATATTTAGAGGATGTAGTGTACACAGCGTGTTACAGATGTGTAAAATGTAACGGTCTACCATGTCACAACGACACGATAAGATGATATTTAGAGTATGTAGTGTACACAGCGTATTACAGAGTTGTAAAATGTAAGCCTCTACCATGTAACAAACGACAGGGGAAGATGATCATTAGAGCATCTAGTGTACACAGAGTATTACAGAGGTGTAAAATGTAACTCTGTACCATATCACAAACGACATGGGAAGATGATCTTTAGAGCATGTAGTGCACACAGAGTATTACAGAGGTGTAAAATGTAGCTCTGTACCATATCACAAACGACACGGGAAGATGATATATAGAGCATGTAGTGTACACAGAGTATTACAGAGGTGTAAAATGTAACTATGTACCATGTCACAAACGACACGGGAAGATGATCTTTAGAGCATGTAGTGTACACAGACTATTACAGAGGTGTAAAATTTAACTCTGTACCATGTCACATACGACAAGATAAGATGATCTATAGAGCATGTAGTGTACACAGGGTATTACAGAGGTGTAAACTGTAACCCTCTATCATGTCACAAACGACAGGGGAAGATGATCTTTAGAGCATGTTGTGTACACAGAGTATTAAAGAGTTGTAAAATGTAACCCTCTACCATGTAACAAACGACAAGGGAAGATGATCTTTATAGCATGTAGTGTACACAGAGTATTACAGAGGTGTAAAATGTAACCCTCTACCTTGTCACAAACGACATGAGCAGATGATCTTTATAGCATGTAGTGTACACAGAGTATTACAGAGGTGTAAAATGTAACTCTGTACCATGTCCCAAACGACATGAGCAGATGATCTTTATAGCATGTAGTGTACACAGAGTATTACTGAGGTGTAAAATGTAACTCTGTACCATGTCACAAACGACATGAGCAGATGATCTTTATAGCATGTAGTGTACACAGAGTATTACAGAGGTGTAAAATGTAACCCTCTACCGTGTCACAAACGACAGGGGAAGATGATCTTTAGAGCATGTAGTGAACACAGCGTGTTACAGATGTGTAAAATGTAACCCTCTACCATGTCAAATATGACAGGGGAAGATGATATTTAGAGCATGTAGTGTACACAGAGTATTACAGAGGTATAAAATGTAACCCTCTACCATGTCACACACGACAGGGGAAGATGATCTTTAGAGCATGTAGTGTACACAGCGTGTTACAGATGTGTAAAATGTAACGCTCTACCATGTCACATACGTCACGGGAAGATGATCTTTAGAACATGTAGTGCACACAGCGTGTTACAGATGTGTAAAATGTAACGGTCTACCATGTCACAACGACACGGTAAGATGATATTTAGAGCATGTGTGTACACAGCGTATTACAGAGTTGTAAAATGTAAGCCTCTACCATGTAACAAACGACAGGGGAAGATGATCTTTAGAGCATGTAGTTTACACAGAGTATTACAGAGGTGTAAAATGTAACTCTGTACCATGTCACAAACGACACGGGAAGATGATCTTTAGAGCATGTAGTGTACACAGAGTATTACAGAGGTGTAAAATGTAGCTCTGTACCATGTCAAAAACGACACGGGAAGATGATCTTTAGAGCATGTAGTGTACACAGAGTATTACAGAGGTGTAAAATTTAACTCTGTACCATATCACAAACGACACGGGAAGATGATCTTTAGAGCATGTAGTGTACACAGACTATTACAGAGGTGTAAAATGTAACTCTATACCATGTCACATACGACAAGGGAAGATGATCTCTAGAGCATGTAGTGTACACGGAGTATTACAGAGGTGTAAAATGTAACCCTCTACCATGTCACAAACGACAGGGGAAGATGATCTTTAGAGCATGTAGTGTACACAGAGTATTAAAGAGTTGTAAAATGTAACCCTCTACCATATAACAAACGACACGAGAAGATGATCTTTAGAGCATGTAGTGTACACAGAGTATTACAGAGGTGTAAAATGTAACTCTGTACCATGTCACAAACGACATGAGCAGATGATCTTTATAGCACGTAGTGTACACAGAGTATTAAAGAGTTGTAAAATGTAACCCTCTACCATGTAACAAACGACACGGGAAGATGATATTTAGAGCATGTAGCATACACAGAGTATTACAGAGGTGTAAAATGTAACTCTGTACCATGTCACAAACGACATGAGCAGATGATCTTTATAGCACGTAGTGTACACAGAGTATTACAGAGGTGTAAAATGTAACCCTCTACCATGTCAAATACAACAGGGGAAGATGATCTTTAGAGCATGTAGTGTACACAGAGTATTACAGAGGTGAAAATTTAACTCTGTACCATGTCACAAACGACACGGGAAGATGATCTTTAGAGCATGTAGTGTACACAGAGTATTACAGATGTGTAAAATGTAACCCTCTACCATGTCACAAACGACAGGGGAAGATGATATTAAGAGCATGTAGTGTACACAGAGTATTACAGAGGTGTAAAATGAAACCCACTACCATGTCACATACGACACGGAAAGATGATCTTTAGAGCATGTAATGTACACAAAGTATTACAGAGGTGTAAAATGTAACCCTCTACCATGTCACAAACGACAGGGGAAGATGATCTTTAGAGCATGTAGTGTACACAGAGTATTACAGAGGTGTAAAATGTAACTGTGTACCATGTCAAAAACGACATGGGAAGATGATCTGTAGAGCATGTAGTGTACACAGTGTATTACAGAGTTGTAAAATGTAACCCTCTACCATATAATAAACGACAGGGGAAGATGATCTTTAGAGCATGTAGTGTACACAGAGTATTACAGAGGTGTAAAATGTAACCCTCTACCTTGTCAAAAACGACAAGGGAAGATGATCTTTAGAGCATGTAGTGTACACAGAGTATTACAGAAGTGTAAACTGTAATCCTCTACCTTGTCACAAACGACACGGGACGATGATCTTTAGAGCATGTAGTGTACACAGATTATTACAGAGGTGTAAAATGTAACCCTCTACCATGTCACATACGACACGGGAAGATGATCTTTAGAGCATGTAGTGTACACAGAGTATTACAGAGGTGTAAAATGTAACCCTCTACCATGTCACACACGACACGGGAAGATGATCTATAGAGCATGTAGTGTACACAGAGTATTACTGAGGTGTAAACTGTAATCCTCTACCTTGTCACAAACGACACGGGACGATGATCTTTAGAGCATGTAGTGTACATAGAGTATTACAGAGTTGTAAACTGTAATCCTCTACCTTATCACAAACAACACGGGAAAATGATCTTTAGAGCATGTAGTGTACACAGAGTATTACAGAGGTGTAAAATGTAACTCTGTACCATGTCGCAAACGACATGGGAAAATGATCTTTAGAGCATATAGTGTACACAGACTATTACAGAGGTGTAAAATGTAACTCTGTACCATGTCATATACGACACGGTAAGATGATCTTTAGAGCATGTAGTGTACACAGAGTATTACAGAGGTGTAAAATGTAACCCTCTACCATGTCACAAACAACAGGGGAAGATGATCTTTGGAGCAGTTAGTGTACACAGAGTATTACAGAGGAGTGAAATGTAACCCTCTACCTTGTCACAAACGACTGAGGAAGATGATCTTTAGAGCATGTAGTGTACACAGAGTATTACAGAAGTGTAAAATGTATCCTTCTACCATGTCACATACGTCACGGGAAGATGATCTTTAGAGCATGCATTGTACACAGAGTATTACAGAGGTGTAAAATGTAACCGTATACAATGTCATAAACGACACAAGAAGATGATCTTTAGAGCATGTAGTTTACACAGAGTATTACAGAGGTGTGAAATGTAACCCTCTACAATGTCACAAACGACACAAGAAGATGATCTTTAGAGCATGTAGTGTACACAGAGTATTACATAGATGTGAAATGTAACTCTGTACCATGTCGCAAACGACATGGGAAGTTGATCTTTAGAGCATATAGTGTACACAGACTATTACAGAGGTGTAAAATGTAACTCTGTACCATGTCATATACGACACGGTAAGATGATCTTTAGAGCATGTAGTGTACACAGAGTATTACAGATATGTAAAATGTAACCCTCTACCATATAATAAACGACAGGGGAAGATGATCTTTAGAGCATGTAGTGTACACAGAGTATTACAGAGGTGTGAAATGTAACCCTCTTCAATGTCACAAACGACAGGGTAAGATGATCTTTAGAGCATGTAGTGTACACAGAGTATTACAGAGGTGTAAAATGTAACTCTGTACCATTTCACAAACGACATGGGAAGATGATCTTTAGAGCATATAGTGTACACAGACTATTACAGATGTGTAAAATGTAACCCTCTACCATGTCATAAACAACACGGGAAGTTGATCTTTAGAGCATGTAGTGTACACAGAGTATTACAGAGGTGTAAAATGTAACCCTCTACCATGTCACAAATGACATGGGGAGATAATCTTTAGAGCATGTAGTGTACACAGAGTATTACAGAGGAGTGAAATGTAACCCTCTACCATGTCACAAACGACACGGGGAGATGATCCTTAGAGCATGTAGTGTGCACAGAGTATTACAGAGGTGTAAAATGTAATCCTCTACCATGTCACAAACAACACAAGAAGATGATCTTTAGAGCATGTAGTGTACACAGAGTATTACAGAGGTGTAAACTGTAATCCTCTACCTTGTCACAAACGACACGTGAAGATGATCTTTAGAGCATGTAGTGTACACAGAGTATTACAGAGGAGTAAACTGTAATCCACTACCTTGTCACAAACGACACGGGAAGATGATCTTTAGATCATGTAGTGTACACAGAGTATTACAGAGGTGTAAACTGTGTTCCTCTACCATGTCACAAACGACTGAGGAAGATGATCTTTAGAGCATGTAGTATACACAGAGTATTACAGAGGTGTAAACTGTAACCCTCTACCATGTCACATACGACACGGAAAGATGATCTTTAGAGCATGTAGTGTACACAGAGTATTACAGAGGTGTAAACTGTAACCCTCACCTTGTCACAAACTACACGTGAAGATGATTTTTAGAGCATGTAGTGTACACAGAGTATTACAGAGGTGTAAAATGTAATCCTCTACCATGTCACAAACAACACGGGAAGATGATCTTTAGAGCATGTAGTGTACACAGAGTATTACAGAGGTGTAAAATGTAATCCTCTACCATGTCATAAACAACACGGGAAGTTGATCTTTAGAGCATGTAGTGTACACAGAGTATTACAGAAGTGTAAAATGTAACCTTCTACCATGTTACATACGTCACGGGAAGATGATCTTTAGAGCATGTATTGTACACAGAGTATTACAGAGGTGTGAAATGTAACCCTCTACCATGTCACAAACGACACAAGAAGATGATCTTTAGAGCATGTAGTGTACACAGAGTATTACAGAGGTGTAAAATGTAATCCTCTGCGATGTCAAAAACAACACGAGAAGATGATCTTAAGAGCATGTAGTGTACAAAGAGTATTACAGTGGTGTAAAATGTAATCCTCTACCATGTCACAAACAACACGGGAAGATGATCTTTAGAGCATGTAGTGTACACAGAGTATTACAGAGGTGTAAAATGTAATCCTCTACCATGTCATAAACAACACGGGAAGTTGATCTTTAGAGCATGTAGTATTACAGAGGTGTGAAATGTAACCCTCTACCATGTCACAAACGACACAAGAAGATGATCTTTAGAGCATGTAGTGTACACAGAGTATTACAGAGGTGTAAAATGTAATCCTCTGCGATGTCAAAAACAACACGAGAAGATGATCTTAAGAGCATGTAGTGTACAAAGAGTATTACAGAGGTGTAAAATGTAATCCTCTACCATGTCACAAACAACACGGGAAGATGATCTTTAGAGCATGTAGTGTACACAGAGTATTACAGAGGTGTAAAATGTAATCCTCTACCATGTCATAAACAACACGGGAAGTTGATCTTTAGAGCATGTAGTGTACACAGAGTATTACAGAGGTGTGAAATGTAACCCTCTACCATGTCACAAACGACACAAGAAGATGATCTTTAGAGCATGTAGTGTACACAGATTATTACAGAGGTGTGAAATGTAACCCTCTACCATGTCACAAACGACACAAGAAGATGATCTTTAGAGCATGTAGTGTACACAGAGTATTACAGAGGTGTGAAATGTAACCCTCTACCATGTCACAAACGACATGGGGAGATGATCTTTAGAGCATGTAGGGCTAATTAGTTAGCAGTGTATCTACGAGAAAAAAATAAAAAAAGATAATAATAAACTGTGAAGAGTAAGTTATACTGAAGACCAGAATGTTTTTCAGTACTTTTGCTTTATTAGGGATTAGAATATGAAGGTTCACACTAACTGTGCCAACCAGGTCATGCGGCTTTTGTTAAATCATCCACAACATTAAACTTTGTAAGGATAGTATGTAAAATGTACAGTGCAAATGGAAAGACATTCTTCCTGTGTACACTTGCAGACGGTTTCTCCATTCGATGCTGAAATATCGTAAAGATAGGTCAAGCACCTTGTTCTGCGGGTTCTTTCACCACAATTACTCGCAGAAAGTTTTGTTTTGGACAAACACTTTCAACATAATTGCATCCTTGCAACAGACTCGGGATGAATATAATTTGCTTGGTAACTGATTCCTGTAAACTATAATATGTAGCGTGAAGGTAGTTATAACAAAACAATTAATTGATCTAATTAATAGGTTGCTATACAATTCTACATATGCATAATTTTTATTATTGCTTTACTCCTTAAATAAAGATGAGTGTATATATATTTTTAGATAGTCAGTACAGTAATAAACTTTGAAATACAGTATACACAATGGAGAGCTTGCATTGTTAACACTTTTTGACTTTTCAAAAGCTTTCGATTGTGTTTATCTCCCTCTTCTTACAATAAATTAAAAAAAATATGGTCTAACTAATGGTAGTGTTGGCTGGGTCGAGTCCTATCTATCTGGCCGTAGGCAGTGTGTAAAAACTAATGATGGTATGTCTGAATGGAGATATGTTTCTAGAGGAGTTCCTCAGTGTTCAGTATTGGGTCCACTACTGTTTATTCTTTATATAAATGATATTACAGATCACATAAGATATTCCTCATACCACTTATATGCAGATGACTAGATCACATAAGATATTCCTCATACCACTTATATGCAGATGACTTGCAAATCTATCAACACTTCTCTATTACTGAGATGGCAAGAGCTGTTTCTAGGACAAACAGTGACATCGATGCACTTTCTTCTTGGGCCGTGAACTATGGGTTGAAGCTTAATGAACAAAAGACACAAGCAATTGTCATTGGACACCCAAGACTAATTTCTAAAGTTAATATTGACACATTTCCTAAGCTTCAACTAAATAACTCTACTTTAGATTATTGTGACAAAGTAAAGAATCTTGGTCTTGTCATGGGTAGGACTTTGAATTGGACTGATCAGATTATGACTACGTGCAATCGAGTGTTTGCTGGCATTTACTGCTTGAAACGTTATGTATCTTTTCTTCCATTTAACGTTAAAGTGATGCTGGTCAAGACACTTGTTTTGCCTCATTTTAATTATTGTGACATCGTAACTAGTGACATGACTGTTAAGCTCTCGGACAAGCTTCAACGTGCGCAGAACTATTGTATACAATTTATTTTCAATCTACAGTGTTATGATCACGTTACGCCATTCTTCAATGAACTGTCTATTCTGAAGCTTAAACAGCTTTGTGAGTATCATTTACTATTACTGATTCACAAGATTTTAAAAACAAAAAATCCCAGTTACTTGTCCGAGCGTTTCAGGTTCATGAACGAAATAAGTTCTAGAAATACTCGTCAGGGGGCATCAATATTATCAGTCCCTGTACATCGTACTACTTTATATAACAAATCTTTCACTGTAACAGCTTGTCGCCTTTGGAGTGCGCTCCCTGACAGCATCAAAATAATCGAAGGTTACCCTCGTTACGGGGTGGAAGTTAAAGGTCATTTGATGCGGGATCTGTAGTGGCGGTCGGCTGGTGGTTTGCGGGGGCTATGTGGGGTGCGAGTAAGGTATGAATGGGTGAGTGTCTTTAAAGCGTTTTTTCTTTCTTTCTTTGGATTTACTATTAAATTTGAATAGTTAGTGCCAATTTATTTTGTATTGATTAGCTTTATTAGATTAGTTAATCTTTTAATTTTTGTTTATTTTTACATAAAATAGTCTTATATTGCATTACGTAGAGTTTAATATGATTTTATGTTATCTATTTCAAGTTGTATTATTTATCTGAGGTTAAGTGGTAGAGAGGACTCTATAGTCCTAACTTCGCCTCCAATAAAGCCATTTTCATTTCATTTCATTACACAAGTTGTTTAATATTTAGTGTAATTTAGTGTCTAAACCAGGGCTCAAACTTAAACCAAAAATTGAGTCCCTTTATCAATTTTTCTAATGAAATGATTAAAAATTGCCTTAATTTCTGATTTCAAACCATTTGTAAACTCAATAAAAAAATTAATTCTACATGCTATTATTAAAGTAAATTATTACAAAAAATAGTTGAATGTAATAGTATATACGTAGATTAATTAAGCCCTTTAAGAGCTTAGGCCTAATTTAAATTGTATTTCTAGGCACGAACTATCTACAAGATGATTGACTACAATTTTGATAAACAGTACATGTATAATATGGATACTTTAGAGGTGACATAAAGTTAATTTGTAAAAGTAAATTTGATCAAAGAAGATAATTTTAACTGAACATAATAGAGGGTTATTTTCTTTCTCTAACTTTTGATTAAAAAGAAAAAAAGTATTTACTATAGTAATAAGAAAAGTGAAATATAACTCAATTAGCCCTAATATGTATGTATAAATAGAAAATATCAATTAACTGATCAAAAGTACTAAAAATAACCTTTGGATGTTCCTATTACGAGCCATTATTCACTTATTAATATCTCAAAATTTGTTTAGTATTACCTACTATTATTTTGATGGTTAAAACAAATGATATACAACGACCCTAAAAAAATATCTTTGTTAAAATGACTTCATGTTATTGATAAATAAAAATAAACAGTGAATGTCTTAAAGTGGTGGAAGAAGTGTTAATATCGGTCAAAACAAGAGCATTTATTATATAACAACTGAACCGCACATTCCGTGATGAAAAGACGATCTGAAGCAGAGCAACACCTAGACAACTGTGACTCCCGCCGGCCGGATCTGTTGACGATATTGTATTTTCCGTAAGCACTAATTAATCTTTTTCCGTCAACGTATATGCTGAGACACCACGTAAGCTAGTTGGTTTTGAGGTGACGAGGAGATATGTCTATGTCTCGAGCCGAGCGCTTTAATCGTTTTACTTTCACATTTTATGCAGATTATAAGTAAACTAAATTGATCAAATAATTTTTAATTTTTACCTAAAATGTTTTCATTCGCAAAAAAATATATGACTAAAAAAACTTGATTAATGCACTTTTCAATACACTCTTTTAAACATGTATTTTTATATTTATAATATATTTAAAATTCAGTGTACTTATAAATATACTAATAGCTATAACATACAAAGTATCCCCCCTACGTAGTGAATAACGGATCTCTTCCGTTAATTAACTAACACTTGATAAATATTCTATTGCTCTTAAAACTGTTCCCCAATCATTTTTACGTCCACTGTGGTATTTATTATCCAGTATCACTGGCCTTATCTTATCGCTTTCCAAGAACTTGCACACCGAGTTCTTGCACCACGCATTCATTGGTATGTAAATCATTGGATTTACCAGTGTGTGATCAAATTTAGTAGCACCTTACCTAACCTAATCTAAACCAACCATAATTGTGATAAAAAAGTAGTGGTAGTGAAATAACGAAAAAAGTAGTGGTAGTGACGGAAAAGGTACTGAATAACTAATGTATTAATATATTATTGTCTATAGGATCATATATTTGTGATCTGATTTACAATACTGTACTCTAAAGTTAAGTAGTGTTTATTTCCAAATGTTCAAAGCCTTCAAGCAGATTGTTTTAATTAAATAAATACGTTACATTATTACACTTTGTATTATAACGTTTAACTTATATTTTGTGGTCTTAAACACACTATGTGTTAATTTTTATATAAAAAAATTAGGGGAATGAAGTCTAACGCTAAAAAACAGGGCCTGTTTCATATCTTGCCCTCGTCTTCATTCGAACGGTAACAATGGCAAATATAATGTATGGAAATGGCATCTGTTCAGTGTGCAAATTTCATGCAGATCAGGTACAAAACCAGTCATGGGTTCGCCGTGCGACAAATCTACGCAGGAACTGAAGAGCCGCTTAGTGCAGCGAACCGGCTTTCACCATTTATGTGCTGCTCGACAGATGTTGTTAATTGACCTAATCTTAAACCTACCAATTAACAAGTAATATATTAATTTTTAAAGCTATTTATCTATTTTCAAATACTTACCTCTACTGAGTTATTACTTTTTATTTTAGTAATATGCGGCCATAATATGTTTTGGTAATTTTTTATAAAACTAAAAAATTAGGTCTATGAATGGAAAATAATTTAGCTGTTGTAATGTATACACAGACACGCTATATTTTACTCTCCTATACCATACAAATAATATTACAGTATAATAGTAGATATTTTATTATCATTTACTCGCCATGCTGTACACAATAACTAAAGATGTCAACTTACAAAATGTTCAAATAACAAGAAATATAAAAGTGAACATATTTTGTGTTTTTAAATAACTTATAAGTCTTCCATTCACTTTGCTAATAATAATGACCTTATCACCTAAACTGTGACTAAGAAGACTCAAAACATTACATTGTAAAGAAAAATAGAATATGGCTTTGTATGTAATACGGACGTAAGAGGGCTACATTAACATGAAATATGTCGAGTGTGTTGTTAGGTCCTTCTAACACGGAATGCTTTTTTGATTCATCTAATAATGAAAAGAGGGAGTGGGCTGCCATGAGGATCGTTTAGAGAGGGAGTTGGGAGAATGGTTTGCGACAACGTAGAGATGATGTTGAGCACTTCGAAGGTCATACTCTAGGTCATACTCTACTCTAGGTAGCGCGTGATATTTAATGCGTCCATTGATACATTATAAATTAGACTGATCAAGAAGGGATCGTTGTCCACCAGACCCTTATGTATGAGACAATCAACCCACCCGCATTATAACTCGGAGGGCAGTTGTTCATTTGTATATGGAACATTACGATGTCCCAACCACGGTACGTACACATAACCCTCGACGAGATTTCTGAACTATTATAGTATACTTTAAAAGTTACGGTTAATATCATATTTCTAGCAGGTTATATCAAACTTTAGCATCCTGCTAGCCTGCTTTCAAAGAACAGACAATATTAACAGTGGCATCCTTGTATTTATAAGAGACAATACAAGATGCCTACTCAGAATCTATCTAGAACAGTAGAAGCACATGACTGCAATACTACAAATGGTAACGACTTTAAAGTTCCGATCCATCCCCTGATCCTTACCAATGAATATGTATTCATTGTCCTTACTGAGAATAATCCAAGTTATACAGGCTCAACGATATACAACCTACTTCCTGACCATCTGAAGCAATCTATTTTGGCAACAATCTTAAAAAAAACAAAAAAAAGACTGTTACTTTAAGACAGTCTTATAGAACACTCAGGCAACAATATATCTTAAGACCTCTTAACAACCTCTTCATTTTTATAACTTTTAACAGTTACTGTATCAATTTATGCTTTTAGAAATTTACAGTATCAATAATGAATCTGCAATTATACCACAATAGTCAAAAAGCCAATCGTACGAATAAAAGATCGCGCTCACAAGACTGGCATACCTGCACATACCTGCACTAAACGGACCTGCAAAACTGCAAAACAACGCACGCATAAATGCACTCACCGACAAAATCAATTTATCCTCGAAAAAATATAATAAAACCTTGAAACTATTAGTATTATAATAATTATATTTTATTTTTTCGCTTGTACACGAATACGAACCATAATTACTAAGACTAAAAAGATAGGAAGAAATGGATGTCATTCATATTCGTGCTTAGGGGAGAAAACTAGAGAAGATTATTGTACTTTGTATATTTAAAAGCTAAACAGCTTTTTCCTTATTTGTTTGTAAACGTTGGTATTACCGGTTAAAAACTACCACGGATTTGTGATTGTGTTTTCAATATTGATATTAAAAAAAATAACATTTTTTTAAGTAACTCATATCAATGTAAACTACAGCCTTTAAACAAGCACGTAGTTTTAAATGTACAAAAATAGTTTTAAATCAACAAAAATAGTTTTAAATGTAGTATTGTGTAGTGAGTAACAGTTGAGGACGACAAGAAGTTTTATACTTGTCGAAATTGTGCGCTTGTTTCTTAATAACACCTGAAGCTTCCATATCTTCTTACAGATATATAATGATTAATCCAATGCCAGCATCAAACTTTCAAACAACAGCAAATTTTCGTTTTTGAATGGTGAGTAGATAATGCACATTAGCAAAATTTGTTTCATCAATATGTTTTCTTTAACGTACGACAACAACTGTTTTGGGTCAAAATATTAAAACTAAACATGCTTACATATCATTTGTCATTTTCTAGGACTTTAATATTTATTATTGAATAAGTTCTGCCTAACGCCAAATTGTTTGGTTTTTTGGGGTAGATAAAGGAAATTGACAACATTTTTTAAACTTCAAGAATAAAATGAAATAAAAGTCGTATAAATGTTATAAAAAAACATATTAAACTTATTTATTGATTTCGTTGTTTATTGTACGTTTACTAAAACTCACTAGCAAATTTGGTAAGACGGTAACAATTTTAGTGTTACCAATGTTTTCTAACAACTATAAATTTCATTTTTAAACTCTACTAAAACAAACAGGATTTGCAATTTGCGTATTTTATGAAGGGACTATAAAAATACATTTTATCCCATAGAAGGGAGGTCCTTCCTCTATTGGTCATGATAGTTGATATTTTCCTTTGATCCCAAAACTCAGAAAATGTTTGCACTAATAAAATTAACTGCTCTTCATCCATTACAATACAGACTGATAGACCACCACGTGGTTTTTGCAGTGAAACAATGCAATGAAACCAAGTCGAGCGTAGCCGAAAGCCATCAACTAGCCAAACGACTTATTTGTTTGCTGTTCCATCCGGCTGTTACTTCATCCGTGTGACGTCAAGCGCGTGATACCTACCGTCTTTTTTCTAGGTACTATGACAACCATATGAGCATAGACGATTGATATAATGTGTTTTTGTTAACATTTTGTTTTCGTTTACCTGTTCAAGGTTTGTCGTATTCTGAGAGGTTGCTATTTCTGATTTTTGTTGATTTTAACGTTAGCTTAGTATTCGTGTGCAAGTTTCTCATAGTTTCATGTCAAATTGAGTTTTCTGGATCTGCTTTTTCAATAGCAAATAGACAGATTTCAAAGGAGGCCGACAATAATAGTTACTGTAAATAGTTCTAGTGATAATAACAGTTCAAAATCAAAAATACTTCATCGTAATAATTGCCTAATTATTATTCATCGCAATAATTATTAGGACTGATCCCTTATTTTACATAAGAATCCTGTACTTTTACTGTTTAGGTTAATGACGGGTATTTCACTATTCCGAATACATAAGAAGTACGAGTTCAGCAAACATCACTATACTAATAACAAACATCACTATACTAATAACATATTCTTAGTATTAATGCTTATTCTTAGTATAATTACACATCCAGATAAAACAAATCACATTCATATAATATTTTGTCCACATGCTGCGAGGATCCAATCTTATGATTGGGTGATCCTCCAATCCTACGCCAAACAAATTACAAAGTGCGCGTGACCACAATAATTAGCATTTTAATCGAGTCTTAAACCCTTGAATGAAGGACATTTCTAATCGAGTTTGAAAACTTGATAGAATGAAAATCTCTATGTGAAGGCAAGTGTTGTAAACTTCTTAAGGGTACGGACCCACCCTCAGACACACTGTTCCGCCCATACTCATACAGTGATACTTACCCACCGTCCCGCCCATACACATATAGTGGTACTGACCCACCCGCCCATTTATACACGTACAGTGGTACTGATCCACCCGCCCACTTATACACGTACAGTGGTACTGATCCACCCGCCCACTTAGACACGTACAGCAGTACTGACACCCTCCCACCCAAACACGTACAATGGTACTTACCCACCCGCTCACCCATACATATACGATGGTACTTACCCACCCGCCCACTTATACAAGTACAGTGGTACTGATCCACCCGCCCACTTATACACGTACAGTAGTACTGACCCACCCACCTACCTATACACGTACAGTAGTACTGACCCCCTCCCACCCAAACACGTACAATGGTACTTACTTACCCACCCGCTCACCCATACATATACGATGGTACTTAGCCACCCGCCCACTTATACACGTACAGTAGTACTGATCCACCCGCCCACTTATACACGTACAGTAGTACTGACCCACCCACCTACCTATACACGTACAGTAGTACTGACCCCCTCCCACCCAAACACGTACAATGGTACTTACCCACCCGCTCACCCATACACATACAGTGGTACTAACCCACCCTCCCACTTATATACGTACAGTAGTACTGACCCACCCACCTACCTATACACGTACAGTAGTACTGACCCCCTCCCACCCAAACACGTACAATGGTACTTACCCACCCGCTCACCCATACACATACAGTGGTACTAACCCACCCTCCCACCCAAACACGTACAGTGGAACAAATTTGAGGTTAAGTTATAGAGAGGGGTCTTCAACCCTAACTTCGCCTCATGAAGAAACAATAAAGTCGTCTTTCATTTCATTTCCAGTATTCTGTGTCTTCCATTTGGATGGTTTTCCCTATAGTATCATAGTATGTAAAATTTGGCCATTTGTGATGACACATTTTAAGATACAACATTTATTTTTGTTATATTGTAGAGCTATTTCGGATTAACGATAGCTGATTTTCAAATGTTTTGCTGAACTTTTCTCATACACTCTGTGACTATATGAATTCCTTGGTTTTGCAACTGGGACGATCTCATCATGTAACTGTTTGCACAGTCTTCTTGTAGTATCACTCCGTAGGAGAGATTTAATTGAACAACTTCTTTATTGAGGTGAAATTTGGACAAAATTGGCCATCATTTCATTTAACCTCTTAAGACCAACAAATTAAAGTTTTTACATATAAATACATAAACTGGTAGACTTAAACAATTTTTCATTACATAGCGAGCAATAACTTTCCTTAAATTATACTAATTAATATACACCTAAACAAAATAAATTTAATGTATATGAGTAGATGAGTGTTTAAAGGATATTAATTCATTACTAGTCATGAATAAACGCTGATCGTAGAGATATGGGTGAATATGAGAGGTGAACGAGTGTAGATGAACTAGTGTAGTCATGTTACTTGTTACTAACTAAGGATGACTGTTCCTTAGAAAAATTTATTTATTAATAGCCAGGACAACTAAGGGACATATAGATTGGTGTGGAATTCGAACCATGTAGTATTGGTCTGATTTTCAGTTAACTGACAAGCCAGATACTCAATTATCTTCCATACACAAGGTCCGGAGTCCGACTATCACCCAGGATGTACTTCCCAGGCTTCTCTAGTAGTGTCCAACCATTGAACAGACACTGGGTCAGTATTAAGAAAGATGTTAGTACATTTCAATTTCTAAGGATTGGTCAGTCTTAGCAAGCCATGCTGTTGAAGCAAAGTCATACTGTTGAAGCATCGCCATGCTGTTGAAGCAAAGCCATACTGTTGAAGCATCGCCATGCTGTTGAAGCAAAGTCATACTGTTGAAGCATCGCCATGCTGTTGAAGCAAAGTCATACTGTTGAAGCATCGCCATGCTGTTGAAGCAAAGTCATACTGTTGAAGCATCGCCATGCTGTCGAAGCAAAGTCATACTGTTGAGGCATCGCCTTGCTGTTGAAGCAAAGTCATACTGTTGAAGCATCGCCATGCTGTCGAAGCAAAGTCATACTGTTGAGGCATCGCCATGCTGTTGAAGCAAAGTCATACTGTTGAAGCATCGCAATGCTGTCGAAGCAAAGTCATACTGTTGAAGCATCGCCATGCTATTGAAGCAAAGTCATACTGTTGAAGCGTCGCCATGCTGTCGAAGCAAAGTCATACTGTTGAAGCATCGCCATGCTGTTGAAGCAAAGTCATACTGTTGAAGCATCGCCATGCTGTCGAAGCAAAGTCATACTGTTGAAGCATCGCCATGCTGTTGAAGCAAAGTTATACTGTTGAAGCATCGCCATGCTGTTGAAGCAAAGTCATACTGTTGAAGCATCGCCATGCTGTTGAAGCAAAGTTATACTGTTGAAGCATCGCTATGCTGTCGAAGCAAAGTTATACTGTTGAAGCATCGCCATGCTGAAAACTACTTCACATATTTTCCCGTGGTTTATTCCTAAACATTTAAATCTGTTCGCTTTCAAAGTGTAAAGCTGATTCTAAGATAATAGTTTCTTAATAAGCATGCTATATTTTGGTAGAAAGAATACAAGCCCATGGAACACAAATGTATTACAATACGCAAAAGTTAAAATTGCAAAATATTATGATGTTATAGTCTGGTAAACATAATATTTGTGCATTTTGAAATTATATTGAAGTGAATTTGTTTTGTGTGACATTTTGAGTCTGCAGAGGCTGTTGGCCATATCGGTTTTTACCCCATAAGAACTCCCCATATTATCTCCTTATTTTATCGTTATTTATTGACCAAAAGTTGTGTATGAGGTGTCATTTTAAAAATTATTACATTGCGCATTGGGTTGATATTTTGGATATACATATATAAAAACTTCAAACAAAATATTTTTCATATTTTTTCTATAAAACTTATTAGAAATTTACTAATCAATTCCAATGCGTAATCTAATTTTTTTAAAAGCAATTGGAATAATCACTTTAAAAATAACTGTTTAATTTGGATAGGCGTGATCATATGTCAGGTTTGAAAATAACATTGTTCTTATGGGATTAAAATCAAAATGGCTGACAGCTTCTGCAGAGTCTTAGGGCAACTAAGTGACATACAGATTAGTGTGGAATTCGAACCACGTAGTATTGGTTTGATTTTCAGATAACTGAAAAGCCAGATATTCAGTTATCTTCCCTACACAACATCCGATGTCCTGACTAGGATACTGTCAGTAGGTTGAATTTTCACTTTATGTAATCACAGGTTAGTAACAAGGCCAAATTCACAAACATACGTCCTCACTTGGCATACCCTACAATATTTGCTTACGGGATTTTTGAAAAATTTTCCTCTTGTTTAGTCCTACACGTTTTTATATACATGGTTACCAATAAATGGCGTTTAAAAATATGTCTCTCTCTGGTTACAATTGGATATCAACTGTGGCGTTTTATTTGTTAGAGAGTAAAGCAGAAAATATTCATTGCATAGTTAACAAATACGGTACATTGATCTCGATTAACACAAACTATTCAACTGAATACATTCAACTATCGATACACGGGCACTTTTAATGCAATATGAGCCTCGTATTTTGAAATGACTAGAAAATCATGTGTATCGATATACGTAAACGTATAAAAAATCAAACATTTTACCTTTTTATCACAGACAAGTAAGTATAATAACACAATGTATTATATATTATTACATATATTAGTATACATTTTTATAGGATATAGTCTTATACATATAAATAGATATTCAATGCATACAAATTATCAACAGGAATATTGTTCAATAAACTCTGTTATTTAAGTGTTCTGTCCTCTGTTAAGTGTTAGAGAGGACTTTACAGTCCTAACTTACGCTCCTTTAATAAAGGCATTTTTCATTTATTTTCATTAAGTGAAAATTATTTTTGGCAAGTTTTAAAATCGCTACACATCAATTACAAGAACCTGAGAAAGCGGCCAGTGCAAGTATACTCACTAGTTAGTAATGACATTAAGATCTTATGAAAATAGCTTTATCATAACATTTAATTTAACTTTAGATCTAAAACTGCTTCATATACCCATTTATATATTCTTTACATTGATTGTACTGTAGACAATTTGATTACGTTCATGGTGATGAAACTCGAACATACCAGTCGTAATCCAGAAGAAAGCTTAAATTGTGCAAAAATACCTGGACATTAAAAAAATGAACTTTATATCAAATTTACAGGAGGAAGTCTTTAAAACGCAATAAATTGTTTTCTACCTCTACGATATGATTTATTTATTTTTTTATTACTCTGTTAAATTAACTGTAAATGTCGTTTTTTATCTTTATTTGTCTGTAATGATGGTTTTTCTTATCTTTGAGAGTGCTTAATTTATTTATTGAATATATTTATATTGTTGAAATTATTATTGTTTGTTACAGTTTCAACTTGTTGATGTTGTTTGTATAATTATATAATTTAATTTAGTTGCTCTCTTAAATTGCATTTCTGCTAAAGATATTAATATAAGCTGTAATTTAAGTAATTATCAAGAAAATAATAAAACATTTTTTAATTTGAATACAGTTGATATAAAGTTAACCCTTGACTAAATAAATTTTTTTATAATAAAAAATTAAGAATAACATTTACCGCATACAGGTTTGAGTAAATTTAGTGTTTTATCAGTTAAGATTAGTGAATTAACCAAAATAAGTCAGTTGAACCTATTCAACAGCTGTTGCTCCTACACATGCTTCTGCGATGAGATCACAGACCTTAGCTGAGTGTGTCCACGGAGTAACTAACCTATTCAACAGCTGTTGCTCCTACACATGCTTCTGCGATGAGATCACAGACCTTAGCTGAGTGTGTCCACGGAGTAACTAACATATTCAACAGCTGTTGCTCCTACACATGCTTCTGCGATGAGGTCACAGACCTTAGCTGAGTGTGTCCACGGAGTAACTAACCTATTCAACAGCTGTTGCTCCTACACATGCTTCTGCGATGAGATCACAGACCTTAGCTGAGTGTGTCCACGGAGTAACTAACCTATTCATCCCAACCTCAACGTGATCCCACTTCGTAATGAGCTCTTCTTTAATTAAACTAACAGTATTCTCGCACCGATACCATTAAACAATATAGATTTAAGTAAACACCCTATAAACATATGTAAATTAGATAATTGCATTCACATGGGTAATAATTAAGTTGCTTTATTAATATATTTATGTTTTGTGTATACAAAGGTAGCCTGGTTTGATTTAAAGAAGCAATAGCTCAATAACAACACTTTAAAGTTACTTTTTATGATAATTTACTGTAATGAGAAAGAAAGATTTGTCATGTGATATATATGTGATACGTCTCACTCGGTGGTATATTCTGTAGTCAACTGGGGGAGGTTTGAAGCAAAGAGTGGTATTCAGTTGATTTAACATGACGTTTCGAGCAAGGAGGTGGTACTCAGTGGGTGGGCACTTTACTGTCGTTGTGGTTTTTACACTTGATGTGAATCTGAGATCATTGATATGGTTTTTACATAGGTGTCACCAAGCTTCGTATGAACTTCTGACAATCCACAAAGACTTTTCAGGATTATATTTATATGAATATTAAGCTTTAATTTATTCTTTTGAAACATTTGGCTAATTTCCCCAATAATAGTGGGTGACAACTGGCAACTAATTTACCCTCTTTAAAGATTTTTTTCTTTATATCATATTTTTATTCTGTTAAGAAACTAAAACGTAAATACTTACTTCTTAATATAAATAAGTAGTACAATTTTAAACCTAGAAAAGGAGAAGCTCATGCGATAGCATTATTGAAACGGCTGCGACACACCGTTTCAACTTTTCCTAGATTCATTTTGTTTCAGTTACAAAATCAGGAAACTAATCAATGATTATAATATACTTACTATACGATTAAAAATGTTGCGTATAGATAAGAATATAACAAATTGATAATAATTGTTACATGGTTATAAAAACAATGATTCAAACAAACAAGAGAGCTAACTTTTGAAATAAATTTACCATTTTAACGAAATCAAAAATAATTTTCCATAACTAAACTTTAAGTATTGTTACGGTAAATAATGAATAAGTAATTGAATGAAGTTTTTAATAAATATGTTAAAACACCTAATTAGAGTTTATCTGCATGAGAGATTGTTAAAGGTGGCGAGGAGTGGGGAAATAACTATCCAACGTTTGTAGCGACCTTGAGTATTTGTACCTCTTTTCCTTACTCTAGATATCTTATTTAACCGTGTACGATGAACGATTCTAAAGAAACATTTGTAAATATTCAATTATGTAAATATTCAAAACCCATGTAAACAATCAACTACCTGTTCAAGCAATTCAACCCTAAAATCCATTGACAGTTATTTTTAAACTCCTATACAACTAAAATGTATATGATTTAGATTTTACTTTAAAAATCTGGAACCACATTCCCTAAATTGTTGAACAGCAATTCAATTTAGTTTTTTACATTGATAGGATCTCACCCTTTTATAACTAGAAAACGTAAAGCTCGTTTCCTTTAAAACCTATTTATCTTTAACTACTCAATAATTATCATAGTAAAACTGATCTATTATGTTTAGCATAAACGAATTTTCAATTTTCGAGAAAAACATTTCTTATCAATTCCTTACAACATTGTTTTCTTGGCTTCTAGAAGTCATAAAATTAATTACTTTGTCTCGTTGTAATTCTTATGACATGTATAGTTATGATACATTACTTTATTACGTCTAAGTAAATGCGGTGATTTTAGGTCGATTTAAGTCAATTAATTTTAAAACAACTTTAAATTGACAAATTTAAAGTGATTTAAAACAATATAAAGTCACTGCATTTACTTAAACATATGAATGTAATGTATCGTAACTATACATGTCATAAGGCATATAACAACAACCAGTAATTAATTTTACGACCTCTAGAAGGCAAGAAAACAATGTTTCAGGGAATTGATAAGAACAGTTCTATTTATATAGGTATCAAAAAATGTAAATTCTAAAATTTATAAAACTTATAGAACAGATTTATATCAACCAGGCATTAAGATGTAAATGCGCTACATTAACGGGGTTTTCAGTAATTAAAGTGTAAGTAAAGTAGATGGATGCACAGTGATAACTAAAATTCCGACACTTTTTTGTTACAACAAGGATAAAAATTATTAAAACTTGTAACAACATTTAAAAACGCATATATAACAACGTACAATCAAACGAGGAAAACAATGGTGTGATTATATTTTTCATAGGCCTCTTAGTTCCTTATAAAACAACCTTCAAACTCGGGTGTACATAGTTTCTGAACAAAGTAATCATAGAGGGTGCCAACTGACAATTAACTTACCATATTTAAATATACGATCATGATGACTAGCTACCCTCCTGATATTTATCAACAACTCAAAATTGTTTATGTTTACAAAGAACTGAAGTACAAACACTCACGTTTTAAATTTCTAACCAAAAGTAATGAAACGTGCCATCTTTGGCAAGTTGGCTCAACACTCTTACGTATTAAAGCGACTGTTCAAACTTTTACGTTCACTTCCTCAATGCCCGACTACTGATGTAGCAGCTACCTGCCCACACATACAACTATCGACAATTCACACTATGACACCTGATACCTATGACTAGTGACATTTGAGGCAATATACATGCGACCTCTGAGGATTCACTTGATTGACTCAATAGAAACATTAGGGTTCTAGCTAAACTCCTGACAAAAACATCGGATTAAACCCGTTTATCCCCCTCACCCCAATAAACTGACGGGTCCAGTTAGCCTTCAGTTTGTTGGTGAATGACTGCTATAATCATACTTACCAACACTTACTAACACAACTGTCTCCCAAATTAATCTCCTGATACGTAAGACTACACATGCGTACTCCAACCTTCTGATGTCCCACCTATACTTCCTAATTGTGTGACTGCTGTAAACATACTTACCAACACTCACTAACACAACTGTCTCCCAAACTACTCTCCTGACGCGTAAGACTACACATGCGTACTCCAACCTTCTGATATCCCACCTATACTTCCTAATTGTGTGACTGCTGTAAACATACTTACCAACACTCACTAACACAACTGTCTCCCAAACTAATCTCCTGACGCGTAAGACTGCACATGCGTACTCCAACCTTCTGATGGCCCACCTATACTTCCTAATTGTGTGACTGCTGTAAACATACTTACCAACACTTACTAACACAACTGTCTCCCAAATTAATCTCCTGATACGTAAGACTACACATGCGTACTCCAACCTTATGATGTCCCACCTATACTTCCTAATTGTGTGACTGCTGTAAACATACTTACCAACACTCACTAACACAACTGTCTCCCAAACTAATCTCCTGACACGTAAGACTGCACATGCGTACTCCAACCTTCTGATGTCCCACCTATACTTCCTAATTGTGTGACTGCTGTAAACATACTTACCAACACTTACTAACACAACTGTCTCCCAAATTAATCTCCTGATACGTAAGACTACACATGCGTACTCCAACCTTCTGATGTCCCACCTATACTTCCTAATTGTGTGACTGCTGTAAACATACTTACCAACACTCACTAACACAACTGTCTCTCAAACTACTCTCCTCACACGTAAGACTACACATGCGTACTCCAACCTTCTGATGTCTCACCTATACTTCCTAATTGTGTGACTGCTGTAAACATACTTACCAACACTCACTAACACAACTGTCTCCCTTATCTCACTTATCCTACTTGCACATACGACTACTACTAAAGTTCCAGTTAACGTCTTCTTACATACGACTGTTAACAACTCACTTACCACCTCGCTTACTCTCTCAGGAAAGACTTTCATATAGGCAACATTTGTGTAGACAGTATTATATGGTCGGGAATTCCTCATTATTATTAAAGTACGCGTCCAGATGTAGGCTGAAAATCAATCAGTGAACATGTATTGCATGTGTATTTTGGTTTAGAAATAGGCTTGGGTTCCTTCTCACATGTATAATTAAGTATTTGTTCTGTGTTATGGCAAAACAAACAGAAACGCAAGGCCACATAAATAAGTGGCTGGGAACAGAGTAATCACCTTAATGGTCAAGTTCACCCGGACTGAATAACTAAGCTGACCAGTTGAGGGGTATTTTTCGGAATGTTCTTGTATTTTTTAGCAAAGATTAATCGTAAAACGAAGTAAAAATTTAACATACATATGTGTGTGTGCGGGTGCGTGCGTGTGTACGTGCGTGCGTGTGTCTGTGTGTGCGTGTGTCTCTATATGTGTCTGTATGTCTGTGCGTGTGTGTGCGCACGTGCGAGCGCGTGTTTTAACCAAAGCACGTAACACGTCAAGTTATGTTTATTTAATCCTAATCCAAACGAACCTAACCAAACCGAACGTAACAACCCATGGTGGCATTGCTTACAAAAGAACCTAACATAAATACCACAATGCGCCGACTGATAATTAAAGCGATGGAGCTTATTATTTTCCTGTAGGTTAAAACTACGTGACCAATATCAAAGGTACATTGTTTGTACGTTTAGTTTAGCTGCAGATTTGATAGACAATCATTACTATATGCGGAACATTCCAAAAAAGATCCCAGTTAAGTTAAGGTAAAGTCTATCAGTGTCATATGTAATGTGTTTGAACTAACTATAAAGGAAACTAATTCTGAAATAACCAGTGCCAATTTAACTTGCTATTTTTGCTGTTATATGACTTTTAATAGTCTATATACAGTAGTTTCCCTGTACAATTTTCCCCACGAGTTGGCTGTTATCGATCCTAAAGGTATTGCTTTCATAAATAACACGTCAACATAATTATCAATACCACTGTACGTGTATGGGTGGGCGAGTGGGTCACTACCACTGTATGTATATAGGTGGGTGGGTGGGTCAATACCACTTTATGTGTATGGGTGGGCGAGTGGGTCACTACCACTGTATGTTTATCGGTGGGCGGGTGGGTCAATACCACTGTAGGTATATGGGTGAGTGGGTGGGTCAATACTAGTGTACGTGTATATGTGGTTGGGTGGGACAATACCATTGTACATGTATGGGCGAGCAGGTTGGTTCGTTATCTATATTATCATTTGTATCCTTACACTTCATATGCGATACTGGTTATATTTTTATGTAATCATTTGCTGAAACATAATTGTACTAACCATCATTTATATAATACGCATAGTGCTATTATATGAATGTTTTTAAAGTGCTAGTACTAGTGATTTTATATAAATATAATGTAATGTTGATTAGTGGTAGGACTTGTTGAACAATGCCTAAAACGTCATGAATTCTGTGGTCGCTGGATCATAAAACCTCTACGTCACTGCTGCTGGTGATGTGGTTACACAATAGTTACGTAACCCACGACCGTAGTCAGCACTCATACTGCCAACACTGAGAAATCCTGTGTGTAAGCATGTGGCACTATTCCGTGGCGGAGTAGAAACTGACAACAACCGGTTCCAGCAGCTGAAGAGGGCGAACAGAGTTTCAGAGCATTTCCTCCAACTCCAGGCACCTATAACCTACATGGGTCTAGACTGTAGACAGTTTAAATACAAACTAGCTAATGTCGTAGGGAAGCTAGTCTCTACGACAGTCTGTCTCTGTCGTGTATGATTGGTTACTCTCTATAGTGCCAAGTTTGCTAAAACAAATAATATAATCTGATGATTTTTGCTCTAAATAAACACATAGAGAGGGTGTGGGGGTTGAAGGCTTCACAGTCCGCGTTTAATTAATCGGATTGAATTAATCAACTCAACCGTAAGTGCAGGGTGGGCGGGTGGGGCATTACCACCTTACGTTATTATTAGCTCTGTACGTTTTATAAATCGTGCCATTAAGGTTGTAAGTATACAATTAAGCATTTGCATTGCAAACATATTTTGGAGGAGAGAATACATTTTCATTCATTACTATTGGGGGAAAAAAATTACGTACCTCGTACAACACTGAGGTAACGCTTTCAATGGGAACATTAATCTAACATTTAACATGTGATTTTTCACCGAACGGAAACCACTGGATATTTTAATTTTATGTAAGGTTTCGTATTTAGCACATAGAATGAATCTTTTGAAAATAGTGTCCATATGTATGGAATTACATTTCTCATAAAAAACAGAAATATCTATTTTCATATTATAGTATTACAAGATTCTGTTTATCTGAATATCTATAAAAATTTTTTTAAAGAACTAAGTGCTCATTCGGTTAAATATTAAAAATAGCAAACCTGATGCAAACAATCGAGGACAACAATGAGCACTATATTAGTAGTACATGACCTGTTTTTTATGAACTTAATCGAAAATAGACCAAACTGAAAAATTAATGTAAGAAGTTATAATAACATCATGGGCAAAGTTATAACATTAATGGTAGGAGTACTATATACTGTATACAGTATATATTTTTTTTAAATTCTCTGAAATATTTTTCCGGAACATTGATAATTTACTTAAAAAATACAAAAAGCTACAATATCTCAGCAGTGGACCACTTTAATAAAGCTTAAAGTAAAGACGAAACATTTTGAGTGAGAGATTGATGTGGACTCCATGCTGTGATGACATAAACAATGAGCCTGACAGCAGTACGCACTGATTGCCCAGCTGTTTAACAACAGCTCCTGTGATTGGAACGCTAGTAACTTGTTCAATATTCCATCCTATATTTGTATGGATATAGATTCAATGTTTTATATAAGGGCATCAAACTTAACGTATGAGTATAGATTAACAATTCTTTATTAAAATATAGAACATTCTACATTAGTATTAGATATAATAATACAAGCCCAGTTTAATAACTTTTCAAGATTTTGGAAGGTATTACATAAAGAGTGAACGTCCTACCTTGAAAATTGTTACGTAATTTTCAATAGCAATATATACTGTTTAATTTTCGTTCAGTTATGACATTAAATTGATTTTATTTTCACCGCCGTTCTTAAATTGATCAATATAAGCATAATTGAGACGGTAACTCATTATAATAGATTGCAACGTATGTTGTAGTAAAAGCAGAAGATACGACCTTCACTTAAGCCTAATTTTGTAGTAAAAAAGTAGACTGCAACCTTCGTTGGAGCCTAATGCTGTAGTAAAAACGTAAGCTGTGAACTTCAGAGGAGCATAAAGTTGTAGTAAAAACAGAAGTTGAGACTATCGTTGGATTCCCGTAGTAAAAACGGGAACTGTGACCTTCATTGGAGCCTAATTCTGTAGTAAAAACGTAAGTTATGAACATCAGAGGAGCATAATGTTGTAGTAAAAACTTAAGTTGTGAACTTCATTGGAGCCTAATGCTGTAGTAAAAACGTAAGTTATGAACATCAGAGGAGCATAATGTTGTAGTAAAAAATTAAGTCGTGAACTTCATTGGAGCCTAATGCTGTAGTAAAAACGTAAGTTATAAACATCAGAGGAGCATAATGTTGTAGTAAAAACTTAAGTCGTGAACTTCATTGGAGCCTAATGCTGTAGTAAAAACGTAAGTTATGAACTTCAGAGAAGCATAATATTGTAGTAAAAACTTAAGTTGTGAACTTCATTGGAGCCTAATGCTGTAGTAAAAACGTAAGTTATGAACATCAGAGGAGCATAATGTTGTAGTAAAAATGGAAGTTGAGACTGTCGTGGGATTCTAATGTTGTAGTAAAAACGGGAACTGTGACCTTCATTAGAGCCTAATGCTGTAGTAAAAACGTAAGTTGTGAACTTCAGAGGAGCATAAAGTTGTAGTAAAAACAGAAGTTGAGACTATCGTTGGATTCTAAATGTTGTAGTAAAAACGGGAACTGTGACCTTCATCGGAGCCTAATGCTGTAGTAAAAACGTAAGTTATGAACATCAGAGGAGCATAATGTTGTAGTAAAAACTTAAGTTGTGAACTTCATTGGAGCCTAATGCTGTAGTAAAAACGTAAGTTATGAACATCAGAGGAGCATAATGTTGTAGTAAAAATGGAAGTTGTGAACTTCATTGGAGCCTAATGCTGTAGTAAAAACGTAAGTTGTGAACTTCAGAGGAGCATAAAGTTGTAGTAAAAACAGAAGTTGAGACTATCGTTGGATTCTAAATGTTGTAGTAAAAACGGGAACTGTGACCTTCATCGGAGCCTAATGCTGTAGTAAAAACGTAAGTTATGAACATCAGAGGAGCATAATGTTGTAGTAAAAACTTAAGTCGTGAACTTCATTGGAGCCTAATGCTGTAGTAAAAACGTAAGTTATGAACTTCAGAGAAGCATAATATTGTAGTAAAAACGTAAGTTATGAACATCAGAGGAGCATACTGTTGTAGTAAAAATGGAAGTTGAGACCATCGTTGGATTCTAATGTTGTAGTAAAAACGGTAGCTTTGACCTTCTTTAAAGCTTAATGTTATTGTAGTAAAAATTGAGCTGTGACCTTAATTAGATCTAACGTTATAGTAAATAAGCAAGCTGTCACCTTTTAATTGAAATGTAATTTTGTATAAAAAACGCAACCTGTGACCTTCCTTGGAACCTATAGTTGTAATATAAACGAAAGGTGATAATTTTGGTGAAACCTAACGTTGGACTGAAAAGGTAAGCTGTGATCTTCAGTAAAAGGCCAAGAAGCTGATTTTAAGTGCTGACAAGGAAAATAAGCCAGAAAATATTGGAACCGTCACGAAATGAGATTTCCTCTTGTAATAGCTTTGAGCGTCTATGAATAACTTAATAGCATTTGGATTCTGTATTGACGGACCGCACTGGAGCATCAAGTCTCGATTTAAAATATTATATTTTATTTTGAATGACACATTTAAATTCACCCTGCTTTCTGTCGATTGATTCTTAGCATTAATAGCTATTGAAACTGACTTGTTAAATTTAAAAAGTGGAAGAGGCAATGTGCCCTTATATGACATTGGTATAAGGGCAAATATATGAAAGTAATACTTCAAAAATATTAAGAACAGGGTTTATAACCCAGACTTGTAAAATAATACCTAGATGTACTTATAGATGTAAAACGAAAAAAAAAAACCATTTGACATTTAAAATATGTTCAATATATTCTAAAGCATAGACACTGTAATAATTTTACATTTTAGATGATTGTTTTCAATTTATTAAACTATCGACCCTATTAAAGTTTTAATTGTTATAGTTTCGTTACTGTTATAGTTAATTGTCTTCTCTTCAGTCATTTCAAAATAATTTGTGGCATTTTGAACATTCTTATGTTTTCATTTTAGGCCTTTAAATTGGTATACCATTTTGAATTGAGCTGTGAATAGACAATTCGTTAAGTGAAACATTACCTTTATTGTTATTATTACCTATATGTAATAATAACAATAAAGGTAATACAAAAGTCTACAGTCGAAATTCACTTTATAGCAGCATTTGGATCTAGTTTAGGTACACGGGCCACAATTAGGATATTAAAATTATTAAATATAATCACATCATTAATTACTTGAACTATGATTGCGATGCAGTTTCCTGAGATGCCGATTTATTTCTTGTTCATCTAATTTATGAAGTCTAACTAATTTGGTGACAAGCTTACGATTTTTAGAACCTACCGAGGTAAACATGCCGACTTATTATACAATCATTTAATTACCACCGACTTTGACACCAGTGAACTCTAGAGATAAAAAAATGAATATACAACGCACAATATTCAAGGTTGCCACTTTTACAGAACGTATTTAGATCATGATAAATATACTGATGAAACGTTCCGATATTGATAATTCATCTGGTATGAGATCATCAGTATAAATAATACCCATAGTATCTTTTATAAGCTAAATGTACGTTAGTATTTATAAATTAAATTTATTGAACGAATTTTACTTCCTTGTGATACCTTAGTATAGTGTATTCTCGCTTTACTTCGTTCAAACTTAACAAAGTTTAATTGAATATGTTTTACGGATAGCAAATGTGGTAATTATACACTTTCTTGCCACCTATGAAAATACGAGTTCTTGTTGAAAAAATAGTGAAATATGAGTTTATATCTCTTGAGGAGACTGATTTTAATAGCGATAAACTCGTTTTTACCGAAAAATCAAAAAACTAGTTTTGGTTTAATAGTTAAAAAAGACTTTAAAAATCGTTATTTTTCTACACTTTTTTTATACTGAACACGAATATATAATAGATTTTTCAGTAAAATTATTCTTTTCAGCCCAAAAAATGCACTTTTTACTGACCTAACCAAACGTAACCTAATTTATCATGATTGTCTATTTACTCAAACAAATGCGTAATTTGCATTAAATTTGGTGCCCTGCTGGCCGTCACTCCAACGAGAATATAGGTGAATTCGGTTTTTGTGGTTAATAGTTGATGTATATAATGATCACGTAATGGCCGCTAATCACGATTCACCGCAAAGTAGTTTTTCTGTTATATCTTGATAAATAATTAATATAGACCAAAATAGTTTTCAAACTCATATTCAGCACTAAAAAAACATCAAAATACAGTAATAAAAAAATACTAAAATATCATTTCAAGTAACGGAAATATGTCAAAAATATTGAAAAGATGTGATATTTGTTTTTTTCCCGAATTTTTGGGTATAATACGTGATTTACGCGGAATAAAAAGCATATCTCGTAAATATACAGCCAATTTTCGATTCATTTCCGGCAACACTTTAAAATTTTGTTAGTTGGCAAGAGACTACACTACTACCACAAATTTCAAGGGATGAAAATAAGGATTTAATTTGCAATTCAAGCTTCATATAATCTCTTTCCTTTATTTGAAAATTAATTTCCTTTCAGAATATTATTATAAAGTCACGCCAATATTCGTTGTACTCTTAAAAGTATTTGTTGATTATTTAACACATATGTTACAGGTATACCAAATTATAGGTCCATTGCTATGTGCTGATATAAAATATAATCAAGAGAAACTCTTCGATATACCAATTGTGAAACAAAGAAATGCTCGAGACATAAATGTTGATACAGTAAAATTGCCAACCGAATGTATGCCAGAGGGACTTTGCATCTGCAAGTAGTCACATTCAACAATCAATATGATCGATCTAATGTGTGATTACTTACTTGTCACTGAATAGATCACTCAAGATAAGCAAGTTACATAAAAACAAACCTTTATGAGTTAAAAAAATGCCGATGTTATTGATTAATCTTGATATTTCTGACATATTCCTTCTGCATGTGCGAATACGCATGATATGTATCAACCTTACCACAAATATAGTTGCAGAAATACCATCGCTCTTCCCTACGAATAAGATCGGTAAAATTGTAATAAAGTAAATCACAGCCAAATAAAGAATGTAACTAAGGTGTAACCTTGCATGATTACGTATAAAGAACAATATGTCAATGACCTAAGAACCACATACTGTCGTAATAATAAGTGATGAAATAACATAGAGTATACCAGACTTCCTTTTACAACATTTGCATTTCCTATTTTAAAATAGTTTCGCAATACTTGAAAATACAACAAAAAACGAAATTTTAAATCATTCACGATGTGTTTTATAGAGACCATAAATAGCTGGCAAATCTTATATTAAATTTCACCTAAATTTAATTCGAGCACTAAATAAAATACAGTATTTTCTCTAAAGCAAAATACACATTTTACAGTAAAAAAAGCATGAAACTAAATATATCACAGTGGGTTCAAAATTGTTTTATAGCATTTATCAAAAGCCATCAATGTATTTTATCAATAATTTATTTAATTTATTACTTGTATATAATTCATTACCTGTTTAGTAACGTTGTTCAAGTGGAGGACACAAGAAACGGTTAGCACATATCACTCAAGCAGTGTAGGTGGCGAAGAAATTATATCTGTATTCTGTGTATATATCGTCCTGCACGACCTGACTTCAACGACCAAGCATCTAAGACGTACGCGTTTGGGAAGATTAATGAGTTATCAACCACGTACGTATGTGGGGGAATGAGTTAGTTATCAATGACGTACGTATGTGTGGGGATGAGTGAGTTATCATTGACGTAAGTATGTGTGGGGATGAGTGAGTCGTCATTGAAGTACGTGTGTGTGAGGATGAGTGAGTTATCATTGAAGTACGTGTGTGTAGGGATGAGTGAGTTATCATTGAAGTACGCGTGTGTGGGGATGAGTGAGTCGTCATTGAAGTACGTGTGTGGGGATGAGTGAGTTATCATTGAAGTACGTGTGTGTGGGGGTGAGTGAGTTATCATTGAAGTACGTGTGTGTGGGGGTGAGTGAGTCGTCATTGAAGTACGTGTGTGTGAGGATGAGTGAGTTATCATTGAAGTACGTGTATGGGGATGAGTGAGTTATCATTGAAGTATGTGTGTGGGGATGAGTGAGTTATCATTGAAGTACGTGTGTGTGGGGGTGAGTGAGTTATCATTGACGTACGTATGTGTGGGGATGAGTGAGTCGTAATTGAAGTACGTGTGTGTGAGGATGAGTGAGTTATCATTGAAGTACGTGTATGGGGATGAGTGAGTTATCATTGAAGTATGTGTGTGGGGATGAGTGAGTTATCATTGAAGTATGTGTGTGGGGATGAGTGAGTTATCATTGAAGTACGTGTGTGTGGGGGTGAGTGAGTTATCATTGACGTACGTATGTGTGGGGATGAGTGAGTCGTCATTGAAGTACGTGTGTGTGAGGATGAGTGAGTTATCATTGAAGTACGTGTATGGGGATGAGTGAGTTATCATTGACGTACGTATGTGTGGGGATGAGTGAGTTATCATTGAAGTACGTGTATGGGGATGAGTGAGTTATCATTGAAGTATGTGTGTGGGGATGAGTGAGTTATCATTGAAGTACGTGTGTGTGGGGGTGAGTGAGTTATCATTGACGTACGTATGTGTGGGGATGAGTGAGTCGTCATTGAAGTATGTGTGTGTGAGGATGAGTGAGTTATCATTGAAGTACGTGTATGGGGATGAGTGAGTTATCATTGAAGTATGTGTGTGGGGATGAGTGAGTTATCATTGAAGTATGTGTGTGTGGGGATGAGTGAGTTATCATTGAAGTACGTGTGTGGGGATGAGTGAGTTATCATTAAAGTACGTGTGTGTGGAGATGAATTTTTAGGGGTGAAATTAAGCAAAGAAGGCCCACTATCGTAAAATATAATGGAATCTGTATTCATTGTTTCATAAAAATAGTTGGAGTACTATAATTATTTACAGAAACTATTTTAATCAAAAGGGTTGGTTTCTAATAGTTTAATAATAAATATTGATGTAATACATGACAATACTTACGTAGACTGTTTAAAGATTTTCCAAAATTATGAAATAAGAGAAATTAATAATTTTTAATTTACCATACTAGGAATGGTTTTAACTTAAGGAATGATGAGTTTGATGTTCACTTTTATCAGCACATTTCAGGAATGTTTTAATATACATTTTTGATAAAAGAAGCCAAATTAAACATTTTCGTAAAAATTTATGGTATCCGAAATAATATTTATTTTATCCGTAGTTAATATACTAATTTTACCTCCAGTCCTTTGACTACATTTAGATATCCAGACCAGGATCTAACTATGTATATAAGACAGAGTGACCAACAAAACATTTCACATAACCAACAGAATGGACATTGTTACTCACTCATGAATTTCAATTCTTTATTTGGAATACTGTACGTCAACAAATTATTTACGTTGGTTATTTATAATCAAACAAGGCCTATTTATGAATATAGGAAATGTTTTAATATACAGCTAGAAAGTCTTCACGATGGTAATGTGAGGTGAAAGCCACCAGGTTTATGGCCTGCAAACTGCATTGTGTGCACCTGTTATAATTACCATACCTCATCATTAATCATCAATAGACAGACAATCGACTGCGAGCTCTAGGTAGCTAATTTAATTAGTTCTAGAAAGGTATTCAGTTGATTAAGTAAAGTTTATATTATACTCTATAACTGACTTTGCTACATCTAAAAGATAGTGGTGTTATAAGAGTTAATGGATTTATTGGTTTACCTAGTTTCGAGAAAACTTCTTACAAAAATGTAGTACTACCTCTGTACGTGTATGGGTGGGTCAATACCTCTGTACATGTATGGGTGGGTCAATAACTCTGTACATGTATGGGTGGGTCAATACCTCTGTACGTGTATGGGTGGGTCAATACCTCTGTACGTGTATGGGTGGGTCAATACCTCTGTACGTGTATGGGTGGGTCAATACATCTGTACGTGTATGGGTGGGTCAATACCTCTGTACATGTATGGGTGGGTCAATACCTCTGTACATGTATGGGTGGGTCAATACCTCTGTACATGTATGGGTGGGTCAATACCTCTGTACGTGTATGGGTGGGTCAATACCTCTGTACGTGTATGGGTGGGTCAATACCTCTGTACGTGTATGGGTGGGTCAATACCTCTGTACGTGTATGGGTGGGTCAATACCTCTGTACATGTATGTAAAGTTGTTGCAGACGACACTGTGTGAAGAACTGTCTCCCTGGGGCAGCTGGCCTTTTTGTGTGTTTTATTACAGTTTTAAATTGACCTAGCCATCGTAAATTGTTTTCAAACTTTTCTTAAACAAATTCTAACTACATTGAATAATTACGTTTCGTTCGGGAACCGTCTGTAGCCAAAATATTACAAGAACCAAATCTGCCCACCTGCAACTCCGGCAAAAGCATCAGCTTCAGTCAGCAGCTAAGTTTTACTTTACAATACTGATTACTAAAACTATCATTACACAACTTTCATAGTACATGTAGCTACAGAATTAAATCAGTCCCTTTGATAGAATAAAGCAAATCATTACATTAGAGTTAAAAACAAAAACCCAAGTAGGAAATCAAACATGGCGTCCTAGCAATTTCAACTTTGCTTAGTCATCAAACGACTACATGATAGTCAGAACATCATAGAGTAACAAACGTCTCATTGACGTCACCACAGAGGAACCCTAAAACTTGTAAATTAATTCACTAACTGACAATCGAATGATCGATTGTTACATTCGATATACAATAATCAGACAACTGAACACTAATAACTAGCTAAATCCACCAAACAAATTACACTGAGGGGGCACCAGCCTTAGGGAGATAGGAAAAAATAGGAAAGAAAGGAAAATAAATTACAAAAAAACAAATCTAAGCGAACAAGAAATAAAATAGAAACTAGACACATTTAATACATCAGGGAAACACATAGGTATTACAAAAATTGACATTATAGGAAAATTATAGTGGACTAGATACTCCGCATAGGCACTAAACCTCAAAATAGGACCTAGATAACGAAAACAGTAGGATCCACTAGGAGTGGACAGTAAAAACAAAAATAAATAAAAACCTCAAGCTACAGAAACGAGTAAACAAAACTAAACAATCCAGCACTAAAAGGGACATACACGAAAACAGGAACATGAAGACACTAGATAAACATATATCCTGTGAACAAACCACAACCCCAACAACCCCACCCCTCCAATATCCCTGTCAGGTGTGCAACGGAAATGTCGAGGAATCGGATGAGGCAGTCGGGTGCGAATGCGATAAATGGTACCACATAAAATGTGTAAAAATCACAAAGGCCCAATACAAGGATTTAATTAGCGAAAACTTCACCTTTACCTGGATATGCAGGGACTGCCACAACCTAAAACCAGCCTCCAACATGAGCCAAGCCAAAACATCCTCAACATCCCCCCAACCAAACAACACTGAATTACAAGACAACACCGAACACGAAACAGCTCACGTAGATGCACTGGTCGAAACCTTCATGGAGGACATACAACAGCTTAAAACACAACTAGAAACTGAAAAACACAAAAACGCAGAACTGTCTGATATTATAGTAAAAAAATGGAAGTTATCTTTAAACTAGAACAAACCATTCAATCATTTTTTAGAGAAAACCCATCTCCGAAACAAACAAAAACCAAAACTAAGACATCCCAGAGAACTTTTGAAACAACCCCCACCACAACTAAGCGCCAAGTAACGGATCATCAACCTAACGAATCCCCACAAGAGAAACAAGTTAAATATCCGGAAGCTCTACTTATAGGGGACTCCACCCTTCGGGCTGCAGCTAGCATGATCGAAGAAAGCCTCGGGCGAAAAATAGAAACAAAAATTAAACCAGGTGCAACAATCAGAGATGTAAGCCAATATATAAGTCAAACACAACGTCTACCTAAAAAGGTCATCATTAGCGTAGGCTCGAACAATATTGCCACTGCAAAGACCATAAACCACACCATGAGACCCCTTTGGTATCTGATCGAAGCAAGCATGAAAAAGCACAAAGACACTGAATGGTACACAAACGGAATACTACCAAGGGCCGACATAAGAGACAAATACGTGAACGACACTAACAAAGCCTATGAATTTATGTGCAACCAATTAAAAGCCAATTACATCGACACATCAGCAGCAACGGAGGATAACTCCTACAGACCAGACGGAATACACCCAAACAAACATGGGGCCACCATCCTGGCAAAGCTTATCATTACCTCGGCACAACTCGACAGAAACTGCCAATCACCCACAGGAACCAAAAATCCCACTCAACCAAACCAAAATCCAAACAACACCTCCACCCCCCCATAGCCCATCAATCCAAAAATACTTACACCACAAAACAAACATAAACACACAAAGCTCCTCCACCTTAACATCGGTAGGGGACTCCAAAATAAATTAGACAGACTTCAAATAGAATTAGTAAAAATAAACCCAGACGTAACTATAATTACAGAACACGGCCTACCACAGAATAAACTTAACTCAACAAACCTTAATGGATACAACTTAACCACCAGCTTCTGCAGAGAAAACAACAAATGGGGCGGAGTAGCAATCTACACAAAAGAAGACCTACCCATAAAACACAGAGTAATAGACACCACAAAATATTCCTCAGAACTAATATTTGAGACCGCCTGTATGGAGTTAGACACAAAACAGGGCAAAATTGCCATCATAGGATTATACAGACCACCTAACCACAACCTAGACGATTTCATCCTTAAATTGGACTCCCTCCTTTCGGAAAAATTCGCAAAAAATCAATCCAAAATTATCATGGGAGACTCCAACATTAACATCCTAAAGACAGAAGATCAAAATTACAAAAAACTTAAACACCTTCTAGAAGAACATAACATACAAATAATAAACCTCCCAGAGACCAGAGTCACTCAATCAACATCATCAAGTATCGACTGCTTTTACACAAATCTCGACACAACTCAACTGGAACTCACCGTGCACAAGAACTACTCCGGTATATCAGACCACCACGGCGTTGCATGCCTCCTTAGAAACAGTACACAAAATCCAGGACCTAAGAAGAAACAAACTAGGAGCATAACAACAGAAAAATTGAACGAACTCCAAACCTACCTTTCACAGCAAGACTGGACAATTGTCTACGAAGCCAAAACCGTAGAGGAAAAATACAACAACCTTATCAACACACTACAAACAGCTATAAACCAAATCGCACCATCAACCACAAAAACCATTAGGCCTACTAAACCACAAATTTTTTGGAACAACAAAATTACTGAAATGCGCCAAGATCTCCGCAAAGCACATAATAAATGGAACATCTCCAAGAAACAAGAAGATATGCAATTTTACTCAAACATTAAAAAACAATACGACACAGAAATAAGAAAACAAAAATCAGAATCACTCACGACAAAAATACAGGAAGCTCCAAATCAAAGCAAAGAAATCTGGAAACTCATAAACCAAGAAAGGAAATCCTCTACACCCTCAAAAGAAAACATTACACTAAACATCGGGGGAAACATAATCAAAGATCACTACCACATCAGCAATTATTTCAACAAATACTTCTCACAGATAGGACACAACCCAAACAAGACTACTCACACACGAATAGACACAATCCAACAAACCGAAACAGACCTAAACAACCCCCACCTTAGGGAGTTCAGAACAATAACCAAACCTGAATTAGACAAAATATTCAATAACTTACCACCTAAATTCTCATCTGGAATAGACGAAATCCCCAACAAGGTCATAAAGTACTGCAAATCAGCCCTCATCATGCCAATGCTGGACGTTATCAATTCTTCAATAGTACAATCTAAAATACCAAACAAGATGAAAATAGCCATAGTCTATCCAAAATACAAAAAAGGAAGTAAAGATATACCGCAAAACTATCGACCCATATCCATTCTCCCAACAATATCTAAATACCTCGAAAAAGTAATTTACAACCAACTCATAGAATATTTTGAACAGAATAATCTCCTATCTAGAGAACAACACGGTTTTAGGAAGAACAAATCCACCAACACAGCAGTAAACCAACTCTACAACTCAATAACAACATTTTGGGAAGACCGCAAGCAAGCCTCAGGAGTATTCCTGGATTTAGAAAAGGCATTCGACAGCATGGACCGGGGCATACTACTAGTAAAATTAAAAGAACTTGGCATCGAAGACAAAGCTCTACAATGGTTGGAAGACTACCTCAAAAACAGGGTACAATACACCGAAATACAACACATAACGAACAATATAGAAATGAAAACCAGATCATCTACAAGACCGTCAGATAATGGAGTGCCCCAAGGGTCAATTCTCGGACCACTACTATTCCTAGTCTACATAAACTCATTCCCCCAACACCTAGAACACAACGAAAACTGCATCATGTTCACCGACGACACTACAATATTATATTCAACAAAAAATGAAGACAACAAAGAAGAAAAAACGAATCTCATAATTCAAAGAGCAATAAACACCTGCAAAGAATTAAATCTCAAAATTAACATGTCAAAAACAATAAACATAAACTTCAGAAACAACAACAATAACACAGGCCCCGAACCTAACCCAAAAAACAACGCAACAACACTCATAGCAACAACACCAAGCACTAAATTTCTAGGGATAACAATAGACAACACACTAAATTGGCAACAACACATAGATAAACTACAATCTAAACTATCAACCGCTTCTTACGCAATAAAACGAATCAGACAGCTAACAAATAAAAAAACAGCCATCATAGCCTACCACGCACTATTTGCTTCCCATTTGCGTTACGGTATCGTCGCATGGGGATCAGCTAGCGAACAAGAAATTCAAAAAATACTGATTATCCAGAAAAAACCATCAGAACAATAAACAAATTACCATTTAACGACCATTGTAAACCCTATTTCATAGAAAATAAAATTTTAACTCTAATATCCACATATATTTATGAAACAATAATCCTATCTATAAAGAACCCGCCTCCAACCCGAAACCAATGCCATGACTATAACATCAGGGCAGGCAAGAATTACAACTTACCACAACATAGACTATCAAAAACAAGCAAAACCCCAACATACATAGGATCTAAACTATATAACTTACTCCCACAAGAACTAAAAAATACATCAGTTAATAGCCCAAAACTATTCCCGCAAAAACTAAAAAACTATCTAATACTCAACCCATACTATTCACTATCAGACTTCTTAGAAGAACACAACTCATTGACTTAACTCACTAACTAAACTATTACAACAACATTCCCCCGAAAGGAAGAAATTTGACGTTTCCCCAATCTCAAGGATTGCGGAGAAGAAGAGGATGTAAGATGTAAGATGGGTCAATACCTCTGTACATGTATGGATGGGTCAATACCTCTGTACGTGTATGGGTGGGTCAATACCTCTGTACGTGTATGGGTGGGTCAATACCTCTGTACATGTACGCGTGGGTCAACACCTCTGTACATGTATGGGTGGGTCAGTACTTCTCTACATGTACGGGTGGGTCAATACCTCTGTACATGTATGGGTGGGTCAATACCTCTGTACATGTATGCGTGGGTCAATACCTCTCTACATGTATGGGTGGGTCAGTACCTCTCTACATGTTTGGGTGGGTCAGTACCTCTCTACATGTATGGGTGGGTCAGTACCTCTGTACATGTATGGGTGGGTCAATACATTTCTACATGTATGGGTGGGTCAATACCTCTGTACATGTATTTCAATACCACTCTGTCTATTGTTCATGATATCAAATATGTATGTTTCCTTATGTATAAGGCCATGAAAACAATTTTGGTTTAAATTTTTAACCCTTTTCTTACTGTTTAATGAAATTAAATGAAAAATTTTGAAATATAGAATATCCACAGGGAGGTACATGAATATTAAATATACGAGTTTAGAAAAAATGACTATATTTAACATAATATATTAGAAAATGGGGTCTTGTTCACCCCACAGTCATGTTTCGTAGTGCCAAAAGTAAGGATTATACTTGAAGGTTAAACACTTTCAACTGTATAACAGGATAAGTCTTGTTTTGGAGGGTTCTGTAATTATTTTTGGGTACTTGGGTTTGCTATAATACTAATTGCCAACATTTTTAGTGAATAAACGAGATAAAACTAGCTTATATTTAGAATAGATAATTTAGGCTACGTATTAGTTCACAAAGAACATTTTGTGCCACGAATGAGCCAGTTATCAATACTGCAACTGCCTATTAAGACGCGCCACAAATGTAGTTAACTGATAGCGCCATGGCAAGTGGCTAGGTCAATTAGTTCTTGACTAGCAGAACCATTCGGATAATTCTTTGAATTAAGTCGATCAAAACTACGACAAGAGTTACATAATGTTTATAATCACTCAACCGAATCTGAACCATTATGTAACTTCTGGAAAATTTATCCATAAATATATCGGGTAAATAAACTCGTTTTAATTGTTCAAGATTTGAAATGTCAGTGACTCTGAAGTCCCTTACTGTTTTCCTTTATATAAAATGTCAGTGACTCTGGAATCCCTTACTATTTTTCTTTATATGAAATGTCAGTGACACTGGAATCCCATACTGTTTTCCGTTATATGAAATGTCAGTGACTCTGGAATCCCTTACTGTTTTCCTTTATATGAAATGTCAGTGACTCTGGAATCCCATACTATTTTCCTTTTTATGAAATGTCAGTGACTCTGGAATCCCTTACTGTTTTCCGTTATATGAAATGTCAGTGAATCTGGAATCCCTTACTGTTTTCCTTTATATGAAATGTCAGTGACTTTGGAATCCCTTACTGTTTTCCGTTATATGAAATGTCAGTGACTCTGGAATCCCTTACTGTTTCCCTTTATATGAAATGTCAGTGACTTTGGAATCCCTTACTGTTTTCCGTTATATGAAATGTCAGTGACTCTGGAATCCCTTACTGTTTCCCTTTATATGAAATGTCAGTGACTCTGGAATCTCTTACTGTTTTCCGTTATATGAAATGTCAGTGACTCTGGAATCCCATACTATTTTCCTTTATATGAAATGTCAGTGACTCTGGAATCCCTTACTGTTTCCCTTTATATGAAATGTCAGTGACTTTGGAATCCCTTACTGTTTTCCGTTATATGAAATGTCAGTGACTCTGGAATCTCTTACTGTTTTCCGTTATATGAAATGTCAGTGACTCTGGAATCCCATACTATTTTCCTTTATATGAAATGTCAGTGACTCTGGAATCCCTTACTGTTTCCCTTTATATGAAATGTCAGTGACTTTGGAATCCCTTACTGTTTTCCGTTATATGAAATGTCAGTGACTCTGGAATCCCTTACTGTTTTCCGTTATATGAAAGGTCAGTGACTCTGGAATCCCATACTATTTTCCTTTATATGAAATGTCAGTGACTCTGGAATCCTTTACTGTTTTCCTTTATATGAAATGTCAGTGACTCTGGAATCCCTTACTGTTTTCCGTTATATGAAATGTCAGTGACTCAGGTATCCCATACTATTTTCCTTTATATGAAATGTCAGTGACTCTGGAACCCCTTACTGTTTTCCGTTATATGAAATGTCAGTGACTTTGGAATCCCTTACTGTTTTCCGATATATGAAATGTCAGTGACTCTGGAATCCCTTACTGTTTTCCGTTATATGAAATGTCAGTGACTCTGGAATCCCATACTATTTTCCGTTATATGAAATGTCAGTGATTCTGGAATCCCTTACTGTTTCCCTTTATATGAAATGTCAGTGACTCTGGAATCCCTTACGGTTTTCCGTTATATGAAATGTCAGTGACTCTGGAATCCCTTACTGTTTTCCGTTATATGAAATGTCAGTGACTCTGGAATCCCTTACCGTTTTCCTTTATATGAAATTGTGAACATAACATACTAAGTAACACATATACAATAGGGTTTCAATTTAATAAAGCTTAAAATTTCAGTTCGAATAAATTTCCAAATTTCGATCATGCATACAATACGAATGATATTTGAGAGGAATAAGAAAAGAAAGGAAATCGAACTTGTAAGAAATAAAGATATGAAAGAAGAACTTGAATAAAAGAATATTAGGAAGAGATCTTGGAGAAGTTGGTTGAGAAAGACAAATTAGTAGTAAAAGTGGCCAGGTAAGTATTATTGGAAAATATTTTCGAGGAAACTGATATTAAAAAAAAATTGGTGGGAATAAATCGGAATTTAAAATGTTTTCATAAGCATACTTTATTGGAAACCCTGACTATATGACTGAGAGATAGATAGATAGATGGATGGATGGTAGGATGGATGGATGGATGGATATATGGATAGATGGAACATCTGTACCACACACATAGATGCAACTGATCAGTAACATCTATACCACACACATATATGCAAATGATCAGTAAAATCTTACCACACACATATATGTAACTGATCAGTAACATCTATACTACACGCATATATGCAACTGATCTGTAACATCTATACCACACACATATATGCAGATGATCAGAAACATCTATACCACAAAAATATTTGCAAATGATCAATAACATCTATACCACACTCGTATATGCAGATGATCAGTAACATCTATACCACACAAATATTTGCAAATGATCAATAACTTCTATACGACAGACATATATGCAACTGATCAGTAACATCTATACCACACAAATATTTGCAAATGATCAGTAACATCTATACCACACACATATATGCAACTGATCAGTAACATCTATACCACGCACACATATATGCAACTGATCAGTAACATCTCTACCACACACATATATGCAAATAACTTTAACTACTTTGCCACACTCCACATACAAACAATTATAGACCATTCTACTCAGCCATAATATATCTGCAAACGATTATAGACAGCTCTACTTTGCCATACTATACAAAAACAATTAAATACCCTTCTACTCTGCCCCACCTCATATGAAAACTAATAGAGATCCTTCAACTCTGTTACTCTCTACCCGCTATAACTATTATAACTATAACTATTATAGTTCATTCCACTATGCCAGATTATATGCTAACGATTTGAGATAATTCAACTCTGCCAAATTATAAATTTAATCAATGAGAGACCATTATACTCTTCTACACTCTATAAACAATCCTTTAGAGGTCATTTTACTCTTCAAGAAATTCAATGGAAACGTTTAGAAACCATTATACTCTGCCACAAACCATTAGAGATCCTTATACTATAACAGACTCTACTTAAACGATTATAAACTATGCTACTCTTCCATATTCTACAAGGAATGATTAAAGAGCATTCTACTCTGCCATACTCTACATTAAAATAATTAGATATCATTATACTCAGCAACAGTCTATCTATATGCTAACTATTATGTACCATTGTACTCTACCACACTCTATTCAAACGATTACAAACTATTGTACTCTTCCATATTCTGCAAGCAAATTATTAGAGAGCATTCTACTCTGCCATACTGTATATGCAATCGACTAGGAAGGAACCATTATACTCTTCCATACACGACATGCAAACTATAAGAGATCATTCTACTCTGCCACAGCTTATATTAAAATGATTAGAGACTATTATACTCTGTCACAGTCTATCTATATTCCAAATATTAGAGACCATTCTACTGTGCCACACTATTTAAACGATTAGAAATTATTCTACTATTCCATATAATTATTAGAGACCATTCTACTCTGCTACATTCTATATTAGAAATATTAGAGACCATTAAACTTAATGACGCAATCACAGTAAACTATATAATCTCAGACCTTACTCATCTTGGCAATGTTCTGCATATATACAGGGTGTCCCGTAAGTAACCAGCCAAACTTCTGGAGGTCATTCCTTGGGTTAAAACAAACAAAAAATTTCATGTGTACAAATCGTCTCTCTCACTCCATTATCCGGCTATCTGTCTGTATGTGTTTTTTACTAAAAACTTAATATCTCAAACGTTATTTAAGATAAAACCATGAAAATTGGTATGAATGTTGATCTTTACAGTATGCATGTACTATTTAAATTTTATTTTTTTACAACAATATTTTTCAAAATGGCGGCCATTTTAAATTTTTAAAGCCAAATATCTTAATAACCTTAAATTTTACTAAAAACTTGTAAGTTACAAAAAAGTTTAAGAATTTATTTCTATAAATAATTATATAAAAGGTTTTAAGATTGAACAACTATTAACTGAGAAATTACAATTTTTATCGAATTTGAACACTAAAGTTTTCAATTTTATTAATATCAAGCATATTTTTATTTGATAACATTGTAATTTCTCAGTTATTAGTTGTTCAATCTTAAAACTTTTTGTATAATTATTTATAGAAATAAATTCTTAAACTTTTTTGTAACTTACAAGTTTTTAGTAAAATTTAAGGTTATTAAGATATTTGGCTTTAAAAATTTAAAATGGCCGCCATTTTTAAAAATATTGTTGTAAAAAATGAAATTTAAATAGTACATGCATACTGTAAAGATCAACATTCATATCAATTTTCATGGTTTTATCTTAAATAACCTTTGAGATATTAAGTTTTTAGTAAAAAACACATACAGACAGATAGCCGGATAATGGAGTGAGAGAGACGATTTGTACACATGAAATTTTTTGTTTGTTTTAACCCAAGGAATGACCTCCAGAAGTTTGGCTGGTTACTTACGGGACACCCTGTATATATGTACAAGAAGGCAAAATCTATTTCTTAAACGGTCATGTTCAATATATAATATCTTTATTGAGCAGTTTGATTAAATGAACCAGTTATATTTCTAAAATTTCCACTATGAGTGTGCAACAACCAGAAGCTTTTGTTATTAATTTTCACTGCTTAAAATTTGGTAAAATAACACATTTGGCAGAATCATGAATTAACTAATCGAATAGCCATATAAATATCTCAAGGTGGATGAATTATAAAGAATCACGAATTAATGTTGGTGGTATGACAATTCTAAATGTATTTATAGTTATTTTTAGTTGTTTTTAATATTTTATACAGGCGCCTATATACAACCGACGGATGGTGAGCTGAAAATGAACGAGTGATTGTAGTTTTTCTTTTTCAATTAGGACCGTATATTCATAATATGTAGTCTTATAGTTTAGAACGTCAGTACAAAGAAATTAGGAAAATGTTTCACCTAATTGATTCAATTAACATTTATTTTGTTTGCCTGAAGTATCAAACCAGCATCTAAACTACAATTTAAAAACAACCTGTTCAATCTTACGATTGAGATATTTGGCATACAGTTTGTAAACAATTAGATATAATTTAGTTTTATAAATGTGAAACTGTACAAAGCAGCATTAACTGAAAATCTTATAAATAATGTTAGGCTTTAACCAAAACTCTAGCGGAGAGTTCAATTTCACAAATTTGAAAGAATTAATTAAGTTTTTTTATATTAGGTTTTTACAATATATATACTGAAATAAGGGACATTATTCAGCCAGTATAAAAACTATTAAACAATACCAAAGTCAATAGCAAAAAAAAGGGAAAAAATGCGAAATGCCGGCTGGTTGGGCAGTTACTGACCTGCTCAAAGACTGCCACGAGGACTGGTGGAACAGTGGAACGGCGGGCCGTGGAGTCGTGTTGAGGTAGTTCAGTCCAGCTGTACTAAGCGGAGGCGATGGCAACCCGTCTCCATGGAAACTTGTTTATGTAGGAGAGGGAGTGGTGGGGCAACAGCTGTGCGAATCAGCAAGTTCATTGTTGCCGTTATCTACACACTGCAAGGCCAAGGTTACTCACTGGAATACCGCGCAGTGGGGGGTTGTTTATCACACAGGGGGATTACCTTTTATTGGGTTGTGTTTACTGTCCAAATGGAAATTTGCCAATGTAAGACAGGTTTTACAGTGCGGCGCTGTTTTTATCTATAGTTAAATAAATGACGATAGTTAAACACATATTTCGATTTCTCACCTAATATTTTGGAAATACTTTTATACACTGTTATATATAATTCATTATTTAATTATCTGTTTGTTTACATACATTTATTAATCGAGGTAGCAAGAATCAGTAAATTACTTACGATATTTTACAAAAATTTTGTAGAATTTGACAGCAATTGTAACATTATGTATCTTTTAATTAATCCTTTCACTCTAGCTTACTCGTCACGCGTTGCTGTGATCTTTGAAAATGGAACGTTTGGTAACCTTTGTCAAACAACCAATAGAATTTACCTTACTATCGCCTATCAAGCAATACATTTTAAAATCCAAGTAAACCTTCAATTTAATGTAGTACTTTGAACAGATGATGTTAATTTATTAATATAAACGCCCAATGTTTTTACTAGGGCTGTTTTAAAATTTGTCAATTAAATAATTTTTAATAAATCACTTATGATTAATTAAATAAATAGTATGACTATATTAGACTACCTTTAGAGGACACTCGTGCACGCTTCGCGTGCCAAACTCGTCTGTCAGTCACTGTTTGTTGTCACGCCTTCGGCCTTGGTAATACCAGTTGGAAGTGATCATCACTCGCTGCACTCGTGACCCCACGGCCTTCGTTCGGTCTGTGATTACTCTATCATTAATAAGTAAACTGTACAATAGGTATATTAAAAGCCACATAACACATATTTAGTTTTGTTTTTGCTCATTTGCCATTTTTATTTAATACTGATTTATTGTTAATGTCGTTTATATGACTTGAAAGAATTATTAAAATCCATTATTATTTCTGATGGCAATTTAAAATTCCTTTCCTTGTGCACCTCTGTGATACAACACCTGAATTCCCTCAAAATTTCAAGCCTATCAGAAGTAATAGAGCAAATATTAAGCATTGTTATTGTTTACAGATATTCTTATAGTGCAACAGAATCACACAATGGTTTTAAATCTACACAAAAATATGTCTAAAAAATATCTTATCTTCATCATAGCTCAAGGAATTTCATAGAGACCAATTTGCTTACAGATTTAAATCTATATATGTATTAAAACTTTAAATGCCTTTTTAGGGCAGAGGCTTAGAGTCGAATGAGATTTGTGAAACCTTTCCTGGGAAAAAGCATATAACTATCCAAAGTTTCAAGACGATGAGATAAATCATATAGTAACGCAAAAGGCAGACATACATTCATTCTTTTTATGAATACGATAGGTTCCATGTCCTCTTAATACCAACACGGCGTCTGCTCAATGATTGCCATCAACGTGAGATAAATCATATAGTAAGGCATAAGGAAGACAGACATTCATTCTTATATATGAATAAGATAGGTTCTATGTCCTCTTAATACCAACTCGGCGACTGCTCGATGATTGCCATCGACGTGAGATAAATCATATAGTAACGCATAAAGCAGACAGACATTCATTCTTTTATATGAATAAGATAGGTTCTATGTCCTCCTAATACAAACACGGCGTCTGCTCAATGATTGCCATCGACGTGAGTTAAATCATATAGTAACGCATAAGGCAGACAGACATTCATTCATATATATGAATAAGATAGGTTCGATGTCCTCTTAATACAAACACGGCGTCTGCTCAATTATTGCCATCGACGTGAGATAAATCATATAGTAACGCATAGGGCAGACAGACATTCATTCTTATATATGAATAACATGGGTTCTATGTCCTCTTAATACAAACACGGCGTCTGCTCAATGATTGCCATCGACGTGAGTTAAATCATATAGTAACGCATAAGGCAGACAGACATTCATTCTTATATATGAATAAGATAGGTTCTATGTCCTCTTAATACCAACATGGCGTCTGCTCAATGATTGCCACTGACGTGAGATAAATCATATAGTAACGCATAAGGCAGACAGACATTCATTCTTATATATGAATAAGATAGGTTCTATGTCCTCTTAATACAAACATGGCGTCTGCTCAATGATTGCCACTGACGTGAGATAAATCATATAGTAACGCATAAGGCAGACAGACATTCATTCTTATATATGAATAAGATAGGTTCTATGTCCTCTTAATACAAACATGGCGTCTGCTCAATGATTGCCACTGACGTGAGATAAATCATATAGTAACGCATAAGGCAGACAGACATTCATTCTTATATATGAATAAGATAGGTTCTATGTCCTCTTAATACAAACATGGCGTCTGCTCAATGATTGCCACTGACGTGAGATAAATCATATAGTAACGCATAAGGCAGACAGACATTCATTCTTATATATGAATAAGATAGGTTCTATGTCCTCTTAATACAAACATGGCGTCTGCTCAATGATTGCCACTGACGTGAGATAAATCATATAGTAACGCATAAGGCAGACAGACATTCATTCTTATATATGAATAAGATAGGTTCTATGTCCTCTTAATACCAACATAGCGTCTGCTCAATGATTGCCACTGACGTGAGATAAATCATATAGTAACGCATAAGGCAGACAGACATTCATTCTTATATATGAATAAGATAGGTTCTATGTCCTCTTAATACCAACATGGCGTCTGCTCAATGATTGCCACTGACGTGAGATAAATCATATAGTAACGCATAAGGCAGACAGACATTCATTCTTATATATGAATAAGATAGGTTTGATGTCCTCTTAATACAAACACGGCGTCTGCTCAATGATTGCCATCGACGTGAGATAAATCATATAGTAACGCATAAGGCAGACAGACATTCATTCTTATATATGAATAAGATAGGTTCTATGTCCTCTTAATACCAACATGGCGTCTGCTCAATGATTGCCACTGACGTGAGATAAATCGTATAGTAACGCATAAGGCAGACAGACATTCATTCTTATATATGAATAAGATAGGTTCTATGTCCTCTTAATACCAACATGGCATCTGCTCAATGATTGCCACTGACGTGAGATAAATCATATAGTAACGCATAAGGCAGACAGACATTCATTCTTATATATGAATAACATGGGTTCTATGTCCTCTTAATACAAACACGGCGTCTGCTCAATGATTGCCATCGATGTGAGATAAACCATATAGTAACGCATAAGGCAGACAGACATTCATTCTTATATATGAATAAGATAGGTTTGATGTCCTCTTAATACCAACATGGCGTCTGCTCAATGATTGCCACTGACGTGAGATAAATCATATAGTAACGCATAAGGCAGACAGACATTCATTCTTATATATGAATAAGATAGGTTCTATGTCCTCTTAATACCAACATGGCGTCTGCCCAATGATTGCCACTGACGTGAGATAAATCATATAGTAACGCATAAGGCAGACATACATTCATTCTTTTATATGAATAAGATAGGTTCTATGTCCTCTTAATACCAACATGGCGTCTGCCCAATGATTGCCACTGACGTGAGATAAATCATATAGTAACGCATAAGGCAGACATACATTCATTCTTATATATGAATAAGATAGGTTCTATGTCCTCTTAATACCAACATGGCGTCTGCCCAATGATTGCCACTGACGTGAGATAAATCATATAGTAACGCATAAGGCAGACATACATTCATTCTTTTATATGAATAAGATATGTTCTATGTCCTCTTAATACCAACATGGCGTCTGCTCAATGATTGCCACTGATGTGAGATAAATCATATAGTAACGCATAAGGCAGACAGACATTCATTCTTATATATGAATAAGATAGGTTCTATGTCCTCTTAATACCAACATGGTGTCTGCGTAATGATTGCCACTGACGTGAGATAAATCATATAGTAACGCATAAGGCAGACAGACATTCATTCTTTTATATGAATAAGATAGGTTCTATGTCCTCTTAATACCAACATGGCGTCTGCCCAATGATTGCCACTGACGTGAGATAAATCATATAGTAACGCATAAGGCAGACAGACATTCATTCTCATATATGAATAAGATAGGTTCTATGTCCTCTTAATACCAACATGGTGTCTGCTCAATGATTGCCACTGACGTGAGATAAATCATATAGTAACGCATAAAGCAGACAGACATTCATTCTTATATATGAATAAGATAGGTTCTATGTCCTCTTAATACCAACATGGCGTCTGCTCAATGATTGCCACTGACGTGAGATAAATCATATAGTAACGCATAAGGCAGACAGACATTCATTCTTATATATGAATAAGATAGGTTCTATGTCCTCTTAATACCAACATGGCGTCTGCCCAATGATTGCCACTGACGTGAGATAAATCATATAGTAACGCATAAGGCAGACATACATTCATTCTTTTATATGAATAAGATAGGTTCTATGTCCTCTTAATACCAACATGGCGTCTGCCCAATGATTGCCACTGACGTGAGATAAATCATATAGTAACGCATAAGGCAGACATACATTCATTCTTATATATGAATAAGATAGGTTCTATGTCCTCTTAATACCAACATGGCGTCTGCCCAATGATTGCCACTGACGTGAGATAAATCATATAGTAACGCATAAGGCAGACATACATTCATTCTTTTATATGAATAAGATATGTTCTATGTCCTCTTAATACCAACATGGCGTCTGCTCAATGATTGCCACTGACGTGAGATAAATCATATAGTAACGCATAAGGCAGACAGACATTCATTCTTATATATGAATAAGATAGGTTCTATGTCCTCTTAATACCAACACGGCGCGGCGTCCGCTCAATGATTACAATCGAAGTGAACACTACTAAAGAAGTCTAGAGTGTACATGTTGGATGGAAGTAGAGGTTCAGATATTGTGTAAGAAGATAACTGAGCTTCAGGTTGTCAGTTAGCTGAAAATCAGACCAATACTACGTCGTTCGGATTCCACGTAAAACTGTAGGTCATTAGTTGACTTGCCGTTGGCCTATTAATAAATAGCTTTTTCTGAGGAAAAGTCGACCTAAGCTAGTAACAATGACTGCACTCATCAAACTCATTCGCCTCTAATATTCGCCTATATCTCTACTATCAGCGTCTTACAACTGAATAATGAATGTGTGCGTAAAAATAGTGAAAACTAATAAATAGGCCCTATATTTAAAAAATCAATTCTAAATTGTAAATTACGATGAAAAGTGGTAATGTTTTGACTACCCAAATAAGATAATCTAACTTTCATTTAAGCTACGTCCATCTCGTGCATATGCTCTGAACAGCTGACCACGGGTACTCTTAAACAGGGTTATTGATGTATACAATGAGAATAATTTCATAATACTTGCCTCTGAAGATGCTAGATATAGCATTATATATATCCTTTTTATATCCAGTTCAGTATAATAAAGTCCAGTTTTATAAAGCATAGGCCTACTTCATACGAACATTTTCAACTGGTTTATTAGTTGACGTGTTGTAATCTATATTTAAAAATAAGCTGGATAAATAAGTCCTACAAATCCATAAAGTGGTAAGCTTCAATTCCATAAGCTATTTAAAATAATTTATTTCAGAAAAAAATTAAATATATCTTTTTTTAAAGCCTTTTTGACTTAATTTTTATTGTACAGTATTTGCAACACAAGACTTGTAATATAACTCAAAACTGTTTACTAATGCAATATTGTGAGTATTTGGAGAAGATGAAATTTCATGCTCCCGTATAGGATATTATAAAATAGGTTATTTTTAAATAGTTTATTTAAGAAAATGATATTATTTACTTAAGAAGTTGGCTTAAGTACCAGTATTGGTAAAGTTGTATAGGTCTATATTAGAATATATAATCACTTCTTCAGATACAAAAATACAAATCACCTAGTTGTAAACTAAATACAAATGTAACATCTAAAATAAATTACACGTTTAAATTGAATTTTGTAAAAAAATGTATAAATTACAGTTTTAAGACTCGATTACTTACCTAACGTATAGAAATGGCACAGTTTCTTTATAAAACACAGTACACAGATGGCCTGGCAGACATATCGAAACTTAATTAACCAGCTCATGTATGGAAATCACACATTGACTTCAAACACACTGCATATGTAACTGGTGTTCGATGACTCATAACCTTCTCGCTTGAAGTTGTTATATGTCGTAGGCCTATACAGTGACTTTTTAGTGATTGGCAAATTGTTTTTCATGATATCTAGTGATTAAGAGACTCAACTAAAATAAGCTAACTACAGTGGGGTCTTCTGACTCAACAGTTCATATAAAACAGCTAATTAAAATAAGCTAGTTTCACTTGGGTCTTCTGACTCGACAGTTCATATAAAACAGCTAATTAAAATAAGCTAGTTTCACTTGGGTCTTCTGACTCGACAGTTCATATAAAACAGCTAATTAAAATAAGCTAGTTTCACTTGGGTCTTCTGACTCGACAGTTCATATAAAACAGCTAATTAAAATAAGCTAGTTTCACTTGGGTCTTCTGACTCGACAGTTCATATAAAACAGCTAATTAAAATAAGCTAGTTTCACTTGGGTCTTCTGACTCAACAGTTCATATAAAACAGCTAATTAAAATAAGCTAGTTTCACTTGGGTCTTCTGACTCAACAGTTCATATAAAACAGCTAATTAAAATAAGCTAGTTTCACTTGGGTCTTCTGACTCAACAGTTCATATAAAACAGCTAATTAAAATAAGCTAGTTTCACTTGGGTCTTCTGACTCAACAGTTCATATAAAACAGCTAATTAAAATAAGCTAGTTTCACTTGGGTCTTCTGACTCAACAGTTCATATAAAACAGCTAATTAAAATAAGCTAGTTTCACTTGGGTCTTCTGACTCAACAGTTCATATAAAACAGCTAATTAAAATAAGCTAGTTTCACTTGGGTCTTCTGACTCGACAGTTCATATAAAACAGCTAATTAAAATAAGCTAGTTTCACTTGGGTCTTCTGACTCGACAGTTCATATAAAACAGCTAATTAAAATAAGCTAGTTTCACTTGGGTCTTCTGACTCAACAGTTCATATAAAACAGCTAATTAAAATAAGCTAGCTTCACTTGGGTCTTCTGACTCAACAGTTCACATAAAATAGCTAATTAAAATAAGTTAACTTCACCTACATCATTTGACTCGACATTACATTTCAACTACCAAATTAAAATAAGCTAGCTTCACTTGGGTCTTCTAACTCAACAGTTCACATAAAATAGCTAGTTAAAATAAGTTAACTTCACCTACATCATTTGACTCGACATTACATTTCAACTACCAAATTAAAATAAGCTAGCTTCACTTGGGTCTTCTAACTCAACAGTTCACATAAAATAGCTAATTAAAATAAGTTAACTTCACCTACATCATTTGACTCGACATTACATTTCAACTACCAAATTAACATAAGCTAGCTTCACTTGGGTCTTCTAACTCAACAGTTCACATAAAATAGCTAATTAAAATAAGTTAACTTCACCTACATCATTTGACTCGACATTACATTTCAACTACAAAATTAAAATAAGCTAGCTTCACATGGGTCTTCTAACTCAACAGTTCACATAAAATAGCTAATTAAAATAAGTTGACTTCACCTACATCATTTGACTCGACATTACATTTCAACTACCAAATTAAAATAAGCTAGCTTCACATGGGTCTTCTAACTCAACAGTTCACATAAAATAGCTAATTAAAATAAGTTAACTTCACCTACATCATTTGAATTGACATTACATTTCAACTACCAAATTAAAATAAGCTAGCTTCACTTGGGTCTTTTGACTTAACAGTTCACATAAAATAGTTAATTAAAATAAGTTAACTTCACCTACATCATTTGACTCGACATTACATTTCAACTACCAAATTAAAATAAGTTAGCTTCACTTGGGTCTTCTGACTCAACAGTTCACATAAAATAGCTAATTAAAATAAGTTAACTTCACCTACATCATTTGACTCGACATTACATTTCAAATACCAAATTAAAATAAGCTAGCTTCACTTGGGTCTTCTGAATCAACAGTTCATATAAAATAGCTAATTAAAATAAGTTAACTTCACCTACATCATTTGACTCGACATTACATTTCAACTACCAAATTAAAATAAGCTAGCTTCACTTGGGTCTTCTGAATCAACAGTTCATATAAAATAGCTAATTAAAATAAGTTAACTTCACCTACATCATTTGACTCGACATTACATTTCAACTACCAAATTAAAATAAGCTAGCTTCACATGGGTCTTCTGACTCAACAGTTCACATAAAATAGTTAATTAAAATAAGTTAACTTCACCTACATCATTTGACTCGACATTACATTTCAACTACCAAATTAAAATAAGCTAGCTTCACTTGGGTCTTCTGAATCAACAGTTCATATAAAACAGCTAATTAAAATAAGTTAACTTCACCTACATCATTTGACTCGACATTACATTTCAACTACCAAAATAAAATAAGCTAGCTTCACTTGGGTCTTCTGAATCAACAGTTCATATAAAATAGCTAATTAAAATAAGTTAACTTCACCTACATCATTTGACTCGACATTACATTTCAACTACCAAATTAAAATAAGCTAGCTTCACATGGGTCTTCTGACTCAACAGTTCACATAAAATAGTTAATTAAAATAAGTTAACTTCACCTACATCATTTGACTCGACATTACATTTCAATTACCAAATTAAAATAAGCTAGCTTCACTTGGGTCTTCTGAATCAACAGTTCATATAAAATAGCTAATTAAAATAAGTTAACTTCACCTACATCATTTGACTCGACATTACATTTCAATTACCAAATTAAAATAAGCTAGCTTCACTTGGGTCTTCTGAATCAACAGTTCATATAAAATAGCTAATTAAAATAAGTTAACTTCACCTACATCATTTGACTCGACATTACATTTCAACTACCAAATTAAAATAAGCTAGCTTCACTTGGGTCTTCTGACTCAACAGTTCATATAAAATAGCTAATTAAAATAAGTTAACTTCACCTACATCATTTGACTCGACATTACATTTCAACTACCAAATTAAAATAAGCTAGCTTCACTTGGGTCTTCTGAATCAACAGTTCATATAAAATAGCTAATTAAAATAAGTTAACTTCACCTACATCATTTGACTCGATATTACATTTCAATTACCAAATTAAAATAAGCTAGCTTCACTTGGGTCTTCTGAATCAACAGTTCATATAAAATAGCTAATTAAAATAAGTTAACTTCACCTACATCATTTGACTCGACATTACATTTCAACTACCAAATTAAAATAAGCTAGCTTCACTTGGGTCTTCTGAATCAACAGTTCATATAAAATAGCTAATTAAAATAAGTTAACTTCACCTACATCATTTGACTCGACATTACATTTCAACTACCAAAATAAAATAAGCTAGCTTCACTTGGGTCTTCTGAATCAACAGTTCATATAAAATAGCTAATTAAAATAAGTTAACTTCACCTACATCATTTGACTCGATATTACATTTCAACTACCAAATTAAAATAAGCTAGCTTCACATGGGTCTTCTGACTCAACAGTTCACATAAAATAGTTAATTAAAATAAGTTAACTTCACCTACATCATTTGACTCGACATTACATTTCAATTACCAAATTAAAATAAGCTAGCTTCAATTGGGTCTTCTGAATCAACAGTTCATATAAAATAGCTAATTAAAATAAGTTAACTTCACCTTCATCATTTGACTCGACATTACATTTCAATTACCAAATTAAAATAAGCTAGCTTCACTTGGGTCTTCTGAATCAACAGTTCATATAAAATAGCTAATTAAAATAAGTTAACTTCACCTACATCATTTGACTCGACATTACATTTCAACTACCAAATTAAAATAAGCTAGCTTCACTTGGGTCTTCTGACTCAACAGTTCATATAAAATAGCTAATTAAAATAAGTTAACTTCACCTACATCATTTGACTCGACATTACATTTCAACTACCAAATTAAAATAAGCTAGCTTCACTTGGGTCTTCTGAATCAACAGTTCATATAAAATAGCTAATTAAAATAAATTAACTTCACCTACATCATTTGACTCGACATTACATTTCAATTACCAAATTAAAATAAGCTAGCTTCACTTGGGTCTTCTGAATCAACAGTTCATATAAAATAGCTAATTAAAATAAGTTAACTTCACCTACATCATTTGACTCGACATTACATTTCAACTACCAAATTAAAATAAGCTAGCTTCACTTGGGTCTTCTGACTCGATACTGGTTCAGGATTACCTAATTAACATAGGTTAACTTAGCCTGTATATCATTTAACTCGACACTCCATTTTGACTTCCCAATTAAAATAAGCTAACTTCCCCTGTGTTATTTAACTCGACACTCCATTTCATATACCAACTTAAATAAGCCAATTTCACATAAGTCATCGAATTCGGTACTCCATTTTGACTTCTCAAATAAAATAAGCTAACTTCACCTGATTATTGTGGCTCGGTAATTAGTTTTAATTACCTATTTAGCATTCAGATCAAAGGGTGCTCATATTCTGGATGAGAATTATGAATATCTTCTTTGTCTTTTGGCCATTGAAAACAACCGGATACATATACATCACCATATTTTTTACTCTGTGTTGTTTTTGGTTGATCATAAAATGATATATTGTTGATTTAAACTAATATCTGGTTAATTTATGTGTGAGCCATTTTTTATTTTTTTTGAAAGAGCTCATTCGGCATAAGTACGGTTTTCAGTTTTATAAAACCCACTTTTCAAATATACGTAATTTCATGTTTTCAATAAGTTATCTGTCATATCAACCAATTTGAGAAGTTTAAGTACCTCATTAATAATGCCATTATAGTCTGATAACGTTTTATGAATTTAGTCTACCCAGTCAATGTATTCATTTGCGCACGTCGTGTGATCGCCACTGATCAGTCTCAACTCTCTTTGCAAGATAATCTTCAAAGATATTTTTTCAATGAATTAAGACAATTCTTTCCAATTGTTTAAATTACTACCTCAAGTTGTTTGCTATTTATTTTATTTAGGTCAACAAGGGGATTAAGGAGTAAAATTACCAATTGAGCACGTAACTTTTTAACAGATGTTAACCTATAATTAGCTAATTCGTAATTATTAAGATTAATGTCCATTGTAAGTACAATTTTTATCTAGTAAACCGGGATTATATAAATAGTCGTAACATAATCTTCATTTTCTGTAACGAGCAATCTGAGTGATTACTAATTTTGTCATTCCAATTGGGTATGACTACAGTATATGAAATTAACTTCAATAATTATTAATGCGATAGAAAAGTAGATGGTTTGATATTTAAAAACAGAACCAACTACAATGTTTTAAGACATTTAAAAAATTGATTACATGAACAATGTTAGCTATATTAGTAGTGTTGTATGTCTTTGTAACATGCATATAAAGATAAATAAATAATGATTTGATTTGAATTGCCAAAATCAGCTGATATGTTACAAAGACATACAACACTACTAATATTGCTAATATTGTTCATATAATCAATTTTTTACATGGCTTAAAACATTGCAGTTTTATAAAACTAACAATATACATCATTAAAAGTGAACTAAACAGCAGTAAAAAAGAAAAAAAAAACATAACGCTACTATAGTTTATTAACAAACTCTCGCACGTTACTATATTACGTTTGACACGTGTTGTATTGCAAACTGTTTGATAGTAAAACTCGATTTATTATAAATCTATTTTTAGAAACTTAATAAAGCTTTATCAAATTCATATTATTTACTTTAATCAACCGTTTTAGCCTTGTGAATCATAGACGTTTCGTCAGTTTTCTTTAGAGAGCTTACGTAAGTCTGAAGTAGCTGTCGATATAAATCTAGACGTTAGTGTAATTATAAGTCACTTTAATAACCAACTAGTTGTTTCTCTGTTTGTATAAACATACCGAGGTCACTTCTGGTCTAGAAATAATTGTTCATAGATTTTCAGTGTAATTAATTTACATCTAGACTGTTGATATATTTAGATTGAGTAATCGAGAAGTAAAGTACAATTATGTGATTAGTGTTATAATGTAAAAGGAACATAACATTGATGACTCTATGATATATTGTTCTCAGTGGGACATATAATGGCTATTTACACATTTACATAGAACATTAAAATAGAGACATGTTCCAACTATGGTTATTTTCTCTGTATTTTCACGCCTTCATGGTGTTTACTCTATCCTCGGTTCAAGGACTCAGTTAAATTATTAAGTAGAATGTCCAATTGAGAGGAAACCATAGACATACAAGCTTGCTTAAGAGTGAAATAAGAACTAAAGCTTATCAATATTATATAAATAAGTAACCCGTTGTTCGTACATTGTAACTACGTGAAGTCCCTCAGTTATCCTGGGCACTGAGTCATTAGTAATTGGATCTAGTTAATATTATGTTCCTCAAATTAACGTTAAATACCTTAGTTTTAAACGTAAAATAATGTAAAAGAGAGTGGGGCAAAGGGAGGGTGCCTGTGATACGATCTTTTATTTCCTGGAGCGTGGTGGACGACGGGTCACGGTACACCGTTGGTGTTTTCTGTGACTTGTCCAGGGCGTTTGACTGTGACAACTTCGAGATCCTGATTGGAAAGCTTTTACCAATGGAAAGATTAGAAAGTGCTTTCGAATCAAGAGTGTGGTTTTATAAGTGGTTAGGATCTTATACTGTCAGTCGTCAGTAGTGTATGATGTTGGGTTCTAATGCGAGGAGTGAATACGGAAAGGAGACTTCTGGTGTTCCTCAGGGTTCGATACTTGGCCCTTTCCTCTTCCTCACTAATTTTAAATAATCCTGACATTGTATTCAGGATCAAACTTGTTCTTTAAGTGGACGCTACTTCTATGCTGACCGACAATAGTGAACACTTTTGAAAGAACACTTTCAAAAGTTCTTGTAGACAGTTAAAATAAAATGATATAATTGTTTTCAGTGTATGGGCTATGTTTAAACCCAGATAAAACATATCTAAATAACTTTCACATTAACAACAGAAAATGTTCTTTAGTATCCTTCGTACCAAGCAACAATTTCCAATTAGTACAAACTACAAAATGTTTTGGAATAGAAATCTTTTGCTTTTAAAAAGGTGCTTATTTTTGTTTTTCAAAAGATAATGTTTAGATTGTTCGTTTCTTCAGCTTTTAATGATCCCTGCCAAAAACACTCCAAGGATTTGCAAATACTTCCACTACCTTCACTTTTTGTCTGTAAAAATCTCTTGCATGTAAAATATAACATAGGAAGATTCGGTAAAAATAACCACTCCCATTTCAGTATATATTCTCATGTACTGCAGTATGCCAACCATAGAACATGTTTTCTCTAAAGGTATCCATTTTATATGTGTTGGAACATTTATAATCATCCGCCACATTCTAAAAGGATATACAATCTCTTACAACATTTATGAAACTTTGAAAGCAGTATATTATTTCCCATTGTTCTAACAGTGGTTGGTTTCCTCTTCGGATTCTTAGGAGCGTCTAGTATCACTGATGACACGTCTTTGTGGTACATTTGTTGTTGGTTTGTGGTTAAGGTGAATTAATGTAAAGCATCGTATTGATTGCAGATTATGTATTATTATGTAATTTGATAAGTTACATGTACTAATTATGCACTTTTGAACATTTATATTCAACGCCAATGTGTATTGAATTCCTGTTCAAATATGCAAAAATCTTTGTGTTTAACACATAATCAAAACAGCAATCTATGTTTTCGATTTTCAGATCCAGTGGAGTGAAGCCCTCAGGTCAGTGAGAAACCCTTATTTCGTGTGCCCCTAGGGACCAAGGCAAATATACATTCCGATGTCCATATCTCAACGTGTCTGCTGGGATTTGATGATACAATAAGTCAGTACATCTCCTTTAAATCATGATGTTTATAATTCTTTGTTAACAAGTTTGAAAAAATTGTGTTTGGGTCAAAGAGGCACATGTCCACTTGTCAATGTTTTAAAAATATTACATGTAATTTTTATAGTGATCTCAATATTAAAAAAAAACTTAACCAAATTAAAAAAAAATCTACTGAAATACTGCCAAATAAAACAAAAGAAAAGTAAATTTAAAAGAAGATTCCAATAAAAAAAGCAACATTTCAATATGGACTATTTAAAACATTCAGCAATGGCTAAACATTGACTTCAAGAAGAACAACCTTACGACATTTTAAGTACGACAGAAGTTCACAATAATCAATATTTATAAAACATTCTACACTAAAAGTATAGAAAATCAGTAGTAATTAATGGACCTCCATATATTCGAAATCCTCCGTTAAACTTAACTAAAACTATTTTTGAAGTTTAAATATATTGAATAAAACTTGTTCAGTTTTAAACTTTTAATTTAATTTTTTAGGCCTGAATATGCTTACATTTTAAAGGCAAAGAGAATCACACTAATAAATTATTTAATTGGGAATACTGAGAGTTTTTAAATTATTAAAATTTAAATGTTCAATACTTGCTCTCAATGTTATATTATCATATAGTACCAGGAAAGCCGATCTCCGATCGGGTTCATATCGTCTAATCGCTGACTTCCAATACCGAATTTTAATGAATCCCAAGATACTGAAACATGCTATGAAGCTGAAATTGAAAATACAGATCTTGATTCAAACAGTGAAACAAATCTTATGACTTGTAATAATACTTTGCAAAAAACTTCTACAAATAATTCTGGAAATACCTTACAAACTTCTAGCAACTTTTTTAATTACGATTTGCCATCAACCTCGGGGGTAACACCGAGGTTGATGGCAAATCGTAATTAAAAAAGTTGCTAGAAGTTTGTAAGGTATTTCCAGAATTATTTGTAGAAGTTTTTGCAAAGTATTATTACAAGTCATAAGATTTGTTTCACTGTTTGAATCAAGATCTGTATTTTCAATTTCAGCTTCATAGCATGTTTCAGTATCTTGAGATTCATTTAAATTCGGTATTGGTGGCTCATTTTTATTAAAATTAAACTTGCGTCGTTTTGGAGGACGTCCGCCTGGCATCTAAGAAAAAGTTAAAATACACTGAACTGAAGTTATCAATGAACTGTAAATTTATCTTACTTTCTGTAATCCGGCTCGAAGGACCATAAATATGCGTTGCGGTGCGTTGAAATTATAATAAAAATGAAATAAAGTTCGAGAATAACTGAATTGTGTATATTAGACATAGGTAAGAAAAATACAATAATATTTGGTTTGTTTACATTTTAACAGATTCAGAAAAACATGTGTTATTTAAAAAAATAAATTAAAATCATAACTCACATGTTGAAATAGTAAATAGTAAACATTAAACAGTGGTATTGACCCACCCGCCCACCCATTTACTTTTGGAATCGTGAAAACTCATAGAAAATGAGTTTTCTCAAAATTGTCACCAAATCCATTGGATTCCTGAGGTAGAAAACCTTTTATAGACAAAGTACGAAGAAAATCGGTAGAGCCGTTTTTGAAATAAAATGACTGGAAATAGGTACATACATACATACATACAATTCCTTGCTCGTTTTATAGTATAAGATAGGTAAGTACGTTTATTCTATCGACTCCAGAAAATCGTGTACTCTGGCACACTCTTACGAGCATTCTGAGAACTACTTGCACATTGGTAGTAGAATAAGAACGTATTTATTTAGAGACAATTTTGAAGTGTAATAGAAATACTAACTTAATACGAATTCATTTTGGTTTATTTTTAATGAGAGCATTGTATGTAATATTTTTACAGTTAAATATTGAAATCACACAATTTAAAAAAAGTTAAGACTTTTGAACGTTTTCGTCTACACATTCTTCTAATATTGATAATGTCTAATACTTGTTCAGTAAAACTTATAAAATTTACTATAAAAAATAAATTAGGAAATATAGACGTAAAAAAATTCAAATAATAGACTACTACTATTCAAATAATTATATTTTATAAATGTCCTAAATACGTAAAAAATGTACAGTCTAAATGTGAGGAGTTGAAAGAAAATCAACCACTAACATACGGTATCTGAGTTGTGATGAAGTCTAGTGGCAATTTTGTAAATTTCTACAATTTGCTGTTAATGTCAGTGCTAGAACATATTGAAGTTTACCACATCTCTGTAAAAATAAAATGACATACTAATTGTATTTTATCTTTGTTACTAAATCACAAAAGTACTTCCATACATATGCAGTTTATAAAGTATTACTGACAACCCTGCATTAACCACCAAAACAATCTACCACCCTCCCCATGTCCTTGGCTCCTTTCTACATAATCTATTCCTAACTATCTACCATCCTCCCTACGACCTTGGCCCCTTTCTACATAATCTATTCCTATCTCTATACCATCTTCCAAACGACTTCGTCCCCTTCCTACAGAATATATTCCTATCTCTACACCATCCTCCCTACAACCTCAACCCCTTCCTACATAATCAAAAGCTATCAAATTACCATAGTACCTACGAACAAAACAAAGTCCCTTCAACGTAAATTATTCCTAACAATGTACCATACTCCCTACCAGCACAACCCCTTCCTACAGAACCTACTTCAAACAATTTAATATCTCCTCCTAATGAAGAGCTCTCTCCCTACAGGATATATGCTTAACAAATGACCGATTCTCCCCACTAACAGGATGCCTCTTACATAACCTATTCCTATCAATGTACTATAAACCCATGAAGAGCTCACTCCCTACGGAATACATTCTTAACAAACGACCGATTCTCCCCACTAACAGGATGCCTCTTACATAACCTATTCCTATCAATGTACTATAAACCCATGAAGAGCTCACTCCCTACGGAATACATTCTTAACAAACGACCGATTCTCCCCACTAACAGGATGCCTCTTACATAACCTATTCCTATCAATGTACTATAAACCCATGAAGAGCTCACTCCCTACGGAATACATTCTTAACAAACGACCGATTCTCCCCACTAACAGGATGCCTCTTACATAACCTATTCCTATCAATGTACTATAAACCCATGAAGAGCTCACTCCCTACGGAATACATTCTTAACAAACGACCGATTCTCCCCACTAACAGGATGCCTCTTACATAACCTATTCCTATCAATGTACTATAAACCCATGAAGAGCTCACTCCCTACGGAATACATTCTTAACAAACGACCGATTCTCCCCACTAACAGGATGCCTCTTACATAACCTATTCCTATCAATGTACCATAAACCCACGAAGAGCTCACTCCCTACGGAATACATTCTTAACAAACGACCCATCCTCCCTGACCCTCCATACAGAACCCATTCCCAACAATGCAACATCACCCAAATGAAGACCACTCTCCCTACACACACTCTCCCTAAAGAGTACATCCTTAACAAATTTCCCACCCTCTCTACGAACACAACCCCTTCCTTCTACCATCCTCGCCATCCAGACCGCTCTCCCTACGGAATATATTCTTAAGAAATCATTCTTCTTCCTTTCGAAGGTGATCCTCTATATACTTCTTTCTGAAATTCCCCTAGGAAACGACCGTTTCCTACAGAGCCTATTCATAACAACCAAACATCGACTATTGGTGCTTGCTTTTTGGTCGGCGAGAATTTTTCGAGCGTGAAAGAATTCAACGCACAAGAGCAGCCACTAGTGGTGACAGAACAATTAGAGCAATTGAATAACTTAATTAAGTGAAGCTACAAGACTCTTTATTAAATTTGAGAGTGGCACCACAACAGCTCTCGTTGACTGTCAAAACAAACACGCCTTTATAAAAATAATTATAAAGTTACTGTAATTAAACAAATTTATATACTTACAGTTATTGCTAAAAAATACTCTAGATCATTTCAAATACAAATTTTCAGTTTTACACTTTAGTGTTCTGTGCAATTCTATTATGTGCTTATTATGTTTTGAGAAATGTTAAATAATAACTGTTCTTTCATGTCATTTTTTATATTCCCAAAAATGTCCTAAACCCTTGATTATCAAAGTATTATTGTTATGGTAAAGGGTTTCTTTTATGACCGATTACATATGATAACATTACTTATTTTTACAGAGTTATTCAACTTAAAAATAAACCTCCAAACTTGAACAATTGCTTAGCAGGTATTTTAAAAGAGAATGTTTCTTATTTATTTGAGAAAAGATGATACAATTAAGTTTAAATTTGATGTTTCATAACAAAATAAACTAATTACCTAAATTTAAAAACATTCCAAATAATAATTTCTTAGTAAAACACATCGTTCAACTTGCAACTTACGAGTTGTGACAGTATAAATAACTGGGTGTTATAGACAATTTATAACTTAATTCATTTTATACTTCTTCCTTAAGTGTTTGACAGACAATCAAAGATGTAACAAAAACTCAGGGTCTTTGAGATTTTTAAAACAAGAAAAAACACATTAAAAAGGATGGGTTCTTTGACCATTGCTTGTGGGATAGTAGTGTTTTAAAAGCAGTTGCTTTGCCTGCAGTTGAGATCTCCATTGTAGTGTCTCGAACAGTTTTGATATTCCTACTGGATTCTCTTCACACGTGTTTGTAATAATATACCTGAAATATTTCTACTCGTATTGTAACTTAACGAAATACATATTTAATTGAGGTTTTCCTAAAAAAACCTAGCATGTCTATTGGTACATTGGTATATTTTTCAGTTATAAAAGTGAAGTTTATAATTTAACGATCAAAGTGAGATTCTATAAACAGCTTACATCCTTTACGTCATATTATTAAAATCAATAACGTATTGGATTAATTTATTTACTTATTAGTAGGCCTACTATTTATATATAATTCCAGTTTTTACTATCTAATATAATTTTATTTTACGCCATTCTCTATTCTGTGGTACAAAAGAACATAAATAATACGAAAACTACATTTATTAAGTATATTTTATGGCCAATCCTGCAAGTGGAGGAATGCACTTTAAAATGTTTAACTTGTAACAGGACAACAACATTGTTACATATTCACGTTAAGGTTTTGGCTAAATGTAACGGATAACTCATTTCATTAAAGTTATGGCGCGTGGTGTTTCGACCGGCTACAGGTTTCATCAGTGGGCACTTACTGCTTTATGCCCACTGTAGCTAAGTTAGGGTATGGGCATAAAGCAGTGCCCACTGATGAGACCTGTAGCCGCTCATAACGCCATGTGTTCTAATAAATATTGTTTCATTATATTCTTAAATTGTTGTGCACTTGCACACGACCATTGGAATACAATATTGAAAAATAAAAATAAAATCTTAATTCATACTACGATATAGAACGAAGAAACAGCGGAAATATTAATCCTGAACTAGTCGTGGTTGAGCACTGCCATTTAGATTCGAAAATCAAATAGCGTGGACAAATATAAGGAAAAGGGAAGATTAGTTTTGTATTCGTCGTCATCGTAGACTGACATTTAGATTAGAAAATCAGATAGCCCGGCCAAACATTAGATAAGAGAAGATTAGTTTTGTATTCGTCGTGGTTGAATGCTGCCATTTAGATTAGAAAATAAGATAGCGCTAGAAGAAAAAGTGCAAGGGGAGGGTTGGTTTTATATTCGTCATAAACGAGTACTGCCATTCAGATTAGAAAATCGAATAGCGTGTATATACAGTACATATTGCTGGAGTAGGTTTGCTTTTGTGTGAAAATCTGCCTGACCAAACATAGAGCTAAGGGAAGATTGGTTTTGTATTCGTCGTGATTGAGTGCTGCCATTTAGATAAGAGAACCAGATAGAGGGGCCAGACATAGAGCTGAGGGAAGACTTCTTTTATTCGTCGTGATCCAGTACTGTGATTTAGATTGGAAAGCCAGATAGGCTGGACAGACATAGAGCTAAGGGAAGATTGGTCTTGTATTTGTCGTGATTGAGTGCTGCCTTCCTAGTTTGTAGGACACGTTTGTTTCGGGTTTTCGTTACTTTCAACAATCGATTCTTGTTTCAAGAATAAATATACAATAACATTTGATTTAGAAATTGTTGTCATGTTAACATCGTCCATTGCAATAAGATCCATCAGAGATATTCAATTAATTTAATATAAATATTAATAAATTAACGCTATGTATAAAAATTGAAAGACTATGATAAAACCAGACAAAATTTCTTTATAAATATGTGTTAGGGCATTGATTGATTTAAAAGAGAGAAAGAAATAAAGGATCTAAAACAGCTGTTCTAGCCATTCAGCACTCTTAATTAATTATTTTAATCTTTAAAAAGATCCCCTAGTCGAAGAATAAGTTTTGGTAGATGGGTCATTACCATCTGTACTGTACGTGCAAGGGGTAAAGGGGGTAGTCATTACCACTGTACTTGTATGGGTTGATGGGTGGGCAATGCCACTGTACGTGTATGGGTGGGCGGGTGGATCAATGCCACTGTACATGTATGGGTGGGTGGGTCAATGCTATTGTAAGTGTATTACAAGGAAGGGGTGGTGGGTGATTGACCATTACCCTTGTACGTGTAAGGGGTGATGGGTGAGTGGCCATTACCACTGTACGTGTATGGGTGGGTCATAAATCATTGTACGTGTATATGGAAGATTGTAATTTTGATAAAAGGCTAAAAAATAATACCATAATTACGGTTACTTGTAATTGTGGTACCATATTATTTCAAATTAATTACACTCGATTGTCTTGAAATAAGATGATTGATTTTGCACAGTATAATAACTCGAGAGAAACATATAATTCTAATTAGCCTTAAAAGAAATTTGACAGAAAACAGGTTTACCTTACTACAAGGAACTACATTTAGTATTTTATCATGTTCCTTTTTACGGTACATATTATAATATGTAAAGTGATGTTTTATTTAATAAATTAACTGTGCAATTTCCCCACAGTTATAGTTGTGAATAATTATGTTAAAAATTTAAAAGTACCCCTTTTTCATTGTTAACCTTTTTGAACATGCGAATTATATAAAAATAAAGACAATTTATGTTCATTCTAAGAATCTTCACTATTTACAGACCTAACAAATAATTATTTCATTCATCTGACACAATTTTTTATATTTTGTAGATATTTAATAACATGATCTTGATTATTTAATTACAATATTGGCCTGTGTTTATATGCAAAATTTTTTCATAAACATCATATTAGTCACGTTATTTTTAGTATGCATTACATTTTTCTGAATTTTAATTCATAGGTTAAGTTTTATTTAGTATGTAACAGATAACCTTTATCGTTTAAAACATATTTGCATCACTATTTACTGAGGTTTCACTTCGTACACATACTTAACAGTTGCCAATTTCTGATGTAGTTTTGATGCATAATTAACAACACAAATATACTTTCTTTGGTTACCTACAGTAAATTATTCTGTGGGATCTTCTTACTCAGAAACGTACAATTTAATTAACTTAAATCCAATTGCACGTAACACGTCATTTTGTTAGGACTCCCTATTACCTTACGTACATATTCTACAACTCAAACCATCTTGGCCCTTCCTTTCAAACATGTATACGATGCACTCTTTTAACCTTACGTATTCAATTACATAATTCAACATATCCGTTACTTAGCATACCTTTATAATCCCGCTAACACAACGTATAATTAATAACAATCAATAAAATAATGACAATTGTTTAAATCCAAAAAATTCATACAATTTTAAATTGAAATTTAAATATTTACAATATTTTATACCTTTACAGCTGATAGCCCTTGCTTACTCGCTACGGGATTGTTCTCTACGTTTGCTTACCCTTTCCTCCGTGGTTCTTACAAAACCATCATATCAATATAAAACATCAGCCTGCTGCCATTCCTCTAGCTAACAAAGGTTTATAATCTAGAAAACCCTATAGTTCTTCTTCATGGGGATGAAAAGTAGTGCAATCATGCCAGAGTTAAAAGAAATTACCTTAAAAACATTTCACAACTGGCCAAGCTTTTGTGTCGTGTTTACTTTTTTGTATTATCTGTTTGAAATTAATTAATGCCAATAATTTTTCCTCTCATGAAAAACAGGAAACATCGAGGGGGTTTTTACAGCCCTTGCGAATGGAATTGAGTGATAGAGACTCTATGATACAAAAGCTAACACCCCGCCAAATTTCATCAATATCTATTCAGGGGTTGCAGAGATTTCGTGATTTTGGATATTGTTTTTAGATTTTATGTGTTAAGATTACGGAATGTGTTTAAATTGATCAAAAATATTGAATCATTTTGAGTTATTAATAATCCACATTCTGAATATTTAGGGGGAAATACTAACTAGCTCTCATATAAGACAGTTTAATCGAATGTATATATTTAATAGCTATGGTACTTAATTAAGCCAGCTACTTCTAACTATGTGTGTCAGCTCCTAGCATCTCATTACGTGATGCATGTGATTGACAGAGTAACTTGTATGTTGTTGAGCACATGTCTACCGTGATGAAAGTTTATGACAGGAACTCACCTCTTCCAACCTCACCAACCAGACAGTTGTTAGACTAAAGCGTGTTAACTGCTCAACTATTCCATATTTCAAAACTGTAATAAGTAAAGTTTTAAACATTTTTGGTCTACGAATGAAGGATTCAACAAAATGCAATAGTCCTAATTCCAGTAATATATTAGTTGAGAAATTGTATGTTACAGTATTTGTATATTTGCTTAAAAAACACCAACTTTCACAGTTGAACAATATAGAGTAGATGAGAACTTCGTTAATCTTCTACTCGTTTAAGAGTATTTTAAACACGGATTGTTAAATGGATGACATAAAGAGTTAAATATAAACAGGTTCGCTGAAAAATATTTTAACAGCAAAACAAATGCCCCGTTTTTTGTTAAAACATTTACAAGTAGGCTCTAGTTGTGCAGTGCTGTACTCCAGCTAATTGGAGGTGAAGTGTTGTGGAAATTGTAAGCGTTAATTTCTCCGCCAAGTCTTTTTAATGCCGACACGGCTCTACTAAATGGTTGCCATCGGCGTGGACACTACTAGAGAGCGTGCCAAGCTTGAAGGTTACGGTGTCCAGGGTTCACTCCTAAAGTGACTGAACCTTATTTTACATATATTACTGTGAAATTCGATGGAAGCACTTCAACTTCTTTTAAAGTCTTATCTGGAGTTCCTCAAGGGTCTTATCTGGGCCCGTTGTTGTTTCTCATATTGATGAATGACATCCATACTGTTATACGCACAAACTTCCTCATGGTATTAAGATTTTTGATAGAGTTCATTCTGATGGAGAGACACTGCAGCACTCGGTCAGTGACATTGTTGACTGGTGCAATGATAATGGTGTTGAATGCAGGCAAATGTGTAGTTTTGTCGTTGAAATGTGGATTTCTAATGATTACTTGTTGGTAAATACTCATTTGAAAAGAGTTGAGAAGTTCAATTATCTGGAAGTCATTCAATCTCCCTCACTCAGTCCACAGGAGCATATCCAACACATTGTTGCAAGAGCCAACTCCCTGCTTGGATTTGGCTAAGATCTACAAGACATTTCATTTCTCCTTACTCTCTGGTAATCTTGTACAAGTCTCTAGTCCACCCTGTTCTTCAATGTGAGTCAGTAATCTGGACTCCTTACCAGTTCAACCATGTGGATCAAGTGAATGCTGTACAGATGAACTTTATCATAAAGCATTGGCTGCAGACTGGGCTTTACTTATCGTGGCACTACAAATCAGAAAACCAGTTTATTCTTGTTCCAGTGGAATCGAGGCTTCAACTTGCCGACTTAGTAACTCTGTATAAGCTTGTTAATGGGCTGCTTGACAATCCTAAGCTTCTTAGTGGAATGAATCTGTCCCTCCCAAGAGGAACATGATCCAGGACCATCTTTAGTAGGTGTCAACATTTCTCCTACTACTCTTACCACAGAGACATTTCGAGACTCTTGAGAACTTTAAGTGAGATTGCAACCCATATTGAATTTTTTTTGGATAATTTGTCAGCTCATTTAGAAATTAAGTATCTCCAATTCTAGAAAGTGACACTTTTATTATCAGGGTTTCTTCTTGTGGTTGAAAATAATATACTGATTTGACTGTGGAGTATTTATTTATTACTATGCAATTTTAATTATTATTTTTAGTTATTTAGAATTGATTAATTGTTGTGTTTTTTTATTATTATATCGTCATTTTTTTTTCTCCAAATTTAATTTATTATAATTAGAAATCAATTATTTATTTTCTTATAGTTGTTTATATGTATATACTATTGTTTATACTGTGTTAAATTATTATTTTTTATTGTTAATGCTATTTTCATAATTTATTGTTACTTATTGTTCACTTAAGATTTTTTGTTGTTGTTACTTATTTTATTATACATTTTTTTTTATTGTTGATCTAATATTCATATTCTGTTGTGATGTTAGTTGTAATGTCTTAAAATAATTACTATTACAATTTGTATTATTTGTTATAAATTACTATTTGTAAAAATGGTATTACCTTTGATAAAAATAAATAAAAACAGAATAAAAAATAGAGTGGTGTAGGGTGTCTATTTTGGATGGTAGTCAGGGCCAGCAAGTTGTGTAGGGGAGATAACTCAGTATCAGGCTTGTCAGTTAACTGAAAATCAGATCTGTACTAAATGGTTCGGATTCACTTGAACATATAGGTTCCTTAGTTGCCCTGATTATTAGGCTATTTATAAATGTTTAATATTAAGGAACAGTTGACCTTAGTAACAATGACTACATTCGTTCATCTATTCACCCGTCATACTCACCCATATCTCTTAGTAAAGAATAATGATGGATAATCATTTAAATTAATTTGGTGGATGTGCTCAATCTGCGGAAGGATAATATTGACCGTCCCGGTAGACTTGTCTAACTGAAGTAGCCTCTTAGTTGTTTTCCAATATTGGGTTTGCTGATGACTAACAGGTGAGCATATTAATGAAATAACCTTTTGTCGAATGAACATATGTTCAATATGAAGACATGTCATTAAGGTCTTTGCAGGTACTCAGTATTTTATACATCTCCGTGAAATGATATAAAACTAGTTATTACAGATCTGCTTTGTGTATGTTAAAAAAAATTACAACTTGACAACTCACTAATGTCAGGAAAAAACTGTTTATTATGATAAAATTTTAAGAAAAAATATATTTATCTAAAAAAAAAAGAAAAACATTGAAGTATGTTTAATCGACACTCGTAAAACATATTTAGCTTAGCAAGTTATTTAAACAAAATTATTTTGACCATTTAAGTACTCTGCCATTTTTCGAAAATTAGTTGTAGTTAATGTCCTCAAGACAAATAAGTTATTGGTAAGAGACGAAAGTGTTTCAAAGCCAATGAATAGGCCAAGTAAGTCGTACAGGCATTATTATATTGGGATTTGGGATTATGATTACATAATTTTTTTATTATTATTAAACTAAAATGTTAAAACAGCATTTTTCTTGGTACACGTATAAATTATATTTAGACATTTTTAACCAATCTCATGATAACGTAGCTAATATTAAAATAGATAGTAAAAAATAACGAAACAACTGAAGCTATAAAGCCATTAAGTAGGCAATTAACTAATATAAATATAGTATCCATTACAGTTTGAACCTATTTAAACACGTAGACCTGGCAAATAGTAACAGACAAGACAAATCCACTTTAAGTTGTGTATTAATTTTTATTTTACAGGAATATCAAATATGTATATTTTATTAATGTAACTTAGCCTAGTTAAAATCAACTTTCATATTTACAGAACAACATTTAATTTTTGGCAATAACTAAAAATTATACTAACCCAGATATGCATTTTCAAATTATAAAGTAATATGAAATATTTTAATAACAGTACAAATACAACCTATTTTAAGGAATAATTACTGTATATTTAATTACAGGAACCAAACATTTATTTTGTTACTTAGTATGGTTGATACTCGGAGTGTATGTCATTACTAAAGTAGTAAAACTACAATAAGAAATTTCAGCAAATGAGTCAAGGAATGCTTGGAAAAGTACATATCACTTCTAATAACTACAATTTGCCAACTAATAACTATGTTAATCAAAAATTCAGCGCTCATTATGACAATTTAAATATTACTAGAAGCATCATAAAGTATTTCTAAATATACATTTATGTCCCTTATTATTTTTTGTTGTTACACCTTAAAGAAATACAAACAGAAAACTAATCAAAACCGTTGTGTTGCAAATAGTATAATATGACCTAATCCAAATAGGTCAAGTGTGCTAGATGGTTTGCTAGGTCAAGTGTGTTGGATGATTTGCTAGGTCAAGTGTGCTAGATGGTTTGCTAGGTCAAGTGTGTTGGATAATTTGCTCGGTCAAGTGTCCTAGAGAGTTTGCTAGGTCAAGTGTGCTAGATGGTTTACTAGGTCAAGTGTCCTACATAGTTTGCCAGGTCAAGTGTGCTATATTGTTTGATAAATCAAGTGTGCTAGATGGTTTGCTAAGTCAAGTGTGCTTAATGGTTTGCTAGGTCAAGTGTGCAAGGTGGTTTACTAGGTCAAGTGTCCTACATAGTTTGCCAGGTCAAGTGTGCTATATTGTTTGATAAATCAAGTGTGCTAGATGGTTTACTAGGTCAAGTGTCCTACATAGTTTGCCAGGTCAAGTGTGCTATATTGTTTGATAAATCAAGTGTGCTAGATGGTTTGCTAAGTCAAGTGTGCTTAATGGTTTGCTAGGTCAAGTGTGCAAGGTGGTTTACTAGGTCAAGTGTCCTAGATAGTTTGCTAAGTCAAGTGTGCTTAATGGTTTGCTAGGTCAAGTGTGCTAGATGGTTTACTAGGTCAAGTGTCCTACATAGTTTGCCAGGTCAAGTGTGCTATATTGTTTGTGTGCTATAGGTCAAGTGTGCAAGGTGGTTTGCTTGGTCAAGTGTGCTAGATGGTTTGGTGATGTAAGGGGTTCCTCTTCAACTACATCATTTACTATCGTTGGTTATACGCTTTGATTAACTCTGTGTTGATAATTACATTTCGGACTTCCTTCCCTACTAATCAGCTACCTTGTTACAGCGACTTCCTGCATCTTATAAGTAGTTCATGTCTTCATTTGATTTCAGATTACCATAAATAAAAAAATAATTTAATATGAACATTTTTATGACGACAATGAAATGAATACAAATGTTTAAATATTTAAGTAATTAATAGCTTGTTTAAATTATTAATAATTACATGTTTTTTTCTACCGTATACCTATAATAATTTTGTAAGACATAATAATTATTTTTTTAGTTGTATTCTCAAAGACGTTTTAGAAAAGTCAGTGTTTACCAATAAGCACTTCTCTTTATTAGTTTCACTTCACTTACCACTGGAATGCTATATAATTCACGAAGTCTGCGTTGGCCAATATTTCCATTGTTGCAACAGTAGAGCACATATGTTTCCATCAAGCTTTTTGTACAAGCCCCGGGAGATTTTAGTTCTGTTGGTTTTAAGTCTGTGTAAATATATTTTTTGTACATTCTGTATTTGTTTATAGATAATAATCCTACTAAATAACATTGTTTCAAAATTAATTAGGTCAGTTTTACAACGTTACCAAAACGGTTAATATGACTGTATAATTTGTTTGGATCTGAAATACTTATAATTTTAACCTCTGCTTATCATCCCTTTTAATACATAGATTTCCTCCATAAACTTTATTAGAAAAGCAGATATATATATATTAAAATAATTAATAATATAAATAAATAATATAAGTATAAAATCTTAACTGCCTTTGACTTATAAATATTTATTTTTGTTTATTAATCTATATAATCATTTTTGTTTTATACCGAGTTATATTGTAATTAATTAATGCAGTAATTTTTTTGCATTTGACGTAAAATTAAATTAACTTTTAATATAATTTAAGTTCGTAGGATTACAAAATCCTTTATTTTTATCCCTATTTTACTATGGAAACCAATGATTCGGCAAAATACATATTAAAATTCAGTCAATTAAACAAATAATGCTATAACAAACTATGCGGAAATATCTATTTATCAAAATTATTAATTTATATTACATGCATTGCTGGCCACACTGTGACGTCATAATTATGCGTACGAGCGTAACTTCCTTACTATAAGAAATTGAACACGTTTCAGTTTTAAACTTACATACAACATAGATATATGAATATATACTGTACTCATTCTACTCATGTACTAATCAATGTAAGAAGAGTTATTAAGCCAACATTGTATCATTCATGTATACTTTCGACATATTTCACATAAATAGTGTTCACTAGCAGACTGTATGCTGTGCGTCGTGCCATTAACTGGATATTTACACGTGTAAGACTACAAAAAGGAAATTGTAAAACTAAACTTCTGTATCATATTGGAATAGAAGATTTCAATCACGACTATATTTCAATAGAAGATAATTCGCAGACATAATGTACATAAGGAATGAGATGTATTAAACACTGCAAACAGACTATACAAAACATGTTATACAAGATCCTTTCCATTATGATATTGCATTTCTACGCAATCCATTCTCTTACTATTATAGATAAATGATCAATACAAAAAATTTTGATAAACATTAAAGATAGAAAATTTCAAGACATAATTTTTTGGTTGAGAGATAAACAATCACACGTCTTAGGTCTTGTTTATTTTTATGATTATAAATCATCCTGTAATCTGAATATTTTTAGAAATAAAATAGTTTACTTCCTTTAGTAAAATTAGTATCACTGTTATTTGAGAACCATAACCTAAAAGTAAACTCTCCAGAATCACGATACATCATTTTGGTTCAACAAAAACAACTGATTAATTTCCAAAACTAACTTAATCAGTACAAAATTTAATTTATTTGTAATGTGCAGTAATAGTATTGTTAGTATATCATTGAATTACATTTAATGGCTGTTTGGTGTCCGAACTCATCTTCAGGCAATCAAAATGTAAACTAGCCTTCTACCCAGAGGGAGTGAATGAAATATTGATGCTTCCATTCATCAAATATTGTTTCTAACAGAAAATTGGTTTTCAAAATACGTCAAGAATATTTAATGTTGTACTAATTATTGTATTAATCTATGAATTGCCAACATATATGCAGAGAATATACTTACTAATACTGCATTTTTAATTTATTATAAATTAATCTACTATAAAATATGCTGAATGCCATATTTTTATGGTTAAAAAATTTAAAAAAGTTGAAAAAATCAACAGTCATTCTAAAACCAACAGAGAGATATGCCAAAAAATTAAATACAAAACATGTTTTTTTTAACTAATTTTAATTTGATATGCAACATGACATACTGTAGGTTGATTTTTGATTTTAACTTACACCAGTTGTTGTTGCTCGTATGTCGGTAGATTTTTCAAATTTGGGAAATTCAAAATTAAATGACTTAAGTGCTTTTTTTTGGAATAGTGGCATTGGGTAAAAATCTGATATCCTGCAGATGAACACAAGTTTTAATAATACTTAAACACTAAAAACAACAATTGTTTACATTTTGGACCACCCTGTCCTTTGGGGTAATAATAAATTAAAATTTGTATATCTAATGTTATGTATTTAAACAACTTTAACATGAAGCGTATTACGACATGTATTTACATTGTTTTTGAAATTTGTTAATGATGGAGTATCAGATGAGGGAGACAAAGGTAGTTGGTCATTTGCCATCATTACGTGAAAAATAACAATCACGACGTTTCGATTTGGTAAAACCCAAACCGTTTTCAAGTGCTAAAAACTAAATTACATCTACACAAACATGTTATAAAACTACGTTCTTAAACTGATAAACTTATCTACTTTAATAATTATCTACATTTTAACCTAGATCCTAGAATGGAGTACAACAAAATGAACTTCTACTAAATATAAAAATATTAACAGGGTTAAATTAATATAGCCAATTAGGTGCTGTCAAGGTCACGATATCAACAAAAAGTGTAAAACACAGTAAAATTAATATTCAAATCAGACTGAAATAAGATTACATTAACTAATCATAAATATATGGTACCTGAAAAACACAATTAATTTAAAATAAAATTCAACACGCACAACAAATTATATATATATGACTCGGAAGGACTGAGACTACTATTAAAATTACATTTTAACCTGAAAAGACAACAATTATTAGGAATAAAACAATACCATAATCAAATATTACAAAAATGATGAAGTCTTACGACCCGCAGTGACGATGGCGTCTAGACGTCCCAGGTACGAAGTGAGGATGATACAATCCAAATGCAGTGTCTACGAAGTTCCCTTCAAGGTGATAAAACACGGGGACTAGACAAACATACACACTACACTTCACAACAACCATACACAGATTGACGAGGTCAAGGACATTTTTTTTTTTTTAGTTTTTAGCACTTGAAAAAGGTTTGGGTTTTACCAAATCGAAACGTCGTGATTGTTATTTTTCACGTAATGATGGCAAATGTCCAACTACCTTTGTCTCCCTCATTTATTTACATTTCAAAGTTTTTCGAAACCAATCCCCCCCCTGTAATGTTCAGGCTAATTACAGGGTTGAAAATAATTGTCTGGAATTTTTAAGATTAAAAAATGTGGGGTTACAGTTGGAAGAAATATTTCATTTAAACTCGTTCGGTCGTAAAATGTAGCGGCTCAGTAGTGTGAAACATCCAGCATACTAATTTTAATTTTTTAGTGCTCGTTAATTTTACTAAGATAGTTTAATCTTCAATTTATGCAGTTATTATTTACCTGGTTATTTAAAATTCAAGAGTTTTTCAGTTAAATTAAGTTAAATACAAGTTAAAACAAACTCGGATGAACCCAGTTATTACTTTCCCAGTGGGCTATTACCATTTATTTTATATCAAATCGATTTACAATCCCATGTTAAATTTTGAGTCTCGAAACGAAGTATCAGCTGTTTTTGTGGTCCATTGTGGAGTGCTGGTGTAGTCCCATGTAAATGTCATGCCGTTTAAACCAGCTGTGATTGCAGGCCTCATAACTAACAAAATAACAGGCACAAATGTTCCTATTAGCTGGGATATCTATTGTAGGAGTATATAATCAAGGCTATTACTTACTGACACGAATTTCAGCAAAGTCAAATTTGTTTTTTAACAAAGACCTCATTCCTATATTAAACACACTCAAAGTTAATCTTTTTATTCATCTTTAACTTGATTAGTTTAAAAAATATGAATCATAGGCCTATTGTTAACTTTGAACATATCTTTGTGTAATAGTTATAAAGTTTTTGTAGTAGTATCCGAACCATGGTTATGTACGTCATATTCTTATTTGTTCTAATTATTTTAAAAAATTAGATAATTTTAGTTTACCATCTCTCTACATTTTTTGAAATTAGTTAAAATTAACCAGCAACTTTATGACTATTTAAGATTTGGTTATTCTTATGAGACAAGGCACAATTAATTGTAAGCTCAGAGTTCTAGCTCATAATCTATATTTTTCAAAAAAAAATTGTAGGGGCTAAAATGTATACTAAACTACCTAAAGTATCATTAATTTAGTTTTAACATGTTTTTTAGATGCTATAACGAATTTAATGTTTGAAAAACTATTATAGTGTTAAGGATTCCTGGATGATAATGTTGTATAATTTATTTTATTTGATACTGTATTTTTTATAATTAATTTCATAAAATGACGAAGCACCTATTTTAGAGCTACAATGTAAAGCTGTGTAAAACATATGCTAATAAAGATGTAATTATATTTATCCTGCCCCCCCACCACGCACTGTCGTATGTACTTGGTACAGCCACTGCTAGAAGCACGGATCTGTCATTACAACAATGATCCCACTTGCCACAGCGTTAACATTTGATATTTTATTGTACTGTTTAATTGAGTTGTATTGATGTATTATTAATGGTTAAAATGATAAGAGTATTTTAATTGTTCACCATTGTAACTAAATTAGTTCCAACCATAGTTAAAATATTTTACCATCATAGATTTAATATGTTTTGTATGTGACTGTGCCTTGCCGCTCACTGCCGTTGGAGGGGAACGGTGGTGGGAGAAGTAAACGTTCTCTCTCCTCTACGCGCCATTTACTTTGGTTTTATGACTACTTTTAGTTAGAAAGATACATTTTTTATTTTATTTAATGAAAACATTAATACCACACTTAATGATAGTACAAAATGGTTAAAATAATTATTATATGTGTATCTAAGAGAAAGATTAATGTATTTTTCATGTAGTATTTATTTTCAAAATAACACTCCGTAAATACGAGCCTTGAGGAGGTTACAGCGACTCCCTCGGGTGTGAGTGTTAAACAAGCTAATGTTTATTGGACGATGAATACTTCACCCCCGAGTGTTTTTAAACTATAGAACGCTTGTTTTATTAAACCAGATGTTTTCATCGACAACTTTATATTGGCATACATTTTCCTTGGCTCTGTTACAATTATCAACCACTTAGTCTGGTTACATAGATATTTGTTTTCACACAATGTGGTCAAATTTCAATTATTTAAACATCTCTATAAATGTTTAAAAGAAATAAAAAAAACTTTGAAATATATTTCCTCACATAAAATATTTTTCCTTGTTATTAAATATTTTAAATATAAGATTTTGAGAACTGAGTGGATCAAAGAGTTCATACAAGAATGGATTTTCTTCCTCCAGATATATTTGCGTGGTAAAATATTTCTATGTGTAAACACTTAGCTATTGGAGTCTAGCAAGTCTTATTGGTTGTCCCTACACCTCCGTGTGCATCATTGAACTTAAGTTTTATCAACAAAATCGATTTTTATTTATACCTAACTGTTTTTAAGTTACTCATGTAAGATTGGATAGTGTACTCCACAAACTTGAGCACAATACACTCCGCCTTTAAATAAAGACATTCATTCATGTTTCTTAAAGTTTTTAACTCACACTCTGAACTGATATTTCCTTTTCAACCATCCCTTGAACATTCACTAACATATCTTATTGTATTTTTACTACTTTAGAAACGTCTTAAACTCCGAGTATCAACGATACTAATTAACTAAATTTATTTATGGTTTCTGTAATTAAAATAAGTATAGGTATACGGTAAAAAAAGTAATTATTAAAAATAAAACCAAGTTATTAATTATTTGAATAGCATTACTTAAATATTTAAAATTTTTCGTTTGATATTTTGATGTTTTAACTTTTGTATTCAATATATTGTCGTCCTAAAAAGTTCATATTAAATAGTTTTTTTTTTTAATAAACGACCTCTAAGATGCAGGAGGTTGCAATTAACAAGGTAGCTGAAACGTAGGGAAGGAAATCCCGAATGTAAACATCAACATAGAGTTTAACATAGCGTTTAATCATCGTGGATAAACATTGATAAATCAAGCAGATAATCAACGATAGTAAATGATCTAGTTGAAGAGGAAACCCTCAAATTACCAAACCATCCAGCACACTTGACCTAGCAAACCATCTAGCACACTTGACATAGTAAACCATCTAGCAAACTTGACCTGTTTGGATTAAGTTATATTATACTATTTGCAACACAAAGGTGTTGATTAGTTTTGTGTTTATTTTTCATTAAGAAGCAACCGATAATACCACTGTAGTTATATTTAGAAATTATTTATGATGCTCTCAGTATTATCTAAACTGTAATATTGAACGCTTATTTTTGTCTAACGTAGTAATTAATTAGCAAATGGTGGTTATGAAAAATTAGGTACAAATAAATTGATAATTGTTTTAAATGTTTTTCATAAAATAACGTTTAAAATGAACACATTAATTTCAAAATCATATTTTTGCCATAGTCAATCAATCTATACATATAATCAATCTATACTGTTTTTGGCCTTTTAATTCTTACACTGCCATTAAATATCATGTAATGTATTTGTCATTCTTAATCGGTTAACGGATGTCTGTTTTGTAGCCTAAAGGAGAGAAACTATGAATATAACATCAAAATGTGGTATAATCTATATTACACACGTTTCAATAACGCGAGTATTTACATTGGTGATGTATTTATTTAAGTAACTTAATAAAAAACAAGTTGTAATTTTTAGAATCCATCCTTAGGTAATGAAAAATGTCATAAGTAAAGTTTAAATTTCAAGATTCAATTTAACTGTTCATAATATGGCATAGAGAAAAAAAATTAAAAAATGTAATACGGTAAAAAAATATATTTTCAAGTAAATTAATAACACGAATAACGGTAAATGTTTGTGCTGTAAACGGAACCCGCTTCCACAGCCAATAACATAAAGACTTTGTTCCGTAACCGGAACCCCTCCCACAGCCAATAACATAAAGACTTTGTGCCGTAACCGGAACCCCCTCCCGCAGCCAACAACATAAAGACTTTGTGCCGTAACCAGAACCCTCTCCCGCAGCCAATAACATAAAGACTTTGTGCCGTAACCGCAACCCCCTCCAACAAGCAAATAACATAAATACTTTGTGCCGTAACCGGAACCCCCTCCCGCAGCCAACAACATAAAGACTTTGTGCCGTAACCGGAACCCCCTCCCGCAGCCAACAACATAAAGACTTTGTGCCGTAACCAGAACCCTCTCCCGCAGCCAATAACATAAAGACTTTATGCCTTAACCGGAACCCCCTCCCACAGCCAATAACATAAAGACTTTGTGCCGTAACCGGAACCCCCTCCACCAGCCAACAACATAAAGAATTTGTGCCGTAACCAGAACCCCCTCCCGCAGCCAATAACACAAAGACTTTGTGCCGTAACCGCAACCCCCTCTCGCAGCCAATAACATAAAGAATGTTTGCCGTAGCCGGAACCCCCTCCCACAGCCAATAACATAAAGACTTTGTGCCGTAACCGCAACCCCCTCCAGCAAGCAAATAACATAAAGACTTTGTGCCGTAACCAGAACCCCCTCCCGCAGCCAATAACATAAAGACTTTGTGCCGTAACCGGAACCCCCTCTCACAGCCAATAACATACAGACTTTGTGCCGCAACCGAAACTCCCTCACGCAGCCAACAATATAAAGACTTTGTGCCGTATCCGGAACCCCCTCCCACAGCCAATAACATCTACGTAATATTGCCAGAGTACTCTTACGTCAGGACTATTACATCACAGTTGCGAGTGGCTGAGTCTGTAAACTGGCGCGCTAACGTCGCTGATAATCAGACTGTCCGACACATGTTTTTGTGATTTATAAAGTTTAAACAATTTATTATTGAGTTGTCCCTAAAAAACATCAGTGTTAATAAGTGAGGTGTCTGGTTTTTAGTGTAAAAATTAAAATTATAATAAAAGCGTATCTGAAACTATTTGTATTTTTTTCATAGTTCTCTTCTTATGAATTACCGCATCGTAAACAATCATTAATAAATAATGGAACAGTAGAATATTATTTTCGAAATACAATTATTCGAGCATTAATGAAATATTTGTTATTTTCCAAAAATAATTGTATTACGCTCAATAATCCTTAACTAGTTAATACACTTGAAAATGAAAATAAAACCCAAAAACAGCTGAAAGATACTATGTTAGAATATTCATTATATTATTTTGAAACAGTGAGACTTAACTCGTTATTTTTCAATAGAATGGTCAAACAAAATGAGAAAACAAGGTCTTATGTTAGCAAGAATTGAAGACCTACCATTACGTCTTTGTGGTTCACGTTTATTTTTGCTTTGACAGGTCGTATGTGTCTTTTTGTAGTAAATGGAGTTTCTGTAACACAACTTCAAGAATATAAACATGTGATTTAATTAGTCTTTTAATTTACATTTAGTGTTTAGTCGTATATGTAGGTTTCAGGAATAAAACTAAGAAACTTGGTTAGTTACAACTTTCAGCTACAATGCATATTATTTTATTATTTGCTAACTGTCAGATGTGATACCTTTTGAAATTTAATAATTAAAATTAATTAATTGTATTATTGTATTAATTGTTGTAAACACTGGTCAAATAATATGGCAAACAAACATAGTTGTATCAATGATATATAACAAATTCTTGTACTAATTTAAACATTGATAGATTCTCATAGACAATATGTTGTCAGAGTATTTAGGACTTTTCCTGCATATCCATTCCATCATTTACGCACATCATTTTACCTTTACAATATACAATTGTCATATATCTAATATACACTTATAAAGTTTGATTTTAACTCTGTTTTTGCATGGTTAATTTGTGTCGTAGAGAATCACAATATTTAACATTTGAATGTTGTGAAGTTAAAGTAATTTTACCACTGTAACTTTTTATTCAACATTCCCTTATTTAAATTTGGAAAAGTTCATTATTTATTAAAAGTGTTATGTTGGCTAGACAACTACAAAAGGGTATTAGGGTTGGTTTGATTGGAGATAAATTGAAATTAAGGTAATATTGAATTTAAAAATTGTATAGGTAACAAATATTGTGTGGCAAACATTCCGAATGAAGGTTTATGCATTTTATAATCTAAATATATATGTCTATAAGTTTATAGCAAGGATGTTTCAATTATAATTGATCTAAGCCAATCTCAGTACCAGCATGAGTAATTTATCTTAACTAAATATATAAAATAAGTATTAATTAATATATTTACTTTAAGATTTTCTTCATCAAAGCATTAATTAGAACTAAATGTTTTAAATAAAACAAGCACATACAGGGTGAAATAATATTCCTATATTACAGTAAATAGCCACTAAAAATAAATGTAGTGTTCATTATTTTACGTGTCACTGAAATATTTTAAAAATAAATTACAAGAAATGTATGATAATAAAAAAAAAAACACAGTTTTCTCTGTAAACAACTCTATAGGAAAACAATATTTTTTGTATGGAGATTAAATTTATTTATATTCACACATAAACAGCTATGTGTGATTATCAAGGAAAATATACATCCCAAAGTATATGAGAAGTAAAGAAACTCTTAATTTTAGAGTAGGCTAAAGAATGTTATTTTCTTTTAACTGGAGTCCAAGCTTTATCAATGCAGGGATGAGGGTTTGTCTAATGCTGATAGTTCTGGTTGCATGATAAGAAGTTGGACAATGATATCATCTGACTACTATAGTAAGTTTATTGTTTGTCTAATGCTGTTAGTTCTGCTTGCATAGATAAGAAGTTGGACAATGATATCAGCTGACCACAATAGTAAGTTTATTATTTGTCTAATGCTGTTAGTTCTGCTTGTATAGATAAGAAGTTGGACAATGATATTAGCTGACCACAATAGTAAGTTTATTATTTGTCTAATGCTGTTAGTTCTGCTTGTATAGATAAGAAGTTGGACAATGATATCATCTGAATACTATAGTAAGTTTATTATTTGTCTAATGTTGTTAGTTCTGCATGCATGGATAAGAAGTTGGACAATGATATCATCTGACTACTATAGTAAGTTTATTGTTTGTCTAATGTTGTTAGTTCTGCTTGCGTAGATAAGAAGTTGGACAATGATATCAGCTGAATACTATAGTAAGTTTATTATTTGTCTAATGCTGTTAGTACTGCTTGCATAGATAAGAAGTTGGACAATGATATCAGCTGAATACTATAGTAAGTTTATTATTTGTCTAATGTTGTTAGTTCTGCATGCATAGATAAGAAGTTGGACAATGATATCAGCTGAATACTATAGTAAGTTTATTATTTGTCTAATGCTGTTAGTACTGCTTGCATAGATAAGAAGTTGGACAATGATATCAGCTGAATACTATAGTAAGTTTATAATTTGTCTAATGTTGTTAGTTCTGCTTGCATAGATAAGAAGTTGGACAATGATATCATCTGACTACTATAGTAAGTTTATTGTTTGTCTAATGTTGTTAGTTCTGCTTGCATGGATAAGAAGTTGGACAATGATATCATCTGACTACTATAGTAAGTTTATTGTTTGTCTAATGTTAGTTCTGCTTGCGTAGATAAGAAGTTGGACAATGATATCAGCTGAATACTATAGTAAGTTTATTATTTGTCTAATGTTGTTAGTTCTGCTTGCATTGAAAAGAAGTTGGACAATGATATCAGCTGACTACTATAGTAAGTTTATTGGTTGGCTAATGCTGTTAGTACTGCTTGCATAGATAAGAAGTTGGACAATGATATCAGCTGAATACTAAGTAAGTTTATTGTTTGTCTAATGCTGTTAGTTCTGCTTGCATAGATAAGAAGTTGGACAATGATATCAGCTGAATACTATAGTAAGTTTATTATTTGTCTAATGCTGTTAGTTCTGCTTGCATAGATAAGAAGTTGGACAATGATATCAGCTGAATACTATAGTAGGTTTATTGTTTGTCTAATGCTGATAGTTCTGCATGCATGGATAAGAAGTTGGACAATGATATCAGCTGAATGCTATAGTAAGTTTATTATTTGTCTAATGCTGATAGTTCTGCATGCATGGATAAGAAGTTGGACAATGATATCAGCTGAATACTATAGTAAGTTTATTATTTGTCTAATGCTGTTAGTTCTGCATGCATGGATAAGAAGTTGGACAATGATATCAGCTGAATACTATAGTAAGTTTATTATTTGTCTAATGCTGATAGTTCTGCATGCATGGATAAGAAGTTGGACAATGATATCATCTGACTACTATAGTAAGTTTATTGTTTGTCTAATGTTGTTAGTTCTGCTTGCATAGATAAGAAGTTGGACAATGATATCAGCTGAATACTAAGTAAGTTTATTGTTTGTCTAATGCTGTTAGTTCTGCTTGCATAGATAAGAAGTTGGACAATGATATCAGCTGAATACTATAGTAAGTTTATTATTTGTCTAATGCTGTTAGTTCTGCTTGCATAGATAAGAAGTTGGACAATGATATCAGCTGAATACTATAGTAAGTTTATTATTTGTCTAATGCTGTTAGTTCTGCTTGCATGGATAAGAAGTTGGACAATGATATCAGCTGAATACTATAGTAAGTTTATTATTTGTCTAATGCTGTTAGTTCTGCTTGCAAAGATAAGAAGTTGGACAATGATATCAGCTGAATACTATAGTAAGTTTATTATTTGTCTAATATTGTTAGTTCTGCTTGCATTGATAAGAAGTTAGACATTGATATCATCTGACTACTATAGTAAGTTTATTGTTTGTCTAATGCTGTTAGTTCTGCTTGCATAGATAAGAAGTTGGACAATGATATCAGCTGACTACTATAGTAAGTTTATTGTTTGTCTAATGCTGTTAGTTCTGCTTGCATAGATAAGAACTTGGACAATGACATCAGCTGACCCCAATAGTAAGTTTATTGTCTGTCTAATGCTGTTAGTTCTGCTTGCATAGATAAGAAGTTGGACAATGATATCAGCTGACTACTATAGTAAGTTTATTGTTTGTCTAATGCTGTTAGTTCTGCTTGCATAGATAAGAAGTTGGACAATGATATCAGCTGACCACAATAGTAAGTTTATTATTTGTCTAATGCTGTTAGTTCTGCTTGTATAGATAAGAAGTTGGACAATGATATCAGCTGAATACTAAGTAAGTTTATTGTTTGTCTAATGCTGTTAGTTCTGCTTGCATAGATAAGAAGTTGGACAATGATATCAGCTGAATACTATAGTAAGTTTATTATTTGTCTAATGTTGTTAGTTCTGCATGCATGGATAAGAAGTTGGACAATGATATCATCTGACTACTATAGTAGGTTTATTGTTTGTCTAATGTTGTTAGTTCTGCTTGCATAGATAAGAAGTTGGACAATGATATCAGCTGACTACTATAGTAAGTTTATTATTTGTCTAATGCTGTTAGTACTGCTTGCATAGATAAGAAGTTGGACAATGATATCAGCTGAATACTAAGTAAGTTTATTGTTTGTCTAATGCTGTTAGTTCTGCTTGCATAGATAAGAAGTTGGACAATGATATCAGCTGACCACAATAGTAAGTTTATTGTTTGTCTCATGCTGTTAGTTCTGCTTGCATAGATAAGAAGTTGGACAATGATATCAGCTGACTACTATAGTAAGTTTATTATTTGTCTAATGCTGTTAGTTCTGCTTGCATAGATAAGAAGTTGGACAATGATATCAGCTGACTACTATAGTAAGTTTATTATTTGTCTAATGTTGTTAGTTCTGCTTGCATAGATAAGAAGTTGGACAATGATATCAGCTGAATACTAAGTAAGTTTATTGTTTGTTTAATGCTGTTAGTTCTGCTTGCATAGATAAGAAGTTGGACAATGATATCAGCTGACTACTATAGTAAGTTTATTGTTTGTCTAATGCTGTTAGTACTGCTTGCATAGATAAGAAGTTGGACAATGATATCAGCTGACTACTATAGTAAGTTTATTATTTGTCTAATGCTGTTAGTTCTGCTTGCATAGATAAGAAGTTGGACAATGATATCAGCTGAATACTATAGTAAGTTTATTATTTGTCTAATGCTGTTAGTTCTGCTTGCATGGATAAGAAGTTGGACAATGATATCAGCTGAATACTATAGTAAGTTTATTGTTTGTCTAATGCTGTTAGTTCTGCTTGCATAGATAAGAAGTTGGACAATGATATCAGCTGAATACTATAGTAAGTTTATTATTTGTCTAATGCTGTTAGTACTGCTTGCATAGATAAGAAGTTGGACAATGATATCAGCTGAATATTAAGTAAGTTTATTGTTTGTCTAATGCTGTTAGTTCTGCTTGCATAGATAAGAAGTTGGACAATGATATCAGCTGAATTCTAAGTAAGTTTATTGTTCGTCTAATGCTGTTAGTTCTGCTTGCATTGATAAGAAGTTGGACAATGATATCAGCTGAATACTACAGTAAGTTTACTATTTGTCTAATGTTGTTAGTTCTACATGCATGGATAAGAAGTTGGACAATGATATCAGCTGACCACAATAGTAAGTTTATTGTTTGTCTAATGCTGTTAGTTCTGCTTGCATAGATAAGAAGTTGGACAATGATATCATCTGACTACTATAGTAAGTTTATTGTTTGTCTAATGCTGTTAGTTCTACTTGCATAGATAAGAAGTTTGACAATGATATCAGCTGACTACTATAGTAAGTTTATTGTTTGTCTAATGTTGTTAGTTCTGCTTGTATAGATAAGACGTTGGACAATGATATCATCTGACTACTATAGTAAGTTTATTGTTTGTCTAATGTTGTTAGTTCTGCTTGCATAGATAAGAAGTTGGACAATGATATCAGCTGAATACTATAGTAAGTTTATTGTTTGTCTAATGCTGTTAGTTCTGCTTGTATAGATAAGAAGTTGGACAATGATATCAGCTGAATACTATAGTAAGTTTATTGTTTGTCTAATGCTGTTAGTTCTGCTGGCATAGATAAGAAGTTGGACAATGATATCAGCTGACATAATAAGTAAGTTTATTGTTTGTCTAATGCTGTTAGTTCTGCTGGCATAGATAAGAAGTTGGACAATGATATCAGCTGAATACTATAGTAAGTTTATTGTTTGTCTAATGCTGTTAGTTCTGCTGGCATAGATAAGAAGTTGGACAATGATATCAGCTGAATACTACAGTAAGTTTATTATTTGTCTAATGTTGTTAGTTCTACTTGCATAGATAAGAAGTTGGACAATGATATCAGCTGACCACAATAGTAAGTTTATTGTTTGTCTAATGCTGTTAGTTCTGCTTGCATAGATAAGAAGTTGGACAATGATATCAGCTGAAAATTATAGTAAGTTTATTGTTTGTCTAATGCTGTTAGTTCTACTTGCATAGATAAGAAGTTGGACAATGATATCAGCTGACTACTATAGTAAGTTTATTATTTGTCTAATGCTGTTAGTTCTGCTTGCATAGATAAGAAGTTGGACAATGATATCATCTGACTACTATAGTAAGTTTATTGTTTGTCTAATGCTGTTAGTTCTACTTGCATAGATAAGAAGTTGGACAATGATATCAGCTGACCACAATAGTAAGTTTATTATTTGTCTAATGCTGTTAGTTCTGCTTGTATAGATAAGAAGTTGGACAATGATATCATCTGACTACTATAGTAAGTTTATTGTTTGTCTAATGTTGTTAGTTCTGCTTGCATAGATAAGAAGTTGGACAATGATATCAGCTGACTACTATAGAAAGTTTATTATTTGTCTAATGCTGTTAGTACTGCTTGCATGGATAAGAAGTTGGACAATGATATCAGCTGAATACTAAGTAAGTTTATTGTTTGTCTAATGCTGTTAGTTCTGCTTATATAGATAAGAAGTTGGACAATGATATCAGCTGACCACAATAGTAAGTTTATTGTTTGTCTAATGCTGTTAGTTCTGCTTGCATAGATAAGAAGTTGGACAATGATATCAGCTGAATAATATAGTAAGTTTATTGTTTGTCTAATGCTGTTAGTTCTACTTGCATAGATAAGAAGTTGGACAATGATATCAGCTGACCACAATAGTAAGTTTATTATTTGTCTAATGCTGTTAGTTCTACTTGCATAAATAAGAAGTTGGACAATGATATCAGCTGAATACTAAGTAAGTTTATTGTTTGTCTAATGCTGTTAGTTCTGCTTGTATAGATAAGAAGTTGGACAATGATATCAGCTGAATACTATAGTAAGTTTATTATTTGTCTAATGTTGTTAGTTCTGCTTGCATTGATAAGAAGTTGGACAATGATATCATCTGACTACTATAGTAAGTTTATTGTTTGTCTAATGCTGTTAGTTCTACTTGCATAGATAAGAAGTTGGACAATGATATCAGCTGAATACTATAGTAAGTTTATTATTTGTCTAATGTTGTTAGTTCTGCATGCATGGATAAGAAGTTGGACAATGATATCAGCTGACTACTATAGTAAGTTTATTATTTGTCTAATGCTGTTAGTACTGCTTGCATAGATAAGAAGTTGGACAATGATATCAGCTGAATACTAAGTAAGTTTATTGTTTGTCTAATGCTGTTAGTTCTGCTTGCATAGATAAGAAGTTGGACAATGATATCAGCTGAATACTATAGTAAGTTTATTATTTGTCTAATGCTGTTAGTTCTGCTTGCATAGATAAGAAGTTGGACAATGATATCAGCTGAATACTATAGTAAGTTTATTATTTGTCTAATGCTGTCAAAAGTTCTGCTTGCATGGATAAGAAGTTGGACAATGATATCAGCTGACTACTATAGTAAGTTTATTATTTGTCTGATGCTGTTAGTTCTGCTTGCAAAGATAAGAAGTTGGACAATGATATCAGCTGAATACTATAGTAAGTTTATTGTTTGTCTAATGCTGTTAGTTCTGCTTGCATTGATAAGAAGTTGGACAATGATATCATGTAACTACTATAGTAAGTTTATTGTTTGTCTAATGCTGTTAGTTCTGCTTGCATAGATAAGAAGTTGGACAATGATATCAGCTTACTACTATAGTAAGTTTATTGTTTGTCTAATGCTGTTAGTTCTGCTTGCATAGATAAGAAGTTGGACAATGATATCATCTGACTACTATAGTAAGTTTATTGTTTGTCTAATGCTGTTAGTTTTACTTGCATAAATAAGAAGTTGGACAATGATATCAGCTGACCACAATAGTAAGTTTATTATTTGTCTAATGCTGTTAGTTCTGCTTGTATAGATAAGAAGTTGGACAATGATATCAGCTGAATACTATAGTAAGTTTATTGTTTGTCTAATGCTGTTAGTTCTGCTTGCATAGATGAGAAGTTGGTCAATGATATCAACTGACTACTACAGTAAGTTTATTGTTTGTCTAATGTTGTTAGTTCTGCTTGTATAGATAAGACGTTGGACAATGATATCATCTGACTACTATAGTAAGTTTATTGTTTGTCTAATGTTGTTAGTTCTGCTAAACATTGACTACTATAGTAAGTATTCAGCTGATATCATTGTCCAACTTCTTATCTTTGCAAGCAGAACTAACAGCATTAGACAAATAATAAACTTACTATAGTAGTCAGCTGATATCATTGTCCAACTTCTTATCCATGCAAGCAGAACTTTTGACAGCATTAGACAAATAATAAACTTACTATAGTATTCAGCTGATATCATTGTCCAACTTCTTATCCATGCAAGCAGAACTAACAGCATTAGACAAATAATAAACTTACTATAGTATTCAGCTGATATCATTGTCCAACTTCTTATCTATGCAAGCAGAACTAACAGCATTAGACAAATAATAAACTTACTATAGTAGTCAGCTGATATCATTGTCCAACTTCTTATCTATGTAAGCAGAACTAACAACATTAGACAAACAATAAACTTACTATAGTATTCAGCTGATATCATTGTCCAACTTCTTATCTATGCAAGCAGAACTAACAGCATTAGACAAATAATAAACTTACTATAGTATTCAGCTGATATCATTGTCCAACTTCTTATCTATGCAAGCAGAACTAACAGCATTAGACAAACAATAAACTTACCATAGTAGTCAGCTGATATCATTGTCCAACTTCTTATCTATGCAAGCAGAACTAACAGCATTAGACAAATAATAAACTTACTATAGTATTCAGCTGATATCATTGTCCAACTTCTTATCTATGCAAGCAGAACTAACAGCATTAGACAAATAATAAACTTACTATAGTATTCAGCTGATATCATTGTCCAACTTCTTATCTATGCAAGCAGAACTAACAGCATTAGACAAATAATAAACTTACTATAGTAGTCAGCTGATATCATTGTCCAACTTCTTATCTATGCAAGCAGAACTAACAACATTAGACAAACAATAAACTTACTATAGTAGTCAGCTGATATCATTGTCCAACTTCTTATCTATGCAAGCAGAACTAACAGCATTAGACAAAAAATAAACTTACTATAGTATTCAGCTGATATCATTGTCCAACTTCTTATCTATGCAAGCAGAACTAACAGCATTAGACAAACAATAAACTTACTTAGTATTCAGCTGATATCATTGTCCAACTTCTTATCTATACAAGCATAACTAACAGCATTAGACAAACAATAAACTTACTATTGTGGTCAGCTGATATCATTGTCCAACTTCTTATCTATGCAAGCAGAACTAACAGCATTAGACAAACAATAAACTTACTATTGTATTCAGCTGATATCATTGTCCAACTTCTTATCTATGCAAGCAGAACTAACAGCATTAGACAAACAATAAACTTACTATAGTAGTCAGCTGATATCATTGTCCAACTTCTTATCTATGCAAGCAGAACTAACAGCATTAGACAAACAATAAACTTACTATAGTAGTCAGCTGATATCATTGTCCAACTTCTTATCTATGCAAGCAGAACTAACAGCATTAGACAAATAATAAACTTACTATAGTAGTCAGATGATATCATTGTCCAACTTCTTATCTATGCAAGCAGAACTAACAGCATTAGACAAACAATAAACTTACTATAGTAGTCAGCTGATATCATTGTCCAACTTCTTATCTATGCAAGCAGAACTAACAGCATTAGACAAACAATAAACTTACTATAGTAGTCAGATGATATCATTGTCCAACTTCTTATCTATGCAAGCAGAACTAACAGCATTAGACAAACAATAAACTTACTATAGTAGTCAGCTGATATCATTGTCCAACTTCTTATCTATGCAAGTAGAACTAACAGCATTAGACAAACAATAAACTTACTATATTTTTCAGCTGATATCATTGTCCAACTTCTTATCTATGCAAGCAGAACTAACAGCATTAGACAAACAATAAACTTACTATTGTGGTCAGCTGATATCATTGTCCAACTTCTTATCCATGCATGTAGAACTAACAACATTAGACAAATAATAAACTTACTGTAGTATTCAGCTGATATCATTGTCCAACTTCTTATCTATGCAAGCAGAACTAACAGCATTAGACAAACAATAAACTTACTTAGAATTCAGCTGATATCATTGTCCAACTTGTTATCTATGCAAGCAGTACTAACAGCATTAGACAAATAATAAACTTACTATAGTATTCAGCTGATATCATTGTCCAACTTCTTATCTATGCAAGCAGTACTAACAGCATTAGACAAATAATAAACTTACTATAGTATTCAGCTGATATCATTGTCCAACTTCTTATCTATGCAAGCAGTACTAACAGCATTAGACAAATAATAAACTTACTATAGTATTCAGCTGATATCATTGTCCAACTTCTTATCTATGCAAGCAGAACTAACAACATTAGACAAACAATAAACTTACTATAGTATTCAGATGATATCATTGTCCAACTTCATATCTATGCATGCAGAACTATCATCTGACTACTATAGTAAGTTTATTGTTTGTCTAATGTTGTTAGTTCTGCTTACATAGATAAGAAGTTGGACAATGATATCATCTGACTACTATAGTAAGTTTTTTGTTTGTCTAATGCTGTTAGTTCTGCTTGCATAGATAAGAAGTTGGACAATGATATCAGCTGACTACTATAGTAAGTTTATTGTTTGTCTAATGCTGTTAGTTCTGCTTGCATAGATAACAAGTTGGACAATGATATCAGCTGAATTCTAAGTAAGTTTATTGTTTGTCTAATGCTGTTAGTTCTGCTTGCATAGATAAGAAGTTGGACAATGATATCAGCTGAATACTACAGTAAGTTTATTATTTGTCTAACGTTGTTAGTTCTACATGCATGGATAAGAAGTTGGACAATGATATCAGCTGACCACAATAGTAAGTTTATTGTTTGTCTAATGCTGTTAGTTCTGCTTGCATAGATAAGAAGTTGGACAATGATATCAGCTGAAAAATATAGTAAGTTTAATGTTTGTCTAATGTTGTTAGTTCTGCTTGCATAGATAAGAAGTTGGACAATGATATCAGCTGAATACTAAGTAAGTTTATTGTTTGTCTAATGTTGTTAGTTCTGTTTGCATAGATAAGAAGTTGGACAATGATATCATCTGAATACTAAGTAAGTTTATTGTTTGTCTAATGCTGTTAGTTCTGCTTGCATAGATAAGAAGTTGGACAATGATATCAGCTGAATACTATAGTAAGTTTATTATTTGTCTAATGCTGTTAGTACTGCTTGCATAGATAAGAACTTGGACAATGATATCAGCTGAATACTAAGTAAGTTTATTGTTTGTCTAATGTTGTTAGTTCTGCTTGCATAGATAAGAAGTTGGACAATGATATCAGCTGAATACTAAGTAAGTTTATTGTTTGTCTAATGTTGTTAGTTCTGCTTGCATAGATAAGAAGTCGGACAATGTTAATAGCTGAATACTAAGTAAGTTTATTGTTTGTCTAATGCTGTTAGTTCTGCTTGCATAGATAAGAAGTTGGACAATGATATCAGCTGAATACTATAGTAAGTTTATTATTTGTCTAATGTTGTTTGTTCTACATGCATGGATAAGAAGTTGGACAATGATATCATCTGAATACTATAGTAAGTTTATTGTTTGTCTAATGTTGTTAGTTCTGCTTGCATAGATAAGAAGTTGGACAATGATATCAGCTGAATACTCTAGTAAGTTTATTATTTGTCTAATGCTGTTAGTACTGCTTGCATAGATAAGAAGTTGGACAATGATATCAGCTGAATACTATAGTAAGTTTATTATTTGTCTAATGTTGTTAGTACTGCTTGCATAGATAAGAACTTGGACAATGATATTAGCTGAATACTAAGTAAGTTTATTGTTTGTCTAATGCTGTTAGTTCTGCTTGCATAGATAAGAAGTTGGACAATGATATCAGCTGAATACTATAGTAAGTTTATTTTTTGTCTAATGCTGTTAGTTCTGCTTGCATTGATAAGAAGTTGGACAATGATATCATGTAACTACTATAGTAAGTTTATTGTTTGTCTAATGCTGTTAGTACTACTTGCATAGATAAGAAGTTGGACAATGATATCAGCTGAATACTATAGTAAGTTTATTATTTGTCTAATGTTGTTAGTTCTGCTTGCATTGATAAGAAGTTGGACAATGATATCATGTAACTACTATAGTAAGTTTATTGTTTGTCTAATGCTGTTAGTTCTGCTTGCATAGATAAGAAGTTGGACAATGATATCAGCTGAATACTATAGTAAGTTTATTGTTTGTCTAATGCTGTTAGTTCTGCTTGCATAGATAAGAAGTTGGACAATGATATCAGCTGACTACTATAGTAAGTTTATTGGTTGGCAAATGCTGTTAGTTCTGCTTGCATAGATAAGAAGTTGGACAATGATATCATCTGACTACTATAGTAAGTTTATTGTTTGTCTAATCCTGTTAGTTCTGCTTGTATAGATAAGAAGTTGGACAATGATATTAGCTGACCACAATAGTAAGTTTATTATTTGTCTAATGCTGTTAGTTCTGCTTGTATAGATAAGAAGTTGGACAATGATATCAGCTGAATACTATAGTAAGTTTATTGTTTGTCTAATGCTGTTAGTTCTGCTGGCATAGATAAGAAGTTGGACAATGATATCAGCTGAATACTATAGTAAGTTTATTGTTTGTCTAATGCTGTTAGTTCTACTTGCATAAATAAGAAGTTGGACAATGATATCAGCTGACCACAATAGTAAGTTTATTATTTGTTAAATGCTGTTAGTTCTGCTTGTATAGATAAGAAGTTGGACAATGATATCTGCTGAATACTATAGTAAGTTTATTGTTTGTCTAATGCTGTTAGTTCTGCTTGCATAGATAAGAAGTTGGACAATGATATCAACTGACTACTATAGTAAGTTTATTGTTTGTCTAATGTTGTTAGTTCTGCTTGCATAGATAAGAAGTTGGACAAGGATATCATCTGACTACTATAGTAAGTTTATTGTTTGTCTAATGTTGTTAGTTCTGCTTGCATAGATAAGAAGTTGGACAATGATATCATCTGACTACTATAGTAAGTTTATTGTTTGTCTAATGTTGTTAGTTCTGCTTGCATAGATAAGAAGTTGGACAAGGATATCATTTGACTACTATAGTAAGTTTATTGTTTGTCTAATGATAATAGTTCTGCTTGCATAGATAAGAAGTTGGACAATGATATCAGCTGACTACTATAGTAAGTTTATTGTTTGTAGTTTGTTGTATTAAATTGGAAATAATTTTGATGTTTACAAATGTTGGTTAATACTGTGATTTCTTATATTTCTTGGTTGTTTAATGTACAGTTTTTCTTCAAATCATTTTCAAAAATCTGTAATGTTTCTTGAGATGGTTTGTTTGAATACACATCTTTTATGGCAAATGAAAGAAATTAACTGTTTTAAGTTTTTATTTAATTTGATTACCATATTTATTTAAGTAATTATTACATACTTAATTTTATACGCTTAAAAATGACAACACAGCCAAAACATCTTCTGTTATATTTTAAATAACAATGTTTTAGAGGGTATTAATGTTATGTTATTTAAGTAACTTACAATAATACGTAAGCAGCCCTAGTGGTAAATGTAATATTACTAATTAAGTGTAGTATAACATGTCTAGCTGAGGGCTTGATATATGTGTCCTTATATTTTATTACGAAATCCATTTAAACATAATAACAGTTTTTCTAGAATCGCTATCAAAGTATAAATACATGTGCGGTTTGTTCTTCAAGTGTGTGTTGAAGTAATATAAAATGTTTATTTTTTAAAATCAAGCTAGACTCCTAATTGAAGATACAGTTTCTTCAACAAGTTAAGTAACAATAAGTGAACTTAATATGTAAGTCGTAATCCCAATATAACAAGGGACTTTTGAAGGAAGGGTTGTTGACTTAGAGAGTCTACAATGGTCTTCGTTAGAATGGGTTTGAGATATTTGCAGTGTACTGTAATGTAAAGTGATCCTCGTGTTAAATACGTGTTCATATTGATAAGCCTCCTTAACAACATCGATAGCGAGACGAAAAAAGCTCCTAGTAAAGTTTTTATTACTAGAAGGAACAGCGTCTTACCAGTAAATTACAGCAGTTGTCTATCGCAGTGATTGTTGAGGACTTATAGCAGTGACAACCAAGGAACTGACTAGAAGGAACAGCGTCCTACCAGTAAATGACAGCAGTTGTCCATCACAGTGATTGTTGAGGACTTATAGCAGAGACAACCAAAGAACTGTTACTAGAAGTAACAGCGTATTACCAGTAAATGACAGCAGTTGTCCATCGCAGTTATTGTTGAGGACTTATAGCAGTGACAACCAAGTAACTGATACTGAACATGTGATAAAAGTTTATTGAAACGTTAACAACCATAGTTTCTTTACATTGATAAATTTTAATTAATTTTAATCAATATAAATCATTGCATTTACTTACGCATATTATAATAATGTATATAGCAATACATACAAACGTAAGAAATACAACAAGACCAAGTAAATAATTTTACGACCTCTAAAAACCAAGAAAACAATATATTGGAGAATTTATAAGAACTTTTTTCTTGACAATTTAAATTCTAAAACTTATAGAACTTATAGAAAATATTTATATCAACTAGGTATTAAAATATAAATGCGTTACATTATTGGATCTTTTAGCAATAAGGGTATACATTTGATGTACAGTGAGAACTAGTTAATGTTCCGGTACTTTTTTGTTCCAACTAGGTACACATTCGGTAGTCACGTTATGCCTGGGTTCCCAGGTCAAGTGGTTGAGCGGGCTTATTAGCCTTGGGAAGAATCAAACTAATTCCTAAGCAGAAAAACGAAAACAGAGTTAGTAAACATGCCTCATCGAAACGAATAGTAAAGGAAAGTGAACTTCGACCCTAAATCCCAATTTATAAAAGATTTTTATTGACAAACTTTTCACAAACAGAAATTAAAAAAAAAAAAAAAACATGAAGGTGCCACTCAAGTGTCTTAAATCGTATCTTAGTAACAGGGTAAGTTTGTCGAACTTTCAGAAGTTATCCTTGGACAAGAGACTGAGCTATGGTGCACCTAACGGCACTACACTGTTATTTACTCTTTTTGATCTTCGTTAGATCTGCGGTAAAGAATTTACGAACCATCTAATAAGTAGATGGCACGACTTTATATTGTCAAGTAGAGAACTGGAAAAGTTGACATTCATCGAGCTTAATAGTTGTATACATTGAGCATTCCAATCTGCTTGATCTTAAAACAAACAAACGAAAATAATGACAAACAGGCACAGATTGTTGTTGCAGATTAGTATGTCCAGCAGCATATAACAAACACTTTAGAGATATGGAGCGGTAACTTTCAACCCTATCTGGTTCCTACAATCACGTTGGATGAAACTGAAGTCGAAGAAGTATATTCGACTACATTCCTTGATCGAGGTTTGATTTGGGATTGTCATAGAAAGGATACCAGTGAAGTACATTGAACTGAAAAGGTTTACAGTGACTTCCATTAACGTGGAAACTCCAATGTAGCTGACATCCTCCTGACCAGTGCTAGAGGAGAAAAGTAAGTAACGTCTGTTGAATATATTAAGTTCACCAAGAGCAGCAGAAAGTAATTGTCCTTTGAAAGAAATCTCTTCACTGGTGTACCTCCTACGGAAGGAACAGAATAACATCATACTGCAGACGGCATTGCAAAACTGATGGTTAGTTTGTTGAAATAAGCATATGATCATTCTGATAATTACGTTGAATATAGGTTTATTGAAATAAAAAGGAACAAACCGCACCCCTGAAGAACTCCGGATACATCACATAGGATGTAAATAGCCAATTTACAAGAATGGGAGGCTGGTGACATGAAACAATCTTCACAATATTTCTAGTACAGACTGGAAATTAAGCTGGTTTCTAAGAGGGTAATAAATTATTAGATACTACCAAATGCCAAAAGAAACGGTAAAAAGGTTTCTGAAACCGAGAAAGGAACCAGGTTGAAGAAAGAGTTATCGATCCATTTCCCTTTGAAGTGTTTGTTGCATGCTGCTGGAAATACTAACCTACAACAAACGATTTCCCATTGCCAATGGTAATATTCCCGTTGAGCAGCCTGGTCCGCATTGGCCGAGGCTGTTGTATTTTTGTTCTTGCTTTGACATTATTTTATTGACAGCGGAAAAGACGATTATTTAAAAGTGTATTGGAGGACATATTTTCCTATCTTTACGTCTAAAATACTAGCAATTTCATGTTTTTATTAGTATTATCAATTACAGTTGTTCAAGTTCTTAAATCTATATATATTGTCATATTTAAACATTTTTACAAAACCTTCGGGTAAACAGCTCAATTATACAAATAAAAAAGTAAAAACAAGTTGGACAGTTAACTATAAAATAAATAATTACATACGTTTGACAGCATAAAAATAAATTGAAACATCACAGTTATTTATTAAGTAATCAGTCATCGGTATAAAAATACCATTTATTTTAAACTTCATGAATATTTAGAAATTTATAATTGAACAATAAACTATATAAACTATATTATACGCTGAATACAGTTGAAATACAGCTGCATTAAATGCCACTGCTAATTTAATGTCAACACTTTAATTGTATTAAGCTATGATAATATCCTCCTTTGATTTAAATACGTAAACGAAGTCAACGTATATGGTAATTTTGAAGTACCAAACAATACATTTAAGATTTATATTTAACTATGCTTCTACGATATACTGTAGTTGAACAGTAAGTAATTGGAATACATTAATTAATAATTGTATTTAAAAATTAAATAAAGTGCAAAAAATAGTTAAACGAATGTATATTTAACTATTCGTTTAATGAATGTGTATGTAATAGTTGGTGAAACAAAATTGTCTATCGTATAATATAACTAGTTTTAGAAATTACTCATTTAAAAAATCCTAATAAAGTCATAATTAGAAACTTTTATATTTTTAAATATTCCTTTAAAAATGTATTCTAGAATATAGAATATTATGTTTCACTCATTCATAATTAATTATTGGTTGCACCTTAAAATATTTTTGTTTGAATTTCAAGTTAAATTTTATTTACGACCGGATCCACATTAAATCCTCATTTCCCTACACGTACGCTGGTAATGGGTAAATATTAGGATTAATGTTTATAAATATTTCTAGAATATACTTGGAACAGTATTTAACGACAAAATAAGTTTTAACTTTACAGTATCACAGATGGATGTGATATAATTATAATAATTATAATGTATTATATCACATCCATCTGTTACATACATCTGTAGATAGTTACATTATAATTATAATGTAACTATCTAAACTCAAATTTCAACATTTAATTCACTAATAAAAAGTGAACAATTTGAAAAAGTAAATTGATTTTATGAAACTGTTAACATAATTTCTTTAAGCTGTTAAGTTAAGCGTTGTCATATTAAATAAGTCTTTACAATATCAACTTTCACCCCATTCGACCGCTCTAAACGATCAAAGTGACAGCTCGGCCATCTATCAGTGCCGCTAGTTTTTTGGACAGGCAATAACTGATGGTGCCTGAGAAGGCTTTGCCGAGGTACAATATCGGTCCGCACACTGCCAGTCTTATCCATGCAATCTCAAAATACTATAATTATTTTAAAGGTAGAACCTACATCTACTTTTTACCTACAAGCGTTTTTCTCTTTTTATGTCTGTATAAGACACGTACGCTACAAACGTTAAACCAGTAAAATGAACCAAAAACATGTTTACTTTCATACTTAAATCTTTCAAAGTTAAATTTGCACGGAGAGCTATTTTTAATCGCAGACGATACATTGATGTTATTGAAGGGTGCATCTTGGGAAGAAACGAGATTAAAAGCACTATCTGATCTCATGCTGCTTAAAAGTGGCTGGACCAGAACACCCTTTCTCTAAACGTTGCAAAGACAAAATTTATGCCTATATCCGTATCAAATATTTCTGACTATCATTTGCAAGATTTAATAATTCATACTTGTTGGGATTATCTTAACAATTATTACTCATGTGAATCTATAGATAAAGATTTAGCATACAAATATTTAGGTGTTAATTTTGATTATAGATTAAAATGGTCACCTTTTATAGTCAGAACATATAGATTTCTCAAAGAGTAAAATTAGGAAATATATTTTTGCATTTAATCAGCGTAGTAGAATTAATTATGTATGAAAAAGATATCAAATTTGATTTTTATGCATACATTTAGTCATTATTATCATTTGAAATTATTGCTTGGGAAGGAGCATTGCAATCAACTCTTCAGCTATTGTACATTTTGCAAGCATTCATACTCGAAATTGGAATAAAAAACTTAGAAGTTATTCAACTATGGATCTTTTTCAAGAAAGTGGCATCTTAACAGTCCGACAACTGTATGTAGGCCTACAGTCCCTTTTATTGGACATTTTAAAGTGTTTAGATTCTTTGTTTTTACCAGCTACACACTCACATAATACAAGATTTTCGTAAAATATCGGCATAATACCGTTACAGCTTGTTAAATTAATTGAACAAACTAATTCCTTTTATGTTGCGCATGTTTTGTACAAACATATTTGTCACCACTAAGGCGAATTAAATATATTTGGTTGTCAATCAATTACATAAAAAAAAAAAAATAGTCAATTAATTTTTATCACAGTTAAGAATTGAGGAGGCCAAGACAATAATCATATCGAACTACAGGAGACGGACCTGAACTTACGTGAACTTGAACGCCACCTCCAATCCTCCATTCCCCTCTCGCTACCCACGCTCACCTAGATGCACAGTATTCTTCAGCTCTTCTGTTTGTTTGTAAATAGTTTATTCTAATTTTTTCTTACTAAACTAATCTATTTATATATAATATATTACTTTTTCCACTTCTAACAAACTTTTAAATGTTATATTTTTCTCCTAACTTTTAGTATTTTGCATACAAATAATTTAAAAATGCTAACAATATTTCCCGTTTTTTTCTTTTTATTTTAAGATGTTATTATTCCAGGTAAAAACTAAAATGACATCGTTGAGCCTTTTAGCTGTTCACGCCTGCGCACAGGTTTCCACCCGTGCAGGCTTTTTCTCAATGGTTAGTATTTTTAACTAGGAAAATATGATGCACTGTATTAAGTTTCTTTATTTTATATTTATACTTATTATACATGTATTTATTGTGCTAGTAAGTTTGTATACAAATTATGTATTTTTATGTTTCTGGGAAAAAAAATTAATTTCAATACTGTCTTTGAATGTTATATACACTGTTCCATGTACCCAAGTAGAGTAATGAAGGACCTTCATTATTGAGGGCATTAGGTGGGTTACCATCTATAGATATGGGGGTGAGTAACATTAACTAGGGGTTGATCACCATCAGATGTATTTATCCAAGGAGTAGATGATGTTTCAAATTTGTTCAGAGGGATACATAAGGGTTGGTAGAGTGGCTATTTTTCTTATTTAGAGGGTTAATGGGGATTTAATCTTATTTTATTGTTATTCTTAAGGGTGTGGGTTGGTTACCTTTAGTTATATGCACACACAAATTAGTAGATCTAAAACAAAGCGTAAAATATCACTTAACAGAATATATTTTGATAATTAATGTTTTTAGTTAAACAAAATATTGTATTATACAAGCTAGATGGGTGGGTATTTTTAGTTTGAAGGTACGGGACCACAAACGAAACATAATTGATGATTGTATGCAGTATATTTACCAAACCTGAATGCTGAGACACAAGACCCTTATGGATTGAAAACCATCTACAGTTCATATTCAAATGAACATTAAATAAATAAATCAGCTTTTAAAATATAAAACTATTAATTCAAAACTTATAGTAAGTTTTTTCTTAGTAAAATAAACAAACTAAAAGGTTTTAAGACTCATTTAATTTGTCTTACTAAACAAAAACATAAACAAATCAATCATATCTCTGTAATCTCATGCAGAAACATAGCATGCCACGTCATATTCAGTTAATGTAGACACATCAACAAAGCCTTATATAGTGCTGAAGACACGTGTTGTCGAAGCAGTTAAGTTAAATATGCGTTCATCATCCTCAGTGACATACAATGGTGTAAAGAAATTGCCTAATCATATAGTGTCATGATACGTTTGGTATGGTATAAATGAGTTATAAAAAATAACTATGTGTCACACGTTTTTTACTAAAAGGTAAAAACTAAAATGGATGAAATACCAACGATAGAAATATCTAATTTGATTTATTATGATCACATATGGCGGTATTATTTTACCGTCTAAAATTTAAATCTGTTATAAAAAGTTGTTAAAACTCCTTTCAACGTATTATTGTGAGTATAAAAATGTTCGATTAACAATCTACAAGTATAAATGGTACCAAGTAACTGGCAGACACTTTCTCCCTTTCCCTTTGTTATGTCAGTTTAAAAAATCATATGTTCAATTAAATACATTTCTAAGGAGTGTACAGATGAAACACTTGTTTTATAAAAGTATGGAAAAATGATCTTCAAAAACACCTGTTCAATTAATATTATAGTCCGATTTTATTCAAACAACATTCAACTTGTGTTGTAGCTTCTGGCCTTCGGCCTCCAGCCCCAACTGGGGTGGTAACTAATAAATAAAACTAAATTAAAAAAACATTTCATCGTAATTTGCATCTTTACTTTCCAATCATTCAATCAAATCATTCAATCATTATTTTTACTTTACGATTCAATCAAAATCGTTAGAAGAAATTTTAGAAAATTTTACATTTTTAATATTTTTTTATGTATACAAAAATGTTATAACTAATTATTAGAGGCTGGGACATGCGATTTTTACTAAAATATTTTTAATTATAATCTACATACTTTCTGAAAATTTAATCAAAATTGTTAGAGCCGTTTTTGAGATAGTTAAATTTTTGATTTTTTCTATTAAAAATAAAAAAACTAAAATTAAAACAATGAAGAAAAAACTGTCTGGAAATATTGCATAGATATAATACACTTTCATACCAAATTTTATAAAAACTGAACCATCCGTTTTGTCTTCAGAGAAGTGCACATACACACAGACAGGCAACATAAAAAACCATACGGTGCCAAGCATACGGACAAACACCAACATAAAAAACATACTTTTTGGGTTCAGGGGGTCCTAAAATGGATTTTTAGACCATCTTGGATAAAATATTTTTTGGAAATTACAATAATTTCTCCATGCAAACGTAGAATGTTTAAGTAGAAACAATCAAAGTAGATAATCTCGAATGTAATAAGGCATCAGGTCAGATGTTTTCGTTGTAAGAAGCTCATGCAATGATCATATGGGTATTAGAGGGAAACATCCCTATTTAGGACAACATTTCATTACCAGCGGGAATAAAGTAATATGTATTTGGTACTCCTGTCGGAACATCGACCTAACGTGATCTCCAAACTCCAGCCTTCATTTATGTTTACTTATATTTTAATCATTAAAACCAATATGCTATTTAAATAAAATATTTTAAGCAATTAAAACTAACAAAACAACCTTAGCAAGAGGCGAATGACTGGGTTGTCAGTCTTTGGAGTTATAAAGTATGTCAACTATTCAGGAATGTGCTTGGAGCTGAAACATACTGCTGTCGAGGGAATCCTCCCTCAGGTGTCGGGAGGAAGGGAGGAAAGGAATGTAGTCTGGAATTGTTCCATCACATTTACTTTTAATTCCGTTTCGTACATAAATGCTTCATGCGCTTCTAGTATTTGTGTGATGTTTTTGTGGATAAATAATATTCTATGTTCTACGTTATTATAAGCAAGTGTGGAGTGGTTTATTGTATTTATGACAGTATTGACGAAAACTCAAGATTATATAAATGGAGAAGCTAAAAAATACTATATCTACTATTCTTGGTTACATCATGAGATACTTTTTTACTCAGTAAAAGTTTCATAAGTTCGTTGTAGGTATTGTGGGGAAAACTTGACCTTGGCAAATCATAAGTACGTTGAGTAAGTAGAGGGGGTTACTGGTTATGGGTCTAGCGTACAAGTCAGTGGTTCTTCTTTAATGCTCTTATTATTATTTTTTAATTTTTTTTGGCTTTTTTATATTTTTAACTCTTTATATTTAGTTGTAGTTTGTTGCATGGGAAATTATAAATCAAAATTAAAATGTAAGAAAGAACTCTAGTAGGAAAAGGAATTTTCTTAATATTACTACTATTTTACATTAAAGTTAGTCAGAGTATAGACTAACTTAGTATTCATTGTATGGCAAAACATCGAGTAAAAATGAAACTTATGCCTTTCTCAGGTACACATATTTATGCTATAATGATTTACATACTACGACTTATTATTTTATGTACTTTACACAACAGCAGTCGTGGCCGAGTGGTTAAGGCGTCTGACTAGAAATCAGATTCCCTCTGGGAGCGTAGGTTCGAGTCCTACTGACTGCGAACACATTTTACTAATCCTGTAAGTGCAAATTAGAACCACTGGAAATAAGAATGTTAAAATATATCAAATTAAACGTGTGCAATTTTAATTTTGTGAGGGGGATATATTTTCTTAAACAATTTTATAATATATTAACTTATTTTTCTTATTGTTCAAAGTAATGTCACTGACTAGAATATTAAATATAAAATTGGTTGATTAACACTATTAAAGACTACAAGATTATAATGAGCTTAAACTAATTATGTATTTTAATGAATAGTTCAATCTATTAAATTTCTTCACCTAAAAACCTTTTTATTTCATAAATCATTCTAACTTAGACTACAACATATATAGCATAAGGAAAAAAAATAATAATAAAAAGTAGAAACATTTCTTTAATTTGATATTTAGTCCTTACGCTGCAGATAATTGCAATCAGTTAACTAGAAATGTTCTGCTGCTATTGATGTCTGATGTTACAAAATTGTCTACAAAGAGGTGAATTACTGTTGTTTTGTATGTTCTGAGCTTTATTAGAGTTGTCTAATATACATGTAAGCTACTACAAGTCTCTTTTAAAACTGTTAAAATTGATCCATCCGTTTCGTCTCCAGAGAAGTGCACATACACACAGACAGGCAACATAAAAAACCATAAGGTGCCAAGCATACGGACAAACACCAACATACAAAACACACTTTTTGGTTCAGGGGGCCCTAAAGTGGGTCTTTTGACCATCTTGGAAAAAATCTTTTTTGGAAGTTACAATACTTTCTCCATGCAAATGTGGAATGTTTACGTAGAAACAATCTAATTAGATAATCTCGAATGTAATAAGGCATTAGGTCAAGCTTTTAATACATTTTCCTTGTCAGAGGCTCAATCAATGATCACATGGTTATTAGGAGCGAAATATCCCTATTAGGAAAACATTTCATCACCAGCAGGGATAAAGTAATATTTATTTGGTACTCCTGTCGGAACATCGACCAAACTCCGGACTTTATGTTAACTTATATTTTAATCATTAAAACCTATATGCTATTTAAATAATAATATATTAAGCAATTAAAACTAACAAAAAAACTTTAGCAAGAGGCGAATCACTGAGTTGTCAGTCTTTTAAGTTATAAAGTATGTCAACCATTCAGGAATGTGCTTGGAGCTGGGACAATAGTCCCGCGTATACCTTGCGAGGTGCATTGGGAATTTTTGTTCCTTTTATAGTACAGAAATAATATTTTTTTAATAAAGAATTTACTAACTTGAAATTGAACATATAATGATACCTTATAGTGTTTCTACCCTCCCCACCCATACACAGTGGAAAAACATGGAAGCAGATGGGTATACAAATGCATAGCAATCAAACCCATCTACCCACTCATACACGTACGGTGGCATTAACCCACCCGTTCACCTATACACGTACAGTGGCATTAACCCACCCGTCCACCTATACACCTATACTGCTGTCAAGGGAATCCTCCCTCAGGTGTCGGGAGAGAGGGAGGAAAGGAATGTAGTCTGGAATTGTTGCCATCACATTCATTTTTAATCGAGAGTGGAATTCCGTTTCGTACATAAATGCTTCTTTCAATTCTAGTATTTACAGTATGTGATGTTATTGTGGATGAATAATATTTTCTATGTTCTACGTTATTATAAGCAAGTGTGGAGGGGTTTATTGTATTTATGACAATATTGACGAAAACTCTAGATTAGATAAATGGAGAAGCTAAAAAATACTATCTCTACTATTCTTGGTTACATCATGAGATACGTTTTTACTCACAAAAGTTTCATAACTTCGTTGTAGGTGTTGTGGGGACTGGTTATGGATCTAGCATACAAGTCACTGGTTCTTCTTTAATGCTCTTATTATTATTTTTTAATTTTTTTCTTTTTTAATATTTGTAACTTTTTTAATTTAGTTATAGTTATATTTGTTGTATGTTGCACGAGAAATTATAAATCAAAATAAAAATGTAATAAAGAACTCTAGTAGGAAAAGAAATTTTCTTATAATTATTACTATTTTAGATTAAAATTTAGTCAGTATATAGACTAACTTAATATTCTTTGTGTTGCAAAACATCGAGTAAAAATAAAACTTATGCCTTTCTCAGGTACACATATATATGCTATAACGATTTACATACTACGACTTATTATTTTATGTAATACACACAATAGCAGTCGTGGCCGAGTGGTTAAGGCGTCTGACTAGAAATCAGATTCCCTCTGGGAGCGAAGGTTCGAGTCCTACTGACTGCGAAAACATTTTACTAATCCTGAAAGTGCAAATTAGAACCACTGGAAATAAGAATGTTAAAATATATCAAATTAAACGTGAAAGTAGTGCAATTTTAATTTTGTGAGTAGGATATATTTTCTTAAACAATTTTATAATAGATTAACTTATTTTTCTTGTTGTTCAAAGTATTGTCACTGACCAGAATATTAAATATAACATTGGCCGATTAATACTATTAAACACTACAAGATTTTAATAAGCTTACACTAATTATGTGTTTCAATGAGTAGTTCAAACTATTAATTTTTTCACCTAAAAATCTTTTTATTTGATAAATCGTTGTAACTTAGACTACAATATACATTGCATAAAGAAAAAAATAATAATAAAAAATAGGAACATTTCTTTAATTTGCTATTTAGTCCTTACACTGCAGATAATTGCAATCAGTTAACTAGAAATGTTCTGCTGCTATTGATGTCTGATGTTACAAAATTCTCTACAAAGAGGTGAATTACTGTGGTTTTGTATGTTCTGAGCTTGAGTAGAGTTGTCTAATATACATGTAAGCTACTACAAGTCTCTTTTAAGTCTGTAAAAGCTCCTACATAACGTATACAAGGATTAACTATTTAATAGAGCTCAAGAAGAAAAATGAACAGGTTTATTAATAATACTATATAAGAAAGAATAATATGAACTGAAAATTCCTTTATACATCAGCAGTTATGACCAAATACTTATAACATGTGACTAATAAGAAAATACTATAACAAGTATGCTTGGTGGGAGAGGGGACGTCTGTGACTATGCTGCTAGGAGATATTTTCCGAGACGCATGTAAGGTGGTTAGAAAGATTTGTCCAGACGTAAGTACAATATTTGTCAAGACGTATTAATATTAACTATTTAATAGAGCTCAAGAAGAAAAATGAACAGTTTTATAAATAATCCTATATAAGAAAAAATAATAGAACTCAAAATTCCTTTATACATGAGCAGATATGACGGAATACTTATAACATGTGACTAATAATAAAAAAATTATTAAAAATAAAAATTAATTTCAAAACTGTCTTTGAATGTTATATACACTGTTCCTTGTACCCAAGTAGCATACTGAAGGACCTCCATTATTGAGAAGTATTGAGGGCATTGGGTGGGTTACCATCCATAGATATGGGGGTGACTAACATTTACAAGGGGTGAATCACCATCAGATGTATTTACCCAAGGAGTAGGTGGTGTTTCAGATTTGTTCAGAGGGATACATAAGGGTTGATAGAGTGGCTATTTTTCTTATTTAGAGGGTTGATGGGGGTTCAATCTTATTTTATTGTTAATCTTAAGGGTGGGGTTGGTTACCTTTAGTTATATGCACACACAAATAAGTAGTTCTAAAACAAAGCGTAAAATATCACACTTTTTTGAAGAATATATTTTGATAATTAATGTTTTTAGTTAAACAAAAAATTGTATTATACAAGCTGGATGGGTGGGTATTTTTAGTTTGAAGGTATGGGACCACAAACGAAACATAATTGATGATTGTATGCAGTATATTTACCAAACCTGAATGCTGAGACAGAAGACCCTTATGGATTGAAAACCATCTACAGTTCATATTCAAATGAACATTAAATAAATAAATCAGCTTTTAAAATATAAAACTATTAATTCAAAACTTATAGTAAGTTTTTTCTTAGTAAAATAAACAAACTAAAAGGTTTTAAGTCTCATTTAATTTGTCTTACTAAACAAAAACATAAACTAATCAATCATATCTCTGTAATGTCAAGTAGAAACATAGCATGCCACGTTATATTCAGGTCTTTTTTTTTCTATAGTAAGTTTTTTCTTAGTAAAATAAACAAACTAAAAGGTTTTAAGACTCATTTAATTTGTCTTACTAAACAAAAACATAAACTAATCAATCATATCTCTGTAATGTCAAGTAGAAACATAGCATGCCACGTCATATTCAGGTCTAAGGCACAGCTACAAAACCTTATAGAGTGCTGATGACACGTGTTGTCGAAGCAGCTAAATTAAATATGCGTTCTTCATCCTCAGTGACTTACAATGGTGTATAGAAATGGCCTAATCATAGAGTGTTATCGTACGTTTGGTATGGTATAGATGAGTTATAAAAAAATAACTATGTGAGAGACGTTTTTTTACTATAAAGTAAAAACTAAAATGGATGAAATACCAACGATAGAAATATTTCATTGGATCATATATGGCAGTATTATTTTACCATATAAAATTGAAATCTGTTATATAAAGTTCTTAAAACTCCTTTCAATGTATTAATAGTGTGAGTATAATAATGTTCGATAAACAATCTACTAGTATAAATGGTACCAAGTAACTGGCACAAACTTTCTCCCCTTCTCATTGTTATGTCAAACTGTTTATAAAAACAGATGTTCAAATAATTACATTTCTAAGGAGTGTACAGATAAAAACTTATTTTATAAAAGTATGGAAAAATTCATCTTCAAAAACAGCTGTTTAATTAATCCCATAGTTTTATGAAAAAAAATCTAAAATTTCAAAAATGTGAAAAAACTTGCAGGACTTATTGCATGAATAAAATACACCTTCTTATCAAATTTTATAAAAATTGATCTATTCAGTTTATCTCCAGAAAAGTGCACTTACACACAGACAGGCAAACGGTGTCAAGCATACGGAAAAACACCAATATAAAACAAAAACAAGCTGTTAAGATATTTTACCTCGCAAAAGCCCATGCAATGATCACATGGGTATTAGAAAGGAAATATCCCTATTTATTTATTTTAATTTTTTTATTTATTTTTTTTTATTTATTCATAAGTCTTTTTAGGTTTTTTATTTAGGAATATTTAGATTATTTAGGACAACAGTTCATCAACAGCGGGGATAAAGTAATATGCATTTGGTACACCTGTCGGAACATTGACCTAACGTGATCTCCAAACTCCGGTCTTCATTTATGTTAATTTATATGTTAATCATTAAAGCCTATATGCAGTTTGAATAATAATATGTTAAGCAATTAAAATTAACAAAACAACTTAAACAAGAATGAATCATAGAATTTGTCAGTCTTTAGGGTTATAAAGTATGTCACCTATTCAGGAATGTGCTTGGAGCTGAAACATACTGATGTCAAGGGAATCCTCCCTCAGGTGTCAGGAGGAAGGGAGGAAAGGAATGTAGTCTGGAATTGTTGCCATCACATTTAACAGTGGAATTCCATTTCGTACATAAATGCTTCATTCTTTCTAGTATTTATATGATTTTTTTGTGGATGAATAATATTTTCTATGTTCTACGTTATTTTAAGCAAGTGTGGAGTGGTTTATTGTATTTATGACAGTATTGACGAAAATTCTAGATTAGATAAATGGAGCAGATAAAAAATACTATCTCTACTATTTTTGGTTACACTATGAGATACTTTTTTACTCAGTAAAAGTCTCATAAGTTCGTTGTAGGTATTGTGGGGAAAACTTGACCTTGGCAAATCATAAGTACGTTGAGTAAGTAGAGGGGGTTACTGGTTATGGGTCTAGCGTACAAGTCAGTGGTTCTTCTTTAATGCTCTTATTATTATTTTTTAATTTTTTTTGGCTTTTTTATATTTTTAACTCTTTATATTTAGTTGTAGTTTGTTGCATGGGAAATTATAAATCAAAATTAAAATGTAAGAAAGAACTGTAGTAGGAAAAGGAATTTTCTTAATATTATTACTATTTTACATTAAAAGTTAGTCAGAGTATAGACTGACTTAATATTCATTTTTTTGCAAAACATGAAGTAAAAATGAAACTTATGCCTTTCTCAAGTACACATATATATGCTATAACGATTTACATACTACGACTTATTATTTTATGTAATACACACAATAGCAGTCGTGGCCGAGTGGTTAAGGCGTCTGACTAGAAATCAGATTCCCTCTGGGAGCGTAGGTTCGAGTCCTACCGACTGCGAAAACATTTTACTAATCCTGTAAGTGCAAATTAGAACCACTGGAAATAAGAATGTTAAAATATATCAAATGAATCGTGAAAGTATTGCAATTTTAATTTTGTGAGCGATATATTTTCTTAAACAATATTATAATAGATTAACTTATTTTTCTTGTTGTTGTTCAAAGTATTGTCATTGACCAGAATATTAAAAATAAAATTGGATGATTAACACTATTAAAGACTACAAGATTATAATAAGCTTAAAATAATTATGTATTTTAATGAATAGTTCAATCTATTAATTTCCTTCACATAAAAATTTTGTTTATTTGATAAATCATTATAACTTAGACTTCAATATACATTGCATTAAGAAAAAAATAATAATAATAAAAAAATAGGAACATTTCTTTTAATTTGCTATTTAGTCCTTACACTGCAGATAATTGCAATCAGTCAACTAGAAATGTTCTGCTGCTATTGATGTCTGATGTTACAAAATTCTCTACAAAGAGGTGAATTACTGTGGTTTTGTATGTTCTGAGCTTGAGTAGAGTTGTCTAATATACATGTAAGCTACTACAAGTCTCTTTTAAGTCTGTAAAAGCTCCTACATAACGTATACAAGGATTAACTATTTAATAGAGCTCAAGAAGAAAAATGAACAGGTTTATTAATAATACTATATAAGAAAGAATAATATGAACTGAAAATTCCTTTATACATCAGCAGTTATGACCAAATACTTATAACATATGACTAATAAGAAAATACTATAACAAGTATGCTTGGTGGGAGAGGGGACGTCTGTGACTATGCTGCTAGGAGATATTTTCCGAGACGCATGTAAGGTGGTTAGAAAGATTTGTCCAGACGTAAGTACAATATTTGTCCAGACGTATTAATATTAACTATTTAATAGAGCTCAAGATGAAAAATGAACAGTTTTATAAATAATCCTATATAAGAAAAAATAATAGAACTCAAAATTCCTTTATACATGAGCAGATATGACGGAATACTTATAACATGTGACTAATAATAAAAAAATTATTAAAAATAAAAATTAATTTCAAAACTGTCTTTGAATGTTATATACACTGTTCCTTGTACCCAAGTAGCATACTGAAGGACCTCCATTATTGAGAAGTATTGAGGGCATTGGGTGGGTTACCATCCATAGATATGGGGGTGACTAACATTTACAAGGGGTGAATCACCATCAGATGTATTTACCCAAGGAGTAGGTGGTGTTTCAGATTTGTTCAGAGGGATACATAAGGGTTGATAGAGTGGCTATTTTTCTTATTTAGAGGGTTGATGGGGGTTCAATCTTATTTTATTGTTAATCTTAAGGGTGGGGTTGGTTACCTTTAGTTATATGCACACACAAATAAGTAGTTCTAAAACAAAGCGTAAAATATCACACTTTTTTGAAGAATATATTTTGATAATTAATGTTTTTAGTTAAACAAAAAATTGTATTATACAAGCTGGATGGGTGGGTATTTTTAGTTTGAAGGTATGGGACCACAAACGAAACATAATTGATGATTGTATGCAGTATATTTACCAAACCTGAATGCTGAGACAGAAGACCCTTATGGATTGAAAACCATCTACAGTTCATATTCAAATGAACATTAAATAAATAAATCAGCTTTTAAAATATAAAACTATTAATTCAAAACTTATAGTAAGTTTTTTCTTAGTAAAATAAACAAACTAAAAGGTTTTAAGTCTCATTTAATTTGTCTTACTAAACAAAAACATAAACTAATCAATCATATCTCTGTAATGTCAAGTAGAAACATAGCATGCCACGTCATATTCAGGTCTTTTTTTTCTATAGTAAGTTTTTTCTTGGTAAAATAAACAAACTAAAAGGTTTTAAGACTCATTTAATTTGTCTTACTAAACAAAAACATAAACTAATCAATCATATCTCTGTAATGTCAAGTAGAAACATAGCATGCCACGTCATATTCAGGTCTAAGGCACAGCTACAAAACCTTATAGAGTGCTGATGACACGTGTTGTCGAAGCAGCTAAATTAAATATGCGTTCTTCATCCTCAGTGACTTACAATGGTGTATAGAAATGGCCTAATCATAGAGTGTTATCGTACGTTTGGTATGGTATAGATGAGTTATAAAAAAATAACTATGTGAGAGACGTTTTTTTACTATAAAGTAAAAACTAAAATGGATGAAATACCAACGATAGAAATATTTCATTGGATCATATATGGCAGTATTATTTTACCATATAAAATTGAATTCTGTTATAAAAAGTTCTTAAAACTCCTTTCAATGTATTAATAGTGTGAGTATAATAATGTTCGATAAACAATCTACAAGTATAAATGGTACCAAGTAACTGGCACAAACTTTCTCCCTTTCCCTTTGTTATGTCAAACTGTTTATAAAAACAGATGTTCAATTAATTACATTTCTAAGGAGTGTACAGATGAAAAACTTATTTTATAAAAGTATGGAAAAAATCATCTTCAAAAACAGCTGTTTAATTAATCACATAGTTTTATGAAAAAAAATCTAAAATTTCAAAAAGTGAAAAAACTTACATGACTTATTGCATGAATAAAATACACCTTCTTATCAAATTTTATAAAAATTGATCTATTCAGTTTATCTCCAGAAAAGTGCACTTACACACAGACAGGCAAACGGTGTCAAGCATACGGAAAAACACCAATATAAAACAAAAACAAGCTGTTAAGATATTTTCCCTCGCAAAATCCCATGCAATGATCACATAGGTATTAGAAAGGAAAAATTCCTATTTATTTATTTTTATTTTTTTATTTAATTTTTTTATTTATTCATAAGACTTTGTAGGTTTTTTATTTAGGAATATTTAGATTATTAAGGACAACATTTCATCACCAGCGGGGATAAAATAATATGTATTTGGTACACCTGTCGGAACATTGACCTAACGTGATCTCCAAACTCCGGTCATCATTTATGTTAATTTATATGTTAATCATTAAAGCCTATATGCAGTTTAAATAATAATATGTTAAGCAATTAAAACTAACAAAACAACTTAAACAAGTGGTGAATCATTAAATTTGTCAGTCTTTAGGGTTATAAAGTATGTCAACTATTCAGGAATGTGCTTGGAGCTAAAACATACTGATGTCAAGGGAATCCTCCCTCAGGTGTCAGGAGGAAGGGAGGAAAGGAATGCAGTCTGGAATTGTTGCCATCACATTTATTTTTAATTCCACAGTGAAATTCCATTTCGTACATAAATGCTTCATTCTTTCTAGAATTTAAATGATTTTTTGTGGATGAATAGTATTTTCTATGTTCTACGTTATTTTAAGCAAGTGTGGAGTAGTTTATTGTATTTATGACAGTATTGATGAAAATTCTAGATTAGATAAATGGAGCAGATAAAAAATACTATCTCTACTATTCTTGGTTACACTATGAGATACTTTTTTACTCAGTAAAAGTTTCATAAGTTCGTTGTAGGTATTGTGGGGAAAACTTGACCTTGGCAAATCATAAGTACGTTGAGTAAGTAGAGGGGGTTACTGGTTATGGGTCTAACGTACAAGTCACTGGTTCTTCTTTAATGCTCTTATTATTATTTTTTAATTTTTTTTGGCTTTTTTATATTTTTAAGTCTTTATATTTAGTTGTAGTTTGTTGCATGGGAAATTATAAATCAAAATTAAAATGTAAGAAAGAACTGTAGTAGGAAAAGGAATTTTCTTAATATTATTACTATTTTACATTAAAAGTTAGTCAGAGTATAGACTGACTTAATATTCATTTTTTTGCAAAACATGAAGTAAAAATGAAACTTATGCCTTTCTCAGGTACACATATATATGCTATAACGATTTACATACTACGACTTATTATTTTATGTAATACACACAATAGCAGTCGTGGCCGAGTGGTTAAGGCGTCTGACTAGAAATCAGATTCCCTCTGGGAGCGAAGGTTCGAGTCCTACTGACTGCGAAAACATTTTACTAATCCTGAAAGTGCAAATTAGAACCACTGGAAATAAGAATGTTAAAATATATCAAATTAAACGTGTGCAATTTTAATTTTGTAAGGGGGATATATTTTCTTAAACAATTTTATAATAGATTAACTTATTTTTCTTGTTGTTGTTCAAAATATTGTCATTGACCAGAATATTAAATATAAAATTGGTTGATTAATACTATTAAAGACTACAAGATTATAATGAGCTTAAACAAATTATGTATTTTAAAGAATAGCTCAATCTATTATTTTCTTCACCTAAAAGTCTTTTTATTTGATAAATCATTATAACTTAGACTACAATATACATTGAATTAAGAAAAAAATAATAATGATAAAAAATAGGAACATTTCTTTTAATTTGCTATTTAGTCCTTACACTGCAGATAATTGCAATCAGTCAACTAGAAATGTTCTGCTGCTATTGATGTCTGATGTTACAAAATTCTCTACAAAGAGGTGAATTATTGTTGTTTTGTATAATCTGAGCTTGAGTAGAGTTGTCTAATATACATGTAAGCTACTACAAGTCTCTTTTAAGTCTGTAAAAGCTCCCACATAACGTATACAAGGATGGTGATATTAACTGTTTAATAGAGCTCAAGAAGAAAAATGAACAGGTTTATTAATAATACTACATAAGAAAGAATACTATGAACTCAAAATTCCTTTATACATGAGCAGATATGACGGAATAGTTATAACATATAACTAATAAGAAAATACTATAACAAGTATGCTTGGTGGGAGAGGGGCCGTCTGTGACTATGCTGCTAGGAGATATTTTCCGAGACGCATGTAAGGTGGTTAGAAAGATTTGTCCTGAAGTAAGTTTGGACATCATGATGCGTGGAAGGGTCTAGTCCAAACGTATGAATGGTGGAAAGGAGGTATAGTCTAAACGCACGCTGAGTTGATAGGAGAACCCAATTAGACGTATGTATGGTAGGTAGGAGCTCCCGTTGAGAACTACGCTGATCGAATAGAAGGATCCGTCTAGAATTATGTATGGTAGGTAGGACGTATATTCCAGACGTACGCAGAGTGGATAGGAGGTTCCGTCTAGACGTATTTATGGTAGGTAGGAGCTCCAGTTGAGAACTACGCTGATTGAATAGAAGGATCCGTCTTGACGTATGTATAGGATAGGAGGTCCCAATTAAACGTAGCCGAGTGGCTAGTAGGCCCCCACTACTTTGGGTGATGTCTTTTAGTTTCTTTTGTATTGAATCACGATATTTTTCACTGGTCAGTATTATAATATGTCGAATTATAGTTGTTAAACAATAAATTTGGCTAAAAGTTGTTAATACAAAATTTGGGTCAATGGTATATGACTTCAACAATAAATAACAAATATTCAATTTACAGCAAAACAATTCTTAGCGTCTTTAAATAGGTTTTATAAACCATGATGTATATGGAATGGCAGCGAAGCTTAGAAATCCTGCTTTTTAATAAATGCTTTATTTAACATCTCAGCTTAGATTAATTTTTCTCAACAAAAAAATTAAATATTGCAATTGATACTTTGAGCAATAACCGATAACCAGAAATATGAGACTATACAACTAATATTAAAAATGTTAGTTCAGGAATAACATGAGAGCCACGGTCTAAATAGCTGCCAAATATTGGGGCTTAATAAATTCTCATTTATTAATGATACTCATAATGATATTGTTAAGTTGCCTGTATTGTTTAAGAACTACTAAAAGAAATTTGAACTGTGATTTGTTTAAAGGAAATGGAGTGTAGAACAATGTCTAATAATAGTTTAATCCATAGTATGGTAATATGGGAAACTATATGTTAGAAATTATAAAATATATATCACTCACTAGTTATATTCTTAACTGTATTTGCACTTATATTAGATGGTGCTGGTTTCTTACTGTCAAATCACTCTCCAGATTCAGCCTCAATAATGCTGTTCCTACAGAACCACCCCGGACTATTTCCAAGTATAATATCACCTTTGTGGTGGAGACGTTACACGTACAAGGGCTCATATGAACTTGTCGCCTACATGATACTTGAGGGCGTGGTGAGAAACAGGCGGCAGCCTCATCAGCATAGGTAACTAGTACACTGCCACTCTCTCAACTGATTCAAACAACTTTTTATTAATTTATTCAAAAAATTACTTCAAGAAAGGCCATTAAACTTTTATTAGAGTGAGGTTTGGTGAAATCTTAACATATCATTTAATAAAATCAAACACCAATCATTTATTTTATGGTAACGGTTTTTTGTTGTATGAGCGCAGATAAAAAAACAATAGACATTTAAATTAACATAGTTTGACCTAAGGCTCTGACCTAAGATGTTTCTGTTTTTCAGTTCGTAAATTTTGGTTAAGAAAATGTATTTAATATTTGTTGTTTTATACTTTATTTCGTCCAAATTAAAATGTGTTAGCAAGGTTGTTTTTCTTTTGTAGCGATGAAATTAATTAAAGGAGTGTTGAATAATATCGCTTATATTTTTTATCTTATTACAGTTTATTCGATGATATAATTTTCACTCAAATGGAAAAGATCAAATCAAGCAAAATTATATTATTGTAACAGTACAAAACTGTTTAATATTGTCAATTATTAAATAAAAATGTTTGTAAACATCAATACTTTGATAGTGATAGTGGGAGAAGATAGTTATTATTTCGGTCGTAGAGAAAAATGTATTGACGATCCTACCAAGTAATAACTCCAAGGATATTGAGTGTCACATCTTGGGCTGTTCGTAACAGCTGTTATCTCTTACACACGCCCTATCACTAGCAATATCGATAGTGTAGTTTCTAGTAACAACAATGTTCAGTGTTGGCAACTTTCTGTTATGGTAACGTTAATTACATAAATAATAGCAAAGGTTACTAGACATCAAGCCATTTTTATTACTACATGTGTAATAAAACTTGGAGAATCCATAATACCTGAAACATTAACAATATAGTTATAGATATTGACCAACAGTTCACATGCATGTTATGTAAGCTAAAGATAAACTTTATTAAAACACTATTTAGCATTTTGTTTACACCTTAACAGTTATTTTACTAACTACTATATTATATACAATACCTTGTTTAACCTTAATATAAAAAAGATGTATATTGTTGAATGTAGATAGCTGGAGTAACCGCTTACAGTGGCCAGTTATTCTGATATTAGCCACGTCATATTAGTTATCATACAGTACACAATACACAACATTAGATGTTAAATAGTCCTGTAGTCAAGGTAATCCTTTAGTAGTAGACATCATTGTAACTCAAGTGGCCAGTTATTCTGATATTAGCCACGTCATATTAGTTATCATACAGTACACAATACACAACATTAGATGTTAAATAGTCCTGTAGTCAAGGTAATCCTTTAGTAGTAGACATCATTGTAACTCAAGTGGCCAGTTATTCTGATATTAGCCACGTCATATTAGTTATCATACAGTACACAATACGCAACATTAGATGTTAAATAGTCCTGTAGTCAAGGTAACCCTTTAGTAGTAGACATCATTGTAACTCAAGTGGCCAGTTATTCTGATATTAGCCACGTCATATTAGTTATCATACAGTACACAATACACAACATTAGATGTTAAGTAGTCCTGTAGTCAAGGTAATCCTTTAGTAGTAGACATCATTGTAACTCAAATGGCCAGTTATTCTGATATTAGCCACGTCATATTAGTTATCATACAGTACACAATACACAACATTAGATGTTAAATAGTCCTGTAGTCAAGGTAACCCTTTAGTAGTAGACATCATAGTAACTCAAGTGGCCAGTTATTCTGATATTAGCCACGTCATATTAGTTATCATACAGTACACAATACACAACATTAGATGTTAAGTAGTCCTGTAGTCAAGGTAACCCTTTAGTAGTAGACATCATAGTAACTCAAGTGGCCAGTTATTCTGATATTAGCCACGTCATATTAGTTATCATACAGTACACAATACACAACATTAGATGTTAAGTAGTCCTGTAGTCAAGGTAATCCTTTAGTAGTAGACATCATTGTAACTCAAGTGGCCAGTTATTCTGATATTAGCCACGTCATATTAGTTATCATACAGTACACAATACACAACATTAGATGTTAAATAGTCCTGTAGTCAAGGTAACCCTTTAGTAGTAGACATCATTGTAACTCAAGTGGCCAGTTATTCTGATATTAGCCACGTCATATTAGTTATCATACAGTACACAATACACAACATTAGATGTTAAATAGTCCTGTAGTCAAGGTAATCCTTTAGTAGTAGACATCATTATAACTCAAGTGGCCAGTTATTCTGATATTAGCCACGTCATATTAGTTATCATACAGTACACAATACACAACATTAGATGTTAAATAGTCCTGTAGTCAAGGTAATCCTTTAGTAGTAGACATCATTGTAACTCAAGTGGCCAGTTATTCTGATATTAGCCACGTCATATTAGTTATCATACAGTACACAATACACAACATTAGATGTTAAATAGTCCTGTAGTCAAGGTAACCCTTTAGTAGTAGACATCATTGTAACTCAAGTGGCCAGTTATTAGACACGTCATATTAGTTATCATACAATACACAACATTAGATGTTAAATAGTCCTGTAGTCAAGGTAATCCTTTAGTAGTTGACATCATTGTAACTCAAGTGGCCAGTTATTCTGATATTAGCCACGTCATATTAGTTATCATACAGTACACAATACACAACATTAGATGTTAAATAGTCCTGTAGTCAAGGTAATCCTTTAGTAGTAGACATCATTGTAACTCAAGTGGCCAGAACTGGCCTTCCACACAGATTATATCTATGGGGGAAGAGTTCGGGAAGGTGGTTGACCAATGGGTCATGTTCTCGTTGTTTCTGGAACAACTCTTTCTATCTGGAAAGTGTAAAATGTTCAAACCATTAAACAATTTGGATTGAAAATAGTTAAAACCAATAAATCTGTTTCGGCATAAAAAGTCAACCCCAGAGTCTGCGCTATTAAAGACACCACTATTCGGGAAAGATAGAACACACGTCGTATTTGTCCACACAGCTTTGTAGCTGGACAGGAGGTTCGGATCTTAGGTGACTCACTATATGTTATTTAAACTTTGTGTCAACAATATTTTAAGTGCTGAGACGACAAGCTACATCTGCTATGGCACACTCGAAAAGCCACTTTAGCTAGCAAGGGTTGCACAAAACCCTGTGCCCTTGGATTCCGCTGGAGCCTCCAATTTCAATGTCACTACAAAATACATTTTTCAGGACAGTTTTTTTCACCAACTGGCTGTAGTCATTAAAACTTAGAAATAAAATATTTCTACCCTTACACTTATGTTTAAAAGGTCTGAAAAAAAATAACATAAACAAGTAGTTCTTGTTTGAAATAGCAAAGAACAGCCTAAGAAGGTGCGTTCTAGAACAGCAAATCTCGCTCTGACACCAGTTCTTTCGCACAGCCCCTTGTGTTGTGTAACGTAGATCCTTGGGGATAATCATTTCGTCAAATATTATTATACTCCAAGGTACTTTGTTGGTCCGATGTTTTTAGATGTATACGGTTAGGCATAGGTTATGGTTTTCATTAACTATCCTCCGACAGCTTCAGTTTTCAATTTCGATTTAAGAAGCTCTAAAGTGGAAGTTGAGGTGGAGTAATAATTGCAACAAAAGAATGGTACTCTTGTCATCTAAATACATTGCGCTGATTTCATTAAATATATTACATAATAGTAAATTTGTTAACTGTCGTAAGTATTTGTATTTGTCAAAGACCTGTGTGACCAGCAATGCTGCTATTTATTTTGTAAGTCTTGTTACGAAGTACATTAATTTATTAAACAAATTAATTTTGGATATATAGGTTATATTTAAAATTCTTAAGTAAATAATCTTTTAAATGAGCAGTTTAACCCCCTTCCATAACATTCATATTTGAACAAGTACTATTTGTAGTATATCTTGTTTGACATTTAAATTTATTTGGTTTGTATTTTCTTTAGATTAATTCATTTCATTTAACTTTAAACAGGGAAGGTTGATGGAGTTTCTTCACTCAATAAGCCGCAGAACGGGCGATTTCAGGGACAAAATCAGCTGATTTTACTTGGTCGTTGATACCTTACTAACACGCTGTTTGTAAAACTTGCCTTTCAAAATTAACAAAACATAATTGTTTTCTCATTATTTACCTTGAGTAAAGTGAGTTTAATAAATGCTTAAATACGTACAAGAAATACATTTGATATAAAATTCTAGTTGGAACATAACATTTTTAATATTAATTTCTTACTTTTTGACACATAATTCTAAGATATTAATGATTAATCATAAAAATATTTCATAATCTACGAATAAATGATAACAAATATTTTTTTTCAATTGAAAAATGAATTTTTATTACCAAAATCTAGTTTTAAGTAAATAGTCAATGTTTATTATGTAGTATATCATTTCACACAGTGGTGTTCTCATCAAACACGTGAGGTCTGCATGAGATTAATTTATAAGTCATACATTAATTTTAACATACACCTTATTATAGTTGACACTTTTTGCTGTCCTTACATTGACAGACTGAAATTCATTTAGTAATATACTAAACACTTAAATACTTCATTTCATTATTTAGTTTTTGCAATTAAATAAAACGTCACTAACTAGGATATAATATTTTTCCTGGATTTGTGAGTGCATGTCCTGTTAGTTACACTATTAAACACTATGTAGATATATTCATTAAATTGGTTTTGAAATGTCGATTTATGTAAAAATATGAACGTAATCTTGACTAAACAAAGTAATTATAAGTTGGATTAGTTTTTACCTTTATCACGTTTTCATTCACTCTGTGATACCTTTTATTGTAAACATCGAAAATTTAAGTTTCGGTTGTGTTTATTATTATAGAACATTATATGCTCTTAAACCGGTGTATATTTTTAACCTTTGACGTAGTATTGGCTTCATTCATATAAAACAATGATGTAATAGGTATTGTGCGTTTAAAAGAACTTTAGCAATCTGGACAATAGTTTTCTTGAAAGTAAAAAATAAATCATACTGTAAATGAAATTCCAAATTCTAGTCAAAATTTAATCATGATTTTGAGCAACAATTTAGCCTAGACTGTATATTAGGTTTGAACAATTCTAACTGTCATTTTTACCTTTAGCCTTGAGTAAAATACTACCAAATTTCCCCTAATCAGCCGAAAGAGTTAACATACCTCGTATCGTCATCGATTATGTAGATTTTATACGATCTACTAAGTTTTATCTTACGTAACCAATTAATCCAACTTACGTTCATTTACACTATATTGCTTGAGATAAAAATAATTCTAACATATACTGTACTGGTGCTGTACAATAAATGGCGCTACCTATATTTTCTTATGTCACATAACTTCAAACAAAATATATTATGAATCCATGAACAATACATATAAGTTCAATATCCAATAATGTAACAATATGATCTCCCTTGCAAACAAGCTTTATTGGTATTGGAAAACTCTAATAAATATTGTACTGTTGCATATTGAGTATCATCGATATTAATAAGGTAATATGTCCTTCGTCCTTTAGGAGTTAAAATATGCAATAAGCAAATAAGAAATAAGGGATTCTCCAACGCTTCGTGTTTAGGAAACAAACAACATTTCGACAGGTATAACAAACTCCTGTCGTCTTCAGGTGTACTAAATAACTTAGCCTACATCTAAAACTACTTTTTTTCGAATTAAACCATATTAATACAAGAAAATACTTAATACTAAATGCTTGGATCCTAAAGATTACTGTTGAAAGTCAAGCGTTCTTAAAGCACTATGACACATAACATAATTATACAAAACATAATACACAATATGAAATACAAAAGAAATGCAAACTATTAAATTGTTCAACAAAACACAGAGCAAGTTATTGACTAGACCAAATAATGAATGAAATACAAAATAAATGCAAATTATGAAAAAATCTAGAGAGCAGGTTATTAATTAGACACAATATTCAATGAGATACGAAATAAATGCAAAATAAGTCTTCTTCCCCCCCACATCTCAGTGGAATTGGAAACTGGTTGGATAAGTTGAATATTTTGTCTATTTAATAACCTGCTCTATGTTTTGTTGATTTTTTCTTAATTTGCATTTATTTTTTATCTCATTAACTATTTGGTCTATTTAATAACTTGATCTGTGTTTCATAGAACAACTTCATATTTTGCATTTATTTTGTATTTCATATTGTGTATTATATTTCGTATAATTACGTTATGTGTGATAGTTTTTTAAGAACGTTTGACTTTCAACAGTCATCTTTAGTATCTAGCATGTAGTATTAAGTCTTTTCTTGAGTTAGTATGGGTTAAGTGGGAAAAAGTAGTTTTATATATACGCTAAGTTAGTAAGTATACCTGAAGACGGCAGGAGTTTGTTATACCTGTCTAATCATCGTGTTTGTTTCCTAAACATTTGAAACATTGGAAATCTCCAAGTATCATGTACATATCTTGAACAATCCAATGCTAACAAATAACTTTCAAACGAAAAATAAGACCTCTTATAGACTTTACTCAACATTTTCCGAATTTATCATGTATACAAAGGGAAATTTATACGAACTAAAAATACAAAATTACATCAAAGGCCTTGGTTAAAAATTGATATGTCCAATTGTAGTACCGTATGACGACCAAATTATATTTATTACGTCACTGCAACACCTTATTTAAAAGACTAAAGATTTTAACTGTGATTAATCTTTACATTTTCCGGTTAGTGCTTTTTATATTTAAAAATAAGGAAAGCTTCATTACACGACGTACAGACGAGGTAGTAGCACTAGTTAAATTTACCTCAAGTTAGGCTGTATTATTATCATGGGCATTAAGCTGTACAACAAACTTTCGACTGATGTGAGTGAGTAACCTTGAATTTAAAGTATATAAAAATATATTTTATACATTTTTAATGATTTAGTATTTAAATTTTAATAGATACGTTTTATTACTCCAGGGATATATTATATTAGCAGTAATACTCGAATTTTTGTACATACTTATGGGTAGTAATGTGCACTCTACAGCCCACAAACAATACAATATTAATTCTAACCACCTACAATACATTTACTTTCCAATGACTCCATATATGGAAAACATACACTAACTAAACTTGCTAACTGAGATTTCAATTTAATACCATGTGTGAAATATTTATGAAGAATATCTAAACTTAATAAGAAATAATAAAAAAAATTCGTTATTAAAGGGCACACGAATTCTTATAACGCCAGTCAGTTTATTCAATCTGCTTTAATGAAATAGTTTCAACACAACTTTTGCAAATATATTCTCTTATAAAGGAATTAACAGTCTCATAAAGAGTTCAACAAAGGCCAGACTATGTGTATGTGTGTGCCGTATGCCACTTAAGATAAAAAGTAAAAATTTTTTGTAAGATAAATTATACAAAATTAAATGCAGGAAATTATATTATAACATACATAAAGTTCCACATTTAGGGGTTTTATCAGTCAATATGTTATTGCCAATAGGGGTTGAGGTAAGTTTTATGACCTCGTAAACAACAACAAGATAAAACCAGCAGGTGATGGTCGAAACACATGAAAAGTGACATAAGTTATCGTAGTCTGTTTACAGTCCTGTAGGGGTTGTAACTCTGTAACTGTTGCTACGTGTCCAGAGGGGGGAACGATGGTGTGTAAGGTGGATGGGAGCACCCGAAAACCCATATATCCAAAAGCCATTTCATACATATAGTTAAGTTGAATAAAAAGGTAGTTTTAAAATGTTCATTTATTTAACGTTGATCCAAGAAATAACTATGAAAAACTTGCATTTATAAAACTTGATACAAAATTGATTGAACATATTTACTTCAGCCCTAACTGAATTAATTGTAATAGGGGGAGGGGGGAAGGAAAGAGTTCGTCATGTGTGTTTTCGTATGCAAGTTAGATACATTATATAACGAAGACATCGTTTGATGTTCTAGTGTCCTTCTACTTATTAACTAGAGACGGCAGTCCACCTTCCGTAACCAGCAGTAACGGGACACGCTATCCAACTATAACTTAGGGACCACTTACCTACCACTACAAATAGAAGTCCACTTTCCGTAGCCATCTGGCCAATGAACAGTCAAAATACACGCTATCCACCCATAACTTAGGGCCCAATTACCTACCACTATAGATAGAAGTTCACTTTCCGTAGCCACCTGGCCAATGAACAGTCACAGTACACGCTATCCACCCGTAACTTAGGGACCACTTACCTACCACTAGAGATGGAAGTTCACTTTCCGTAGCCGTCTGGCTAATGAACAGTCACAGTACACGCTATCCACCCGTAACTTAGGGACCACTTACCTACCACTAGAGATGAAAGTTTATCTTCCGTAGCCACCTGGCCAATGAACAGTCACAGTACACGCTATCTACCCATAACTTAGGGACCACTTACCTACCACTAGAGATGGAAGTTCACCTTCCGTAGCCGTCTAACCAATGAACAGTCACAAGACACGCTATCTACCCATAACTTAGGGACCACTTACCTACCACTAGAGATGGAAGTTCACCTTCCGTAGCCGTCTGGCCAATGAACAGTCACAAGACACGCTATCTACCCATAACTTAGGGACCACTTACGTAACACTATCTAAAGACGTACTCTATAAACAACTGGTACTTTAGTATAGATATGCTTTGAAGAATATTACTTTTATACTTGAAAAATAAAAATAAATTATGTATATGCCTGTATAATATGTTGTTTGTTACTAAAAATATTTGTGTATACAGACAATTTCACTGCCTAGCTGAGACTCGTTTTTTTTCAAACCTTTTCTAAATCTGGAATATTTATTAAATGTGGTTTCAAAGGTATTTAATATAAGTAAACATAACTGGATTGTTGTGATTAAGGTTGAAGCATTTATATATTCTATCAAATGAAATTCTAGCTGTACATGATATTTTAAGCTATCCATTGATTTTAGTTCCAGGATTATTTATCTTTTAAACAATGATATTTGGTAGTTAGATGAATACATGTCCAATCCTGGTTCAAGTAGTTACGCATATATACAATAAATCATGAACTACGTCCTTACTCCATCCCTATCGTGGGTGACTTATATAAATTATATCTGGTTTGCCTGTTTATCACAACAGTTTTACAACCCATTTTTACTTTTCTGCAGACTAAACTGTGACTGGCAACAACTCATCACAACTTTGAATAGCAGTTTCGGTAAAGTGTTAGCCTAGAAACTAGCGGTCTTACCAATATTCTGAAATGCCATAAATGTTTGTGCTTCCTTATGTTTCGCAAACAAAGCCAAAATTATTTCAAATAATTAAAACACCAACTGCTTCGATATTAATTTATTATTACTTATACAGATTTAATCCTACAGAAATTTTTAAAAATATATATTTACCAATGTTTACCTTATTAGGCATGAAATTTCCTTAATATAAAAAAATCTATAGAAACATAAAATGCTGCTCATTAAATTTAATTACTTTAATAAATGTGAAAATAAGCTCAATTAGGAAAATAATTATAATTTTTCATTTCTATATACAAGATTAAAAATCACATAATTTTTATGTAACGAGAACATTTAAAATTGAGAACTGTAAAGATATACTATTTGACTGGTAATGTTGTAGTTTTGTTGGATGAGAGGCCGATCTCCTTCTTTGCCCATTCTCCATAGACTACTGATCAGCCCGAGTAACGTATTTACTTCAAGCAAACTGCTGTTTCTTATCTTCAGACTGATCACATTATGATGTTAGATACACTTAGAACAATACGTATGTACAAGGTTATTTGAACAAGATTTTAATAATTTAATGGAGATCTCCTAATGCAGCGTAAATTACTATAAAGCATAATTAAATGCAACAAGAAAATTATATATAATTATTAAAAATAACACAATTTAAAACCAATATTTAAAACTGTATTGGTGAGGCCTTTCGATAGCAAGGCTATCATCATCAGACACATCACAATTAATATTAAGTACAAAAAGTAAATAAATATAATCTAAGCTTGTATAAACACAAGTTTTTAAATGTTTAACTTTCGTGGCTAAATATATTAATTTTTATAAATGTTAGTTTTGTTATGATTTTGAAATCATTATAAATCGAATTTAAATTAATTTTGTTTGTAGTTTTGAAAGTAAAATAGAGTTTTGAATCGGTCCATATTCTTGGTATAATAAGTTTTCAGAATTTGCTTTATTAATGTACGATCATTCCCATGCATTTAAATATTGTGGTGTTGTTATGATTTTTAATTGTTTTTTGTCCAGTATTAATGCAGTGGTTGGCAATTGCAGATTTTTCTTCTCAATAAAATGTTATGTATGAAAAATGTTCTTGAAATTTTTTTAATTTTCCTTTTTGTTTGGCCTATGTATTTGCTGTTACTGGTTTAAAATTTTATTATTTTTAACAATTATATGCACAACAACCAATACAGCTCCATCTTCAACATAGAACATGATGACTCTTAAGTCTTCAGAGCTGAACAAACTTCACAAGTTGAAACAAAAAGTAAGGTTAATTGATTGTGATATTCATTTCCTTAAAATTGACACAGTTTAAATATTTTCCCTAAATTTATTAAAATTAACATACTTATAAAAAACTCTAAAAAAATAACAAAGTACTGTATAGTGCTAAAATGAATTGGCTTAGTTTAGAAATTAAAAATCTTTACTCAAAGAAAGCTTCTATAGAAATTGAAGCTATGGAACAAAATTTAAAAGTAACAAAATGTTTATTACCTGTTCATTAAAATATTTTTGAAGAACATTGTGAATATCTACTACAAAGTATTGAGTATATGAAATAAAAAAAAGTTATGAGACTCGGGAAGAAGTTGAATAGATTAAAACGTAATAATGATGAAACAAGTAAAAACAACAATACAAATGTATTTCCAAATCAAGTTTTAGTTCAAATCCTACCTTCTGAATCATTCTCACAAAATCAAATATCTCTTTTGAATAAAGGTTTAAATTTTAATTTTCGAGATTAAAATGACATTGAATCATTAGTAATAGATTTTCAACCAAACATTCAACATTAAAATTTAAATAAAAAAACAATGATTAGATCTGATATCTACTCAACAATCACCAAGGACACAAACAAATAAGATAAACGTAAAATTTAAAATAAAGACAAGAAAAATATTGAAGTTTTAAAAATCTACAAAGAAAAATATTTTCTTTTTAAAATCAGATAAAAGCAACTCGATTGTAATCTTAGACAAAAAAGAATATTACAGTGGAGTTGAAACTATGTCAAATAAAGGTCCCTATACATATTCTATAAAAAATCCAATCTCAAAATTTACAAATTCAACTTCGGAATGCAGTTTATTTTATAAATTCCTTGTTTATTTTCGCCATTTTCAGTACCTTTGGACTTTTAAAATTTATTTTTTAAATTATTTTTAGTTTTATATGAAATATTTACATTTCTGTATTTTTTAAATACTTTGTTGATAGAATTTTAAAACTTTATAAATATGTTATACTATTCCAATTATTGTTTTTTTCTTTTATAGGTATAAGGTTTGTTTTTGATTTTTCCTCTTGCTTCTTTTTTGCTTTTTTAACATACAACTATTTTAAATATCATTTAGTTCTTTTTTTAAATATTTCTTCTGATAAAGGTGTATTTATTAATATAAAAATAAGAGATGGAATACAGCTCTTTTTGTTTTGATAGTGAATGATTGGTTATGTATCGGTCAGTATGAGTGGGTTTACGGTATATTTAAAACTTATGTTTTTTAGAAGTTGTGTTTCTAATGACAGAATAAAGCAAATTCTGAAAACTTATTAAACCAAGAACATGGACTGATTCAAAATTCTATTTTACTTTCAAAACTACAAACAAAATTAATTTAAATTCTATTTATAATAATTTCAAAATCATAAGAAAGTAACATTTAGAAAAATAAATATATTTAGCTACGAAAGTTAACAATTTAAAAATATATGTTTATATAAGCATATATTATATTTATTTAATTTTTGTATTTAATATTTGTGATGTGTCTGACGATGATAGCCTTGCTATCGAAAGGCCTCACCAATACAGTTTTAAATATTGGTTTAAAATTGTGTTATTTTAAACAGTTATATGCAAAAAAAAAAAAAAAAAAAAAAAAAAAAAAAAAAAAAAAAAAAACATTACAGCTCCATCTTTAACAAGAAAATTAAATTTACCATATAAATTTTAAAGTAATAATGGCATAATTACTCCTGCTGATAAGTAGAGTGACATTGTATTTACAAATATTGAAGGATTATTTTAAAATTTAACGACTTTCTCTCAGATCTTTCATACAATACAATTCTGAAATTTGATTAATATTAATTAAAAACGAATACTTAATCAACATGATTAATGGCTATTTCATATGAAATCAGAGCTAGTAGTGTGTTTTCTCGTGTAAACAAAAATAGCAATTATTTTATCTTATTAAAAAAAATTAAAAAAAAAATTTGAAATTGAACATGTTTACCTCAAAGGGTGTTTACCGATACTAGACGAAAATAGATAGTATAGTTACTAATTAACAAATATAATATATATAAATTCTTTAATTACGTTCGAGATAGTAACGAGAATAGAGAAACCTTGAATAAGAGCATTTTGTAAGTAAAGGAGATTAAAAATATTGGTAAATGTAAAATGGCTCTTCAAAAGTATTAAAATAAACTGATAACGAATAATGGCCACATTTGATGGCAGTTTAGCTTCATCGAAAAGTGCCAGAGACGACCGACATTATCTGAGAATGGGCTACGAAATTGCCGAACATAGCAATAATGGTAGCTTCACTGTCATCACAGTTATCAAAATAATTCGTTGACATAAAACAAAAAAAAAATGTTAATATATATATCGATATATATATAGATTTGTATCAAAATTTCTGAAAAATTTGTATTTGTTTTATCAATTCTAAATGAGTAGTGCTTTCAAATTTGTTACTACAAACACTAAATTGTGCATGGCCATTATTAAACTGTCTACTCCCACAGTATTTCAAGTCTGATCACTTTATGGTGCCTTGCTGACTATTATTATTGGCATAAGAACTCCAGAATATACTGTTCATTTGTTTGGCCATGCTTTGGAGTATGTGATCCAGTGGTCTTATGTACTAGCATTGAAAACAGGCTTAACGTCGTAGATTTGTTTGATAATGATTATGTAAGGCTTTCAAGAACGATGAAAGCAGGGTATAAACTCTTGAGTAGTTTAGCTTCATTTATTTTGTGTTGCTTGTTTGGGTCTCAAGACAGTTTCGGCCAGTTAAAAGTTCAACTGGGTGGTGCCATTGGCCAGTAAGGTGTAAGGCCACAGTTGGGAGTAAAACAGATGAAAAAAAAAAAAAGAAAAAAAAAACAAAAAAAAACAATGAATTGCTAACTGTGAAGCCATTGATTAGAGGCAATAAATGTTATTATTATAATACTTATATATTATATTATTAAAATATTTCATTCTATTTACTCTACTGACATCCACTTTTAGTCCAATGTAGTGGAAACGCCAATAGTACTATGGACTGCAGTTACTACAATATACCAACGTATATTGTACTGTGCATTTTAACACTATTACAAGTGTTTTTAATAGTGTTATAATGCTAATCACTTGATCAAAGTGATAGAAACGATAAACAAATCAAATTGGCAGACAAACAATAGTTTATAGTTTCTACATACTGTTAGAATTGTTTAACACGTACCTCGTGATTAGCTAATTGATGACCTAGCTAATTGCTGCAAACATGGGCCTAGATAATTGGGCCTCATAAATAAATTTCATTAGGTTGACACAACATTAACATGGTTGAATATGTATGTTACATAGCATTAATGTTTTTTATAGTTACATTAACCAAACAAATTTAAATGTAAAGTTTATATTAATTTAAGGCATGGTAATTCCAAGAAACATAGTCGTTATTTTGTTTTTATTTGTTTTTATTACAACGTTGAGATGGAATGGTTTGTATACTAGCATAATTTTATCGTTTGTTATATTTAAATTCAAAATATTTAAATCATTTTGAGAACCTTTCATATATTATTCCTACTGTAAGAAATAATAAGGTTAACGTACCTTTGTCGTCTTCAGCTACAAAATATTTTTATTGGACTACCGGTTTTAGAGCAAGAACTGAATTGTTAACAGATGACAAAGGTACGTTAACCTTATTATTTGTTATACATATTAGCTCAGGAGGCTTTAACAATGAATAAATTATTCTTACTGAATATCTCCTTATCCAACAAGTTGCTTTGTGTAAATATTGCTTAAACCTGCAATACAGTTTTGTTTTCTCTAAATAACTTTAGATTATTCCAACTGTGATTACAATTCTTGAACATGTTTTTATATTTTTATAGATTACGCTTGAAATGGAAAGCTTCTTAACGACTTTCGAGACTTATATACAAAACAATGTTCTAGATAAATATATCATCAATCAAATACAAATATGTCAATATTCTAAAAATCAATTTTAATATATCAAGTTTAAAATTAAAACAATTTGGGGATACTGTAGTGCTCTGAATTAAATATAAAATATATTTGGTTTTATTTCTATACTAAAACCAAATAATAAATTTATTGTTGTTATTTGTGTTCTTATTGAAATAAAAATAATTTTCTTATAAGAAGTTAACACCAAAAAATCCTCTTTTACACGTATGTTACTTCTGACTTATTTTAAAAATATGTATAAAATTTGAGCAATACTCATCTGTATATAAAAATAAAAAGTCAAGGGATAAGAATAAAATCTGATATTGGGGAAATACACAATTATTTTTTCTTTCAAAAAGGTTACGTTTAAAATTGTACGTTTATAAATAAAGCTGTAATCGTTATTTAAATTTAACGTCGGCCTTATGGAAAATAAAATCCAATATGGCTGCAGGTGTAGCAGACACTTAATGTGATTTCTGAACCAAGGGGCGAGACAGGGAAAAGGTTGTTAACACACCTGCCCACACATACACGTACAGCAGTATTGACCCACCTGCCCACACATACACGTACAGTAGTATTGACCCACCTGCCCACACATACACGTACAGTAGTATTGACCCACCTGCCCACACATACACGTACAGTAGTATTGACCCACCTGCCCACAAATACACGTACAGTAGTATTGACACACCTGCCCATACATACACGTACAGTAGTATTGACCCACCTGCCCACACATACACGTAGAGTCGTATTGACCCACCTGCCCACACATACACGTACAGTAGTATTGACCCACCTGCCCACACATACACGTACAGTGGTATTGACCCACCTGCCCACACATACACGTACAGTGGTATTAACCCACCTGCCCACGCATACACGTACAGTGTTATTGACCAACCTGCCCACACATACACGTACAGTGATATTGACCCACCTACCCACACATACACGTACAGTAGTATTGACACACCTGCCCACACATACACGTACAGTAGTATTGACCCACCTGCCCACCCATACACATACAATGGTATTGACCCACCTGCCCACCCATACACATACAATGGTATTGACCCACCTACCCACACATACACGTACAGTAGTATTGACCCACCTGCCCACACATACACGTACAGTAGTATTGACCCACCTGCCCACACATACACGTACAGTGGTATTGACCCACCTGCCCACACATACACGTACAGTAGTATTGACACACCTGCCCACACATACACGTACAGTAGTATTGACCCACCTGCCCACACATACACGTACAGTAGTATTGACCCACCTGCCCAAACATACACGTACAGTGGTTTTGAACCCACCTGCCCACACATACACGTACAGTAGTATTGACCCACCTGCCCACTCATACACGTACAGTAGTATTGACCCACCTGCCCGCCCATACACGTACAGAGGTATTGACCCACCTGCCCACACATACACGTACAGTTGTATTGACACACCTGCCCACACATACACGTACAGTAGTATTGACCCACCTGCCCACACATACACGTACAGTAGTATTGACCCACCTGCCCACACATACACGTACAGTAGTATTGACCCACCTGCCCACACATACACGTACAGTGGTATTGACCCACCTGCCCACACATACATGTACAGTGGTATTAACCCACCTGCCCACACATACACGTACAGTGTTATTGACCCACCTGCCCACACATACACGTACAGTGATATTGACCCACCTACCCACACATACACGTACAGTGGTATTGACCCACCGGCCCATACATACACGTACAGTGGTATTGACCCACCTACCCACACATACACGTACAGTAGTATTGACCCACCTGCCCACACATACACGTACAGTGGTATAGATCCACCTACCCACACATACCCGTACAGTGGTATTAACCCACCTGCCCACACATACACGTACAGTGGTATAGGCCCACCTGCCCACACATACACGTACAGTGGTATTGACCCACCTGCCCACACATACACGTACAGTAGTATTGACCCACCTGCCCACACATACACGTACAGTAGTATTGACCCACCTGCCCACACATACACGTACAGTAGAATTGACCCACCTGTCCACACATACACGTACAGTGTTATTGACCCACCAACCCACACATACACGTTCAGTGGTATTGACCCACCTGCCCACACATACACTTACAGTGGTATTGACCCACCTGCCCACACATACACGTACAGTGGTATTGACCCACCGGCCCACCCATACACATACATTGGTATTAACCCACCTGCCCACACATATACATACATTGGTATTGACCCACCTGCCCACCCATACACGTACCAGGAATCTAACACAGTTCGGTTGCCTGAGAAGCCCCCAACCTATGGATGAGCCAAATTGTACTATTAAAAAAAATAAAATATTTATGGAATAATTAAAGTAGAATTATGTTTTTACAATATGATAAAATAGTACTCATATATTATATTTTATTTATAAAATAAAATATAATGAATGGTTAAAAATCATAATAACTATGGAAGTTAAAAACATATTTATTTTTACAGTATTTATATTTCCAAGTTGTAGTTTCAATTATTTACTTTTTAAAACATTAAACTAATAATATTAGCACTAGTTATATTAATAAACACTTTTAAGTCAAATGCTAAGGAAAAAGCTTAAATATAGAGAATCATGTTAATTATGTAAGGGAAATAATTTGTAAAATGTATATACAGTTACAAATTGACTAGAATATTTTCACTGTGGTCATAAATTTAATATTGATTAAAAATCAATTTATCATTGATTGATCGTGTAGCTTATTTATTTAAATCCAGACAGGAATAAATATTGATTTTGCTTAGAGTAAACAAATATTTAAAAACCTTAAAAACACGAAAATATATTTAAAACACACACACACACACACACACGTACGCGCGCGTGCGCATTTGTAAAAACAGGAAAATATTTTACAAACCTACTAGGCTTTGATATATTTCTCTTACCTTTTTAAAATAGTAAAACTTCCAAAAAATCGTAACTAGTTCGTTAACTCATTAAAATAAATAAATACAAATAAAAACTTTCCTTGAATGTTGAAGTTGAGTAAAACTCTTTTTCTTATTTATGAAAGTTCTAGTCCGTACGTAAGAAAGTGGAAAATGCCCCCCCCCCCCAAATGAATTTATAAGATAATTTATTGAAAGAGAAACAACATTGGACCAATAAAACAACCTTGAGAACACCCGATTCAAACTACAAGTAAAAGTGCAGTGGTCCCTGGATATCAAACATTTTTGTTTTCGGTTTATCAGATAGGACTCAAAATCTATTATGTTGAAACAATAAATATACCCGGAAAGACCAAAAAAAAAAAAAAAAAAGCCACACAATGTATGTGTGGTAGGATTTGATGGTATAAAATCCCTCACTTCTAACCTATTCATTTTTTACTATTGTTAAGATTTAAACTGAAATTTCGTACACAGGACGTATAATTTCAGTTGCGATCGTAATATTGTTACGAAAGATTATGAAATAAAAATAAACAAGGTCTAAAATCCAATGTAATTATCGTGTTCATTATCTTGACTCCATGTTGAGTTTAAAGGTAAATATGTTCATAATAGAGAAGTTATCCCATTTACCATAGTTAATCATATAGAAAACCATTTTTTTATTTTTTAAATTTTATAACTCTTGTAAAGTCAATATAACGTTGTATTGTTATATTAGGATAACATTGAAACGATTTGATTAATGTTATAGGTGTGACTAAAACAATGAAAACAAAAAAGGGGTGAACAATCAGTCATTATGGTATTATATGAGCCAAAGTACGATGATTTTATATGTTGTCATAGTATAGAATTCTATAAAGAGTGAAGTCGTAATTTAATTAATAATAACCATTGTGTGTTGCGAAACAGATGTAATGTCTTTAGTTAGTAGACCAACACAATTACATGTCCACTGTATATCTTCATTGTTGAAGGTAATTACATCGTAGAGTACAACAACATTGTTCCTAAGTCCAACATTGCCCCACCTCAGGGTCGTTACAGTCATAATCACTTCAGGGTCAGAATGGCACGGACTAAAGACGACGTTATTTTAAAATCTTTTTAACTTTAAACTTTAGTATACTATTTTTAAATAAAGGCATTCTTATGCTGCAAAGATGATGCATTGTGTTCTTGAATAAAAAAGAAGAAACTTGTTACAATCCAAAACAAATTTGGAAAAACTGCTCACACTATAACTAGTGTATACTGCAATGACGTCATAGGTATATTATATAGAACAAATAATTTACGCCAGTAACTAATTTACCACACTAAATAATATATGTAGAACATTTTTATGGTTTTATTGTTTTTGAAAATTTTTCTATGGAGTTTAGATACAATGAAATACTTAGACATGATATTTTCTAAGTAACATAAAGTTTAGTGCGGTAAATAAATGCATACTAAGTCAGGTATCCTAATAGACATGGACCATGACCTAAACACCTAAACCTAAACATGGTGATGGTGTTAACAATACTTGTCCACTGACTGAACGTTTATAGCTTTGTAATTGTTTATGTTCCAACAATGGCACGATTAGTGACAGGCTGGCAATATAATAATAATATTATAATAGCAATACTTTTACTTAAATTCTTACAAAAGAGACGCCAACACAACTTTTTGCGTATTTTAAAGCGAAGATGAATGATTATATGAGTGTAAAATAAGTGTGAATGACCTGTGTAGTCTGGTTACTAACTGTGTTCGACTGTTCCTCAGAAAGGGCCATTTGTTAATAGCCCAATAACCAGGGCTACTAAGGGACATACAGCTTTACGTGGAGTCCGAACCACGTAGTATTGTTATGATTTTCAGCTAATTGACCAGCCTGATACTCAGTTCTCTCCATATCCGGACAGTGACTATCACCTACAGGTAAAATGGATACTCCAGACTTCTCTAGTAGTGTCCTCCCCGATATGAACAATTAAGCGAACATCATGTACAGAACCTATCGCCTACAATCCCCACAACACTTTGTCCCCAAGTAGCTGTTTTACAACACTACGCCACCAATGACGACTAAAGCGGTCTACTAACCCAGTTAGGCCTTTGCCTACCTATATTACGTTAAACCTTTGGCTCTATATTCTCGTATACGGTTGGGTACGTCAAAAATAACTCAAGCATAAAACAGTCTTAAAATTATATTTACCATCACAAACCATTATAAAATATTTGATGCTCCACGAGAAAAAAATTACTTGGTCATCATTATGGAAAGAAGCAGCCATTAAAAATAAAGTTTAATATTTATAATCCTCTCCAAAATTAGGTAATGTTCTCATTTTAAAATTTGATGTTAGCTTTAAAGTTAATAAGATACCAATTAAAAGTACCAGTGGCACGCTAAAAAACACCCTGGATACATCACTATATAATAACATCTAGTTAAATTAAGAAGGAGAAAAGTTTATTTCAATATTCCTGGATAGACTTCCAAGGTCAATCCTATTTTGCAGAGATTATTGGTCTTCGGGAGATAATCGTGTCAATAAATTCCGTGTAGTAAACACAGGATTAGCCAACGTTTCGGCCTCAATAGAGTAAGCCATCATCAGGGTGACAAACTGCAATTAACTGCCAACACCAGTCAGAGTTAGTCGAAAACCAAGAATTTCAAGAGAAAAATACTCATTTTATTTCTTCATGTTTACATATCACTATCCATTGACAGCCCCACCATGACTTATATACTCATACGTTAGCTATAAGTTACATTAATAGGTTTTTACAATAAATATACGAAACAACCATGTATTGTAATAAAGTGTGATTAAATCATTTGTGTAATAACAGCCATGAAGTTTAAATTTTTGTAGACGTCAAGAGTAAAGAGGGATTTAGAAGAGTGACTCCACTAAACTTAATAGGCCCAGTGGCACTTATATTGCAGGAACCATTTACACTTCATCGTCGACTGGTTATCAGTTAATTTATCGGGAACGGTTGAATGGAAATAAACAAGGGGCGTTAAATTTAGTGCAGTTTAGTGATTGAACCAAGAGTATATTGAGCGGTCATAAACAACTTATGTTGCTTATTTTTTCACCAATACTGCGATCTTTAAAGTGTTTAATACCATTCCTAGTTCCTAATCCAGTGATATTTACATTATTAGAAACATTTTTAAATTTGTTATAAAATACAAACTATTCATTGATACGTTTGCTTGATTTTAAGGTTTACTTCATGGTTCATCAAATAATAGATTTGAAAATTTTGGTACAATTTCCAGGTATACGACGTTTACATTTTGGCTTTCAAATTCCAGAAATTCTCTTCATTGTATATTTTTAGTTTTGTCTCTACTTTTCACATAAATGTCACACTCATGCTGTTGTTATCCCCTAATTTTAGAATAGGAGTGAGTGATCTGTGATCATGTGAAGGTCATAATTACTTTATTGTCCAAAATAAAAACATAACTAACCATTAAGTGTTGGACACAAACTGCACAAAAAGTTGGAAACCTCCGTGAAACAAAATAATAATAAAAAAATATTCAGAAGAAAAACAAAATTACTAAAAGTACAACAGGCAATAATTCATGATTATATAAAATATTCTAAAAAAACATATTTTGTCAGCATTGTAGCTCAATGTTTTATACTGTGGAGTACATTGTCCAAGGATCGCATCCCTGACTGAGCTTCACTCGTTGAATAAATTTAACGCACAAGCCTGCAACAAATTATGAACTGTTGAGTAAAGTTAAAACAAAAAAAGTAATAATAACTAATACTACTTATAAAATATTATAAAAATGTAATTTATAAACTTGAGTACTTTTAGTTATTGAAAAGAAAAAAAATGATGAAATATAATTATCAAACTGAGGGATTACATTATAACCCATATTCATATCAAAGCACCATCGTTTAAGTCTACATAATCATGTTTTGTATCGATAATGGAAGAGCTTAACTTAAAGTCTTTGAGTAACAGCATGACGTCACAATATCTGTGTAATCTGTCTAAGGATGTGAAGTACCTGTTGAGGACCTTTGAACACGTGTAGACACTTAAGGTACTTGAGTAACAGTATGACATCACAGTGTCTAACTGTGTAACCTGTTTAAGGATGTGGAGGACCTGTTGAGGACCTTTGAACACGTGTAAACACTTGAGGTACTTAAATAACAGCATGACGTCACAGTGTCTTCCTGTGTAACCTGCCTAAGGATGTGAAGAACCTGTTGAGGACCTTTGAACACGTGTAAACACTTAAGGTACTTAAATAACAGCATGACGTCACAGTGTCTTCCTGTGTAACCTGTCTAAGGATGTGAAGAACCTGTTGAGGACCTTTGAACACGTGTAAACACTTAAGGTACTTAAATAACAGCATGACATCACAGTGTCTACCTGCGTAACCTGTCTAAGGATGTGGAGGGCCTGTTGAGGACCTTTGAACACGTGTAAACACTTGAGGTACTTAAATAACAGTATGACATCACAGTGTCTACCTGTGTAACCTGCCTAAGGATGTGGAGGGCCTGTTGAGGACCTTTGAACACGTGTAAACACTTGAGGTACTTAAATAACAGCATGACGTCACAGTGTTTACCTGTGTAACCTGTCTATGGATGTGAAGAACCTGTTGAGGACCTTTGAACAGGTGTAAACACTTAAAGTACTTGAGTGACAACATGACGTACAGTGTTTAACTGTGTAACCTGCCTAAGGATGTGAAGAATCTGTTGAGGACCTTTGAAAACGTGTAAACACTTAAGGTACTTGAGTGGGCGAGCCGGTGGCCGAGTGGTCTAAGGCGTCAGGACTTTGAGCTTGGGTTAGAGATAGCGCTGGTTCGAATCCGGCCTAGACTGACAAGATTTATCAGTAATATTCACCTTGTACTGTACAGGTTCGCCCCCTTACTCTGACTGAATAAGTTCCTCGCACAGATCAATGGTCTATGGGGAATGGTCAGAGTAAGGTTAAGGAGGAGATCGGCCTCTCCTTTAAACTAAACTAAAAAAAAAAAAAAAAAAGCAACAGCATTACGTCACAGTGTTTAACTGTGTAAGGATGTGAAGAACCTGTTGAGGACCTTTGAACACGATTAGTGTGTTTAACTTAACTTAAACTTAAACAACGTCTAATTAGCTACACATTATTTTCTTTAACTAAATAGAAGAAATTAGGTACGTGAATCAAGTTGAGTCAATGTACGAGTAACTGTAGTAATGCAATTAACTCACGCGATGTTAAACCCTCCTTTTATCTAATTCTAATCATTAGTTTTCATTCTATAAATAACAATAACAGGAAGACTACTATATACTTCAAACTACTTAGGTGATTAGGGGCATATAAGCTAATGGTCCTTTTCACATTATGATGGACTCGATAATGTTGGACCTTCAGACATCGGGTATCCTTCTGAAACTTAATGTTATTGCCATGGCAGACATCGGGTATCCCTCTCTAACACTTAATGTTATTGCCTTAGCCGACATCGGGTATTCCTCTCTGACACTCAATGTTATTGCTTTGGCAGACATCGGGTATCCCTCTCTGACACTTAATGTTATTGCCTTGGCAGACATCGGGTATCCCTCTCTGACACTCAATGTTATTGCCTTGGCAGATATCGGGTATCTCTCTCTGACAATGTTATTCCCTTGGCAGACATCGTATATCCCTCTATGACACTCAATATTATTGCTTTGGCAGACATCGGGTATCCCTCTCTGACACTCAATGTTATTGCCTTGGCAGATATCGGGTATCTCTTTCTGACAATGTTATTCCCTTGGTAGACATCGGGTATCCCTCTCTGAAACTCAATGTTATTGCCTTGGCAGATATCGGGGATCCCTCTCTGACACTTAATGTTATTGCCTTGGCAGACCTCAGGTATCCCTCTCTAACACTCAATGTTATTGCATTCACAGACATCAGTTATCCCTCTCTGACACTCAATGTTTTTGCCTTGGCAGATATCGGTTATCCCTCTCTGACAATGTTATTCCCTGGGCAGACATCAGGTATCCCTCTCTGACACTCAATATTATTGCTTTGGCAGACATTGGGTATCCCTCTCTGAAACTCAATGTTATTGCCTTGGCAGACATCGGGGATACCTCTCTGACACTTAATGTTATTGCCTTGGCCGACATCGGATATCCCTCTCTGAAACTCAATGTAGTTGCCTTGGCAGACATCGGGGATCCCTTTCTGACATTTAATGTTATTGCTTTGGCAGACATCGAGTATCCCTCTCTAACACTCAATGTTATTGCCTTGGCAGGCATCAGGTATCCCTCTCTGACACTTAATGTTATTGCCTTGGCAGACATCGGGTATTCCTCTCTGACACTCAATGTTATTGCTTTGGCAGACATCGGGTATCCCACTCTGACACTTAATGTTATTGCCTTGGCAGATATCCTTGTCAACGATTCCTCATATTTATTTTTTTAATTTTATAATATGAGTTAAGTAAATGAATATGTCTGAAAGTAACTAGATTGAGTGTGTCATATATAAGTTTAATGTTCTTTACATGAAATTATGGTTGTTAGTGCAACCTCAACAACTATTTTTGTAATTCATTTGAGTAGTTTTATCTATATTGATACATTTATGAGATATCTAAGTGATAACCAAACAGTCTTTAACAATATGAATACATGTAATATCGACAGCTGCTAATATCTTTGATGGAGTTAATCTTAGTTTATATTATGTTCCACAACATTCTTGATCGGTCCCTTATTGTGTTGTTGAGAATGTACATCGGTAATTAATATTATACATATATAATATTCATTTACACATACTTTCCAGGTTAAATATTTGGGGTTTTAGGTCAATCTAGAATTAAATGTATCAAATCTACATTAAGCCTACATCTGAGCTTTTAACGCATTTATCTGATTTGCATGTGTGAAAATAAATTAATGTTAATTTGGATTTAATGATACTTGAAATATGTGAATTATAAGCCTTATAACACATATTTAGGATTGAAAATATATTAATTCTGATGTTGCAATACAAACCATTAATACACATACTAAGTCCTACATCATCTTTAGATTCCCTATCATTTTTTCTAATGCAATTTTTCTAATAAATAACTTTTCTAAAAGCAATTCACCTAATAAAAATATTTATAAGATTGAGTTTCTAATTTCAATATTGCTAACCCAATTAAATAGTCAAAATTCCTAATTGTTTCTCATTGTATTTTTATTACTACACGATAAAATGATCCAAACTTGATTAGTCAAGATTTATGGTGTGAGCAAGAAGGGTTAAATACTCTACAGTCCGATTTTCCTCCTTATGAAGATTATATTCCGAAACAATGGACAATATCCTCGCATTCGCAGTTTTCCACTTTTTTTTTTTTTCCAGCTTTAACTTTCCGACCCAACGCCAGCTCCGTAATCATAGTTTCATAATCGGCCTGTTCTTTTTTTAACTCATTCAGCAATGTGTAGACGTCTGGATGATTTTTGCCGACCGCCAAATTGAATCAGTTGTGCCATCCCTCACTACAATTATTTGTACGCTGCGAACCACTGACTGTACTATTATATTGATTCCATAATGAAATCGAGTAACGAGGAGATACAGCTCTTCGACGTCCACGCGCAGGTATCCCAACAACGTAATTCTTTTCAAAGTAGTCAATTAAGGACAACAATGTTTCGTCAACTTCATCTCTCACGAGTTCAAATGCTTCGCGCACATCATCCGGGGGAACAAATGCCAAAGCCAAAATCATGTGTGCACCCAACTTTATGCCTCGGTTCTGAGGGTCATTATAAAGAGCTTGCAATCCCTCACTCTGAACATGACGGTAGAGGGAATGTCCAAGATGGAAAAAACAAGCCGAAAGGGGGACTCCATTGAACGTCAAATTACACGCATTCAAGATAGCCACTTCGAAATCCGTCATGATTCTCTGTGGTCTGCAGTGTCGAATGCCCCAATCATGAGCAGAATTCGTAATTGTTTCAAGCACGTATTTGTACTGATCCGTACATTTGGAAGAAAGCAAGGCAAATATGCATGGTACAGCAATCACTTGAATTTCATCACCCGGTAGTTGTCCACCTCTCCGCACAGTTCCCAAAACGGTAAACAGCTGTGTAAAAATGCTTGGAGACACCTTAAAAGTGCCATCTAAAAACCAAACCTCACTCGCAGCCAATATTTCCAAATTTCTGCGTGTACCAAAAACAATAACTCTGCCTTCATCTACATCTCCGTCGCGAGAATCAGCCAGAAGAAATCTATCTCCTGATTGTGTGACTTGATATCGGTTGGGCAAATCTATTAAGTCGTCCAATGTGCAAGGGTTAGGAGGGAGATCCTTCCTGCGTGCCCTTCTCATTGATTGTTTCAAATTTTCCCGCTCTGGCAACTGACTCAGAACCCCTTGCGATAAACCGACCAATTAAGTCCGAAGTATCTGTGCTGGACGCGCGTCTGGTTCTTCAGCTTTCCTTTTCAAATTGTACTTGACAAGTTTGGCTTCCGCTGCTTCGCGATTCGGTGCATGATCGTGAGGTGACTTTTCTGGTCCTTTTAAAACAACAACTTGATCTCCTTCCGGATAAGTTATGGCTCTCGCCTTGCATTCTCCGACTTTATCACATTTCCAATACCAACGACCTTTTACAATGTTTACCTTGTAGTAAACATAACCATCTATGAATAATTGTCCTCCAACAACTTGGGATTTGGATCCATTAGGTATTATTGTAAAGTTTACAACATTAAATAATTTTGATATAACTTTATATATGTAACTTTTTAATTTTGATATGATTGAATTCAGCCTAGGTTACCATTGAAACGAATCTTTTTCTTGCTTTTGTTTTTACTACATACTGATGATATTTTTCTAATAATTTTATCATTAGAAGAATATCATTAGTAATATTGAATTAGGCAACAAGTATTAGAAAACTCTATCATTGGAAAAAAATATTGTTAGAAATTTTTGTTTAGAAAAATTGCATGAGAAAAATTGATCGGCAACGTCATCTTTTATGTTCTAGTCCATTTAAGATATCATTTTCTTTATTTACGTCATATAAATTGTAAATTATGTTTTCTGTGACTTATTTTATCCAAAATTTAATGTGATAGTTATTAAGGTTTATTTAATGACACCAATAAAAGATTAACAATAAATTATACTGTACTTCTACTTTTAAAACAACGATTTAATTCGTTTATCATGCAACCATATTATTTACGTAAAACTATAACTATGCAATATACATTATTGAGCAGCAAACTTTATTTAATTTAAACAATTGTCTATCTTCAGTTTACTTCAAAATCCATATGACATTGGAAAACATCGAACATAATATATGTACCAACATATATTTTAACAATGTTTTCATTTTACAAAACCATTGTATACCTATAATCGAATAGTAACTGTCACCTTCATCATTAAATAAACATAAACATACATATATATACTGTAAGAGGTGGCTATAACATATTAAGTCTTTGTAATGCTCTTTCATATTTATTAAATCTAAAACATTATAATTTAAATTAAGAAGTTTAACAGTTTCTGGTAGTTGGATATGTCCTGTAAATATAGATAAAAGTAAAATCATATGAAATAATAATGCAATTAAATAGCATATGTACTAAGCCACGTGCCTAATTCACCTTAGACAAATCTATTTCACACTTGCGTAGAGGCTGGGAATGTTTTTAAATGTTCTTCTCAAACGAACAAAAAACAATACACTGGCATAACTCTCTACACACGCACTAAAAGGATTGCCAAATTGTGTGGAAATCGCATTTCCCTCGAATTGTTTCGACAGGTAGTTATTTCTTTGGAAGCCTAAGGCATGTTTCCATAACATTAATCAAATATTCGTTTATGACAAATGAAATGAAATAGGTTTCAAATATAGTTTATACTTTAAAACGTTAAATACAGATTACAATTAATTGAGTCTCTTAGCTATTATTTGTTTGATTTAAAACATCTCAATTTTAATGAGGTAAAACTACATACTGTAAGGTTTTCATATGTTTTCAATCTTATTTTCAAATGTTTGTTAATTTTTATGACGAAAATAATTGATCAATTTCAGAGTAAATCGTGTGGTTGTTTTAAACGGTTTATTTTCCTTTAGAATATTGCAATAACAATGTAAATGAAAATATTCTTCTAGACAAGATGTTAACAAGACTTCAAATATAATCCCACACTTTTATAAATGTAAGACAAAGATGTCAGTGTTGCCAATGTTAATTCTCCATATATTTTTTGTTATTTATCTTTCACACATTATTTGTTAAAAATGTATTACTGTTAGTAATGAAGTATGGAATATCAGAAGAACAAAATAAAGTTAACCTATAGTAGAAGAGTATTTGCGTTTTATTTAATTACTTATAGACAGAAATTAAATATAAACTGCAAAACATGGTGAAATTCTAAAAGGCATCTCACATCAATTCCATTTTAAACGGTTGAATATAAGAATCATAAAGATGAAATTAAAATAATCTCAGGAATTATAAAGGACCCCAGTTTCTTCAGTATCTGTAGCCTATACATAAAAAAGTTTGTAACTATACAAATGAGAGGCGTAACGTAGAAGTAGAATGAAAGAAAACATAAAACATAACCTACCCCGAGGGATTATTTATAATATCTAAAGGTTTATTTTCATTTAATTAAAGGTTGGATTACTTCGTTTCTTAGGCTGTAACATTCTTAAGAAATATATGGCCTTTATACAATATTTCCATTTATTTATAAAACAAAACATAGTAAGATAAAATAAATAGTCTACTGTTAAAACTATTTTTCCTATAAGCATTTTGTAATTTAAATTCAGATAAACATCAGAATAATATCCGAAACTGTTAATTAAAATAAATATTAGTATTTATAATAATACAAAATAAAAAAAAATAAAAACATAGAGGAACAGAAAGAGGGAGTAACATGTTTAAGACCATTCATTGGCAAGTTTCGTATTTCTTCTTTAAGTTCTTTTTTAGAAAATTTAAAACTGTAAATCATTTTAAAAAATTCTCATATATTCCAATACCCGTTTTTTCCCATTGAGGAGTTGTATTGATCACCTTGAGTTTGTAAACTTTCATCTGACTTATTTTCTTATAAAATTATGATAGTATGTCAGAAGAATGAGTCTAAGACAGAGTACCTATGTAATTTATGCAGTTCATAAATGGCGATATACATTTGTGATAGTAGCGGTGAATTCACGTGGCACTTAGTCAGCAAGAAAGTGGGGAGTTATAGGCCTAATTGTAGCAACTATAGTGGATCATGTGGCACTCAGTCAGCAAGAGAGAAAATGGGAGGTTACAGGTCTAATCGTAGCAACTATAGAGGATCATGCGGCACTCAGTCAGCAAGAAAGTGGGGATTTATAGGCCTAATTGTAGCAACTATAGTGGATCATGTGGCACTCGGACAATAAGAGAGAAAATGGGAGTTATAGGCCTAATTGTAGCAACTATAGTGGATCATGTGGCACTCAGTCAGCAAGAGAGAAAGTTGGAGGTTACAGGTCTAATTGTAGCAACTATAGAGGATCATGTGACACTCAGTCAGCAAGGGAGAAAGTGGGGGGTTACAGGCCTAGTTGTAGCAACTATAGTGGATTATGTGGTACTTAACCATACTAAAGAGAAAATGGGAATTACGGTTTATAGTAATTGAGGTAGATTCATGTAGTATTTGTGAAAACCAGAGAGAAAACTTGAATTGGCATTTGTAATAATATAGATGGATTAACATAGTGACTGGCCAAGGTAGAGATAAATTGAGGAAGCACATTTGGAGTAGTAGTGGTAGATTTATGTGTACCTGAAAAAAATAGAGAAAATATGGTGGAAAATTTAAGTAACAAATATATTAATAGAAAATTGGTTTAAATCAAGTTACAATAATTAAATAACTGTAAATATATATTATTAGGTGCTAGTATTAGTATTATGCTAGTACTATGCTAGTACTAGTAGGTGCTAGTATTACTCTACGACAAATAAATTATAGTGCTATAAATTAAATCTTATGTTAAATATATTGCTTAGTATGATAAATCAGGATAAAGGGGTAAAAGAATTAAGTATTGAGTCAATGCGGATGGAACTGCAATATTTATTTACAGTTGTTTGTATTAAAATTGTCTGTTAAAACAAAAATTCATCTAACTTACAGCTATTCATCAAATAAAAGTTATTTTATCAGTAAGTTGTATTAATTTATTTTGAAGTTTGAACAAATTCGCGATGGCTATTTATATACGAATATACAAACATTGAATATTATCTCAGGATAAATTATAATACGTACATTTATTTAGTTACTTTAGCTTACAGTCTGTAACATTGCAGAAACAAGTACTTCCATTTTAAGAACTTAATATTTTTATAGGAATAAATACATGTGATAAATCATTTAAACACTAGGCTTTTTACACAGACGATTTCCATTATATGCATTTTAATGTTTACATAGATATGTATAGACATGACATAGGACTGGAAGCCTAGTTATAAATGCACTATAAATATCAAAAAGAAATTAAGTGAATATTTACATTTTTGAAAAAGTAATCTCTATGGAAAGTAAAGCTATCGTTTCCTGGCATTCATTTACTAAGTATTTCCTGTATTGCAGAGAGGGAAGTTAAATTTGGTTTACCAAGTTTCACTCGCAAAGTTCCCCACAGAGTGTTCTTGATCTTCAAAGTTTGTGAACTACTTTCATCGACCTTTAATTATATCTGTCATAAACGTAACCTAGTTGTCAGTCATTTTAATTCACTTGTCATCATTAGTAAGAGTTAACATTTACTTTTTATCTATCGTAATGTGAATACAGTTTAGATTTCAGTAAAAAACATGCGGTACAGTAGTTAATAAATGGATAAAGTTAATCATTTTGGTCAGATACTACTTTTTAGAGCTATCCACATTCAATAATTGCATATTTTTTAAACATATTGGAGGATATAACATATAAAACGTTATTTAGATTTCCTATGTAATATCTAGTATAAAAGGTTGACTTACGGGTGTTATTAAAACTACAATAATGAAACATAAAAGGGACAACAATAAAAATTATCTTTTCCAACAATATTAAATGAAATTTGTCTTAAAAACATTAGTCAGGGTGCCAATGAAAATGGCTATTACCAATATATTATAAGAATCATTTAGGCCCACCAATAATTGTAAGGAAACTTTCACGAGAAAAATGTTATTTAAAATGTAAATAGTAGGCATTATTTAACAATGAACATTGCGAATAATTTTACTAAAACATGACTCAAACACTCACTAATTTGATAAATCTAACTACGTATTTGTATTGTTTGACAATCCACCAACTTTCAAACGCACGTATAAATATGTCACAGCCAATTTCCTTAGTAGGCTCTAAGAGGGATTTGTTTAATAAACAACTCAATAAATCTTTCGTATAACTCTTAAAAGCAAGGAGCTTTTACATCGATCAACTTAAATTTAATTCATCACCAACACAATCCCATTATATCCAATCTAAATATTAGAATGATATTTGCACATAATCTTAGCAAAAGTCTAAGATCACAGTTTCAGTATGGAGATAATGGGTTTGCCCCTTAACAATAGCCCCATAAAATACCTGCAACATCAGTACACACCAGGCCATTAACGAGGATTGAGCAACAGATGGTGGAGGTAGTGAGTAGTGTAGTATACCGATTCTGGTGCAACCCTACCCATGCCGGTTCTGGGGCAACCTTTGGGTCCTATCAGCAAGGTTGTCGATCTTATCACCACGTGTTGACCCCAGAGGTCAACTTTACTATTGTTTACTACTGTTATCAGCCACGTGGTGACCTTGAAGGTCACGTTTACTACGAGCACGTGGACCCCCCGCGACGTTGTCCTAGGTCAGTGTTGTGTGACGTCACGCCGTTTTCGCGCTCTTTCATCTGACGACGTCACGACGCCGTATTTATTAAATTAATTTTATTTATTTAATGCTGTCAAAAAGTGTCGGTGGTCGGTGCCGGGATCGATCTGAGAACCTTCCGTTTGTGAGACGAAGTCGATACCACTGGGGCACAGTGACACACCCTAGAGGTTAACGTAAGTAGCGGCAGAAGAACGTGTGTGGCTTTGTTCGCTTCGCTCGCGTTATACTATATGAAATGTAATTGCGTATTTAATATAGTATTAATTTGTTCAGATGTGAAAAAAAAGTCTGCTGGTTTGTCGTCTGCTCCTCAGCTGATGTGATGCCATATGAAAGATGCAAAAAAAAAAATGTCTGTTTCTCTTTATACTATATAAAATGTACCAACTGTTTTTTCGCAGTGTTACCAACTCGCACGATTAATTGCAAAAAAAATATATATACCTCAGTGCTGCCAACTCACACGATTTATTACATTATACTATAATAAATACATATACGATTATTAAATTATACTATATTAAATACAAACGCGTTTTTCGGTGTTACAGTAATATTAATTTAAATTCGTTATCCTTTTTTACGTTAAAACTATAATAAATACATATACGATTATTAAATTATACTATATTAAATACAAACGCGTTAATACATACGTTAAAACTGGTCGTTAAGTATTAGGAGAACAGAACTTGGTAAGAACTCTGAATTCGACCATTGGCGCAATAATTTGTATTTAATGTAGTATTAATTTGTTCTGACCATTTAAACCAGATGTAAAAAAAAAAAAAAATCTGTTAGTTTGTCGTCTGCTAGTACCAGCTGATGTGGTTTGCTTCGCTTACACAGAGCCATACTATATGAAATATAATAATAATAATAATAATAATAATAATAATTTCTTTATTGTAATAAAACAATACACATTGTGTTACAAACGTCATCTATAAAAGGTTACAGTGATAATAATAGTAATATATATCAAGAAACTGAATAATTAATGAAAATGGAAACTGTAACATAAAATAATGCGACTACCTGGGTCGAAGCCAGTGTGATAAAAAGAAAAATATTTTGGTTATTGCGGCCCATCCGTAAAACGGTGGGCCATGAACTCCCCCACCGAGTAGAACGACCTCGAGATCAATAGCTGCTTGAGTTTTCTCTTAAACGTGGCTTTATCGGCCACAACTACTAAGCTGTTTGGGAGTCGGTTTAACACCCTGACGCCAACCTGTGACGGCAGGTTATTGAAGGCGGATGTTCTATGTTGTTGCTGGCGATATGTGTCCCTACCCCTAGTATTGTAGTCATGGATATCTACACCTTGGGTGAGATTGCCACTGAAACGACAGTAAACTGCCACCTCAAGTAAGTAGAGGCAGGGTAAAGTTAAAAGACCGAGCTCCCTAAACGCATCCCTACACGACTCTCTGTGCCTCAAATTCGCGAGAACTCTGACCGCTCTCTTTTGCAGTCGAAACACTCTTGAAAATCTAGAATCTGCACAGCTCCCCCACAGACGTATTCCGTAGGACAGGTGTGGGTAAATTATACCAAAGTAAGTCATTTTTAGAATTCCCAATGAGCAGAACTGAGCAAGGGATCGCAGGACATAGATACCCGTCGACACCCTGGAGCAGACACTGTTGACATGATTGTCCCAGGTCAAACCTCTATCAACTTGCATCCCCAAAAAACTAGTACAATCCACATCTTTCAAAAGAGTGTCATCTGCCATAACGGACAGTGGCGTGTCATCACCAAGTTGTCTTAGACAGAAGTAGACAAAATTTGACTTAGTGCTGTTTGTTTGTAGATTTAATTGTTCAAAAAATTGAATGCACGAATTTAACTGAATATATGTGTTGATTTCAAGTTCCTTTACCGATTTATTTTTTATACAGATTGTCGTATCATCAGCGTACTGAATAATGTTATGTGCTTGCAGTGAGAAACTTAAATTATTTACGTAGATTATAAACAATGCTGGGCCAAGGATAGAGCCCTGTGGGACCCCTCGGCCCACACTGATAGATCGCGAGAGGCTGTTTGCAATCTGAACACGCTGACTGCGACCGGTGAGGTATGACTCCAGCCACTTGAGTGGGAGTCCACGGACCCCACCCGTCTCCAATACGCGCAATAGAGTGGCATGATCGACACAGTCGAAGGCCTTCGAGAGATCGAGAAACACGCTAAGTACCCGCTCTCCACCCTCTAAGCCCTCGACAATCGACTCCACCAGTGAGGTCACTGCGTCGATGGTGGACTTATTTTTCCGAAACCCGAATTGCTGAGAACATAACAAGTTAAAAGAATTGAAAAAAGTCATAAGTCTGCTGAGGAAAAGCTTCTCGTAAATTTTACTGAGTGTAGGTAAGATAGAAATCGGACGATAATTTTCAACCAGGAGTGGGTCGTTCTTTTTGAAAATCGGAGTAATTTTAGATTTCTTTAATTCGGCTGGGTATAAACCCTGATCAAACGACATATTTACCAGTTTGCTAAGCGGCCCACTCACTTGACTGATAAATGTTTTTAATAGCCAAACAGACAAACCACTTTCATCACATGACCTAGTGAGTCTAAGATCACGTACCACGCGAACCACCTCCTCCGGTGTGACAGGTGACAAAGCCATGGACGACGCCGGACTCCCTGGGAACCCACAATTATAGAAAGGCTCCCTACCCCCAGGATCCCGAGCACCAACACCACCAGGCGGTCCCTGTGTGGTGCAGCCGCCGGTACCACCATGAAAATTAGTTTCAACACTTCGGGGATGCGAGTCTACGTTGGAATTACCAACTAAAGAGAAAAAAAGGTTGAACTCTCTAGCCACAGCTAGTGGGTCATTCACAATGTTGTCATTGATTTTTAATTGAATTTGCTTAGATGCATTGCATCCTTGTGATCTAGTGGAGTTTATGATGCTCCAAGCAGTCTTTGAAAGGTTATCTGACCGTCTTAGAGCACTCTCTACGTCATAGGCTTTCGCAGCTCTAATGACTTTCTTATATATACGTTTGTAATTTTTGAAAAATAATTTAAAACGTTCTTTGTTTGTGTTTCTGAAGATAGAATAATAAAACTTTAGTTTCTGCCTCGACACAAGAATTCCTTTAGTTATCCAGGTTGTTTTTTTATTCTTATGCTGTTTTTTTATTCTTTTAAATGGACAATAAATATCAAGATAGAATATTAACCTCTCCGCAAAAGCGCTGAAACTTGTGCAAGGCCCATTGTAATCTTCTAAAAAATACCAGTTCTCTTTCTGCAGAGCAGAATTCAGGTTTCTTAAATTTACAGGGCAAGTGTCTCGTTTACTTAGACAATTAGAGGGTTCAGTGTCCGGCATGCGCCCCCTGACCATCGCCACCTGCGCAAAGTGATCAGAGAGAGCGGTCTCGAGAACCGAAACAGTAGTGCCCTGCATGTCAGTGATAACGTTGTCGATAGCCGAAACCGATGTCGCGGTCACTCTAGTGGGGGAGTTCACAGACCACAGGAGGCCGAAAGAGTTCAGAATGTCACGAAACCGCTGGGTATGAGGGTGAAATTGGTCCAAGACATTTATATTAAAATCCCCTAAGATAATAAATTTAGGTTTCTTTCTTTTTAAAGAAATAAGTAGAAATTCGAAAGAGTTAAAAAAGACATTAATATCTCCATTTGGGGATCTGTATAGGCCAATGATAATAAAAGATTCATTTGAATTTGGTGAAATTTTTATACCCACCGCCTCAAAATGGAGTTCAACACTGTTGGAGATAATATGCGGTTCGAAATGCGTTTTGTGTTTTGTAAATATTGCCACTCCTCCTCCCTTGTGTGCATCTCTAGAAAACGATTGTGCTAGAGTTAAGTTTTGCAAATGAAACATTTTGACAGTGTCAGTACGAAATCCGTGTTCAGTAATAATCAGAACGTCCGGATTGAGCTCATTACAAAAGAGGTTTAACTCATCGACCTTATTCGAAGCTATTTGGGCATTTTGATGAATTACTGTAATTGAAGGGTTTAAGTCATGACTCGACCCAGGTGTTGCGGGTCCAGATTCAAGCTTGTTGTCCCTAAAAAATGTTGTTGTTTGCAGCTGCCTACGTCATAATTGGGTATTGGAAGTGGTCCTCTCAGCGCCTCGGCGTAGGTCTCGTACGGTAGTGTCCTCGGTTCCACGATCACAGGGGAGGCGACGTTGACAGATGGTGTAGGTGGTGCCGATAGAGTGGAGCCAGATGAGATAGTATCGGCTGGATTATTTATGCCTGAGCTTAATTTAATGAGACATTTTAGTAACTTCTTAGCCAACATCTTTTTTCCGGGCATCCTCAGGTGCATACCATGCTGCGTAAACAGGCTTCTCGGAATAGAGTTAACATCCAATATGTCTGTGTTATGAGAAGTGTGTGCGATTCTGTGAATGAAACTATTCATGCGAGCAACCTCTCTATGGATTGGGTGATGAGCAGGTAAATCGTGTCGTGTTGGGATAGTCGATAGAACCACCTTTCCAGTCCCAAGACGATCCCTCACCAACCGTTCCAAATTATTGTAGACTATCTCTGGTTTGCCAGCCGCGATGTCGTTTGTTCCAGCAATAATGATGCTACAGCTGCCATGAGGTGGAGGGTTGGGAGACACGACATCTAACAGTCCAGCTCCAGGTTTACACAAGCCGGAGACCGTGCAAGCCGTTCGGGTGTCTACTAGTTCTCTGACTAGCATGGTCAAGTGGCGGCCGTGGCTGTCGCTCTCAATGACAGCTGAGTTGAACATGAGGGTTGACGGAACAGGGTGGGGCATGTGACCCGATTGAGGCTTTTTCGTTGACTTATGTGTATTATTTTTCTTTTTCTTTTTGTTAAGAGCGATGATTCTCTCGTCTTTCTTCTCCCCCCTCTCCTCTTTTCCCTTCGTTTTTCCATCTTCTGTGCATACTATCTTCCAATTATCGTCCTTGCTTATATCTTCAGATATCGCTAGTCTGTTGAACTTATTATAGGATGTCATTTTACTGTTTATTTTATTTTATTTTTTCTTGGAGACAAGAGTCCACGGGTAAGAGTCAGCTTCCGCCCTGAGACACTCCACTTCAGCCTCCAGCACCTGAACCGTTGTTCTTAGGCAATCAACTAGCTGCTGATCAACCCCTGAGTCCAGATTGCATTGTGTAGCGCAATCAACAGTTGTTCGACGTTCAGGCTCGCTCAGCACAGGAAGATTACATGGTGTTCCCGAAGAGAAGATCTCATTCGTATACTGTAAAAGACGAGCATCATTCTCCACCGTGTGGTCCAGGACGCATCTAAGCTGTTCTTGCACTTGTTCAAGCTCATTTTTTAGGTAGACATTTTCAGCTGCCATACTTTCAAATACCGAGATATTATGTTCTAGTGGTAATGTATGAGAGTCCATTAGTTGAGAGGTAGCCACCGTACTACGAGTTGTAATAGGTGTACTTGAGGATGTGTGAGGTTTTGGTTGGGGTGGGGGTGTTGGGGAGTCCCTCGGAGCAGCAGCTGTATTATCTCGTCCCGGTTGAGTCTGAGTAGGCGTGAGGGCTCTCAAGGTGACCGGGTGAGGTCCAGAGTGTGCATCGTTAGAAGAAAATATAGCACATTTGTCACTGCTGGTTTTGATTGAGGCTTTACATGTTCTGCCTAGACAGCGCCAGACGATGTCCCCATTTTTTAAAGGGTAAGACTCCCGATATTTGTGTTTGTTGAATATAATGCAGTCTTTACCAGTTTTTGATGCTTCCGAAGTAAAAGACATTGTACTCACAATATAATAGTTAAATAAGAAATAGTAAATAAAGTGACCAGTAATACTGTGAATATATGATGCATTTATGCTTTATAAAATGTACCGATATTTCCAATTATTTGTATTTAATATAGTGTTATTGTCGTTCTGACCATTCAAACCAGATGTAAAAAAAAAAAAAAAAATATGTTGGTTTATCGTCTGCTAGTACCGTCTGCTAGTACCAGCTGATGTGGTTCGCTTCGCTTACACCGAGCCAGATGTATTAATATTATATAAAATGTATTTTTCCAATAATTCCTATTTAATATATTATTAATTTGTTCAAACAAAATCGGTTTTTCTTTATATTATATCAAATGTACCAACTGTTTTTTCACATTGTTGCTAACTCACACGATTATTTGCATTATACTATATAAAATACATATATATATATATGATTTTTTTCTCTTTTTTAATAAATACAAATGCGTTTTTCGGTGTTACAGTAATATTATTTTACTTTGTTTTCCTTCACATATAATGTATACTATATAAAGTATAGCCAACTTATGCTTTCATTCGTAGTATACTATAATAAATCTGTGTACTATAAAAAGTGCATCGATATTTATTCTTTGTCACGTTATAATATAATAATTGTTATGACGATAAATTTAAACAGATTAAAAAGGATTCTGGTTTTTCTGTGTACATATTTTATTTCAATATTATACTTATATACTATTTGAAGTACATTGTTCATAATAAATCACTATTTTCGTTGTACTATAATAAATGCAATTAATTTTTATATATAAATAAGTTAGAATATCTTTGAAACAGCTAACACATTTATATTTATTTATTTGTATTACAATAATAAATGTATATTTGTTAATATGTATTAATTTAAGTTAAATTTTAATGTTTTAATACATTTGAGTATTAGGAGAGCAAAGACTGGTAGGAGTTATCAATGTTACAGTTGCCGCCTGCGGCATACAAAGTGTCACTATCGAATCAGCGCGACCCGGTGACCTCTCCGTAAGATAGTCCGACTGCCTCGCGAACTGATTATGTGACTGCTGCTAATTTCTGCTAGCCTGATACTTTGTTTTTCATTGCATGTTGTTCGTATTCCATATTTAAGTGTTTTTTCCATATAGTAGATGTATAGAAAATAAAAAGCATATTTTACTTAATAATTAATTTAGTATTTAAAAATCCTAAGGTAATATACTATTCTATATTTTTGTAATGACATAAGTAACACAATATTTAAATTCTGTTATGGGATAAGTTATAGTAATATTTAATTAATTATTTAAAAATCGTAAGGAGAAGTTGTATTGCAGATATTTTTGAAGTAATAAGTCAGACAGTATTTAAATGTTATTTAAGAATAAAGTATAATAATGTCAATTATTAAATACTGAAAACTCTATAAAAAATACTGTCTTTTTTAAAACCAACTGATGTATTTGTATGGTATGAAATTGTTCAAGTCCAATTTTGCAATTGCAATGTTTCATCATGTGTACTTGTGGTAGTAAGACAATGGTAAGACAGATATAAAAAGTCATATAATTCAATACAAATCTGCAAAGAGCGGAAACTTCATCTGTACATACATGTATCTCAACAACAACAACCAAAGTTAAATCAATTGGTAAATATTTGTAAGAATGTTTATTTTTAATATATGTGGTAGTGAGGCAGATATAAAAATTCATATAATTCAATAAAAATCTGCAAAGAGCGGAAACTTCATCTATACATACATGTATCTCACCAACAACAACCAAAGTTAAATCAATTGGTAAATATTTGTAAGAATGTTTATTTTTAATATATGTGGTAGTGAGGCAGATATAAAATTCATATAAAAATTCGTTTTAATTTCAACAAATATCACAAACACGTATTGAAAAAATCGAACTTTCAAATAATTTAAAAAAAAAACTAGTGACCGATTCATCACGAATATTTATTTAAGTAAGGTCAATATAACTGCATTATTATATGTTTTGGTTTTAAATAAGATATATTAAACGTTTATCGCAATAAAAAGTTATACCTTGACACTGATTTAATCATTAAATAAAAACTAAACTCATTGGCTCACTTAGAACGGGGGAAAAAACAATATAAAAATGGAATAATACAATATAGATGTTAAATTCAACATAAATTTCATTTCAGATATGTAAAATTATGAGTTAAGGAGTTCAATTATTATTCCCTCACACGTTAGTTAAAACAATCGAATAATATTGAATTACGAGCCATATTTAGACATATGTAATATTACAATATGTAGCATTTATTTCAGATTTCCATTAGGATCTTACACATAAGAGCCTTACGTAAAATTTAAATCCAATATGTTAAACACATTAGAGATTACAGTTATGTAAATATTAAATGGACAAAAATGTTTAATTTCTTCATGAAAGGATCTTCATACATGTCCAACTATTATAATATTCCTGAGAGAAACGATTAATTATAAATGGCACTTTAAGTTAATAACATGGTTTTTCCTATTTTGTAAAGATAAATTCTCTTATTAACAAATTAAGTAAATAAAAAAACAATTCTATGAATCCATTAATAACTGTATAGTGTATTAAATGTTGCATATTATTTTGACGATTTTATAATAATAATTGCCTTTTCTTATAATTTCAACATAAATATCACAAACACGTATTGAAAACATTGAACTTTCAAATAACTTTAAAAAAAAAGTTGTGACCGATTCAACATGAATAATTCATTTTAGTGAGGTCAGAATAACTTCATTAATATAGATTTATTTAAAAAAATACATATTATTTGTTTATAGCAATAATAAATTATACTTTGTTACTAATTTTATCACATAAAAACTAAAATCATTATTTCACTTTGAATGGAAAAAACAATATAATACAATATAGATGTTAAATTCAATATACATTTAATTTCAGATATGCGTACAAAACGTTCTTCTACACTTGCATCCTTGAGTGCATACATATGCGTTATGTTTAAGATGAGACATGTCTTGTATATGAAAAATTATCTAAGTTCCATTTTATCAGTGTCCGTATGTTGAGTAAGGATGAGAACTGAGTATCAGGCTTGTCAATTATTTGAAAATTAGACCTATAATACATGTTTTTGATTCAACTCTATGTCCCTTAATTTCACTGGTTGTTAGACTTTAAATGAAATGTCCGTTCTATGAAACAGTCAAACTCCGTTAGCAACAATATTACATTGGTTATCCATGCTCATACTACTCACATTCACCTTAGAATACGTTCAATTTTGTGCTGCCTTCTCATATCTAAGAATAATACTTTATATTGTTTTCTCTTAAAATGAGCTGTGAGAGTAAATACTATAATGGATGTTATGTTTAAATAATTTGTATAACATAGGGTATACCAAATCAACCGTTTAAGTATATACTTCTTTTGTTTACATATCTTCTATATTCGGTATAGTTTAATGTCTTACTAGTATAATGCAAATAAATGCAAGTCTGTGGCATTGATGAAAATAAAAGAAATATCAATTAACAATTAAGCTGACTAAGTGATATGGTTCAAGTGGGGTCAAGCGATATGATAGCACACTCGAACTAGAAGTCTAAACTAAATATACCAATTATATTAACTTTGAAACCTAAGTAAATCGGACAAAAAGGTCATATATGAGTAACTAAATTAATAAAATATGTGTTTTTAAATTAAATTGATTTTCAATTACGTTCATTCTAGTTTTATGTGATTAAATTTTAGTTTTTTCATGAACATTTTCTGCGTGATAAATATTGCTAATAAATGACTAAAACACCAATGTTTTAATAGTTAACTATTCTGATTTTTTTACATTTGAGTAAACAAATACTATGATTAGTCGTTTAAGAGCTTTATATCAAGACCTATTCTCTACTATCGTATATTTACTTAACAGTAATATAAAATACTGTATTTATAAGATATAACATGATTTTACAGTTATATTTACATTTTTTTTTAATAACTTACAAGTAACTGGGTGTATGTTTAGTTACTTTCTACATTTGTGAATTAATATAAGATATCTAAGTTACATAAATTTATAAATCCATCGATTTATTTTAAATGACCAACTAAATTAGTTTGGGATAGAAAATGAAGGTACTATACAGATGATACACTTTTGATATCTCTATTAGGATGTTATACATAAGAGCTTCAAATAAAATTTTGGTCTAATGTGCTTCACATATTGGATCTTATAGTTCTGTAAATCTAGGCATTAAATGAACGAAACATTTTTTATTTCTCAATGAGAGGATCCTCATACGTATTCAACTATTTTATTAAAACTTAGCGAAACGATTTAAATATGCATGACAGTCGGTGTAAAGTAGGTTTTTCCTATTTTGTAAAGATAATTAAACAGATAAAACAACAACAATTTATAATTCCGTTAATAACTACATAGTGAATTGAATTTTACATATTATGTTAATAGTTTATAAAATAGTCTTTTGCTTATGACTAATTTTAAGTGTATAATTTATTTTGGTATACAAGCCTTGTAAATGTACACATTTTATTGTTTATTAGTCTTTATATCTGATCAAATATTAAATATTTTCAATGGACAAAAACATTCATTTTTCAAATAACGGATATAAATTCATATACAACAATTATATCATACTCGAGCCAAACTATTAAAATTAAAGTTTATCAACGACTGTAAAGATAATTTATATAATCAAATATTTAGGTAAATAAAACAATATACGAGATTCAATGTCCGTATGTTGTGCAGGGGAGAGAACTGTGTATCAGGCTTGTCAGACTAACGTATTACTGTTGGCTGAGCAGAACGAAAGAAGGATAAACGAAAAAATTAGTTTAATTTCTTATTAGTATATAGCGCAAATAAATGCAAATCTATAGCATTAAAGAAAATAAGAGAAATATCGATCAACAAGTAAGCTGACTAAATGATAGTACATTTCCGGTTCAAGTGATATGATAGTGCACTCGAATAGACTCAAATTAAATCACTTAATTATCGAATGAAAATATAAACTTTGCATTAAAAGATGTATAAAATATGCACACTGTGACCCTATAGTAAAAAACCATTTAGTGGGAAACCAAAACTGATTCACCAAGAGTAGTTACTTTTTAGAACTCACTAAAATCTAGTGTCAAACTATGATCCACCTTTTTGATCGCCATGTTGATGGCAAATAAATAATCTATATATAGGACATTCCTTCCATAATACGGGAATATATGTATAACAATAAGTCTAAACTAAATATACCAGTTGTATTAACTGTGAAACATAAGTAAATCGGTCAAAAAATCATATATGAGTAATTCAAGTAATAAAATATCAATTTCTTTATAATTACAATGATTTTAAATTACGTTCATTCTAATTTGATGTGATTAAAATTTTAGTTTCTTCCATGAACATAACAATAAGTCTAAACTAAATATACCAGTTGTATTAACTGTGAAACATAAGTAAATCGGTCAAAAAATCATATATGAGTAATTCAAGTAATAAAATATCAATTTCTTTATAATTACAATGATTTTAAATTACGTTCATTCTAATTTGATGTGATTAAAATTTTAGTTTCTTCCATGAACATTTTCTGTGTGATAAACATAGCCAATAAATAACTAAAACGCCAATTTTAATTATTCTGAATTTTCACATTTTAGTAAACAAGTACTATGATTAATCGTTAAAGAGCTTTATATCAAGACATATTCTTTAGTATGTATCGTACATATACTTATCATTAATATAAAATACTGGATTTATAAGATATAACATGATTTTACACGGTTAAATTTCAGTTTTCGTCGAGGCTATAAATATCTAATAAACGAGCAAATTGTATGGCGATAACAATTATATGAATAAACATAAAATAATGGACATACACAAATCTATTAAATTTTTTTAAATAACTAATAAGGAACTATGTGTTTCTATAATTTTTAGTTAATTTATACAATCATTCACCTCAATGACCCCATAAATAGGAACAAATATAAGACTTCAAAATCACAGAAAATTTATAAATCACACGATTTATTTTAAATTGCCAACTGAATTAGTTTAGGATTTAAAAAATAAGGTATTATATAACTGATACGCTTCTTATATCACCATTAGGATGTTATACATAAGAGCTTCAAATAAAATTTTAGTCTAAAATGCTTCGCATATTTTAAGTGTATAGTTTATTTTGGTAAACATGATAAAACAAACACACATGACAAAACTAGGGAGGAAATGTATATTATAAAACAAATACGACCAACTTAGTTACATTGAACTGGTGTCAGTCCATTTATAAATATACTTTTTTGTAAATTACAAACTAAAACGACCTAGTAGACTAGAATATACAAGCCTTGTAAATATAATACACTTCTGAGATATCCATTATGAGCTTTAACTTACTTTATAGTGCTTCACATATTATTGTTTATTAGTCTGTATATCTAATCAAAATATTTCATCAATTATATCATACTTGAGCCAAACTAAATTAAATTAAGTTCATCAAATGTTCATCAATTTTCTTTTTTTTAACTGTAAATATAACTTATATAATCCGATATTTGGGTAAATAAAACAATATACGAGATGTTTTATGCAAGAAATATATTCTTATTCTTTATTTATTTGCAAATTTTTCACATATTTATTTACAAATAATGTCCTTGCTCAGAATCTTTGAACTTGCGATTCTTCAACTCCTTTCAGCTCGGTCATTAGTCTAGAGTTCTTCCCCACACTCTTTAGGACCAATGGTGGGTGGATAGTAACATATTTATATAAAATGCTGTCAAAATCGGACGGTTATGCTTAAATAGGATCCAGAAGTTGTTATTGTTATCTTAAAGATACTGTTTCATACTAACAGTTCACTCTTAACAAGTGTGATAATATATAACTCACATATGTTTACTATATTACAGACAATTTTCAATAAATTTATAATAGCGATTTTTGAAGCTAAAAATACACACACGAATGAAAATAACTTACGTTAAATTTCAATACCCATAACACATATAAAAAGTCATGTAATATTTTTGTTATTTTTAGTAAAATAAATATTAAATAATATGAAACTAAATCAACTGCGATGATGCTATTAAAACGAATCTCAACCATATTACAGTTGTATTATTGTTTATGATAACTCTTTTTGACACTTTTTTCTTTAGTTAGCATATATTTTCATTTATTTACTCTCCAAACAACTAGATATGATTTGTTTGTACCATGATGAGTTTTAGTTAACAGCCATTGTAAAACTGTACATAGTGAAGCCCAATAAATGAATTTTAATGTGAAGTGCAGTTGAACATTCAATACCTTCCCTTTCATCCAAATAATGAACTTTATATTTAAGGTATCACTAAAAAACCATATACTGTACGAACAAAACTATATACTTTTATATAAATACAAATGTACATAACTAGACTTTATATTCGTATAATACATTTAAGTATGTAGGATTAACATAATGAACTTAGGTATAGGGCATTTATTTCATTTTAAATTACGTTGTATTCATGTTATTTATGCATTTAATGTGGAATTGAAACTGTAATTTAGATAATAATTTATTTCTCAAACACAGTGAATTATCATCATTGATATTAAGTAACACTCAAATAATAATATGGAATGCAAACTATAAATTACTTTCAAAGCTAATTCCCACTCACTTTGTCTTATTAGAATTGATATTAAGAGGCATTCAAAATAATTCATATGAAGTTTGTATAAATAAAACCATATGTCTATTTTAAACTAGCCAGGTCAGAGGATTAAGGTAATGAGGAAAGAACAAAGTAACCCAAATGCCGTTCAAAGACAAATAGAGCACACTTATTGTAATGTATTACAAATAAAGTAACCAAAACCACAATTGTGAAATGTAATGTTTGTTGTTGCGTTAAATAAATGAGAATGGTAATTTTGCACTCCACTGTTTTCTCTGAAATATATTTTTCCATGCCAAGGACAATAACACATATGTTTTAAATGTCTATGTTACAATAGAAATGTGTTGTTGCGTAATATTTAAAAATAATTAATAACAGTTTAAAACGTTCAACTGTTTATTCTCCTCCAACTAGATTTTTGTACATTACAAGTTATGTGTTCTGAATAGATAAAGAACATTTATTGAGAAAAGTTTCGTTGAATCACATAAATATAATTAAGTACAATTTAATACTGATATGTTTAATGTTTAAGGCTTGAAGATAAATGAAACATATTACTTATAGTAAAATTTCTTTATTCAAAGTATTAATATAGTAAAACACAGTTAGTTTAAATACATACTATCTATTAACATAGCTTTATTCATTAAAATTATACGTATATAATACAATTTTAAAACAATCGTTATAAACTCAATTTGTCCTACTTCAAATATACGTTTAGTTTGAAATATAATGCATAATTTACATTATGTTTAAACTTTAATTTTACTATTTTAATTAAAGAATATCACAAAGACAGATAGAGTAGCTTACGGTAACTTTTTTGTGCAACTTCATTGAATTCGAACTGTACATATACATATATAAAGGGCTTTATAAGTATACTGTGTAATTTATAATTTTTATTGTAGATATTTAATGTTAAGCAGGAAATCCAATTTATATTCATGCTATAACAAATCAATTTCAGCGTTGGCCTCTTACTTTATCTATGGTTATCTTGACTTATTAGTACAGGTCATCGTGCTAAGGTTAACTATTTTGCATTCAAACTGATTATGAGAACCAATCGTATTTTATTAACAATATTGTTAGACTCTTTTCTGTGTACATTTTATTTACATACATAAATGTAATTAAATTCTCAATTTACTAATAATACAGCGCATGAGACATAAAGTAATATTAAAATTTTATAATTTGCATCATTTTAATAAATTTAGTATGACTCTGATACTTCATTTCACTTTACAATTACCTCTGAACTGATCTAATTAAAATAGTAATATTAAAGTTTAAAACATAATGTAAATTATGCATTATATTTCAAACTAAACGTAGATTTGAAGTAGGACAAATTGAGTTTATAACGATTGTTTTAAAATTGTATTATATGCCTATAATTTTAATGAATAAAGCTATGTTAATAGATAGTATGTATTTAAACTAACTGTGTTTTACTATATTAATATTTTGAATAAAGAAATTTTACTATAAGTAATATGTTTCATTTATCTTCAAGCCTTAAACATTAAACATATCAGTATTAAATTGTACTTAATTATATTTATGTGATTCAACGAAACTTTTCTCAATAAATGTTCTTTATCTATTCAGAACACATAACTTGTAATGTACAAAAATTTAGTTGGAGGAGAATAAACAGTTGAACGTTTTAAACTGTTATTAATTATTTTTAAATATTACGCAACAACACATTTCTATTGTAACATAGACATTTAAAACATATGTGTTATTGTCCTTGGCATGGAAAAATATATTTCAGAGAAAACAATGAAGTGCAAAATTACCATTCTCATTTATTTAACGCAACAACAAACATTACATTTCACAATTGTGGTTTTGGTTACTTTATTTGTAATACATTACAATAAGTGTGCTCTATTTGTCTTTGAACGGCATTTGGGTTACTTTGTTCTTTCCTCATTACCTTAATCCTCTGACCTGGCTAGTTTAAAATAGACATATGGTTTTATTTATACAAACTTCATATGAATTATTTTGAATGCCTCTTAATATCAATTCTAATAAGACAAAGTGAGTGGGAATTAGCTTTGAAAGTAATTTATAGTTTGCATTCCATATTATTATTTGAGTGTTACTTAATATCAATGATAATAATTCACTGTGTTTGAGAAATAAATTATTATCTAAATTACAGTTTCAATTCCACATTAAATGCATAAATAACATGAATACAACGTAATTTAAAATGAAATAAATGCCCTATACCTAAGTTCATTATGTTAATCCTACATACTTAAATGTATTATACGAATATAAAGTCTAGTTATGTACATTTGTATTTATATAAAAGTATATAGTTTTGTTCGTACAGTATATGGTTTTTTAGTGCTACCTTAAATATAAAGTTCATTATTTGGATGAAAGGGAAGGTATTGAATGTTCAACTGCACTTCACATTAAAATTCATTTATTGGGCTTCACTATGTACAGTTTTACAATGGCTGTTAACTAAAACTCATCATGGTACAAACAAATCATATCTAGTTGTTTGGAGAGTAAATAAATGAAAATATATGCTAACTAAAGAAAAAAGTGTCAAAAAGAGTTATCATAAACAATAATACAACTGTAATATGGTTGAGATTCGTTTTAATAGCATCATCGCAGTTGATTTAGTTTCATATTATTTAATATTTATTATACTAAAAATAACAAAAATATTACATGACTTTTTATATGTGTTATGGGTATTGAAATTTAACGTAAGTTATTTTCATTCGTGTGTGTATTTTTAGCTTCAAAAATCGCTATTATAAATTTATTGAAAATTGTCTGTAATATAGTAAACATATGTGAGTTATATATTATCACACTTGTTAAGAGTGAACTGTTAGTATGAAACAGTATCTTTAAGATAACAATAACAACTTCTGGATCCTATTTAAGCATAACCGTCCGATTTTGACAGCATTTTATATAAATATGTTACTATCCACCCACCATTGGTCCTAAAGAGTGTGGGGAAGAACTCTAGACTAATGACCGAGCTGAAAGGAGTTGAAGAATCGCAAGTTCAAAGATTCTGAGCAAGGACATTATTTGTAAATAAATATGTGAAAAATTTGCAAATAAATAAAGAATAAGAATATATTTCTTGCATAAAACATCTCGTATATTGTTTTATTTACCCAAATATCGGATTATATAAGTTATATTTACAGTTAAAAAAAAAGAAAATTGATGAACATTTGATGAACTTAATTTAATTTAGTTTGGCTCAAGTATGATATAATTGATGAAATATTTTGATTAGATATACAGACTAATAAACAATAATATGTGAAGCACTATAAAGTAAGTTAAAGCTCATAATGGATATCTCAGAAGTGTATTATATTTACAAGGCTTGTATATTCTAGTCTACTAGGTCGTTTTAGTTTGTAATTTACAAAAAAGTATATTTATAAATGGACTGACACCAGTTCAATGTAACTAAGTTGGTCGTATTTGTTTTATAATATACATTTCCTCCCTAGTTTTGTCATGTGTGTTTGTTTTATCATGTTTACCAAAATAAACTATGCACTTAAAATATGCGAAGCATTTTAGACTAAAATTTTATTTGAAGCTCTTATGTATAACATCCTAATGGTGATATAAGAAGCGTATCAGTTATATAATACCTTATTTTTTAAATCCTAAACTAATTCAGTTGGAAATTTAAAATAAATCGTGTGATTTATAAATTTTCTGTGATTTTGAAGTCTTATATTTGTTCCTATTTATGGGGTCATTGAGGTGAATGATTGTATAAATTAACTAAAAATTATAGAAACACATAGTTCCTTATTAGTTATTTAAAAAAATTTAATAGATTTGTGTATGTCCATTATTTTATGTTTATTCATATAATTGTTATCGCCATACAATTTGCTCGTTTATTAGATATTTATAGCCTCAACGAAAACTGAAATTTAACCGTGTAAAATCATGTTATATCTTATAAATCCGGTATTTTATATTAATGATAAGTATATGTACGATACATACTAAAGAATATGTCTTGATATAAAGCTCTTTAACGATTAATCATAGTACTTGTTTACTAAAATGTGAAAATTCAGAATAATTAAAATTGGCATTTTAGTTATTTATTGGCTATGTTTATCACACAGAAAATGTTCATGGAAGAAACTAAAATTTTAATCACATCAAATTAGAATGAACGTAATTTAAAATCATTGTAATTATAAAGAAATTGATATTTTATTACTTGAATTACTCATATATGATTTTTTGACCGATTTACTTATGTTTCACAGTTAATACAACTGGTATATTTAGTTTAGACCTATTGTTATGTTCATGGAAGAAACTAAAATTTTAATCACATCAAATTAGAATGAACGTAATTTAAAATCATTGTAATTATAAAGAAATTGATATTTTATTACTTGAATTACTCATATATGATTTTTTGACCGATTTACTTATGTTTCACAGTTAATACAACTGGTATATTTAGTTTAGACTTATTGTTATACATATATTCCCGTATTATGGAAGGAATGTCCTATATATAGATTATTTATTTGCCATCAACATGGCGATCAAAAAGGTGGATCATAGTTTGACACTAGATTTTAGTGAGTTCTAAAAAGTAACTACTCTTGGTGAATCAGTTTTGGTTTCCCACTAAATGGTTTTTTACTATAGGGTCACAGTGTGCATATTTTATACATCTTTTAATGCAAAGTTTATATTTTCATTCGATAATTAAGTGATTTAATTTGAGTCTATTCGAGTGCACTATCATATCACTTGAACCGGAAATGTACTATCATTTAGTCAGCTTACTTGTTGATCGATATTTCTCTTATTTTCTTTAATGCTATAGATTTGCATTTATTTGCGCTATATACTAATAAGAAATTAAACTAATTTTTTCGTTTATCCTTCTTTCGTTCTGCTCAGCCAACAGTAATACGTTAGTCTGACAAGCCTGATACACAGTTCTCTCCCCTGCACAACATACGGACATTGAATCTCGTATATTGTTTTATTTACCTAAATATTTGATTATATAAATTATCTTTACAGTCGTTGATAAACTTTAATTTTAATAGTTTGGCTCGAGTATGATATAATTGTTGTATATGAATTTATATCCGTTATTTGAAAAATGAATGTTTTTGTCCATTGAAAATATTTAATATTTGATCAGATATAAAGACTAATAAACAATAAAATGTGTACATTTACAAGGCTTGTATACCAAAATAAATTATACACTTAAAATTAGTCATAAGCAAAAGACTATTTTATAAACTATTAACATAATATGTAAAATTCAATTCACTATGTAGTTATTAACGGAATTATAAATTGTTGTTGTTTTATCTGTTTAATTATCTTTACAAAATAGGAAAAACCTACTTTACACCGACTGTCATGCATATTTAAATCGTTTCGCTAAGTTTTAATAAAATAGTTGAATACGTATGAGGATCCTCTCATTGAGAAATAAAAAATGTTTCGTTCATTTAATGCCTAGATTTACAGAACTATAAGATCCAATATGTGAAGCACATTAGACCAAAATTTTATTTGAAGCTCTTATGTATAACATCCTAATAGAGATATCAAAAGTGTATCATCTGTATAGTACCTTCATTTTCTATCCCAAACTAATTTAGTTGGTCATTTAAAATAAATCGATGGATTTATAAATTTATGTAACTTAGATATCTTATATTAATTCACAAATGTAGAAAGTAACTAAACATACACCCAGTTACTTGTAAGTTATTAAAAAAAAAATGTAAATATAACTGTAAAATCATGTTATATCTTATAAATACAGTATTTTATATTACTGTTAAGTAAATATACGATAGTAGAGAATAGGTCTTGATATAAAGCTCTTAAACGACTAATCATAGTATTTGTTTACTCAAATGTAAAAAAATCAGAATAGTTAACTATTAAAACATTGGTGTTTTAGTCATTTATTAGCAATATTTATCACGCAGAAAATGTTCATGAAAAAACTAAAATTTAATCACATAAAACTAGAATGAACGTAATTGAAAATCAATTTAATTTAAAAACACATATTTTATTAATTTAGTTACTCATATATGACCTTTTTGTCCGATTTACTTAGGTTTCAAAGTTAATATAATTGGTATATTTAGTTTAGACTTCTAGTTCGAGTGTGCTATCATATCGCTTGACCCCACTTGAACCATATCACTTAGTCAGCTTAATTGTTAATTGATATTTCTTTTATTTTCATCAATGCCACAGACTTGCATTTATTTGCATTATACTAGTAAGACATTAAACTATACCGAATATAGAAGATATGTAAACAAAAGAAGTATATACTTAAACGGTTGATTTGGTATACCCTATGTTATACAAATTATTTAAACATAACATCCATTATAGTATTAACTCTCACAGCTCATTTTAAGAGAAACCAATAGAAAGTATTATTCTTAGATATGACACGGCAGCACAAAATTCAACGTATTCTAAAGTGAATATGAGTAGTATGAGCATGGATAACCAATGTAATATTGTTGCTAACGGAGTTTGACTGTTTCATAGAACGGACATTTCATTTAAAGTCTAACAACCAGTGAAATTAAGGGACATAGAGTTGAATCAAAAACACGTATTATTGGTCTAATTTTCAAATAATTGACAAGCCTGATACTCAGTTCTCATCCTTACTCAACATACGGACACTGATAAAATGGAACTTAGATAATTTTTCATATACAAGACATGTCTCATCTTAAACATAACGCATATGTATGCACTCAAGGATGCAAGTGTAGAAGAACGTTTTGTACGCATATCTGAAATTAAATGTATATTGAATTTAACATCTATATTGTATTATATTGTTTTTTCCATTCAAAGTGAGCTAATGATTTTAGTTTTTATGTGATAAAATTAGTAACAAAGTATGATTTATTATTGTTATAAACAAATAATATGTCTTTTTTTTAATAAATCTATATTAATGAAGTTATTCTGACCTGAATTATTCATGTTGAATCGGTCACAATTTTTTTAAAGTTATTTGAAAGTTCAATGTTTTCAATACGTGTTTGTGATATTTATGTTGAAATTATAAGAAAAGGCAATTATTATTATAAAATTGTCAAAATAATATGCAACATTTAATACACTATACAGTTATTAATGGATTCATAGAATTGTTTTTTTATTTACTTAATTTGTTAATAAGAGAATTTATCTTTGCAAAATAGGAAAAACCATGTTATTAACTTAAAGTGCCATTTATAATTAATCGTTTCTCTCAGGAATATTATAATAGTTGGACATGTATGAAGATCCTTTCATGAAGAAATTAAACATTTTTGTCCATTTAATATTTACATAACTGTAATCTCTAATGTGTTTAACATATTGGATTTAAATTTTACGTAAGGCTCTCATGTGTAAGATCCTAATGGAAATCTGAAATAAATGCTACATATTGTAATATTACATATGTCTAAATATGGCTCGTAATTCAATATTATTCGATTGTTTTAACTAACGTGTGAGGGAATAATAATTGAACTCCTTAACTCATAATTTTACATATCTGAAATGAAATTTATGTTGAATTTAACATCTATATTGTATTATTCCATTTTTATATTGTTTTTTCCCGTTCTAAGTGAGCCAATGAGTTTAGTTTTTATTTAATGATTAAATCAGTGTTAAGGTATAACTTTTTATTGCGATAAACGTTTAATATATCTTATTTAAAACCAAAACATATAATAATACAGTTATCTTGACCTTACTTAAATAAATTATTCATGATGAATCGGTCACAAGTTTTTTTAAAAATTATTTGAAAGTTCGATTTTTTCAATACGTGTTTGTGATATTTGTTGAAATTAAAACGACTTTTTATATGAATTTTATATCTGCCTCACTACCACATATATTAAAAATAAACATTCTTACAAATATTTACCAATTGATTTAACTTTGGTTGTTGTTGAGATACATGTATGTACAGATGAAGTTTCCGCTCTTTGCAGATTTTTATTGAATTATATGAATTTTTATATCTGCCTCACTACCACATATATTAAAAATAAACATTCTTACAAATATTTACCAATTGATTTAACTTTGGTTGTTGTTGTTGAGATATATGTATGTACAGATGAAGTTTCCGCTCTTTGCAGATTTTTATTAAACTATATGAATTTTTATATCTGTCTCACTAGCACATATAGAGTATATATATTAAAAAATAAACATTCTTACAAATATTTACCAATTGATTTAACTTTGGTTGTTGTTGTTGAGATACATGCATGTACAGATGAAGTTGCCGCTCTTTACAGATTGTTATTAAATTATATGAATTTTTATATCTGTCTTACTACCACAAGTACACATGATGAAACATTGCATCAGCAAAATTGGACTTGGACAATTTCATACCATACAAATACATCAGTTGGTTTTAAAAAAGACAGTATTTTTTATAGAGTTTTCAGTATTTAATAATTGACATTATTATACTTTATTCCAAAATAACATTTAATATTGTCCGACTTATTACTTCAAAAATATCTGCAATACAACTTCTCCTTACGATTTTTAAATAATTAATTAAATATTACTATAACTTATCCCATAACAGAATTTAAATATTGTGTTACTTATGTCATTACAAAAATATAGAATAGTATATTACCTTAGGATTTTTAAATACTAAATTAATTATTAAATAAAATATGCTTTTTATTTTCTATACATTTAATAAATATATGGAAAAAACCACTTAAATATGGAATACGAACAACATGAAATGAAAAACAAAGTATCAGGCTAGCAGAAATTAGCAGCAGTCACATAATCAGTTCGCGAGGCAGTCGGACTATCTTACGGAGAGGTCGCCGGGTCGCGCTGATTTGATAGTGACACTTTGTATGCCGCAGGCGGGAACTGTAACATTGATAACTCCTACCAGTCTTTGCTCTCCTAATACTCAAATGTATTAAAACATTAAAATTTAACTTAAATTAATACATATTAACAAATATACATTTATTATTGTAATACAAATAAATAAATATAAATGTGTTAGCTGTTTCAAAGATATTCTAACTGATTTATATATAAAAATTAATTGCATTTATTATAGTACAACGAAAATAGTGATTTATTATGAACAATGTACTTCATATAATATATAAGTATAATATTGAAATAAAATATGTACACAGAAAAACCAGAATCCTTTTTAATCTGTTTAAATTTATCGTCATAACAATTATTATATTATAATGTGACAAAGAATAAATATCGATGCACTTTTTATAGTACATAGATTTATTATAATATACTACGAATGAAAGCATAAGTTGGCTATACTTTATATAGTATACATTATATGTGAAGGAAAACAAAGTAAAATAATATTACTGTAACACCGAAAAACGCATTTGTATTTATTAAAAAAGAGAAAAAATCATATATATATATATATGTATTTTATATAGTATAATGCAAATAATCGTGTGAGTTAGCAACACTGTGAAAAAACAGTTGGTACATTTTATATAATATAAAGAAAACCCGATTTAGTTTGAACAAACTTATACTATATTAAATACGAATTATTAGAAAAATACATTTTATATAGTACTAATGCATCTGGCTCGGCGTAAGCGAAGCGAACCACATCAGCTGGTACTAGCAGACGATAAACCAACAGATTTTTTTTTTTTACATCTGGTTTAAATGGTCAGAACAAATTAATACTATATTAAATACAAATTATTGCACCAATGGTCGAGTTCAGAGTTCTTACCAAGTTCTGTTCTCCTAATACTTAACGACCAGTTTTAACGTATGTATTAACGCGTTTGTATTTAATATAGTACAATTTAATAATCGTATATGTATTTATTATAGTTTTAACGTAAAAGGATAACGAATTTAAATTAATATTACTGTAACACTGAAAAAACGCGTTTGTATCTAATATAGTATAATTTAATAATCATATATGTATTTATTATAGTATATTGTATATATAGTATATTGGCAGCACTGAGATATATTTTTTTTTGCAATTAATCGTGCGAGTTGGTATTACTGCGAAAAAACAGTTGGTACATTTTATATAGTATAAAGAAAAACAGTTTTTTTTTGCATATTTCATATGGCATCACATCAGCTGAGGAGCAGACGACAAACCAACAGACTTTTTTTCACATCTGAACAAATTAATACTATATTAAATACGAATTAAAATACATTTCATATAGTATAACGCGGCTCGAGCGAAGCGAACGAAGCCACACACGTTCTTCTGCCGCTACTTACGTTAACCTCTCGGGTGTGTCACTGTGTCGCAGTGGTATCGACTTCGTCTCACAAACGGAAGGTTCTCAGATCGATCCCGGCACCGGCCACCGACACTTTTTGACAGCATTAAATAAATAAAATTAATTTAATAAATACGGCGTCGTGACGTCGTCAGATGAAAGAGCGCGAAAACGGCGTGACGTCACACAACACTGACCTAGGACAACGTCGCGGGGGGTCCACGTGCTCGTAGTAAACGTGACCTTCAAGGTCACCACGTGGCTGATAACAGTAGTAAACAATAGTAAAGTTGACCTCTGGGGTCAACACGTGGTGATAAGATCGACAACCTTGCTGATAGGACCCAAAGGTCAAGGTTGCCCCAGAACCGGCATGGGTAGGGTTGCACCAGAATCGGTATACTACACTACTGTAGTGATTACCACCCTATACATGAGAGAACTATAAAATAAAGATATGGAATAGTACAATTTTTAAATATATTGTATTTACTCATAATTTAGGGCTGCTAGGAAAACTAGAAGTTTTCATAATAAAAATAAGAGCGAATAGAGATACATCTTTTGTATCATTACATTATGTATCAGATTTTTTTTTTTATGAAGAAAGGAAATTGTCAATATGTTTACTACAGACAAGATATCTGAATAAAAGTAAAATATAAAAATTTAATATGCTATTAAAAAATTTACTTGCCTTTTATTTAGACATCCACTGAACAGAATAATAAAATTTTATAAAGTAATTAGAGAAAAAATGCACGTGCCATACCACCTAGTAAGAAACTAATTTAATGATAGCAAACAAGAAATATGTAATCCTATTTCGTAAGCTTAAGCGGCTGGAGTCATTATTAAAAACTAGTTCTTCCAGTGTCAACCGCGTCAAAGGACTATTTACAATATGTACAGTTCCAGACGTTTCGCCCATGCTATGTTGTGGCATCCTCAGTGGTTAGGCTGAGAGTGAAGACTTGCTTTATATTGTAAAATTCAACAGCATTTAAGCAATAGATCAATTAAATTTTTCTTGCTTGTATAGATGTATTTTAAAATTTGTTAATAATGTAGCACCCACTACACCTAGTGAACTAATAAAAAGTAACGTGCCAAAGAAACCGTATCAAAGCAAAATAATGTCCCAAGAATTGAAACGTGAAATATGTTTGGAACTTTGCCTTTGTCATGGCAAACTTGTGTGGAATGTGCTAAATAGGCATGCCCAGGCCTATCCCAGCATCTCTTGGGTTCGAAGCCTATCTCTCTCTTTGTTGTACTACAAAACCTTTTCACAACAACATCACTTAAAGTGAATGATACAGGTACTAAGCGTTTGAGCATAAGTCATTATGGCCATTAAAAATCGAGAGTTTTATTAAAAAAATAGTTTGGTTTGTTTTAAAAACTATTATAAAATATGTTTATTTAGTTTGCAGTGTACTTTGAAACATTCCCTTTGCACATATGTGTGCACTAACTTAAAAATATTAAACTTTCCGTTTAGAATAACTGTTCTCTTATTGCTGCCCGTTACATTCACATTCATTTGACAATAGAGACATTGTCTTTACTTCAAGAAAATTACAATCTAAAACGACAGACAAATTTTCTTTTAAAACTAAAGTATTATATACATAATAGTTAATAATATTAGTATTGAAATTAAAAATAAGTGTAAAATTCACTATTAAAAAAATAAAATACTAAAACAAATGTACAGCTGAAACAACTGTTCAAAAATAATTAAAATCGTTTAATAAAAGGAGTGTAATTATTGAATAGCCAAATGAACAAAAAAGGTAAGCCTAAAATACGAGTATGTATTACTCTTCTTTTTAGCGTCATAAAAGATCAACGTTATTATCATCATAATCAACGATAAGAATATACGACATTCAAATTGAAAAATAATTAATTAGATGAATTATCGTGAAAACCACTAATAGCTATCTTGCCTATTGAATGGATACATTTTATACAACTCTTATACTGTTAAACGTATAAAAATACAAGATTTACTAAAAGTAATCGAGAACCAGCACTTATTGCTTTTACTTGTTTATTTGAAATTTTGTTGACTTTAACTTTTTTCTTAAATTTGACTTTCTCTTTTCCTTTGACTTAAAGTGTACTTGCGCTTACTGGAACCTATAACTGACAAACCCACCGTTAAAATTGCTATCAAAGATAGTAATGAAGTGGAAATAACATTTCAGTAAATACTATATTTTTAGACAAACATCTTTATTCATGTTTTTATTTTTAATGTTAACGCAAATATTTCATTAAACTGAAAATTAGTTTTAAAAATTCGTTAAATGATCTAGTTTCTTATAAGATTAATACTATTCACGAAGTATTACTCTTATTTGTTTTAAAAAAAGTAGTTGGTGAATAAAACCTTTTAGTACTAAAATATATCCTGTTAACGTATACATTTATATTCAATTACTAAATATATATTTCAACTTTTTTACCGTGCCTCTTGTAACATATTTATCATGATGTCATCATACATCACACAATTCTCTAAATATATGTGAGGACAAGAATGTTTCTTTGCAACCATTATTTTACAATAAAACAATATACACAACCTTTCAAGAGTTATAATTGAATTAATTCTTCAGTTCACTCCGATTCCCAAATCCAATGAAGGAACACATGTGGAAGTAGCAGAGCTTGAATACAAATATTTTCATTTGCTGAATGAATGAAAAGAACCATTCGGGAGGGATGTGCATAAAGCATTTACTATAGAAGGCTTGTCATTTATTGTTTTACTAAACAAATTATAAACAACAATGTTACTTACGATTGGACCATTTGCATTTTCAGTTCACTTTTACCTACGTGATCAACAATAGCAAAATGCTTCAATCAAGCACAAATTGAATTATTTTAAATTTGGCCATCGCAAGTCATAAGAGGCTCTCTAAGTTTTTGGATCATCCATAACCAACTGAAGTGTTATTTTTACAAATGAATATCCTACTCATTAGCAGAAGTAACTCATTAAATGATACAAATAATTAAGGATTACTATACAAATGCAAATATTTTTAGTTCAATATTCCAGTGCATAAAATAATAGTTGTAATTTAATTTTTTACAATGTCTTGTAAGTTGTTTAGTAATATAATTGATGTTGTGTGTTCTTTAATAACTCTAAATTTGCACAACGTAATATAAACTATTATCCAATCAATTGATTAATATTTGTTTATGAAAAGATCTAGCAAACTAATGTTGTTTGGTCATCCATACACTTCTAACCTCCTAGTAAGTACGAGTTCCCACCGACATTGGTCAGATCAAGCAGCACGTTTTATACGTGATGGTTGGACTGCTGTTATCACGTCGTCTCCAGCCACAGCTAGATGTCAGCTGTTACATAATAGGAATAAGAATAAGAATATGTTTATTCAGCCTTCAAATTACAGTTACATATTAATACGTATAACACTCTGAAATACTAGCCATTTTTCCAGTACATATGGCTAGCACATCTTAAAACTTAATTAAATTTACAAAATTAAACAGTCCATTTTTAACAAATGATCTCGGCGGCTCACTGCAGCACGTGTGGTCTCCTTGGTGTTGTGTAATTAGTTATACATTATACTAGACTCTTCACTTTCCAAATATACATTTATAGTTAATACTAAATTCACAAAAAAAATTTTTTTTAATATTGCAAAACGAATGTAACTACTTACAAATACATAAACAACCAAATGTTTTTACCTATTTACTATATATACTATTTACTTATTATTATTATACTAAGTAACTACTTCTAAAAGATCCCTAATCTGCGTCTTGCCAAAAAGCCATATTTTAATTTTTTGTGTAAATTGTTCAACATTTCTACATAACTTTATTTTTTTTGGTAATAAGTTGTAAATTTTTGGGCCCAAAAAGATAAAGGAGTTTTTAAAAATTGTTTTGTTAACTTTTGATCTTTTAAGAAGCCCTTGTGCGATGGATCTAGTAAGGTGTGGCCCTATTAAACTTCTGTTGCCACTGATAATGTAAAAGATTTTAAGCACTTTAAATACAAAAAGATATTTTAACGAAAGAATGTTCAGGATTTGGAATAAAGGCATAGAACCTCTTATTTTTAAAAGCTATTATTCTAATAAAATGTTTTTGAATAATCTCTAATGGTTTTAATGTAACATCATACGCACTTCCCCATAATTTAATTCCATAAATGAGACGTGATTGTATTAACGCGAAATATAGAACTCTCAATAAATCTTCGTTTACTAGATTTCTCAAAAAATAAAACTTACGAATATTTTTCCTTAGTTGGTTTTGTAATTGACTTATATGATTTTTCCAGGAAATCGATTCATCGATTGTAATACCGAGATATTTAATATGACAAACTTGGTCAATGCGTGGACAATTACATATTGCGACGATTCCATCACAACCGTTAATAATATGAAACTGTAAACTATCATCGAAAGAAAACTTCTTGAGATCAAAATTTACAAATTTAGTTTTTTCTGCATTTACTACCATCTTATTAGTACTACACCACTGGTTCAACAATTTTAAGTCACTGTTCAATTTATCCCATATATTGATCCAATTACTGTCTGAATATCTGATAGATATATCATGAGCAAAAGCCGAAACTATTCCTGAAAATTGTACTTGAAGTAAATCATTGACAAAAAATGATAAATAACGTTGCTGATAAAACTGAGTCTAGACACTGGAACTGCAACAGTAACCAAGCATCAGGACAGTGTTTTACTATACAGGGTGACAGTTAAGTCTTAGGACGACTTTATAACTTTTAAACGACAAAGATATCACAACAAAATTTGGCATAACGTCACTGGTAATAGTAAGCTACTTTTCTATGTACATGGTGATCAGATGTCTTCTTAAGGGTACGGCCGTTAGGAGTAAGAAGAAAATCTATAATGGCAGCCTATGTTGATTTGTACATCATTTTAAAGGTCTAGTTAAACTGAAAACAGTGCCGCAAACCGGACTTTTATACAGTTTTATACAGTCGGAGGTAATTTCTGTTCAAAGTTTTAAAAATGTTTAGTAAATTTTACTTATTAATAACAGAAAGTTACAAGTTGAAGGGAAATTTAAATGCCAACAATTATCAAGATATGCTCAAAAATGAGTTAGTTCCTGCTCTACAAACTAGTCTTTGCGTGGACGTCGAAACATGTTTTATTCCAACAAGACACCACACTATGGTGTTCAAGTGAGGCAGTACTTAGATAGGCCTACAGTATTCCGTCACCAGTAGATTGGAAGACGTGGAACGATTGAGGTAGCCGGCTCGTTTTCCTGACCTTACTCCGTCGGACTACTTTTTATGGGGCTACCTCAAAGACAAAGTTTATGAAACTCAGCCTATACATCTGATTGATCTTAGACACAGGTTAGCACAGGAAGCTCAAGCTTTTCCACGAGAATACATAGAAAAAGCAGTAGCTAACTTTTATAACCGCTTAGTAGATTGCCAGACGGCAAATGGGAAACATTTTGAACATCTACTTTTAAAAGAGTTCAGTGTTCAGTAAGTATTCCCCTCAACTTGTAACTTTCTGTTATTCATAAGTACAATTTATTAAACATTTTTAAAACTTTAAACGGCAATTACTTCCAACTGAATCAATCTTTTTAAGTCCAGTTTGTGAAATAGTTTAACTAGGTCTTTAAAACTATGTACGAATCAACATAGGTTGCAATTAAAAATGTTTTTCTTACTCCTAATGAACCGTCCCCTAAAGATGACATCTGATCACCATGTACACAGAAAAGTAGCTTACTACTACCAGTTACGATATGCCAAATTTCGTTGTGATATCTCTTGTCGTTTATAAATTATAAAGTCGTCCTAAGACTTAATTGTCACCCTGTATACATAATAACGTTTAAGATTTGTAAACAAAAAATATCTAAGCATAGAAAATAGTACAACATAAATTTGTACTGCTATGTGATCGATAGTTATTTAACGTTGCACGTTTTTGAATTTCCGCAAAACATCAAAGACAAATAGTTTAAGGTAAGTTGCTATCTATTATGAATAAAAATTTAATTTAAATAACATTTTTACATGAAATAATGAAGCTAATTTCATAAATTACAGGTATCTCTTCTGTCATTAGTATTTGAAGTTATAATAATGAAAATGTAAGTAATGCAATTTTTGGTGCCTGTAGTTATGTTACACGTCTACTTTGAAGGAAACTGAGAACATTATAATTATTTATTTAAGATAATATATAATAATAAGTGTCAAGGTGTGATTACTTTGACACTAGCAAGTATTACATATTTATCTTTTCATCTCTGTATATATATGAAATCTTATTATTCTACAAATTTAAATTGGCAAATTTTCAAACCGGCTCAAACACGCAAAAATGAACACAGGCAAACTTCCCATAGATTAGAACTAACAGCTTCCCTTCCCCAAAATATGGGGCCAAAATTTTTTTATAAACTGCCAACTAATATGAAATCGCAACAACACTTTAAGAAATGTAAACCCTCCTGCAACACTACTTTTTATTGGATGTAGCTTTTTATTTATTTATTTATTTTTTTTTATTTATTTATTTTACAATGCTACAAAACAGCAACAACACCAATTACATTGCAGCATTAAGATTATAATATTTAAATATGCACATGCAGTTCATTATCTCTCAGTCCAACAGTTCCACAATACACACATTATTCATCATAAAAATGGCGTGTTTAGATTAACAATTTACACATAGATATAACAAATGACAGACACCAAAAATGAAAACACAAGACTATATAATAAATATAACATGAATAAATATAACATGAATAAATATAACATGAACAAAAATCAATGAATACATAAATACTCAGACTTATCCTAATTTGTAACCAATAACATATTTTAAACTCTGTAATGCTGAATAACAAGCAACATTTCATAAACAATTAATCTCAATTAATATCAATTGTCAACAATCTCAACTAAAGTATTTTTAAAAGAATCAAGTGAGTTATAAAAAATGTACAGTGAAGGTGAATTAACATTGTATAGTCTAATCATTGTATTTAAACTGGAGAAATATCCAAGGTTAGTGCGAGAGTATTTCGGAACAAATAACATAAGGCTACGGGAGTTTGGACGGGGGATGGCAAAGTCCAGTTGAGATAACAGCTTGCTATCATCGAGTACCCCACCCACTAACTTGTGAAGATAGATAAGCATGCTAATCTTGCGTCTTTTTGACAAACTTGCAATATTGAAGATATTTAGTAATTCTGAATATGGAACATCTAATGTATAGTGACCAAATGTCTTATAATATAAAAACCTCAAAAACTTTTTCTGTACTGCTTCATTCATATCTATGAGATAATTAACATGAGGATTCCATATATCTGTAGAGGAATTCTTAATAGGTGAATAATAAGGATTAAGAATTAAAACAACCTTTATTAATTTAGCCATATATATATATATGGTATTTTAATTAGAATAACTTAAATTTACGTTTACAGAGACTTTAATTTTGTATATATATACACACAATATATGTATTTGACTTTTGTAATACAATTGCAAAAATTGTCTTCTACAAATAAATATTAAACATTTTAAAATTATACTTCATTTAGATCATAATATCAAGATTAAGTATATGATTATTTAATGTAAATAAATCTAATATTTACAAATGTTCTGTAATGATTATCTAGTATTGCCTCGTATAAATGTACTGGTAAAACAATGAGGGTGAGTTTTTGTGAATCAAAGACTTAGGTATCCCTCAGTTGTGGGATTCATCATTTTTCATAAAAACACTAAAGATGTTCTTTAATTCCATGATCAATGTAATTTGCTAACTTATCTTATTACAGACCTTTGTGACATTTTTTTGAAAACAATCTTAGTAGTATGAACGTTCACCCATAAATTTTTATAAAAATGTAAAGCGTCATAGCCGGGGGTTAATAAAACATTTTGATATTAGATTTATTGGCAAAATAATCATTAAACAATAAAATTACTTTCAATATTGCAGTTTTGCACAACTAAGCCCATTAACTAAAGATTTTCAGTTAGCTGTTCTTCTCCTAGATAATCACTTTATTTGTTGACAGTAATTTGCCATTTGTTCATCATGAATTCTTAAGTTATGGTTTAAACTGCCATATAACGACTTCATGGAAAGTAAACCGTGTTTATTAGATATAAATCAGATGCTATGATACCAAACTTGAACAATTCCTTGTAGACCAATGACGGTCAGGTACGATACAAGATACTCTCAGGGACACTCAACTAGTGGGAGTTGAACTAATCGATAGTTGATGTGTGCCTCGTTCGTCTTACTCTCATTGGTGACGTGGAATATCAACATGAAGTTGATAAAAGTCTTAATACGGGTAAATTTTACTTCAGCATTAATGTCAGAGAAGAAAAGAGAGTAATTTCTTACAAAGCTCTTTCTTTTGGTTTAAAGAAAATCTTTGTAAATAAAAAAATAATTGTATAGAAATGTCTCACTTTTATAGAAATGATTTTAAGAAGGAGGATTGAGGTACATTTCTGAATTACTGTTGAATATTAACTATACAGCAATTGTACAAGGTGGAAGAAAAATATGGAAACGCTTTCACAACATTTGTATGACTTCACTTCTAAAATTGATGATGATCTTATACATCATCATGGCTATAAAGAACATACTTTTTGACGCCATTAGCAACATTTCATCTTTTCACGAGAAGTTTAACGAAAATCTTTAATGTAAGCATAGGTCGAGTTTGGTAACAAATAAAAGGTTTATTCAAGATAAATTCCTTGCCACAAATTGGACTTCGGAAGGCTCGTCCTTTCCAGAGTATGGTCATTTGAATTTCAAAGTAACTAATTTCAACAATATTATTTCTCCGCTACTTAAATGGTTTCAAGTAAATTATTGTGATTAAAAATTATACTTTATGGAATACAAATATTAAAAAATAAATTATCAAATTATCTATGGAAAAAATAACGTCGTTGTGAAAGCGTTTCCATAATTTTTCCCACCGTGTATATTATATACATTTTTTTGGACATTGAAAATATGAATAAAAGGAAATGATAACGAAAATATGGGTCATCCAACCTTAAATGTACGCAAGTGTTGTTATGCAACCAACTACATACATCTCTCTTATACAAACAGTTCTTAATTACGTTATCGACCATCTTAAATGCGTATCACTTTAGTATACAGCTGTACACATTAACATAATCCTTAATTACTTATATTTAATCATCTAAACACAACTATTGTTTGTAGCTTATCTAGTACTTACAGCCTAATAACGTATTCATAGTTTGTATTCAAGCCTTACTACCAATTTACGTTTAGTTAAATTTCATAAAACGCAAATAACAGTAAATATATCTTGATTATACCTAACATTCAGTATTAGAACTATTGTTAAACATTCATAATACTTAAGTTTAATTCAATATAAGTATAAAATAGTATTATAAAATAATATTAAATTACCAAATGAATCAAAATCACATGTTTTTACAAAGAATGGAGTGAATTAGTTGAAATAGAGGGCTCTGTAGCCTTAACTTGGCCAGCGTACGTGGTGGGGTAGGGGTGTGAGAGCTGTCAATGTCATGCGTACATGCGTTAGGGGTGTGAGAGTTGACAATGCCTTATGTGTGTAGGAGTAGGAAGTAGAATTATTATAACTTAAACGTACTGGATAGTACGAAATACTATTTATATTGTAATATTTTGAAATGTATTGTAATTTCACCACAAAAAACGACGACTAATTTTAGAAAGATAAGCGAAATATACAAAGTTATGGAGAGCTACCTTTGAGTATATAAATCACTATTCCTGGCTTATTACTTGGCTTCTTTCCGTTAATGTAAAGAATATTAATACCACTAATTGTTATATCTTGTTCAATATTTCCAACAGGTGTTTCATTGAGACATGAAAGAATACAAAGATTATAATATAACTAGTAGGAGATATTTGAAGGTATTAGTACTTCTTGGTGGCCCATTATTAGTATTATTGTAGGGGGGTTTTTTAATTCTTTTTTTATATAATTTTTTTTGTATCTTTATTAACAATCATAAAGACTAAAATAGCGTCCACAGGGAATTCGATGAAAATATTAAACTTAAGGAAGCATTGCGTTTAAAATGGCAGGTTAAAATATTGTTATGCAAAAAGTTATGTTTACTTAATAAATGTTGAGGCAATATATATATATATATATATATATATATATATATATATATATATATATATATATATATATATATATATTTATATATAGAGCAAGTTTTTGGTCCAATATATTCATTTATAAAATAAATAATACTAAATAAAACTAATATTGAAAATTGCTTACTTTAAACACATGATTTCATCGTCTTCTGTGTAACGGTTATTTTCACCAGACTCTCAACACATAACAGTCTTCCACCCACTCACTAACACATAGCACTGTTTAGTACTATAGTCACATAACACAGCTGACCACTGATGCTAACAATTAACTATCCGTTCTGTACAGACCTGCTCTGTTCTCGCTACTTCACGGCGCATGCGTTCACTGGCCGTCTACTAGTAACAGCTGAATCTCTATACATCAGACAATACATTACGAGCTAATAGATTAGTGCTTATATATGCATAGCATAATGAGAATAGTAATGAAATTCTTTAGTGTTTTCCTATAATAGGAAAAACTCAATTAAAAGGCTTTCTAGCCTACCATGCTTTTTATAGTGTGGGTGAGTTTTTTGCGAATAACCTGTGGATAGGCTGACACCGGAACTGGAGGAGGGAAAATTGGATGTATGAATGTGTAGAAATGTTGTATGTTTGAGACATTTTTTTGTAGTGTGGGTGAGACAAAATTTTTTAACTAGACATAAAATATCTTTTAAAATAACATTTATTTTTGCAATACATGTTAAATGTCCACTGCAATAAAACTGATTTGATTAATATAATAAAAAAACATTAGCCTCGTAAACTAATTTATATTGTTAAAAATTAGAATCGGTTATTTGTTATTATTTTTTTCATAGATATGTTACAGCTCCATAATTTTATTTTAACTCATTTATTTTAATTTATTCAGCTAATTAAAAAAATAGCCATAACTATTGAAATTACGTTTAATTTTAAGCTAATTTGTTTATATTTTATACTTGTACTGAGGATTAAATAAATTAGTTTCAGGATCAATTGAAACATATTAACAATGCATTTAACAAATTAAAAGTGAAATGGTTTATATTCTGAAATACACTTTGAACGTATTATTTATTTTCGTTATCATTCTTAAGTAAGAGACTCATAATTCTATAGCACTGGTCAATAAGTTTTATACTGGAAATAAACTTAGTAATGTTAAGTTGAAAAGCGTTTCAAAGCTAAAATGTTATCGAACATAGAGCATGAACAAAAAAATATACTCGATCAATGTGCTAAATTTTTATAGTAAATTTAAATTCAAAACCGAGTTTAAATTAATACTTTCGTATGTTACTTTGTTCGAAGATTCATTTATTTATTTTAACCACATTGACTCACTTACACATTCTATAAACATAGATAGATATCACCTCTAGAACAAAGGATAAGTTATTCATAGTTAAGACTCCGATGGTAGAGATATGGGTGATATGAGAAGGGAATTAAATGGGTTGGATGAGGGTAGATTGATTAGCTTAGTCATTGTTACTAACCAAGGATGACTTAGTTAGAAAGGGACGACATTGTTTCTTAAACGGAGTCATTTATTACTATCACAATGGCCAAGGACCTACAGCTTTATGTGATATCCACCAGAAAGTATGCTCTGATTTTCTGCTAAAATACAAGTACTTTATATTCAAGTAATTTATTACTGTCTACTAAAGTAATTATTCAAGTAATTACCTTCGTCAACAGTTACAAATGTGTCGTGGGGGTTTCGACCGTTTCGGCATTAAAATGCCAACTTCAGACACAATATATGCTAAATGGCGTCGTTAAAATTTACAAAACACACAAACACAGTACGTATCGAGAAGTACAGTATGTACAAAGACATGTATGTTACAACAATTAAGTTATGTCATATGTAGTGGTGTTTTCAGCTGGACTTTGATCACTCGGTGTTGGCTTCAAACTGGAACAAAATGGAATTCAAACTGTAGTTTGTCGTTCAAAATATGTTTGTTATAGTCCTTTCTAATATGAGCTTTATATATATCGTATTCTTCAAGGGTGTCTAGAATTAACTGGAATGACTTAATTGCTGTAACAGGCCTGTTTTTGTACATATTTTAAACGTCGATTCGTACTGTGTTTGTATGTTTTGTAAATTTTAACGTCATCTTTTTGGCATTTTGTATCGTATTCACCACGTCAAATTTGGGACTGTTGACGAGCGCAATTTATTTATTATAGTCATAAAACAGTTCAGGGGCTAAGTAAAAAGTTTTTTAATAATTTATAGCCCCTGTAATTTAATTTACCTGATGATAATTTAATAAGCCTGATACTCAGATCTCTTTTCTACAAAACTACCGAACCCTGACTACCACCCAACATTGATGAGAAGGCCTGGGATCTTCTCTAGTAGTGTCCATGTCGATAGCAACCACTGTGTGGACGCCGGGTCAGTATTAAGATGTCCGAGGATCTATCGTCTCCAATCTCCCCAACATTTTGTCTTCAAGTAGCTGGGTTACAGCACTACGCGACTAGAGCCGATCCAGTTAAAATATGTATACTGTATATTCACATTGAATGTGTTATTGGTTATTTTGCATTTGCAACCCTAAAATGATACGAACAATGCCCCTGAAGGTCACAATAGCCACGGGATATCTTGAGCTGTGGCTTACGTCACGATCAGTGTGGGGGGGGGGAGGGGATCTCCAACAATAAACAGCGTTTAGCGTGCTACTAAAATTGCTGTAAACATCAACTCACCACACCCACAAGTTACCTTTTTCATAATAAAACTCCCATATGATTACTCACTGGTACTGGTATTTATTTACAATCATATTACCTGGTATTATGTGTCATCATGTTATGATTATAGGCCATTATTATCTTTATCTAAACTTTAATGAGAAAAATAAAATCATATGGAATACTTAATAATAAAACACTAGTGTATTTATAAAATGTAGGTTATGTTAGTAAACAAGTAATGTACAAGTTTTGATTGTATGCAGTCCGTAATTTAATCCTATAATAAGAAACTCATACTCGACATGTATATAAGCGCATGTACAGTACAATTAAGCTGTAAGGCATGTATATAAGCATGTACAGTACAATTAAGATGTAATGCATGCATATAAGCATGTACAATACAATTAAGCTGTAAGGCATGTATATAAGCATGTACAATACAGTTAAGCTGTAAGGCATGTATATAAGCATGTACAATACAGTTAAGCTGTAAGGCATGTATATTATACGTTTGATGTACAATAACTGTGCTATTACAGACGTACTCGTATATAGACGTATCTTGCCTAAGAGTACTTTAATCCATTATAATCTGCAAATACTATTTAACACTGGTTAAAAAAAAAAATCTAATTTACAAATGGGCTTATTTGAACCCATTTTAAACGTAATTTTCCAACAACTACCAATTTATTGCTTACTAATCAATTACGTTTAATTGAATACCTCAATACTCCGTTCATTTTTAACGATTTGTTTAATAATTTATTGTTTTTATGACTAATTTTACTATTTATTTTAAAAACTAACTTTGTTAAAAACAAGATATATGCAACCAATTATATTTTATACGATTCTTATAAATGTAATACAGAATAAAAATATTGCATAAGTATTCATAGATTAGTATTAAATTATCAGTGTTAGTAAATCTTTTTATGGGGAACCTCCCATTATTAAGTGGGATGATTTTACATTTAAACTGTGGTACAGTTGCTCAGATGCTTGAAAGCTCATCATGGTAAAGAATACAATGTGCCCGTAGTGGCCGGAGATAAACTGACGCTGCAGGTATTTTATGTGGGCAGTGGTGATGGGTGGAGCCCCTATCCCCAGCAGTAAATTGTCTACAACCCTCGTCAAGATTCCATTCTTGTAATATTTATTTACTATCTTCTTCACATTATCTACTAGTTTGGACACACATTGCACATATTTTAATTCAACATAGTAGTAGTAACACTACCTTCTGTCATATTATTTCCGGTAAGGTTATGTTATTTACTTTTGGGGTGTCTAAAAGGGCAATGATTTTTCAAGTACGAAAATATTAATGGATATGTAAAAATTTGGTATGGGCCACTAAATATGATTAGTATTGTATCAGTAGTGTTGGAAGAGTAATGACGATGTTAAGAGATAGGAGCTAAATATTCCAGGCAATGGGAATGAGAGGTATGAATAGAATGTGAAACATTCATAGACGATTCTGAAATGGAAGGAACATAAATTTTTATTTTATAAGTCAATAAAACAGTTGAATGTACCGTTTTTTGTAGTTTACTTTTATTGTTGTGTACTCATGAAATCTCTGTACATATGTGAACCTAAGTATATGGGATATTTATTCAGTAATACAATCGTAAACTACAATTTAAATTCTCTCCCAACAGTTCACCCAGCTGGTAGTATTGGTAGTAAGGCTTGAATACAAATATTTTCATTTGCCGAATAAAGAAAAATAACTATTTAGTAAAACACGTGTGTTTCACCAAATTTCATAGAAGTGTTCTGTGTCTTTTATTAAAAATATCTTGTCGAAATGTTCAGTGCTTAATGAAATGAAAGATAAATGTCTTTATTGTACAATTTGTGTAACGATTGGCGAGGTTAGGACTAAAAAGTCCTATCTTATACCTAACTATTATAATTTAAATACAAATTGGTGTAAAAAATAAAAACATTATTTTGGTATGTAAAGTAGAATTATTTACAAGATCTAAATAACACAAAGATAAATTTAAGAACTAAAATAACTAACTTAAATTAAGTTTATTTATATTAACTTAAATAACTTGTTATACTGTATTAATATTGATATAGGCACATAAATATTATTTTTTATTTACTAATAGTTAAAACCGTTCACGCCTTTCTTTGATTCAGTTTGATAGTAACTGTTTGTCATTATGTTTTATTTTAGTACTTAGAAAAATAAAGGTTGATTGTTTACTTTATTTTATTTTAAATAAAATAAATTACAGTTGTTTTAAAAAATAAAAAATCATCAATCAAAGTAATAAATTTACAGAATATGATTTGAATATAATATGCACATAAAACATCTGGTCATAGTAGTACTTTTTCACTGACATTTATTTTCATTTGTTTAATGTAGGCTACATAGGACGGGAATTGCTTGAAATGTCCTGTTTCAGTTCACACGTTTAGGAACTAAATATTTGCGAACACTGGTATACAAATGCAGCGCTGTGTAAACATTTAAAGTGAATCCATTAATTACATTTCTAGTTTTGTGTACACAAACAGACGAAAGTTTGATTCATAAACTGTGCATAGATAGTAAAAAGAAATGCATGTACATTGGGATTTATTTGTTATTACGAGTAGTACCTCCCTCCATTTATAGGATATATAATGTTATTAATATTAAAGCTAGAAAATACGTTGTTCTCTGTGAAACCCCCTTTTATTTTTATCCTGTTTTCTATTTGTGAAACACATCAGCAGGAAAGATTAGTTCATGAAATAAAACAATTGGTTTAGAGCAATTTTCGCAATAAGACATATTAAAATGCAAAATAAAATTGCAAATTTATCCCAGAACTATTGTTTAACTTAACAATATCTTACAATGTTACTTTTCAATTTATGTTTTAAATGAAAATTGTTGTTTAAATGAACTACTGAAAATTGTTCGGTTTTAAATGTAGTGCATTTTAACGCTGAGGGTTTAAGCAAGGCGAAGAGTGAGTGCATCAGTTGGTTCCCTATAGAAAACAATGAGATATCCTTGCACTCCAGAAGACACATAACGAAGATAACAATACTGCAAGAGGCAATATTTCCGGATACAGACTTGTTGATTCCATTGATCATAGGGTGTATGGTATTGAAACTTATGTAAAGAATGATTTTGATAATGTGACAAAAAAAACATATGATATATATATATTTGACAGGTGATTGAACAGTTGAAAGTCGTATCGTTGGTGATAAAAAATATTTATAAAAATAAAGTAAAAAAACACAGATTGTTTTCTAATTAAAAGGAGTTGAAATAGTCAACTCTCATTTCAAGCATACTCAAAAAGAGTTTGTTCAGGGTTAGAATGATTAAACGACATTATGACTAACATATAAGGATGTATTCTCACAGAGGAAACAAGTGTAGTAAATATACATTAGCTTTCTTCCATAGCAAAATAATAATATTAACATGAAATATACAGGTCGAGACACAAAACAAGATTGGTCTTAATTTTATTTTAATAGTTCTTATTTCTTAGCTCACCTTATAAAGCTATTCTTATTCCTGTGTATTTTATAAGCGTCTGAGCAAATAAAAGTATATTGTTTGATTAAAAATATGTCTGTGTTTAAATTAACTATGATTTCGTGTATTCAAATAGTAATATTTGGATTTATTTTCAGTAAAATAAATATATTGAAAAAAAACATTTGGGTGTGCGTCGGACCACACGGTGGAAGTTATACTTCTTTGGCCATTCTCATACACCCACTCACGCACACAAACAGACAGGATATATAAATGAAATATAAGACATTTTTCAATATTATTCAATATATTTATCTTCAATATATTATACGTGACTTCATTATTATATTATATTATACACCTATATTATCATTATCAGTAATTTCTTCGATTAAAAATCGATTAATCGATAGTTCTTAAAAATTTGTTCTTACTTTTCAGCGTGACGCGGTTTCTCGACCAACATCCCATCCCAAAGTGTCTAACGGGCGCAAAGAAGTATAACTTCAAAAATCAATAATCCAGATGTAGGGAAGGTTTTGCTTCAACACTAATTAAGAAATGTTTGGATATTGAGTGAATTTCACCTTAGTTCCGTGAATAGTACTTTTTAGGAAGGATAAAATCGATGCAATGTTTTAAATCAGAATTGTATGAAACCATTTATTACACGTGTGATTTATTTTCACTATTATGATAGAGTTGTTAAACAGAACAAGTAGTTGCAGATTTTGAAACAGCTTAGGAACTAACCGTTATATACAATTCATTATAATAGTCACGTTATTGACAGTCGATTGACGCTTCAACGCCAGTAACTGGTGATGTGATTAATTGGCTTTTGTCAACTCAACAAGAACTATTGACTGATAACAAGCTTTGAGCATAAAGGGGATTAGCGCTACTTAGGGTAGCTTAGAGAACATCAGACTACTGTATCTAAGATGAATTGGTTCTGTACTACAGTCCAAAACACAATCACTTTGAAAATGTAATGATCATAACTAATATATAACGCAGTTTTAAACTAAAAAGTTACAATTCGTATTCCATACACTAACTGTATAAGATGTAGATTTTAACTTTGTAACTTCCGTGATTTTTAAATTAATTTAACATATATTTTAAACAAATAACACCATATATTTGCGAATTTTTATTCAACCACTATATAAGAGTGTGCATGTTTATACATACATATTTATTCAGCCATATTTTGTTAACTATCAAAGTATATGCATTAACAAGAAACAAGCGCATATTGCACATTAGGAAAGTTGGACAATTTACTTTGTAATTTCAAATAACATCCCTCCACTAAGTTGGAAGGACTCTGACCACAGACCGAGCTTAACTTAGTCAAATTATAACACACTAAGTTGGTACCAAACTCGATTAGTTTTAATGGGAGTGAAACCCTGCATGTTTCTGTTAAAGTTGTTCTGAACTATAGGGTCGTGTTACTATGGCAAAGGGTTTCATTATAGTTTGAAACATCGTTAATGGAAAACAATATCTGATAGTCATAATGTTTTAAAATAATTCAATTAGTTTTTTTTTTTTTACGTAGGGAAAATGCATTTATGCACCAAATGTGGGACTCACCCTTAACAATAATCTTTAATTAAGGAATAACCAAAAAAACCCTACGACCCATGGTGATCCAAGCCGGAAATTTTCCAGATGACTTCATCCCTGGCCGCGTGTCTTGCGCTTCGACTATTCTCGGGTCAAAAAGTATAGATACTCGAGTTTGAGCGTTTACTGCGTTGTAATCAGTGCACCTCAAAACATGAAAGTTACATCAACATTTCACAAATTTATTTATGCGTATTTACATGTAATTTAAACACTTTTAATGAGATTTTTATTTATCCTTACAACGGTTTGAGTGAGAAAAGTACCTGTTTTTTTTTGGCGTTTTTAAGACAATACCTTACTTAAAAAAATTTTAATATGAAAACTACTAGTCCAATCGTTATGAAAACTTTACAGCTTATAGACCATATATTTTTACATCTAATTTGTTCATCCCAGAATTTTTACTCAATTAAAAAAAGTTATTGTAAATTTAGTAAAATTATTTTATTTTTTGATTGGTTAAAGGTAGAATTGTAAATAAAAATGTAGGTCTTGATTCATACAAACACAATATTAAACCATAAATTAGATACGAGTTCTTAAAAAATTAAACTTAGGTGTAATTGAAGAGGTGCCGTGGTCCAAAGCCCTCATGAGAAAAGGTGATGGGAAATGCAAATAAATATACGCAGTATAGAATTAAATGCTGTATAGTGTATAAATGTGCCATATATGTTTGGGATAAGTATGACCCAACCAAGGGTGAATGGCCTCTGACTCACCTCCACTAGCGCGCCCGCAGCCCCTGGCCCTCGAAAACCAGTTGCGGCAGGAAATTTTCCCTGCATAGCGGTACCGATTTCACACGTCACTGCATCACGGCACCGCTTCAATTACACATATGTTTAATTTGTTTAAGACCTCGTATCTAATTTATGGTTTAGTATTGTGTTTGTATGAATCAAGACCTACATTTTAAGCCTTTATTTACATTTCTAACTTCAACCAATCAAAAAATAAAATAATTTTACAAAATTTACAACTTTTTTTAATTGAGTAAAAATTCAAGGATGAACAAATTAGATGTAATAATATATGGTCTACAAGCTGTTAAATTTTCATAACGATTGGACTAGTAGTTTTCATATTAAAAATTTTTTAAGTCAGGCGTTGTCTTAAAAACGCCAACAAACAGGTACTTTTCTCACTCAAACCGTTTTAAGGATAAATAAAAATCTCATTAAAAATGTTTAAATTATAGTAGGCTACTTTACTGATTCTTTAACGCTCAGACTAGGTTACTTTACTGATTCTCTAACGCTCTGACTAGGTCACTTTATTAACTCATATTTTCGGACATAAAGGGGTCAGTCTGGCATACTTCCTCACTTTTGCACGTAGTACTGTGTTGGCTTAAAACGAAAGAGTTATCCATATTCCTTAAATTGCAGAATTTCATCCACTACGATGTCTGCCGTGACATGACCTAACGCGGAGACATGTTCTCTTTTCTCCCCAGCTATGAACATCATCTTCGTTCTCCGGGCTTATGCACTAAGGTGACCTGACCTTCCGCATCCGGTGAAGATACTTCCTGAAGTATCCCTGATCCGTAGGTCTCTGGCACAGGTAGAAATCATCCTCTCCAGGGCTCCAGTCGAGCCATTCCATCGAGATCACCGTAGATTCAATGATTCCACCGCCATTCCACCTGCTCTAGCCGGTTTCCCCGAGCATTGGCCTCCGGAAGTGCCTTCTTTACCACAGCATGGTCCTTTCTGGTCTCCAACCGGCACTACTACGGCCAAGGAGATTTTCGCCGATTGATATAACAGCGAGGACGTGCTGGCTATGCCAAACCGAGCCCCTGTATTATCTGGAAAAGTACGGGGAGAAACCCCAATTGCAAAGCCCAATTAAGATGGTGCCGAAAGTGCGAGAAAAACACGAAACCACGCCAGCAAAGAAATCCAAGCTACTCAAATACTTTTGAGTTTTCTTACAATATTTGGTTATCATTAATTAGTAATAATCACGTTATTATAATAATATCTAAAATTCTGAACAGTCTCCATAGCAAACATTTGTAATTAATTATTCTGGAAAAATTATTATAATAGAAGAACGATACGAAAGAACACATCTATTAATATTTATAGGTTTAGTGTTTTTAAAATATGTGTTTATGTTTGGCCTTAAGTAAATACTTTTTGAATGGATGTTTTCCTAAAAATGAAATTTATGAATGAAAAACATTTTAAGACAAATAAACTACGTGTTATATGTGAGGTTATTATTTGCTAAAATAGAAATAATAAATTTTAGACTATAAAAAGGATCTTTACAAATATCCTTAACAATAATAAATATACTACAATGGTTTTAATTATTTAAAAGCTCTTCATTCACTTTGTTATTTGTAGAGTATTATGGACAAATTAAAAACATTAATACTAAAATAGTATAACTTACGCTGTTTTTTTTTATTTTTTTTAGAGGGGACGGAAGGTGTTTTATTATACATAAATTAAGGAAAAGAAGGTAAAATGCAGCATTCATTATCACTAATATTATAAAATTACTACAACGGAAGCAATAAATCAACTATTAAAAAAGCTGTATCGGTAACATAAGCTTTCTGTCAAATCCAATGTTGTATTGATTGATTAGATTTTCTTCAATTTATAAATTGTTTTGATGGACTAGAGGACTATAAAACGGTATATTCCGACAGGTTTATACATGTAAATACCATTTGTTGAGGTTTAATTGTATGAATTCAATTATGTTATGTCAAAATATATTATGTTGGATTTCCTTAAGTCAGTTAGTTTCGGTTGGATTATATTAGTAAGTAATGTTAAACTAGGTACAGCATTTCTCTATTCTTTCATTGATTTGATGGACTAAAATAAGTCAATTTCTTAGTAACCTTTTATATAATTATTTGTGTTTGTATAAAAAAACAGCATTCTTTCCATTTCACTCTTAATAAGTTAAATAAACGCAATCCAATCATTTTATAATGTGCGAAATAGCTGCATATACAACTATCAGCTGAAAGAAACTGCTGTTTCTTGATAACTGTCATCAAGAAACGCTCGAAACGTTTACCAACGTGTGTGCAAGCACTAGACTTCTATGATCGACGTCGATAAACAATCTGATCGAAGGAAAAAATACTGTAAATTAGGTCTTACTCCACTCTTTGGACGATGGCTATTATAAAATATGAAAATATTCATAATATGTTTGTCTATTTTTATCAAACCCAATTAATCTAAAATTTAATAATAAAATAACTCGTTATTCTAAACTTTAAATACAGAACATGTGAGAGTGTTGTTAATGGTAATCTTTAATATTTATCACCATAATTTAATATTTCGGAATGATGTAGTTCTGAGTTCTATGGTATTGAAACTGAACAACGTAATTGATAACTCGGTGCTCTCCAAACTACGCCAAGTACCAATAATTCCCTTTAAGCTCAAAGCTTGGTATTGGTTAATAGTTCTTGTTGAGGCAACTCACACTAATTAATTACACAATGACTGTCAGTTAAGATAAATCAAAGGGATATAATCAATACGACATTACATTTGACAGAATGGTTACATTGTTACATACACAGCTTTTGTAATAGTTGATTTATTGCTTCCGCTGTACTAATTTTATAATATTAGTGACAATTAATGCGGTATTTATACTTTTTTTCTTAATTTATATAAAATAAAAATGCAACGAATCTGTTCCCTCTGAAAAAATGAACAACTAAAGATGTATATTTTTAATATCAATGTTTTTAATTTGACCACAATACTCTAAAAAGAACAAAGTGAATGAAGAGTAAAAAAAAAAAAAAAAAAAAAAAAAAAAAAAAAAAAAAAAAACTAAAGCCATTGTGTCTGTTGATTATTGTTAAAGATTTTTGTAAAGATCATTTTAATAGTAAATAATTTATTATTTCTATTTTAGCATTTCTATGACATTAGTAGACATTAATACCTAATAACTAAAATATTTTTTACTAAAGTTCTATGACAGTAAAAGTTACTGAATTACTTAACAATGGCTAAACTAAACTAAAAATGTTGTATATAGATTCAATAATTAAACACATCACTATTCCAACGTATTTTTTAATCAACCTCACAGCTTTGGGTTTATTGAAATTTATGTCTTCGCCGAATGAAATGAATCAATTTTGTATTGCCTAATGTTAGCCAGAGGAAATCTGTGACAGAATAATGCCAAAAACAAACAACGGAGAAGATCGTTCCATGGCCATTAGATGAAGATGACACTTGGCCATTAGATATTGGAGTTCAAAGTTTGGCATCAACAACTTGTTTTCGATAAAGTTGTTATTATAGAACAGATACGTTCGTGTCAGTTGCTATTTGAATTTTATCTATTTACAAGTTTGAAAATAAAAGTACTTAACATGCTGTAAACATTAATTTTCTGTTTTACGTATAATGAAAAATTGAATCGTCGCCTAAGGAAGCCAGCCACTTTCATGTATATAGAAAATATGGAAAATCTATTAAATAATGACTTGTTTTGTATCTAAAGTTTGGGAGCTTTTAATCATTTTCATCCATACTTATAGTATCTTTAAACAGTATTATAAATTATGTGCACGAATTATTTGTTTGAACCTCAAATATAATACAAAGCCTAATATTCTTAAAGAATTTTCATTCACGAAATTCAATTTTAGGAAACATCCAATTAAAGAAACATTTACTTAAGCAGTAACGTTACTTTTAATTTAAAAGATATTTTAGCAATTTAATATTTCTTGAGTAGTTACTTGTAGAAATATAGATCAGACACATATTATTTGACCAAATAACTATTGGTTATTCACCAAAGCTGAGCTGTATCTTCTGATGTAATATTGGTGAATATATTTAACTGATTTATGCTTCAAAGCCAGTTACTGGGGACATAATTAACTAGTTTATGGCAACTAAACAAGAACTGTTATTCAATAACAAGTTTCGAGTGTCAAGGAAAATATTTAAATGGTTTGTGGTGGAGATTTACAGCAATTATTTATTGGTATTCATGAGAATAAATATGTAGAGCAACTGGAGTTTCTTTTAAATCTAATGATAATAAGTAACTGATTACTATCTAATTACAAATTAACTCCACCATTTTAATTTTGCATTAAGAAAAAATATGTGATGTCATATTTTCTTAAATCAAGTGAAACAATACTAAACTGCTAAAAGTAATTTACATAAATTAAGTTTTCATTCGCAAGATCTAAAAGATTTTAATACCTATATGCTATATTTGATAATATTAATAAATATATATATTTTGTAGCCTGTAACTAGTTTATTGCACTGGTGAGTTAATAACAATAAAACAAATAATTTATTTTTCTCCATCATTAAAATAAAACATTCAGTACATTGATACAACAACAAAACATTATTTAAAGAAAATTACAAACATATTACTTTGATTAATAAGTAGTTTGATTACTAAAATGAATATTTAGATAAGCAATCTTTCATTGTGAAAATATTAATATTTTCAAGTGAAAATATTAATATTTTCAAGTGAAAATATTAAATTTATTTACTTGCTCTCGCTCTAAATTTCATACATTTCCGCCGAAGTCCCAGGTACCTTAATTTAATGCAAATAAAGAATTTTCGTTGAGTAAATAGATAATTATAATAAGTTAGGTTATGTTTGGTTAAGTAAGTAGAAAATATATTTTTCGGGCCAACAAAAAATAATTTTGTTGAAAAACCAATAATATATTGGGTTTCAACATATATGTAAAATATAAACATTTTTAAAGAAACAATTTTTAATAGTTTTTTTTTATAAAAAAATTAGTTTTTCAATTTGTCGGTAAACACCGAGTTTTCCGCTGTTGAAAATAACTTCCTGGAGAAATATAAACTGATATTTCACCTGCTATTCAACAAGAAATCGTGTATTTCCAGTAGAAAGTGCATAGTTACCAAAAGTTATCCCAAATGTATATTCCCATGAAGTATATATGTATATATTGCCAAAACAAATATGTATATATTGCCCAACACAAATATACATTTGTATGAAATTTTTACTTTTATCCCAAGGAACATTAATTAAATGAATGAAATGCTAATTTTCAGCTACATTATCATTAGCCTTATTGAATTGTTTGTACAAATTAATGTACGCCACAGAGGTCACAAAATGCGGATCAACGAAAAAAACAGCTGACGATGGTAGGAATAACGTCATGTGTAAGTGTGCATTTGATCTAGTTCGCCACTGTTTAAACGGTATAAGTAGAAAAAATGCCTTGATGACAGTGGTCGTCCGCAAAACTACCGTCAGCGTTAAATAAAACGATTGCGTAACATTTGCCGTCCAATATGGAACTCCCAAAACACTCCCTTGTGCCACTGCTGTTACGGTTCATCGGTAAATAATCTGATTGGACAAAAAAAAAAAAAAATGCGGCATGTATCCAGGGCAGCAGTGGCACAAGGGAGTGTTTTGGGGGTTACATACTAAACAGAAAAATAACGATCGTTTTATTAGGCGCCGTCGGTAAGTTGTGTGGACGACCATTACCACAATATCGGGTGTTTTTTCTACATATTCCGAATGTGTATTTTCGTACGAGATATATTGTACACTTGCAAACTGGACGTTAGTCCTGGCGTTGTAGCTGTTTTTGTTGTGATTATCTGCCATTTACAATAAAATTAAATAAATTTCATTGTCATTAAAATACAATGAAGTCAAAACATTACATACAAAGGCAACGTCAAAACTTTGTTTAGTTACCAAACATTTACAACAGATTGTAATTAAAACTACTACTACAATATTTTATTTGGTTATTTCAATATGGCTCATGATATTGTGATTTATAAAAAATTGCTCATTAATTTAATTAAAGAAAGGGCAGTTTTTGGGATAAAACTTTGAATAAATTTAAATAGAGAAACGCAATAGGAAATATGTGTTTATGTTTGTATAATTTTGGTACGTAAATGTAGTGATTTAAAATTGATTTAAATCGATTAAAAACGACTGCATTTACTTACAGATATGAAAGTGAGGTACCCTAACTACACGTGTAGTATGGATTACAACAAGAAAAGAAATTAATTTTTCGACTTCTAGAAGCCAAGAAAACGATGTTTCTCTGGGAAATGATAGTTTTTTCTTGAAAAGTTAAAATTCTAAAATATATAACAATTATAGAAAATATTAACGTCGTATAAAATCATAAATGTGACTAAACAATAGATTTTTAGTAATAACTTACTAAATTTGATGTACAACTGAAACTAGTTACAATTCCGGTACTTCTTTGTTCCAACTAGGATAAAAAAATTACTGAAGCTTATAATAAAATGTAACAATGCATAGTCTTTACGCAAAATCAATCGATAAAAACAATGGTATGATTAGGGTTTGACATAGGCCTCATTGTTTATTAATACACAACCTTCAAACTCGGGTGCACAATTTTCGCTCCGACAGGTAGTTTTGCATTTTTTGAGTCATGATATTTATTTTCCCAAGAAAGTGTTTGGAATCAGTTGGAAAAAGACAACTCCTATATGCTGAAGT